>OX155642.1:6702500-7952500 GCA_944567765.1 Carterocephalus palaemon
AGAAAACGTTAGATCTACAAAGAGTGTATATTATAAATAAGTATCCTTAAAAAAAGGAAGCTTCTACGTATTTCTTCTAGCGCTCCATCATAAGATCCGTAAGAGGACACTCACAAAGTACGTGTCGTCCTCCATCAGGACAAATAATAATAATAATAAGTAAGTCAATAAAATTGTAAAATGCAACGAACTAACGCATCAATTCGCACTATTCGCGTATACGAAAAAAAATCGACCTGCCCGGAATATTAATAACTGCCGAGTTTGCCACTGGCTACGGAGGAGCCCTATTATTTGATACGCAATAGGTAGGTACTAGGTATCTAGTATGAACCTAGTAAAATTAAAGAGTTCTTGTTTATTGTGAAAAAATATCATACCCTTCTGTAGAAAAACGGAAAAAATCAGATTCACTTAAATTTTTAATTAAAATGATCTTAATTATTATTATACTCAACGAACGTCATTCAGTTTTTGTCCACTGCAGATTCGCAAGGTTTTTATAGTGAGAATGCTTCCACAAATTCTCAGTAGCAACATCATCAACACGACAAGAAACTCGTTTGTTATCCTATTTATATTATAAATGTAAAAGTTTGTTACTTTGGATATTTATTACTCAATGACGCAAGCTCTACCGAACAGATTTGGATGAATCTTGGCACATAGGTAGACGATAACCTATATTAGCACATAGGATACTTTTTATACCGAAAATATATTCCCTTGAGATGCTTTGCTCGTTATACTATATAGAATAAATATAAAAAATAATATATTTATAGTAAAAAGAAAAATCGAATGGCAGTCCAAATCATAACAAGAAACATACCAAGAAGAATTTCCACAGTACACTCGCTCATGTAATCGTGACAGTCGAATACACCGCTTTCTTTCTTCAGTTTGTCCACAACTGCCCTGGAGTTGGCATTGAACAAGTCGATAAAGCTCTTTAGAACGTTCAAGTGGAAGGTAGGCGCGATCAGCTTGCGGTGTGATCTCCATTTCTGACCTGAACACAAAATGGTCGTTAGTCCTCCAATTACCCATTTATTACATCAAAAAGAGAGGTTTTTACAGCAGAACTTTAGCATCGTATTTTTTTGCACTAAAATTTGCAGAGTATAGGTACATATTATTGCAATTACCCGTTTATTACATCAAAAAGAGAGGTTTTTACAACAGAACTTTAGCATCGACTTTATTGCACAAAAAAAAGTGTGTTTCGTGTAACCTTTACGCGCGATTTCTTGAAGTAAAACTTATCAGGTACTTGATTTTTTCTTTTATTATTATTTATTGATGAAAGAGTAAAATGTTCCTGGGACTCCGCCATTTCATTCACTATTTCATTTTTATTCTATTTAAAATTCATTAATATCACACATTTTATATATATTTTCATTTGTTAAATAGAATAATTGAGAGTAGAAAATTGAAGGTTAGATCAGCACATGTCAATATAACCTTGTCATTGAATATTAAAGAATGTCGCAATCGTCAGAAAATTTATTAATAATTTATTTATTACAAAAGTAATAAATAAACAAGTATATTTAGTTCAAAATTATTCACTTTGCTATAATTGATCCGTTCGAAAATATTGGAAATAAATATTTTTGACTTCCGTCAGAAAAAAATCTGAGTTCTCCCTAGTCGCGCCTAAAGAAGTTTTACTTCAAAAAATTGCAGGTTGTAGGTACATATTATTTCATGTGGAGTTTATGTGGTAAAATATATAGGTATGTCAAATACCTACATAAACTACCTATCAATATTGCTATAATTACCAGTACTGATCAGAAGACCGTCACCGAGCCAAGGCTTGAAGAATCTGTAGTCATCAGCCTTGTCGATGTGGACATGACTGCTAAGGATGACTTCCACGTCCCGGGGGTCGTATAGGAATATAATGAGTCTGGGCCCGATCCATAACTTGACGACACTCTCGACGTCGTAAGGCTCGCTCTTGGTCACTACAGTCTTGAATATTTCTGTTGGGTTAGATAAATTCATTAAAATTTTCGGTTAGGCTGCGAATGCACTATGCGGGTCAGATTTCGAACCTCTGGTCGAAGTTATTTTATCGCTACGAAAGTACTTGTAGTAGTGACTACTAAATGTCTTTTTGTTACAGAAACGAATGGAGCCTTTGCTGACTCTACTATTGTTATTTGTGTGTCCGCAACGTAATTAGTACGCGGTGGTCATGAATCAATTTTTATTAATAAAATTAACAATGTTGCATCATGAAAGGGCTTTTTAAAATGAAACTTCTAATAATAAAAGTGTTTAAAACATGAGACTACTATACTTATAGTCGTACATCATTTGCAATTTACTGATTACGATCGCGTTAGCAACACAAATATTTGAGATTTACCATTGCCAAATTAAAACATCCGACGGCAAACATTGTCAAAAAAGTACATGTCTTGAATGGGCAAACCGATTATTGGTAGGTATATAAGGATTTATGAACCATTTTAAGGTTGGTCTAAGGACAAAAAAACATTAATATAATTTAACATCAATCAATAATATTTATGTTTTTAATCAGATCGTGTGTATCTAAGTCTCATGCATGGACACATACAGTCATACGAGTATAATATAATCATATGACTGTTTTTTTTAATATTTCAGATAGATAGACAACATTAAACTAGATCTAAAACTGAATCTGTGTATGAAAATTAATAAGTTTATCGACTTACGAGCTGAGCCTCCTGTAAACTCTAGAGCATTTCCGATGAGAGGGTAGCCCGGTGGGCCGACGATTTTCTCCGCTAATTCGTACATGTGTCGCCTCGACATTCTCCAGTACGTGTACCAGAGCAGCAGGGCTGGCACCAGCAGCATGTAGAAGAGGCTGGTAGCCGCCCATGTGCTCGTCTGGGCGACGACATTTTCCGCGCCGGGTAAACTCATTTTTTTGATTTAAATACCACCTGCAAAAAAAATTAGTTTAAGTATAAAATTTTATAACACAAAACACAGCTTTGATTTTAATATTAAATAATATTGTACTAAACAAGTCGGTTTTTTAATTTCAACACGCTGCAGTGACTACGGTTTGATGAATAAAATATTTTTGTCTACAATAAACAGGTCCCTAAAAATGAAAAAATATTTCGTGAATATGTACGGATATTCCATTCATTAAGTAAATATTTTTTCATCCTAACATCCTTGGCATTACCTTCCTAAATGCCTATATTTAATTTATATAACAGCTTTTAGTATTATATTATATTGCGGCTATTATGATTCCAACGAGATTTGAGTATACGATTAAACTTGAAAAATAAATAGGATTTTTTCTATATTTTCACGCCATACATAAATAAATATCTACAAAATTAGTTAAATTTACCTTTCAAAAAAACTATGATTTTATGATAATGGTATGTCCATACAAACCAACTAATGAGTCTATATCGAGGATCATTTTACTATTACGAGTATGAATACTAAACCAATTTTATTCAAAATCGTCTCTTTAGAAGGTTATACGTATATTTCTGAGTTGGTAATATTGAAGGTTATTAAAAATATTAGAAGTAATTTATATGAAAATTACCTAGAAACAAATTCACTATTCACATTTTAATGTATATTATATAAATGTGAAATAGTTATTCAGGGGCATGCATTGCATAAAAAAGTGACGTTTCCCTGTAATTGTTACAAATTCATGAAGCTGGGTCTCTGGTCTCTAGATTTCCTAGCTTAGGTTATAAATTAAGAACATAAATAGTCATAATTATAGCGTTTTATTATATACTACTATACTTATATACTTACTACTATACGTATTAAAATCAACTAATTAATTAATAGATAGAAAAGTTCACTGGGTTAAAATATCTCAAAACATTTAAAATGAAGTAGGTATATTTTGGTCAGTAAAAGAAGAGTAGGAACTCATTTGAAAATATAAAATAAATTTAAATCAATATAAATAGTATTAAATGAGTTTTGTGATATATATAATACCTAGGTAGCAAAGCACGAAAAAACATTTATAAAATATCACTGTCAATAACTTCACACAATTATCGATTTAAAATTATTTTATATCACTGAACGTAAGTTTCAATATTTTTAATCCGCTTTAAATTCAAAATAAAATAAAAAAATTACACTAAAACACTAAAACAATAATGTCCCTACCTTCCGAATAGGCACCAAGGGCCTACCACTGTCTACGAGCCACTTTAAAATAATGTTCTGATTCTAAGGGATGCCAACGGCTCCTCAATGCCGACTATTTACTAATCTCCTGCGCACCTAACTATATACACGCTGTTGACGTCACAAGCTGCTCGTCGTCAGTAACATATGCGACGCCTTAAACTTTTTGTTTACTGAAAATTCAACATAATTTTAAACCAAAGGCATGATTAATTAAAAAAACTTAATTAACACCATTGCGGATCGTGGATCACGTGGTAAACTTGTGTAGTTATACATTATAGCTTACCTACAAGCAAGAAGGTTTAATTACGATTTATTTTTTTGAAAAAGCCGGAGTGACTAGTAGATTTTACGAGCTACGTGTAGAATTGTAAAAGTATTGTGGGTAGGTAGGTAGTAATTTCCATTCGTAATTAAAGCAAGAATCTTGAACCTATGTTGGACGACATGTGACCTTCAATAATTTTTTCAGTTATTTCACTGGCAGTTTTTCTAGGCGCTTATTTAATCCATACTTCCATACTAATATTATAAATGCGAAAGTAACTCTGTCTGTCTGTCTGTGTCGCTTTCACGCCAAACCTACTAAACCGATTTAAATGAAATTTGGCACGCAGATAGTCTAGAGCCTGAGAAAGGACATAGGCTACTTTTTATTTGGAAAAAAGTGTTGTAAGGGGTTGAAAAGGTGGTTGAAAGGTTCTATGAAAGTTTTGTCATTTTCAGAACTAGAAGCATAAAATTTATATTATAGGCTGTTGATTAGTACGGCATTCAAAGTTTGTAAAATTTTTGTAAGGGTGTAAAATAAACATATATTATTATGTCTAATTCCACGTGAGCGAAGCTGCGGGCGTCCACTAGTTATGTAATATGTATCAACGAACGAATTGTATTATCAAGTGCTTTGATCAGTTTAGAGTTCCTCAAAAGTGAGTTCGATGAACATTGAACCCATTATTTTCGTGGCTTTTTGATCGCAGATACGTAGTACGATATATTCCGGTTTGAACATGTACCTACTTTTGTGTTTTTATCACACTCACACGTTTATTCTTAATTGAACCACTATTTGTTAAACACAACACATGAAAACTAATAGGAATAGTTTTACTTGTAGTTGCATTCCCTTCCAATGAAATAATAATTGCTAATAGATAAATAAAAATAAATATGTTAAAAGACATTGAGATATAATATAAAGCAAGTAACATTTTTTTGGGAAGGAACACATTATTAGTTTATGCCAACACACCAAAAAAACCCTAAACGCACTGAAAGTAATGATTAATACTTCTATGAGATGGGATGTGGATTAATTTATAACAAATAAGAGTAAAGATATAGCATAATCTGTCAGTTAAATTACGTGCTTAATCGCCGTATGCTGAGAGAAAATTTATATACAACTAAACCAGCAGAAAGAAAGATTAGATAGATATAGTAACTTACTTAATTTTTTCGAACGTTTGTGCTAAACGAGTACTTTAAAATTTGTTGACGTAACTATTTACATTTTTTTTATACTAAATACATAATATTATGCTATAAGATATTGATATAAAATGTATAAAGAAGACTATAATAACATGGCTAAGCGCCGCCGCAGACGTACTGCTCTGGCGTGACCAGTATTAACATTCGTCAGCATCATCTGTACACAACTTTAAACAACGTAAGCAACTATATTCGCCTTTTAGAATGAGAAGGGAGTGATATAAGCTGGCATGCCTTTGATAACGAACGTAGAACTCAAAGGCATACAGATTTTAATGGAGTACCACATCATGAAGCGTTGATACAAATAAATTATTGATTATTAGGTATTAAAGTATTTAGAAAATAACATTGTACGTACATATTACTTATAGTTAATAGCCCGGTCCAAATAGACGTTCAAGGTTACATTAATCCGCACAGAGCTGAAATTTGGCATGAATGTTGGGAACACTATTACAAACAATTTGTCGAAAATCCCCATTGATCCGATGTGTGGAAAAAAAATTATTCAATGTCAAATGTTGCAAATCGGTTATTTGCATTTTTCAGCTAAACGGTAAGTTTTATCATAAAAATAGCTGAGACAAAATTATTCACTATGCAATTATCTATAAAAAATATTTTAAACTTTTTTTCCTAAGAATCACCATTTAGGAGATAATATAGCGATGCAAAATGTTGTGTTCTTCGTATGTCAATGACCGTTATATACAATTACAGAACGGTAATACAAGTAAAAATATTAGTTTTTGTGCTTAATTTATTATTATTTCGTACTTACTTTTTATTATTAAAAGCTTGTATTTAACTTCAATCCTATGTACCTATGTATGTATGTCCTGGAATCGTGCAATCAATATTTCACCCACTTCCACCTATTTGGCACACATATTTTGTTCCGATGACAATGCATGAAAATAAATAAAAATTAAATTTAAAAATAAAAATAAAAATTTATGAGATACATGGTAGGTATTTCACATTAAAATCACACACAAACGTTAACACGTTTGTGATTAAGTAAACAAATTCATCACCACATATCGAGATCAATTAAAATATGAAGTCCGTAAACTTTGGTGTTTTGGCTTATAAGGAACTATTATTATGGTGATCAAAATTTGTATATCAAGTTAGTCACGTCGTCAGTACAAAAAACATTTATTGTATTCATTCCTTGGGGTGGTATTCTTCTTGCGTATAATCAAAGTTGCCCAGCGTCCACCAAGCTATGGAGGAAGATAAGAAAATTCATTCTTTTCATACTAATATTATAAATGCGAAAGTAACTCTGTATGTCTGTCTGTCTTGCTTTCACGCCAAAACTACTAAACCGATTTAAATTAAATTTGGTACACATAATATAGTCTAGAGTCTAGAGCCTGAGAAAGGACATAGGCTACTTTTTAATTGGAAAAAGTGTTTTAAAGGGTTGAAATGGGAGATGGAAGGTTGTATGAAAGTATTGTAATTTTCAGAACTATAAGCATAAAATTTATATTTTAGGCTGTTAATTAGATATAAATAAATATGGCATTCAAAGTTTGTAAAAATGTTACCCATAAGAGTGTAAAATACACATAGGGGATAAGAAATTTACGGATTAATTACAAAAAGTTAACGCGTTAAAAAGAATTATATTACTTATTTTATATTGCTATATTTTATATCGCTCGCGTAGAATTAGACCCATTAACGACGTCTACCCGTCTAAAGACTTCAAACACGGCAAAGTTTCATACTAACTTTGCAAACCCCGTTTTACCCCCTTAGGGGGTGAATTTTCAGAAATCCTTTCTTATGCTCCCCTACATTATAAAAGGAACCCCTGTGCAAAATTTCAAGTTTCTAGCCCTTATAGTTTAGGCCCTGCGTTGATATGTCAGTCAGTCAGTCAGCCAGTCAGTCAGTCAGTCAGTCAGTCAGTCAGTCAGTCATTCAGTCACCTTCTCCTTTTATATATATATAGATATCTTTTATTATTATTACTGCGGGCGTCCACTAGTGTGAAATAAGTGGTGAATGTCTCTAGTATAGAGTAATAAATCTATGGGTGGATGATATCAAGTTATGGTTAAGTACGTATATGGACGGCCAATTCGACAAGGATGAGCTACTTCAAAAAGGACCAATAAATTGAAGATGAAGATATATAATCGTTGTGTCTCTAGTATAGAGTAATAAATCTATGGGTGGATGATATCAAGTTATGGTTAAGTACGTATATGGACGGCCAATTCGACAAGGATGAGCTACTTCAAAAAGGACCGATAAATTGAAGATGAAGATATATAATCGTTGTGTTATAGGACAGACCGGTAGGGTTGCGCCAAATAGGAGAGGCCTATGTTCAACATTGTTTCTGTGGCTGAAAGATGGATACGAACAACCACCAATACGTGTTTTTCGTGTCAATTTGGATGTGTATATTATCTTTGTTATATTATTATGTGCATGATTTCTTGTGTGGAAGAGAGGGAGGTGATATATGCATAAGAGTATACACCATCATACGCCTTATTCGCGGGTACAATATTCGCCAAAATAGAAACCAATGAGTTTAAACTTTAAAACGCGACAACAGTCAGTTTGTGACTGTAGACTAGGATGCGATGATTCCAACGATACCAGTTGGTCGTTTTAAACTTTTCCAGTCCTACGAACTTCGTAAATAACGTATTTTTGCGCCTTGGCCTCTCTATTAAGATAAATTTACATATTTATTATTATTTACATAGTTATGACATATTTAAGAATATTTATACTTTTACATCATTTTTACAGTCATTTGAATTTAGAACGAAATTTTTTTATTGTACGCATTTTAAAAAAAAATAGGCGGGTAATTTAATCAGTTTGATAATTTATTCAAACAATTTTATATACTGGTATGTTACCTTAAAAGATAAGCCGATTGAAGAGGATGTTACTTTTGAACAAACAAAGAGTCTAAGTAGTTCCATCTACGTTTCTAACATGAATTTATAAATAATTATTATACATAATTCAGGTTTTTTGTAATTCAATTAGCATGTGGGGGTTATCTCCCAACCTGCCTGCAACCTTAAAAAACTCAGCATTTTATACTTTACAGGCACTAATAGTTTTAATCATTCTTCATTATTGTCTTGCGTATGTTGTAAGATAAGATTTTAAAGAAGAATGGGAAAACCACTCGAAACTTCACTTCACTCGAAAAACCTTTCAATTAATTGTTAATTAACATTTAACAATAAAACTTGTTTGAATTTCTAAGCTTTTCTCTTACTTACTTTGGCAAGGATAAAACTTTCTCGCAAGCACCATTGGTTTATTGGCAGAGAATTTCCAATGATTTAAACGCTCTTCGTTATAATAATAATGTAAAGCGTAGTTTTCATATTCACATTAACAAACTAGCCGCAGCTTCGCTCGCGTAGAATTAGACCCATTAACGACGTCTGCCCGCGTTCAGGTTGCCCACTTGATTTCAAAAACGGCAGTTTCATACTAAATTTGCACCCCCGTTTTACCCCCTTTAGAGCTGAATTTTCAAAAATCCTTTCTTAGTGCTACTTAGACTGACTGACTGACTGACTGACTGACATATCAACGCAGGGCCTAAACCATAAGGGCTAGAAACTTGAAATTTTGCACAGGGGTTCCTTTTGTAACGTAGGGGAGCACTAAGAAAGAATTTTTGAAAATTCACCCCCTAAGGGGGTAAAACGGGGGTGCAAAGTTAGTATGAAAATTTGCCGTTTTTGAAGTCGTTAGACGGGTAGACGTCGTTAATGGGTCTAATTCTACGCGAGCGAAGCTGCGGGCGTCCACTAGTACCTAATATTGATTAAGAATAAATTTTGTTTGATCATCCTGTATTTTTACATCAGCTCTAAATTGGGTCGAGTCGTGACACCATCTTCCTGAGTAATGTAAAGAAAACAAACGTTCCAAACCAATCTTATCGACTAAGGCGCTAGCACCCATTGATTCACAGTTACTTAAATCCATTTCCTTTTATTACATTAAAAAAATAAAGGGTTCGGGTAAAATTTAGAAGCTTTTTTCATTCATTGTGGACTTTCAAACATTCAGAATTTATATCTATTTAGTAAAACTTTTTTCAGATTCAGATTAATTAATTTGTTTATTTGATATTTATATACGCTTAATGAACCTCATTAGAATAGAATAGAATAGAATAGAATAACGTTTATTGCAGAAATTACACTACAACATATACAAATATGATACAAACAAACAATAGACACTTAAAAATAGGTACACAATACATTTATACTATGCTTAGATATGTTAATATGTTGCAGTGTTACACTACAAATGGTCTGCACTCAGCATTAAGCTGTTGGAACGGTACCGAACCAACAGCGCTGATTTTCAGTGCAGACCATATGAAATCGGTAATTCGATCAACCGCAGATCTACCACAATGTCATATAATAATACGAGTATATTAATCAGTGTTCTTAAATAACAAAATACATTTTTAACGGCCTATTTCCGACTTAACTCACCCCTGAGTAAGCCGGTAATTTCAACTACATTTTTTATTTTCCGCCCGTTCACTACTTAGAAAAACACGGCAGGAAACTAGTAGTTATACTATTTTAAAAATTTACAATTTAATTATTTAGCTCAGGTATGATAATATTAAAAAAATATTATCATTAAAACCACCATACTTTTTCTAACCTTCCTTGTATTATTTTAATGTGACTTTTAAACATTGGCTACCTTCCATCCATCTATCAGCCTGTCAGCGTTTTGTCTTTTTTACTGTTAATTTTAATAAAACTGAAATACAAGTTAAATAAATGTCGTTAAATCAAAAGCATCAAAGAATGCCCTTCCATCCATTATTGATGTTGCTAAGGCTACCATGTCTCGTTCCATGAGGTTCCTGATGACTCCTTGGCGACGTTGTAGCTAGTTGTTTCAACGACATGTCCAAGTTAAAATACTATGTATTGCATATAATATATTTTTCTAATTCAAATTATTTATCACGACACAAAAACAAGGAAAATCCAAAAACAAAATATGTTCGTAAACAGCCTGCTAAAGTAAAAATTGTGTTGCATATATTGTGACGTGGCTTAGGAGCTCAATGGGCCTGTAATTATTCAGAAGGGTATTGTCACCCTTCCTAAAGAACAGCAGTGCCTCGCTCGTGCGCCACGCTTGCTTCTTTATCAAGGAATCGAACAACTTTTGAAGCGCCACTAGGTCAGGTCTCCTGCTCTTAGCAGCTCTGTTGTGATTCCGTCATCATCCGGTGCTTTGTTGTTCTTTAGTTGTTTGAGAGCCCCCCTAATCTCTTACAGGCTGACGTCCGATCTTCAATATAGTGCCGGGTTAATCTAGCTCGCTTATTGTGAGCTGGGGCTTGAAAGGTTTGGACGATACTATGGAACCGGAATCGGTCTTCAACCTTGTCAGCAGGCTTTGCCTAATACATTTGCTAATTTCAAGTGCGATTAATTCCTAACATTCATGTCTTTGGACTTGACTAGCTTAATATATTACTATGTTTGTATGGTAGAGCAAGGTCAAACTACGGTCCGGTCAAAATTCAAGGTCGCGCACTTGGCGGTCGTCTGACAATTCTGAACCGATCCTATCTAGGCCGGCAGGTGAGCCGGATGATCACTTTTCAAAATGGCTAAAATTTCCTGGTTCCTGAGTCCTGCGGCGTTATTCTCGAAATTTAATTTAGTTTCAATTCAGTTATAGTTCAAGTGCATGATCTTAATCTGGTTCAGATTGAAAATAACAAATGGTTGATCAAATAAAACCTGGAATATGGGGCGGCCTCTGATTGTTACGTCCGCCACACCAGCACATTACGACAAAACCACACCACCAGCTCACTACAACGATTTCTTTGTCTCAGTGTTGGGCTCGGGTCTCCTAGCTCAGAATGGCAAGATTTAGGCCATCGTACATCACGCTGGCCAGGTGCGGATTGGCATACTACACATGCCTTAAAATCTGGTTTGCACAGGATGATTTTCTTCAAAGTTACAGCAGGTGACATTTAATTTCATAAATCGCACATAACTTAAAACGGACGGACGGACGGACAGACAGACAGACAGACAGACTGCTATAAAGCCAAGGATATCTCTTGCTTTAGTGACCTCTCGTACAGAATGGCTCTGTTTAGATACGATTACCACTCACTACCCTTTAATGCTTCTAAAAGTAACATAGAATAATGAGAAACTTTTTTGTTTGATTTAATAATAAGTTTTTTTTTTTAATTATTTAAAGATCGCTATTCCTCGGATTGCGTTTGCAAGCCGGCCGAACGGCCGAAGCCAAGTGGATATCATGTGTCTCATTGCCTAGTTGCAGAAATTTTCGAGTAACACGGCATGTGTTAAGATTGCCTATCTAACCTATCTTAGATAATCGTTACATTTTGAAGATTCCACATGTGGGTTATTTCATCTTTGAGCTCTAAATATTTATTTAATTTTACTGACATTGTGGATCGAGTATTATGTGAATTGGGTACTGCTATATCTATTAATGTGCTGTTCTGTTATTTTTATCTATAAGTGTAATGTCGGGTCTATTATAGTGTACGGTCCTATCTGTTAATATGTATTATTATTATTATTATTGTCTTATTTTAACATATCTTATTACGGCTGCTGGTCACGATTGTTGAGTGTTTCTGATAATTTTATCATTGACGTTGACTATGATAGGTGATCTATCTACACACAGAAATGAAGATAAGATTAACGATTACGTGCACATTAAAACTTAACTACATACAATATAGTGTAGCGCCTTATATTTATGCTACATAAATGTCATTGATGAAGTCAAAGCACTGCAACACAAAGTCAATTAGGACTTTAACAGCGCGCCAAGGAGTCATCGCACCACATAAAATTCTTAAATCAATCTTTTTATATTGTTAAAAAATATATACAAACTAGTGGACGCCCGCAGCTTCGCTCGCGTGGAATTAGACATTCACTAACTTCAAAAACAGCAAAGTTTCTTACTAACTTTGCACCCCCGTTTTACCCCCTTAGGGGGTGAATTTTCAAAAATCCTTTCTTAGTGCTCCCCTACGTTATAAAAGGAACCCCTGTGCAAAATTTCAAGTTTCCAACCCTTATAGTTTAGGCCCTGCGTTGATATGTCAGTCAGTCAGTCAGCTTCTCCTTTTATATATATCAACCTTACTAATATGAAATCAAGTTGTTTTCACGGCATCAAACAAATTGCCGAATTTTATGTCTTTATTAATAATTAAAGTGTTGTTAAGTATAGAAATTTTTTGGTCAACATATTTGTAAATGTCAAAAATTTTATTCTGATACCGTTATTCCTGAAAGTCCCGGAAATTCTCAGTTCCAGTTGTATCTGGTAAGTACCGATATTCCCGATTCCACCAAATGGTTCCGGTTTTGCAAACCCCACGAGGTACAGGGTATCCGTATAGCTCTCATATAATAGAAGTTGGATGATGAAGATTAGCTGCTAGCTGGACTGAGCATCAGTAATTCATGGTCGAGGTTTGCTAAAATATCACGGATATCTTGCGGTATTCATATCGTGCGACCTAACTCAAGGTTTAATAACCTTGAATTTCAGATTGTAAAAATTTGGTATAGTTCGTTCATAACGCTTTGGCATAAAACGTCGTTAACCTATCGGTCCGATCATGGGTTGCAAGCCTTTTTCATAGAAGTTATATTTAGTTGACATTAAATTAAATTGATATTTGTTACCTACTGCTAACAGTAAAGTAAAGATACAAATTGCTTAAAGAATACTACCTATTGCTTATAAATTTAAGTCATCAATAAAATAAGTACATTCACCTACAAAATACAATTTGATTTAAATAAATAAACACTTAAAGTTTCATCCGCCTGCTCTAGGATTCCCTATGTCGCGGGTGGCACGGTCCCGAGAAATTACAAATAATCATTATCAATCATAATTTGAATTCAAACCCAGGACTATTCACTTGGCAGGACGGTTCACTCCTGGTGGTCTAGAGTGGCTTCTATTTATCGTCATTTTATTTCACAGTATATATCGCATATTCCATATATTTAATAGGTGGTAGAGCCTATAGGGAACCAAATAGGTTTTATAAGAAAGCTAATTGGTTCCATATAGAGTTCGCCCGGGGCAGTACCACCGCCCGCCACGGTACTTAGTACCATTTCTGCCGTGTAGTAATTGTTTTTAAAGCAAAAAAAAAAATTTCTATATATATATCCTAAGCCACAATGCACGAGAAGTCCCCTAAAAATCTTCCTTCTACTACTACTACTACTATGTACTATACCTTACATGGCGTATGAATGTTTGTACATGATTAAATCACAAAATAATATTAGCGAACACTTTTATATAAGTAGGTACTAACATTAGTTATGTTAGTGAGAACATAATTATAAGTATGGTACGTTACCTAGTAATGCCCAGTAGGTAATGTAATACCTATCGATAAATTGTTCATTAATAATGCTACGTATGTAAATATTACTAGTTTCTTCACTGCCAATGCTTGAATATAAATTGTTGGCAAGTTAATTACAATTTTAGATGATCCATATAATCTACTAATCTTTAACCTATTTACTTGACACCAACCTACCTAGGTATAGGTACCTACAATTTTAAGGCATCGATGCATATATAGCTGCATGGTATACTTTTTATAACTACTTTTTAGATAAATTATAATAATTTTACTCATGATTTACCTAGTCAGTACCTACTGATATTACATAATATATATCCATAGATGCATGCCCACATACACATACACACTCACGGCACCTCTGGAGGAACGGGATTGTTTTTTCAGCCATATTAATACATAAGCCGGATTATGTCTATATGTACTTACTTACCTACTTTAAATTTATAATAAACGCTAACACCCATCACGCCCCCACGGTTGCGAGTGGCGGATACACACAGAAAAATATTTATCTGGAAAATAAATATCTGCTCCGGCTGGGATTCGAACCCGAGACCCGCGGTTCGACAATCAGGCTCACACACCACCGCGCCAAGTATGTATTGACAGGAAAATTCTGTAATATTCTCAGCACTTACTTGCACTAGTCCTTCCACTAGTAGCACTCAATAACCCTTGAAAATGTAATCTTAATTTTTTGTTGCTGAAATCAATAATTAAGATTATTATTCCCGTCACCCGCATGTACACAACATAAGTAGCTAGCATCCATAATATAAATATTCCATACATTTCCATTAGTCACTGGCATACCCGTCGGGTGTTACGGACGGCCGCGCCAAACCACGCCATAAAAAAGTTGTTGTGATAAAAAGTTGCGAGCGGAAAGTTTTCTTGTTTATAACTTATAATAAGTCAAAGCTAAGTATCATATTTGATTGAGCCGTTATTTAAGAACACAGTAAAGCTACGTTTTTAAAAAGTTTATTCATGATCAGATACATGAAGTTGCTTAAAACCGGTACGGTTTGTTGTATGTGATGTTTTTATAATAAATCAAATGATATGTTCTGATCTACCTTGGAATATAAATATTCTACGTAAGCACATTAGGTGCCTACTTCACAGAGGCACATAATACCATCAGAATACATAATACAGAGGTAAAAAAAGAAGAAGAATTCAGCCTGTAATACAACATACCTGCAAGCCTGATAGTTTTCCGTAACCATAATGTTAGCGAAGGCACGTGAAGCCGGCCTTAATCTTATTATAACACTACCCTCCCATTTCGCGTCGTTCGTTCGTTCGTCGTTAATTCGTTTCATTAAAATAAATTCCTAATAATATATAACAAATTCTTAGTAAATTGTATAATATTCAGTTTTAAATAATGACCTCAGGTAAGTTCGATATAACCATTAAGGTCGAATCACAACGAGGCGGAGTAAATCTCAACCCTTTTTTATCCATAATCAAAAGCTGACATGTCTATTTACTTAGCGGTTTGATATTACTACTACTGTCCAGTTGCAATAGTGTGTCTATAAGTACATTTTACATAGTAAAATTTATTTACACCTCCGAGTCGGTAGCCTTTGATAGAGTAGATAATGACATATTATTATTATTACGGAAAATTTCTGCGCTATTCTCGTCATACAACACAGGTTTTTGCAAACTTCTTGTCGAGCCGTAAGCAGAATGTTCAGTATAATTGTTTCAGGTCTAAACCATATGAAGATACATCAGGCATAGATCAAGGTTTTTTGTTGTTTAGGTCCTCTTCTTTTCCTGATAATGTTAAATGACTTCCCAAAAGTACTCGCGCACTCAAATTGTCTTATGTTTGCCGTTAACAAGCTCGCCTTGTCTCTATGTTCTGCTGATGACGGCGTGCGCCTTCAAGTTGACATCGACATATCCATGAATGGGGGTTGCTCAACGGTATGCTCAGGTCTCCACCTGAGCATACCGTTTTTTACAATATAATATTATATTACATCTAACATTATAAGCCTTGCGCCCAATAAGGTTTGCATTAGATTGTAAAATTCAATCAGTCTTATCGTAGTAGGAACCCACTATTCCCATACCTTAACTATAGTTTTATGTATTGCTGTTGGCGTGTTATTATGAATAAATAAATATACATGGTAATTGGTCGTGCCATTGCAGTCCGAAATAAATGACTATTTAATTTAATTTATTCGTCATCGGTGTGGGTATTAAATTAAATAAGGTTATTAGAATTAGACACAGTTACTTGAAATCGACCTAATGGGCATGGGCGCTACGGGTGGTATGTCATCGCCGATTGATATGATACTATCTCCGTGTATAATAATAATAATATACCTAATACATATAATAATAAGTCACCACCTGCCGCTTTTTAGATTTGTAACGATCTAGGTGTCATAGTTCTCCATAGCCCATGTAACAACCCGTGCAGTGGGCTGTGTGATAATGAAAGGGTTGTGGTGGAAACTAATAATCGCTTTTCTATCTGTTGGATAAATTTAAAGTCAAATGCTCATTGTAGATAATATTGGCAAAAAATAATAATATGGAGATTCTTCATTTCGTAAGCTCGATCTTGATATTTTAATTTATTACGTTAAAAACCGGTCTAGTACCCAGCGAAATCTACTAACTTATAGATGTTTATTTTGTTTTTTTAACAACATAGATACAAATCAATGGATTTCAATGGATTGGCCAGTAACTCCTCCACCAATCCGCATTGAACCAGCGTGGTGGAGTATGCTCTAGACCTCCCGTAGTTGGAGACCCGTGCCCAGCAGTGGGACGTCTATTAGCTGCCGAACTTCTATCAGTTCAAACAGTATTGTTTTGTTATAAATGCATGCTTTATCTATAGGTATTATAGGTAGGTACCTACTAAACTTGATTCATGATTTTTTGCGTTAAGTTGGTAGACAAAATTTACTGTTTTCCTTTGAACATTGTTACATAATTTGTATAGCTACTCATACCGCTTAGTGTACGTAAGTGTATTGTTATATTCAGTTTTTCTTATAATATACTTGTTATTTGATAAAAACGTCGAAGTTATTAATAGACAGATTATTGTAACGCACACTTAGACAAATAATGACCATGAGTTCCCACACAGAGGTCATCAGTTTGCAATAACCGATGGAAGTTTTTAACAACAGGTTTTAAGTTTAAGAAAGTTCTAGTAGAGTCATGATCATGAACGAGTTATGGTTAGGTTAAAAATTATGTTACATGATTCATGAATTAAATCTGAATAATACATTGCTTAATGTTTGTTTTGAACAGTGCCAGTAGTTAGATATTGTGTTTTTAACGCTTTTTTTAGAATTACGCCACATTAGCGTTAATCTGTACATTTATTGCTCTATTATTCTAGTACTAGTGGACGCCCGCAGCTTCGCTCGCGTAGAATTAGACCCATTAACGACGTCTACCCGTCTAACGACTTCAAAAACGGCAAAGTTTCATACTAACTTTGCACCCCCGTTTTACCCCCTTAGGGGGTGAATTTTCAAAAATCCTTTCTTAGTGCTCCCCTACGTTATAAAAGGAACCCCTGTGCAAAATTTCAAGTTTCTAGCCTTTATAGTTTAGGCCCTGCGTTGATATGTCAGTCAGTCAGTCAGTCAGTCAGTCAGTCAGTCACCTTCTCCTTTTATATATATAGACTAGTGGACGCTCGCAGCTTCGCTCGCGTAGAATTAGACCCATTAACGACGTCTACCCGTCTAACGACTTCAAAAACGGCAAAGTTTCATACTAACTTTGCACCCCCGTTTTACCCCCTTAGGGGGTGAATTTTCAAAAATCCTTTCTTAGTGCTCTCCTACGTTATAAAAGGAACCCCTGTGCAAAATTTCAAGTTTCTAGCCCTTATAGTTTAGGCCCTGCGTTGATATGTCAGTCAGTCAGTCAGTCAGTCAGTCAGTCAGTCAGTCACCTTCTCCTTTTATATATATAGATTACTAAATATTGATGGTAATTTGTGATAGATATGTACGCCATAGGTTGTCAAGAGAACAGCTCTTCGACACTCCAACTAGAAGTAGGTTTACTCTTAATAGAAAATGATCATAATTTTGTTGGTATGGCGAAATTTATTTATTTGTATCTACTTACTTGAGCTGTTTTCTAAACCGTTTTTTTTTTTGGCGTTTTTATTGTAGTCTAGTCGTAATCGAGGATCTACTAAAGAGTGTTTCTATTTTGACAGATAGATACACTTTTTAGAGAGAACAGGATCACCAAACAGAGATGTTTTGCGATTCCTGGTTTAGGTATCTATACTTTATTATCACAATTTGAGTATATGTTTTGAGGAATCATTTTTCGAGTTGAATTAATTTAAAACGATATGGATCGCATATCTTAAAGGCGATTGTTTTTTGATCATTCGTCTATGCACGAATGATCAAAGTGACGCAGTCAAATGAGATAGAAATTGAAATGGAGGAAATGCATAAAATCTTGGGGTGATAAATTAACAAATCATAGTAGTAGTATATCAGTATAGAATGTTCCTTAAATCATATAAGTATAAATGTAATTCAGACAGAGGAATACACAAAAATTGTAGACCTATAGCAACACTACATGAAAACGGTGAAACTGATACGAGTGATGACAAGGATATAACCAGTTTAAATTTACAACCTTTAAAAGAAGAAACAAAGCAAGAGTTGTTGAATGACACACAAGAACAATACGAGAAACGACAGGCTTTTAAATCCGAAGCGAAACGGTTCATTGAAATATCGAAGTACTTTTCCAGTCCTTTAAGAAAAACCGCTTCCTATGTGTGCGAGAATCGTCTTGTTTCCTATCCTAATCCGTATAGAATTGAATACAAACGAGGATCCATTACGACGCAATATGTGAAATTCTGCAACATTACGTTGGAGCCGGTTTACATAAAACTTTACAAAGTACTTCCCGACTTGGAGCAAATTAAGTTCATTAACATGTCTCTATCGCGGTGCAAGAGAGTACCTCCGGGTCTGTCCTACAATTTGGGCGTGGCTTACGACGACGTTGAAGAAAAATCTCCTTGCAACGCGAGAATGATTTTCGTGGTTTCGAGAAAAACTTCCACGCCCTGCTATCAGATATGTGAAATTGATCTGGAAATACAAGCTCAGAAAATAAGACTCGTTACCGTATAAACAACAGCTCAAACTAGTTCAAAGAGGAAATCTGAGAAATAACATGTTTCTTGTACGTCTTCTACCTTCATAGATACATTTCGATGAATTTAGATTAAAAATTAAATGGTATTTGGTCCATATAACAATAACTTATTAGTTTTAGTTTCCTACGTACCTACTTTATGAATTTTATTACTTTTCAGCAGCCAGTCTTTATTTCAGATTTAGATTTCAGATTAATTTATATTTCATTATATGGTTTGTATATGTACGCCTAATGAACGTCATTACATTTTTTTATCTACTTCCGGTTCACAAAGTTCATGCTACCGAGAAGAACACTTCAAGAAACTTGGTAGTATTGGTAGTTACTCTTTTCAAAATAATTTAATAATAATAATATTAATATGATCCAGTTAATCTCAGTCGTAATCATTATATTAGGGTGTCAATGTAAATGTAAATGTGATCTTCCAGCTTCAATCCTATATGCAAGGCTCATTTTTATGCACATGTTTCACAGAAACCCACATCTCATAAACAGCGGGCGTCAATTCAATTCACTTACGCTAAAAGGCAATGCATTATTTATCAACATAAATATCAGTAGGTACGTACCTACCTAACATTCCTATAATAAGTTACAAGTAACAAGAATACAATGTTTCCGTAACTAATAAGGTACGACACGAGTGTGTACCTTGTTTAGTTATATGTTCGAACTGTCTCGTGCCTAGTGGACGCAAGCGCGACATCTCGAATCAGAGGGCCTAGATTCGATTTCCTGGTCGGGCAAAGAATTATAAAAATTTTCTAACTTGATATTTCCATTGGAATCTTACATACTTAGCTCGGAGTTAGGATTTATGCCCTGTGTGTGCGGTCTGCGAATGCCTTGTCGGGAAAATACAAGCCATGAGTATGTTAGAGCTAGTGGCGGTGAAGAATTACCAGGGGATATTTTACTGCATGGCGGTTGGTGGGTACAGACAGAGAATAGTGCATCGGAAATTATAAAAACAAAATGTGTGTATTATAATTATATAAAATAAACTACAACTTGTAAATAGGTACCTATGTACCTACCTACTTCAGGATTTCGTAAGTAAAACGCAAAACCAAAATGCGTGACGCTTTTTTATGACGCAAAGTAAGAAACACGATTTTGTGAATTATTATTCTCAAATGGCATAATAATTAGCTTCGCTTGATGCCTAATGGCATTTTTAGTTTTGCTTGTGTTCTCACTTTAGAAATATGTATGTACCTGTACCTAACATTAGTTACCTATTAGACAAATGTCGGTAAGTACGTAGGTAAGTAAATAAATCACAGTTTATATATTACTATTACAATCAAATAATTTTATATATATATAGGTAAGCTCGCCCATTTTTTACCCATTGTACCCATTAGCTGCATGTGGTTCAAAATAGTTAAATAATTAAATGAATCGTAGTTTTATTTATTAGATGACTGCGGTATTTAGTGACCGGCGTGTAAGATGTGGATAATTCTCCTTAATGCAAATTTTGTTGTTTACTGTGTGGTACTACACGTCATGTCACCCGTAAGCAATCTATATATATAAAAGGAGAAGGTGACTGACTGACTGACTGACTGACTGACTGACTGACTGACTGACTGACTGACTGACTGACTGACTGACTGACTGACTGACATATCAACGCAGGGCCTAAACTATAAGGGCTAGAAACTTGAAATTTTTCACAGAGGTTCCTTTTATAACGTAGGGGAGCACTAAGAAAGGATTTTTGAAAATTCACCCCCTAAGGGGGTAAAACGGGGGTGCAAAGTTAGTATGAAACTTTGCCGTTTTTGAAGTCGTTAGACGGGTAGACGTCGTTAATGGGTCTAATTCTACGCGAGCGAAGCTGCGGGCGTTCACTAGTATTATATATATACCTTACAAGGTTAGTCCCGCAACATACATTGGTCTTCACCTACAGATACTGTGGGGATGTGAGTGTGCTAGCTGTCTGTCTGTCTGGCGGTCACATGGCTCTATCACTTGAACGGAAATAGATAAGGTAATTTTCACAGAATGCGTGTCACAAATTATAAAAAACTAGTGGACGCCCGCAGCTTCGCTCGCGTGGAATTAGACGTAACATAACCTAAATACAAAATTTCATTGAAATAATGTAGGTATATACGAAAAACTTTTATACCTACTAACTTTGCACCCCCGTTTTACCCCCTTAGGGGGTGAATTTTCAAAAATCCTTTCTTAGTGCTCCCCTACGTTATAAAAGGAACCCCTGTGCAAAATTTCAAGTTTCTAGCCCTTATAGTTTAGGCCCTGCGTTGATATGTCAGTCAGTCAGTCAGACAGTCAGTCAGTCAGTCACCTTCTCCTTTTATATATACTACATAATATTATGTGTATTTATTGTTAATGGAATCTTACAATTTATTTCTAGTAGACCTTGTAGGTAATTTTTACGCTAGAACAATCTCTCACATTAAAAATGGTTATATGGAAATATTGTAAGTCAAGTTTTTTCAAATTTTTGTAAAAATATAAAATACGAGCTTTTACCCGCGGCTTCGCCCGCGTGGTCAAAGGGAATTAACAATGAGTTGTTAATCATACATGGCACATTTGTAATGGATGAATAGTGACAGTTTCACGATTAAAAGATACTTAGAGGAGCCAGAGTTAATGCTGACCGCAGATAAAGTGTACGTTAACTGACTT
This sequence comes from Carterocephalus palaemon, assembly GCA_944567765.1. Lineage (NCBI taxonomy): Eukaryota > Metazoa > Arthropoda > Insecta > Lepidoptera > Hesperiidae > Carterocephalus > Carterocephalus palaemon. Next base: position 6,724,558 of record OX155642.1, read on the forward strand.
ACTGGAGCTGTAAGCTAATTTCAATAGAAGTGTGTTGGTGAAGATTGATGCAGGATCCACCGATCCTGCTTACGTGCACAGGCAATACTAACGTGGAGAACACAATGACATATAAGTGTGATTAGTTTTCTAAATGGGTGTGATTTTTTCTTTTGAAGTGTTTCCAGTCCAGCCATACACGGCTTGAGACAAAGAACAGAGCACTATTTTAATACACTACTGTAGACGATATTATATGTCTCCATTTGGGGATAAATTGTAAAGATTCTGGGCATTGAACCCCAACGCCATATAATAGCTTCGTTGGCTTCGTTGCGACGTGAAAGCCGGACAAACAAACAAATACACTTTCACATTTATAATATTAGTATGGAAGTATGGATTTTAAGTAAAAATATATACGAAGAATAATATGAAGATACATATTAAGAATTTTAATTTATTTAGCCCAAATTGAAGAATTTTAAAATTAAAATTGCATTTGCCTAGCAGTTTTGTAGTGTAAAATGTGTAACCAGAATTTTTAACAACATTGAAAATAAGGACTGGTTATCTATTTATTTAATTATACAACTTTATTGACCCTTCTAAAGAGATACTACAATGGGATGGGCGGACTTACTGTTTCAAGCTGGTGAAACATTTCTTATTTTTCCGCGCTTTTTTACGTTTACGATGAAATTTTAAAATTCAAAATGTTTCATTTCATGCCGGATATAGATATTGTTAAACCATGTCAATGCTCGTGTGGTAGATATTTGGCACGTGGAGCGTGGTCTTTAAAACTCATGCGCTACGATGTCTCAGTGTCTGCACGATTGTATGGAATTAACTCTATCGTACTGATGTATGTAATCTGGACATTGTCCATCTAGAACAAAACCCAGCGCGTAAGTTGAGTTCAAGTTTGCAAGGAAAACCGGTTGCATATTATTATTATATTCGCATGTTATTTTCAAGCAATACCAATCAGAGACTGCTTCGATAAAATTACGAAATAATTGCAGTAGAAAATAATAAGGATAATCAATAGACACTTTTTCATACTACAAGCAATATGTTTAATATTGTAACTAAACTAAAATAAGCAAGCCTACGATATGTAGGTTGTACGTTGCGGTCGATAATTCCCACAGAGTACATTTTATATAATGCCTCTAGCTAGTCGAATCGAAAATCACGAAGGTTACCTTTCTTTTAAGTGCCTCGGTTACTCGGTATGTATAATTTAATCCCAAGAAAAACATAAACAAAATGTGAAAAGAACCAAGTTCGAAAAAATAAACTCACTGTTCTCAGCGGCTGCGTCAAAAAAGGCTCGAGATCTAAATGGAGACCATCCAATGTTCCAATCCATAGCCTTACATATAAATAGTTAAATTGTATCTGGCGTTACTTTGCGGAAATAGGAAAACATGCACTCACAACAATGAAAATTATATCTACACCGACATAGGCGCGCACCACTACCGACACCTGTGTAGCAGCATATACCTATAGCTACTACAATACCTACCTACCTATTACCTAAAGCCTAAAGTTTCTAACACTCACTAGAAATATCATGTCTATTCTATTTCCCTATCCATTGCAGGATTTATTACATTAGGCAAAACACTTTTTTTTTAAATTAAGTACAATATTAGATATTGGCTTCAAACAAGTCATTGCTCATATTTTGTGTTTTATTTAGGTTTTGATTTACTTCTGAATTGTATTTAACTTTAAACATGATTGATGTGATGTTTTTTCGAAATTTTTCCAGAGTAAAGAGTAGATCATTTATGTAAACTAAAAATAAAAAAACGGTCCTAAGATAGAACCTTGCAGAACCCCTCCATTTACAAAAGACCCAAAACATTGACACCCGTTTACTTGAACTTGTTGCACGCTATTTGCTAAATACGATCTAACCAGACTTATTTATGCTAAAACTATTATAATTTACTAGGTATCTATACTTCTATACTTACTAATACATCTATATATATAAAAGGAGAAGGTGACTGACTGACTGACTGACTGACTGACTGACATATAAACTCAGGGCCTAAACTATAAGGGTTAGAAACTTGAAATTTTGCACAGGGTTTCCTTTTATAACGTAGGGGAGCACTAAGAAAGGATTTTTTGAAAATTCACCCCCTAAGGGGGTAAAACGGGGGTGCAAAGTTAGAATGAAACTTTGCAGTTTTTGAAGTCAAGTGGGCAACCCGAACGCGGACAGACGTCGTTAATGGGTCTAATTCTACGCGAGCGAAGCTGCGGGCATCCACTTTATATTATAAAGAGGAACATTTAATTTTGTTTGTAATATTTTTCACACAAAAACTGGACCGATTCCAAAAATTATTTCACCATTAGAAAGCTGCATCTTCACTGATTGACATAGGGTATATAATATTACAAGATGTAAACGAAACTATTGTTATGTCTAATTCCACGCGAGCGAAGCTGCGGGTCCACTACTTTATTATATTTTTACCTAGTATTTCAATAAAACTTAGTACTGTGAGTACCAAGTACCAATAACGACTGGTATAGATGGCCCCGAATGCATTTCTTGCGAATCTTTGTGTACGTCACAAATTGTCATAATATGCCAATGCTCAACGAAACATCCTCAGGGAAAATTTACTCTACAATGATCAACTCTACCTATTGGTGGTGGTGCGTGTTTATTTTTATTTTTATTATGCATGAAGGTAAGGTAAGTTAAAAACCTTCTTTCGCCATGTTTGCGGGTTGTTGCAAAGTAGGTTGACTAACACACTAACATATTAAAAATATATGTTTTTAATTAAAATAATAAAGTAAATCAGTTGAATGTGAGCGGTAGGTACCTATGTACGGTTGCACACATCGAAATAATAAATTATCAACAGCAAAATCAATCCTTGCCAATAACAATTGATGTTTTCGAAAGTGTGCTAGGTATTGTATTCGCAATGAATAAACATTACGATTTAACCAAATGATTTAATTGACCTTTGAGTCTGACGTTGCTATTATCCAATAAATTGAAGTGAATGCTTATTATATCCATTTCTAATCCAATTGAAGTTATAAGTGTTAGAACGTTAGGTATGTTTTACAGGTAGTACACATAATATAACAATACATCACGGCTTTATATCCCCGAAGGGGTAGGCAGAGATGTAGTGTAGAACACTCGCCCACGGTTCACCAGATGGTCCCATGGTGTACCATACTATTACCATATACCGGGCTTGTGCTCGGTGTATGGTAATTCTGGATATGGTGAATCTGGATTTGTATCCAGACTTAAAAAAAGAGTGTGAAACGTTTCCTTCAAGACAGGCAACGCAACTGTGATACCCCATCCCTGGTGTCGCACGTGTCCATAGACGACGGTGACCACTTACCATCAGGTAACCCGTATGTCTGTTTGTCCCTCTATATTATAAACAAAAAAGACTCCGAGCTGCTACCGGGAATTCGAGGTTTGGTAAACTAGCTAATAAATACGGTATCTATGTTTCGTACTCGTATCAATTTTTGCGGGGTCTGGCAGTATTGATAATTTTTATCAATACTGCCAGACCCCGCAAAAATTCCTACCAAAAATATGCCAAAATATTCCCCAGATACGTATGATATGAGACTGTGGGAGAATTGATCGCATTGGGCCAATCGGATCCGGTAGTCAAAAAATCGTAACTTACCCCTGGTGCCACCAAGATACCTACTCTACGAGTACATAAGCTGGGTACCTACTTCTCCAGTCGGCTTTTGTAACTAAAATTGCAAGAATTACCTATATAAATAGTATTACCTAGTCGACATAGGTAGATACATACTCACATATAAGTGAATATGGACTTCACAAATTGCTTCCATCCATGTGACTAAAAAGTCATAATTGATAGTGGGCACTTAAGCGACTTAATTGAATGGAAAAATTGTCTTAAAGGAAACAAAAAGTAAATATACTTCATTAATGTTTATAAGAAACAGGTTAATACGAGTTCTTAGTAGCTTTTTTTTCCTCTGTTTAATACAGATATGACTCTGGAGTGCATTTTGCGTTAGATCCGGTTTCGGTGGCGCTGGGGAAAGCCACCGAGGGGTTTTGGTATTGATATCCCACATAACCCGGTTTTGCTCCCATGTTATCGCTAGCAAGTAGGCTTCGTATCAAGTATCTATCTTTGACAGGTTTCCACCTCGTATCCGCATGCGACAATTTTGTAATGTGGGTTTTCAGTAAGTTCGTAAATGTCACTTGTTTGCGGTAAAGCAAAAAATCCAAGCAGCGGCGTAAGGTAAAAAAAACCGAGGCGTATCGATCCAATTATGGATTATCTTGGTATTGGAAATTTTCAAACAGCTCAAAACATGGCAAATCCTACCTAAAGTAAGTATGTACATATATACCTACCTACCTACTTTTATAGGTATTTAAAATTATAAATATTGATATATATTATATTGATACCTATTACCATTACATACACAAACGCTGACTGTAGGAGTAACATTAAATAAGGAGGTAATTGTACCTACCTACCTTACAATTAGTTAATAGTTACTTATACTTTTTATTAGATCAATAACCTCAATCAACACAATCCGAAAATATGCCTCGGTATACCATAGTCAGATATTTACTTTACTCGGGCTCGAGAGTTAATTAATAACCTAACGCAGGTAAGCTCAGTGTTATTGGGATAAGGTAGGTACCTATACCGTTACTTATATGCGTATTTAATAGGTAGGTAGGTACGTGCTATAATCAAGAAAATCAATAAATTAAAATCTACGTATCGTTTGCCTGTCTGTAACTATTTATTAACAAAAGCTCACCGCACGCGTTATCCAAATTAGTTCACGCAGGGATCTTTTTATTACTTTCGTGCTTATATTATGCGTTACTCATTCATGTCATCGTACCTACTAGTAGTACCATTAGATTACATATATTATATATACTGAAAACCCACTTATTCACATACAATTATATAGTTAAAAGCATTTAGGTAACAATACCGGTTAATTTGCATCCGTATAGGTAGGTAGGTGACTGCTTTTGTTCAATACTTGGTATCCGCATTTTTTGTAGGTACAGGACAAAACGTCAGTGCAGTTTCTAAAAAAGGTGCAGTTTCTTCACATATTAATAGAACCTCAAAATACTATAACAAAAAAGTGAATAGTTGAGTTAGTTATTTTATATAATAAGTAATATTATAAGTTGACTAATGACGCCCGTTCCAAGTGTATTTACACTTGAAGATTAAGTAAAAGTCTTAGTACTGTATCATAATCTTTATTGACACAATATTTAAATCACCATTTTATACAGCTTATAGTCAAATCTTTGGTACACATAAAACGTTCGAGGAAGACTTCTGGGACGACGGTTATAAAATTAAATTAATTTTTTTTATCCTGAACATACTAAAATTATTAACATTCAATTAATTGAAGGTTTCATGCATTTTATGTGAAAAACAAAATCATTTTGTAACTAATAACAATGATACTGGGATTCATGTGCATACAAAGTCACAAAAATGACTGTAACTTTTATTGAGTATTGATGGCGGAGTGTACGAATATTAATGGAGTATTAACTGCTTAGTTTTTCTTTTAACTTGTGTAAGCAAATACAAAATAGGTTACACTGGGTGTAGTTCAACTACCCACCAATGACAGTGGTCAGGTACAGTTAAAGGCAAAAATACTTTTGATACCTAACACGCAATTTCTACCTAAATCTTGGCTTGTGAAAAGTTTTGGCCAATGTCCACAGTTTTCACTAAGGTATCATATCACATATTTTTCACGGAAAAATTTGTGATGTTACAATTATACCTATACTATCATAATATCATCATTATATCACTTATGTGTAGTTCATCATTATATTATATTAATATATAACCAGTTGTAACTGAAAATGTATGAAATTCGAAATTCGAATTTCTACTAGTACCTACCAATTTTCTTGTAATAAACCTTAGCGATATATTACTAATGACAAATTTAAGCCAGTACGGTATATCCATCCAGGGCGATGAAAAGTATTGACAGCAGTTATAATATAAACACATTAATTAAAATACAAACATGTAATATTACAAATAATTGATATTATGAATAGCAGAAAATAACTGCATAAATCACCATCTTTTCATTTGGGAATGCACATAATGACACTACAATGTATACTGCACATTATTATTATTACTTACTCGTATTTTTGCCTTAGACTGTATTACACAAGAAATTACAATAATTGTTCACAGAAGCACACAAATCTACAAGCTATAATTTCACAATTTAAAAAGATGATTAGTAAAACGATGACTTTTTTACTCCATGATTACTTTTAGAACTTTAGGAGAACGTTGTATCACGTCACGAGCCACAAACAAAAAACCTTTATCACGAATTAATAATCATGCTTGAGTATTAACAATTCATCTAACATCTTGAATGAAGTTAAAAAAGAAACTTAAACGCATTTATTATTACTGTCATTGGTAAGAATAAGTCTTGTTTCAAAATCATACATATTCTATACAGATGTTCATTGTTCGATTTTTTTAATCGTTTTCCGTGCAGAGTTACCTCCATATTCAAAGGATAGTTTAAAATATAATAAGAATAGGATTTATCAACGGCAAGCTACTCCAAATATCACCAATAATCACCAATAATCAAAATCTAGCTTCACCCGCATTTCGGCAGATCATAATCCGAGATAGCCATCAATTTATTAAAAATTGATCGATAGTTAACTGTCGATTAAAAATCGAACGATTATTTCAGTTCGTCTATTTCATTGGAACTCCAGGCCGTATATTACATTCATACAAAAAATCACATCACTCTGAAATCTGTACTAAATTCACAGCTTATTATATATTGTGCCGATGTTATATATTACAGTATACCTTAACATTATTCAAAATTTTGGCACTATAGATAGGTTTTAACTAAAACCAAAAGGATAGACGGATCATGCGCTATGCATAGACTGTTAACAATCAACATAGGACGGCGAAATACCATTACACAATAATATTGTAATGTTAAAACTCGACATAATAATGGGTAATCTTGGTTGTTTTATTGCCATTACAGAGCAATTATTAAGCGCATGCTCAATGCAAAAATATTCAATAATTTAAATACATTACATTTTAGAATTTTTCTTTTTCTTAACACGGGGAGTATTTAGTTTGAATCAAAGGCTTAACTCTCTTTCATTGTCATTAAATGTGCATAGAAAAGTACATCATAATTGTACTTTCTTTGGTTTAAAATATGTTTTATTTTACTAATTTTAAATTTAACATCATATTATGACTACACAGAAAAATAATATTTAACCGTCATCTTTGATTTACACTTCACGCACATACGTCATACTAATGTACCTACTCGTAGATCTCAGAACACAAAGAAATTTAATAGAATAATATTAAAGAATAGAATAAAAACATACTCATACTCAAACATACAATATGGTACTCTACATACGAATAAACGAGAAAATTTTATTATGTCATGGTCAAGGTTATCAAGCAAATAACTATAAGAAATTAAATCCAAAAAATTGGAGAAATTTCTAATTGTGTCATTTAAAAAAATAAGGAATGATAAAGTGTGATAAAGCAATATTTAGGTATTTGTGCGTTTTGTTTCTAGCTTATTATAGCAACTATAACATGTTAAATATCTATTAATATAAAAGGTTGAAAAGCCTAAGTAGGTAAGATTTGTTACAGTGTACGCCGTGCCCGCCGCGAGAGCTGAAGTTGATCATTGTAATCGATCGAAACTAATCGGCCTATTTCCGACTTAAATCACACGTAAGCCGGTAATTTCAACTATGAATATAGACACGAATCGTTCAATAATAAAAAAAATTTGTAACATCAAAATCTTATTAAAAAAAGTTGTTATATCTTATACGACCTAACCAGATCCGATCTCCAGCTTAGATTCTACATTAAATCAAAACAACTAAGCCTGTGGCATGATCCTAGGATTCTTGCTCGTCACAAAATTCATCACCAGGAAAATCTATAATTTTTAGGGTTCCGTAGCCAAATGGCTAAAAACGGAACCCTTATGGATTCGTCATGTCTGTCTGTCTGTCCGTCCGTATGTCACAGCCACTTTTTTCCGAAACTATAAGAACTATACTGTTGAAACTTGGCATGTAGATGTATTCTGTGAACCGCATTAAGATTTTCACACAAAAATAGAAAAAAAAGAATACATTTTGGGGGTTTCCCATACTTAGAACTGACTAAAAAAATTGTTTTCATCAAACCCATGCGTGTGGGTTATCTATGGATATGTCTTCAAAAATGATATTGAGGTTTCTAATATAATTTTTTTCTAAACTGAATAGTTTGCGCGAGAGACACTTTCAAAGTGGGAAAATATCCTATGATATTTTCAATGATTTTGCAACAAGTATGAGACAGTGCCTGAGCTGTTGTTAATATCTAGCTAGTGAAATATTAAATTAATTTAATATTTAACATTCAGGTCAGCCGTAATGGTAAGCTTTATAATATTGTCACAAAAATAAATTTAAATCTATTTGAATACATACAATATTCATATAATTTGCGTTAATATTAATCAATATTAAGTGAATAAGCCTCTATACGTTTTGCAAAGGAACGTTATCTCTTAAGCTTTAAATAATTTTAATGAGCAAATGCACTAATTTAAACGGTTCGAAAATTCGAACGGTTAGGGAGGTAAACATTAAAATTATCTTTTTTTAAAACAAATAATAAAGTTGTAGAATAAACGGATTAAAACCTATAGGAATCTGTGCGTACTATTGTAAGCTTTATGCGGAAAGATATCGTATCAAAACGACATAGTTGTGCAAGTTATAAAAAGGGAGATAAACACTAAACTGTAGTAGTGTTTTTATATCATCTAATTTATTTGTCTAACGAACGCTAGTTAAAGAAATCACTCATAAGACTTGAACCATAAGTAATAATTTACTAGAAACAAATAGTCTCAATACAAAGTGTAACTAGTCTTTAGTCTGCCATATTGCAATAACCTGAAAAATCTACCTAAAATAATAATTATAAAACCTAATATAATCAATTATTAGATAAAGAGTTAAAAAAAGTTTCGTAAAGAAATCTTTGGATTAAACTGGCAAGTTAATAAAAATATAACAACCATATGAAACTTAATAAGTGTAAATATAAAAAACCCTGATAAGTAACATAATGCATTAACAACTACTAAACTGAGTATTCAATAAGGTTACAAATTATGCTACTTAAACACAGTAAATGTCAAAAATTATGAAATCTTAATAGATTTAGAGCTTTTTGAAAATAAACGCCCGTCTAAACTTCCACCTTCAACCACATTGACCATATAGATTTCATAGAATTTATTATGTCAGTTTGATAAATAATATCAATATTCATAAATGATCGTACTTATATATCACTTAAAAATTGTAAATACCACCACTAGTGAATGGTATATATCCTTATTTTCTATTTAAAAAAATAGCATAGAATTTTGAATCATGTACGATTAAGATAACATGTCATCGATAACAACTTAAATGCCTTGAGTTAAAGAGTTTTCCAGAACAATGTCGAACTCATCCAGTGGTTCCAGAATCTGTCTGAGGAATGTGAGAAGCCCGCGTTTCCGGAGAAACGATTGTTCTTCGTACATCTCAGCCGTCACCCGCGTCATTGACATTGGCACTAGCATACGGTGGAGCCAATGTTCCCTGTAAACAACAAAAATCTTGTAATATAAACATAAAACAACTATCATAACTTCACGCCTGTCGTATTCGAAGGGGTAGGCAGAGGTAAGTAATACATCCACTTGGAACACTGCTTCCAGGGTACAAACTTAACTGGTAAGTTTGTACCCTGGAAGCAGTGTTCCAAACACGGAGTTCCAAACTACTGGGAATTTCAAGATAAGAAGATCTTATACATTCTGCCTTAGCAATGACGCCATCATATATTTTTCGTTTTTATTTTTTCTTCACCGAAACGAAGTAATATAAAAATTTGAAATAAATATTTTCGAACTCAGGGTGCAAAAATAAAGTGAACGTTAAAACACGTGTTACAAATTTTTAAATTTTGTCAATTGACCGAACCTAGTAGTTGCTCAGTGGTCACGCTTGCGGTCATTAGTGTAGATAATAACGTTGGGATTTATTAGGAATATACATAAGCAAATATATAAACATAACGGCTATTTCTCAGCTGTTTGCAATTTCTTTTTGTTTTGTTCGGTAGAGCTACGTAAGCTATGTAAAGCTAGAGGTATGTAACACGTATGGACAATATGAACCGTTTATGTGCTGTGGTGAATGTATGCGGAAATCGTTCCTCGCCACCAGGCAGTAAAGGCCGCCATAGACGTTCAAGTAATTTGATCAAACAGGCTGGATCAAACCGTTTTATCAAATTGGCATAATCTGCAAAGCGACCACACACCTTCACGCAGTCTTGAAGCAGCGTCAGTTCAGTATCGAACCGGACGAAGAATTGTTGTCTGTGTGTGGCCGTAAAAATGTCATGTACAGACGACGCTATAGCAATAGTAGGTTTAGTGTTTTTTATTTGAAGGCCAAAAAAAGGACAAAAAAACCTACTGTATGGTGTAAAAAGTGGCTCATGAAAAGATACGAATTATCTCTGTTATGGTAATCTTTATTTTTGACGTTCATAAACAGTTTTCATTTTGATAAATTTGTATGAATTTTTCTAATACATCGCGGTTCGTCATTATGCACTGCAAGCTGCAACACGTCCGCTAGGTAACACTTCCGCAGCAACAACTGAGCTCTCGCAACACACACGCTCAAATTTTTCATCAAACGGTTTGATCAAACCGATTGATCAAATAAAAAAAAACGAAAATTCATATTTCTTCAAACAATTTGATTACTCATTAAATTTGATCAAATTTTACCACAGACACTCATGCCACAAAGCGACCACACACCTTCACGCAGGCTTGAAGCAGCGTCAGTTCAGTATCGAACCGGACGAAGAATTGTTGTGTGTGTGTGGCCGTAAAAATGTCATGTACAGACGACGCTATAGCAATAGTAGGTTTAGTGTTTGTATTTGAAGGCCAAAAAAAGGACAAAAAAACCTACTGTATGGTGTAATGTATATATTAATGTTCTAATTATTTAAGTACCTACCATTTAAGTTAGAAGGAGTGAGACATGAGGAACTGTTTTTGTTGCCGACAAACTGGCCTACAGTTTGGCAAATTTTAGATATTAAAAAAAAAAAATTTTGTAACTCTTTCTTTGGATTAATAAATGAAAAAAAAAAAAAAGTGTGTCTATGGCGGCCTTAACAGCGTATCAACTCACCGCAAGCTGAGACATATGAACAGCTGGAACTTGCCGTCCTTGCCGAGCGCGCGGCCCGCGGCGTGGATCTCGTCCACCAGGTGGCAGTAGCAGCGCCAGATGGCGCGGTGCTCCTGGTCCTGCCGGCAGTTGTACGCGACGCCGCACCCCTTGCTCGACTGCCCGTTGCCCTCGTCGCACAAGCTCATTTTGAACTCGTCCTTCACTCGTGCTATAGCCGTAAATCCATACTTCCATACTAATATTATAAATGTGAAAGTGTGTTTGTTTGTTTGTCCGGCTTTCACGTCGCAACGAAGCTATTATATGGTATGGTTTTTGTGTGTGGAGATAGTGAGGAGGGTGGAGAGTGCCGTAGGCTACTTTTTACCGCGGTAAAACATCCCCATGGGAAGATATCGTTGTTTTGTTATTTGCTAAATATTTAGTTCCGGATGTTGTTAATAGATGGAAATTTATTTGCAATTTCTGAATTTCGCTAACAAATTATACACTATACAAATGTGTCATGTATGATAAACAACTCATTGTTAATTACCTTTGACCACGCGGGCGGAGCCGCGGGTAAAAGCTATCAAATATAATGCGACGACCCATAGACGTCCCACAGACACTGCTGCGGGAGGTCTAGAGAATACTCCACCACGCTGCTCCAATGCGGATTGGTTGAGGGGTTAGTTGCCAACCCAGTGTCGAATGTTCTCAAGCTACCCGAAGGTACAATTAAACTTGCTTTATTGTGAACAATTTCATTAACCAACCTTTATACCATCTACATACTTTTTTAAAAACGAATTTCGTACTACCATTTATCGCGGTATTTGGTAATCCTCTCATTCCTTACATTTATTATTGACTAGCTGACCCGGCAAACCAATACCACTACCACTACCACTACCCCTACCACTACCCCTACCACTACCCCTACCACTACCCCTACCACTACCCCTACCACTACCCCTACCACTACCTATCACGCACCGGCGCCATCTACTTAAAATATTGGTTTGTAGTACATGCTATGTATCAGAGATGGCGTTGTATGTGAAAAAAGATTTTCCCGCTTTTCTGTTGAATTTTTTCCTGAATTTTCTTTGCTATAAACCTCACGGAGCCCGAGACCTTTCCAACGAATGCAAAACCGTGGAAATCGGTTCGTGCGTTCTGGAGTTATAGCGTCAGGAAGGAAAACCCGACTTATTTTTATATAGTAGATTATTATCTGATACTCGTAGGTATCAATATATGAATAAACTATGAAAAGAGCATTATCAGAAAATATCGAATGATGTCATGTCACCGTTGACCCAATTAGCATTGCTAATGTTTGATTGCACACGTGCAAAACATTATTTGCATTTTTTAAAGCGTATAGCTGTCATGTACTTGTAAGGTGACTGCAATTCAAAAGCGATTTAAATGCAATGTAAAAATAAGTACAGAAACATATTCATTTATTCATATTTAATCCACTTCAGTATTTCAAAGTAAATAGTCGGTTAAGGTGCATGATATCTAGATAGATAAGGACCAGGGCGCTTTAAATTTCAGCATAACTTTAGCATAACTCAAGCATCATGTTCAACTTCAAACCCTTATTTGGTCTAGAAGTTTAAATGACACATATATGATGACGTTTACTCACCGAAGAAATCCCAAATAAAGAGATTTTTGCCAAAAAGTCGTGTGGATTTGAACCCGCAGAGGAAGGCCTGCTCCAAACATTTCACCAGCCCGTTCTCCCCGCATAGAAGGACGCTGAGCGAGTTGGCGTCTTTTTCGCGCTTGGATTGGTAGTGCCACTTAACGATCGCGTTGACGCAGTCCCCTGTAATCAAATATACATAATGATTTATACGTCAATGAAATAATGATGAGAATCTTTTGTTGACGGACGTCACGACTGAATTTTTTTTTTATTTGGCGGAAGGAGGAATGTGAAAGTGCAGAAACGTAGGTAGAATTTAATAAAAAAAATTGTAAACTTTAAATGTTCTAACACCATCTATGAGTTTATGAGGTGAACATATTGAACATATAAATAAATGCATAGATAACGCCGCCGCTACCAGGCCGTTCGGTGAAGCCGTCGTCCATGGAAGGAGAATCTACATACTTACCGATCTTAACATGCGGTAGCGCCCTAGGGTAGCGCCGCTTGCGCCCCGCCTCTCCAAGCGGGGTCGCTTCCGATGTCGGCTTGAGGGTCATATGACCAAAGCCATCCCCTTAGGCAGGTTTTAGTCTACGGACATAATCGGTACAGCCGGCTGTACCGATACGCATGAGGTGCGTTTCCTGCCTCCCTCCCAGGTATAGCCCGGTCTTGCTCGGAGGGTCGTCCACGTAGGTTGGTTGTCTGGACGCAAAAAAAAAAAAAAAACTTACCGATCATGTGCTGGATGGTGGAGGTGGAGAGGTGCGTGGCGGTGGGCGAGAGTGCGAGGTGCGCGGGCGCGGGCGAGCGCGGCGAGCGGGCCCCGCGCACGCGCGCCGCCACCACCAGCCGCTCGGTGGAGCCGTCGTCCATGGAAGGAGAATCTACATACTCACCGATCATGTGCTGGATGGTGGAGGTGGAGAGGTGCGTGGTGGTGGGCGAGAGTGCGAGGTGCGCGGGCGCGGGCGAGCGCGGCGAGCGGGCCCCGCGCACGCGCGCCGCCACCACCAGCCGCTCGGTGGAGCCGTCGTCCATGGAAGGATAATCTACATACTCACCGATCATGTGCTGGATGGTGGAGGTGGAGAGGTGCGTGGTGGTGGGCGAGAGGGCGAGGTGCGCGGGCGCGGGCGAGCGCGGCGAGCGGGCCCCGCGCACGCGCGCCGCCACCACCAGCCGCTCGGTGGAGCCGTCGTCCATGGAAGGATAATCTACATACTCACCGATCATGTGCTGGATGGTGGAGGTGGAGAGGTGCGTGGTGGTGGGCGAGAGTGCGAGGTGCGCGGGCGCGGGCGAGCGCGGCGAGCGGGCCCCGCGCACGCGCGCCGCCACCACCAGCCGCTCGGTGGAGCCGTCGTCCATGGAAGGAGAATGTACATACTTACCGATCATGTGCTGGATGGTGGAGGTGGACAGGTGCGTGGTGGTGGGCGAGATTGCGAGGTGCGCGGGCGCGGGCGAGCGCGGCGAGCGGGCCCCGCGCACGCGCGCCGCCACCACCAGCCGCTCGGTGGAGCCGTCGTCCATGGAAGGAGAACCTACATACTTACCGATCATGTGCTGGATGGTGGAGGTGGACAGGTGCGTGGTGGTGGGCGAGAGTGCGAGGTGCGCGGGCGCGGGCGAGCGCGGCGAGCGGGCCCCGCGCACGCGCGCCGCCACCACCAGCCGCTCGGTGGAGCCGTCGTCCATGGAAGGAGAACCTACATACTTACCGATCATGTGCTGGATGGTGGAGGTGGACAGGTGCGTGGTGGTGGGCGAGAGTGCGAGGTGCGCGGGCGCGGGCGAGCGCGGCGAGCGGGCCCCGCGCACGCGCGCCGCCACCACCAGCCGCTCGGTGGAGCCGTCGTCCACGCCGGTGCCCAGCCATCGATTACACGGAAACCTACCGGGTATCACCAGATATTGAATTTTTTAGTTTTTAAAAGGTGTAATCAATGGTGGTAGAGCCTATAGGGAACCAAATAGGTTTTATATGAAAGCTAATTGGTTCCATATAGAGTTCGCCCGGGGCAGTACTACCGCCCGCCACGGTACCTAGTACCATTTCTACCGTGTAATAATTGTTTTTAAAGCAATTGTGGTCCGGTTGGAAAGGTGTGGATTCCGGTTACACTTATTTAGAGGCGACCATCTTAGTCCTCAAGCAACACATCTGTGACTGACTTAGAACGAGACTCCTACTAACAAGTACTAACTGGACTATTACTAACACCAACTAACAGGACTAACTATCACTAATAGTCCCCAGTCCTCATACCTACTAACGAACTGACCAACTAATGTTCTAATTAACTTTCTCAACTAATTGGACTAACCATCCCAGTCCCTAATTTAGTCTTGTTCAAAGTCAGTCACAGTTGTCATGGGCGGCAGCGGATGGGTGGTGCTGCAAGCTCGTTTGCTATCCTGTATCCATAAAAAAAAAACACTATTTGTTGTTTCATTTTAATTTCTGAACGCGAAAAGTATACCCGCAACTCCGCAATCCTCTCTTTATTACTAGAACCAATCCGAGCGCGGCATATGTTTTGCCGCGCATTTTGTATATGCGTCTTTCTGAGAGCAGTCAATAGCGCCTGGACAGCCAATCGGCGCAATTACCGTCTTAAAGCGCAGCATGGAGTTCTGAATTAGTTCTAAGTGGACTTTAATAATTACAATGTATTATATTGTCTTATAGAGAAGTAATATTTGTGCATGATTTTTTGGAATGTCATAATTATACTCGTGCTTTGTCTTCGAGATTAGCATGGATTACTTGTAGTACCACATAGGGTGTCGCCTTACTAGCACTATTTTGAGGGTAGAAAAATAATAAAAATTTCAAAAAATATAAAGTAGGTAGATACCTAATCTTCTTACTCGCCTCGGTTCCCGGCAGTCATCATTCACATTTTAGTGCTCCGCCTGAACGCACGCTTCTTTTAATCCGTCGCGCGCATAAATCGTTTTTGTATTTTTTAGTAAAAATGATAAAACGCTATAAATGTTATAAAGTAACTACGATTATATTGCTAAGAAAATTAGTAAACTGGAAATAAATTTACTGCGCGCTCTTCGTAATTAAGTGACGGATTCTTCATCGTTATTCGCAAATGATTCCGAGTTATCGTCATCGAGTTCAAGATCCAACTCCTCGCCATGCGGTGCTGCGGCGCGCGTTGCTCGCGCACACCGAGACCTTCGGATTCGCTACAGCAGGAGCAGTTATAAGCATCGAAGGTTAGAGACTTTTTTTCTATCTGTATGTTCGTTAGAAATCAGTAATGTGGTTTTCCTGCGGGGTTCTCCCTTTCCTGATAAACGAATAATAATAATACAGAGACTTATGAATGCATAGACATACATACTTTTGCGGATAGTTCGTGAGACTATCCCGACTCTTCCATCTGTATGTTCGTTAAAAATCAGTAATGTGGTTTGCCTGCGGGGTTCTCCCTTTACTGATAAACGAATAATAATAATACAGACTTATGAATGCATAGACATGCATTGTTTTGCGGATAGTTCGTGAGACTATCCCGACTCTTCTATCTGTATGTTCGTTAGAAATCAGTAATGTGGTTTGCCTGCGGGGTTCTCCCTTTACTGATAAACGAATAATAATACAGAGACTTATACATGCATAGACATGCATGGTATTGCGGATAGTTCGTGAGACTATCCCTTAGACTGAATGCATGTAAGTATTGACCGTTAGAACCGTTACTACCTATAGTATAGTAAATTAGCGATGCGGTCAGTCCGCGGGGCTGTCACCTCGTTAATTATACCACTATCAAGGGTTACCTAAAGAGTACCCTGTTTGAAGTACAGACGTGCCCATTCAATTCGAGCCGATGCCTCGGCGGCGGTGCCACCACCGAGCCATGCCTCCTGGGTTCAGTCGACGTGCTCCAACAATGCCGGGGCGACCCACCGCCACCACACGGCACCGGGCCTGCACTCCCGGCTATGGCCGCGCTCCGGCCTGTGTCACGCGGCCGGATTGCGGCCACCAGATGCTCCTTTTATTGGAGCTGCGACGACAACGATCTGTCAGAAATTCTGGGTGATGATCACTTGCGAGCATATGGTAAAGACATTCAACCTGATCTTACAGTGCGACTTCAGCACATTTCCACTTCCGGTCTGACGCAATAAACCAGGAAAGAGTTTTTTGGACAAATATTTAGTCCTTGGAAACCGCACATTAATTGATGCACCAATACTCAACCTGTCTGCTTAAGTAAAAGATTCAAGTTTAATAAAATTACTTACCTACTTTACTTAAAGAGTTAAGGTCTTTAAACCAACTTCTGGCTACTAAGATACATTGTTATCTAGTAACGTTCAGTTCGTATTAGTTTATTAGCTGAGACTGAAAGCAGCGAATGCTATTTCCAAAACAGAAGCCCATTGGAAAATACCTCCTGCTAAGCAGCCGACCAAAATGACCACACTCTAACATTTAAACTAGAAAGGTCCTTCCCAGAGCTACAGCTTGAAAGGTAATCAAAGGGCGAAGGAGCCTGTATTCCAGTCTCGCCACGTGAGCTCCTCGCGAGCAGCGCAGACATCCAGTTGCTGCAGGCGATAAACGAGGTACGCTTCGCTGGGAAATTATCATATTTTCATGCTCAATAGTCGCTCATTACTGTTATGGATAAATTGATATCATATTCCATTTTCACGTCCAGCGCGAGCTACCTGCTGCTAGGCCTTATACACATGAAATAGCACAGTTTAACAATCTATTCAGGATTTGTTACAGATAGGTGCTATTTCGGAATGTCAACCCGTTGATGGTACATTTTTATTTTAGTACCTAAGCCGAACGGTAAAACAATATGTATTCTTAATATTAAGACTATAAATAGATTTATTGATACTCAAAACTGTAAATTAGATAATTTGCGCACCGCATTATGCTTATATCAAAAGGCTGCTTAATAAATATGCACTCTGGATTTGGAAGATGCGTATTTTATAATACAACTTTCTTCGCTTTATGTTAATTGATAAAGTCTTTCAGTTTTACCGTTTGCGCTTAGTAGTTACTGCTCCATTTGTGTTCACCAAATTAATGAAACTGGTGGTCAGCCTGCTCAGATCCTGTGGGCACCTTTTCTACAATTTATTTGGATGATACTTTATTCTATTGATTTCCAAGTCAATTATCATCAGTTGGAGCAACCTTTTTTGATAGTATACACAATAGGCGTATCTTACCGGAAGATAACAGGGTAAAAATCAAAAAAGAAATAAATATACATTCTCATACACGGCCATCTGACCCCAAAGTAGGCGCGAGCCTGTAATATGGGTGTCAGAGACTGATAAAAATACATAGATATTTTAAATACATACTTAAATAGATAATATTAACATGTAGACACAGAACAAATACAAGTGTTCGACACACGAATATTTGTCCTGAGTGGGATTCGAACCCACTACCGATTGCGCCAACGGGCCTGTCAAATTGCGTTTATTACGTCGCTGTAAGGTAAGCCTCCACCAATCCGCATTGGAGCAGCGTGGAGGAGTATGCTCTAGACCTCCCGCAGCTGTCTCTATGGGGGAGACCCGTGCCCAGCAGTGGGACGTCTATGGGTCGCAGCGAAGGTAAGGGAATTTGCAAACTTGTCTTACTTCATCCTGTCCAGCAGTCGCGTAAGGTTGGCTGTATACTAAAGAGCTTAAGCGCTACCTTAACCACAAATACATGCCTATATCATTTTCAATATTAGCGGACTTAGATTGATGGTATCAAGCGATGCTCAACCCAACAAATAGAACACAAAATAAATTTTGATTAGAAATATTCAGTGATGCCTCAACTACGGGATGGGGCGCAGACTGTAAGGGGGATCGAGCTAGCGGAATCTGGTCCCATATTGAAAGAGATAGACATATGAATTGTTTAGAAATTTTGACCGCATATTTGCGACTGAAAGTATTTTCAAAATCCTGCCACGACTGCCAGATTCTCCTACGAATTGATAACACCACAGCTATATAGCAACTATATGGTTGGTGTACAGTCTCCCGCATTTCACAAGCATTACATAAGATCTTTGGCAATGGTATGAGCGCCGTAATAAAATAGTTTTTTTTTGCCACATACATTAGCTCCGTTGACAATAAGATCGCTGATGCTGAGTCACGTCGGGTTCAAGCAGACATTGATTGGGAGAAAGCTGATTTTCCTTTTAAAAAAAATAGTGAGCCAATTCAGAAAACCTGATATTGATATTTTTTGTTTGTTATTATTATGTGTCTAAATAGAAAATATACTTAATATATTTTTAAAGCACCGGGACCCTGATACCTACGTAGTAGGTGCATTCACTATTTCATGGTCCAATATATATATTTTTTTTTTGCCTTCGCACCTTTCACAATAATTTATAAACATAAAAAAAAAAAAAAATTTTTGCTGATGGTATTATTGTATTCCACTTTGGAAAGTACAACCATGGTACCCGCTGGTTAAAAACCTTGCTATATCTGAACCCTTGAATTCAATTATCACCTATTCTAGCAGTCTAGGTGTTCATCAAAAAATTACACTGGCTGTATCTTTGCACGACGCTTCTAAGAAGAAACGTACCACCTTCATCTATCTATAACTATACCAATAATTTTGGCCTCACTTTCAGACAATTCTCTGAAACAGTATAATACATGCTTTAAAAAATGGTTCTTGGTCTGCGATACAAATAACGTAGATCCGTATGATATGATAAATCCATTACACATGATATAAGTTTAGAAAACACAATAGTATGATACTGGAGTTCAATATGGTTTGTTAAATTGCTGTAGGCCTGCATTGGCATTGATCTTGGGACAAGACTTAGGATTTTTTCAACTGAGAAGTCCCCTTCCAAAATACATATAATAGTACATGGGACATATCTACTGTTCTTAACGTTTTAGGTGGCTGGTATCCACATGATCAGTTGAACGTGGTAAAAT
Source organism: Carterocephalus palaemon (assembly GCA_944567765.1). NCBI lineage: Eukaryota > Metazoa > Arthropoda > Insecta > Lepidoptera > Hesperiidae > Carterocephalus > Carterocephalus palaemon. The sequence continues at coordinate 6,744,579 of OX155642.1, forward strand.
TGTACCTATATATACATATATATAAATATATATATCTATATATACCGGATCTATTGAAATACATCTGTTGGTGTGCCACAGCTCGAGCTTATTCTGCCTTTTCTTTTTTTCGGTAAAAAGCCAGAAATATGCACGGTTGTCGTTTTTGAATCGTGTTTACAGCTGACACAAATTCTTCGTGGCGGTATTAATGAAATTTTTATTAATATAATACAACCTTACAAAGCTATCACCTCACAATCGTTTAGCAGGTGGATAAAGGCAACGCTTAATGATTTTGGCATCGATGTTCTCTTCACTGCTCATATGTCCTAGTACCCGACACGCCGCTACGTCACACGCACCGGCTAGGGGTTAGCGTGGAGCTAATCAGAAGTACAGCAGACTGGAGCAGTAGCTCCAGTACCTATTTGGACGTTTTTAGAATCGAGCAATAGTTACCAAAAATAACAATTGTGATTTTGCTAGAGCAGCCAATACCTAATTCATTAGAAAATAATGAAATTAAACTTGACTGGTATATTATTTGTCAATCGTACAAGAATTTGATTTTATTCAATTGTGATTTTATGTTTTATTTTGTTTTCTAGAATGTTTACTTCCAATGAGTAAGTAAAACAATTTTTACACAAACAAATATTCGATAAAAATTAGAAGTTGACATTTTCATACATGTTACTCTCAACATCTACAAGTAATCCATGCTAATCTCGAGGACAAAGCACGAGTATAATTAGTGATTAAACGAACTTACCTTAAGTGAAGTTCTATCATAATTATACGAGGGCTTTGTCCGAAGAGATTAGCATCCCACCCGACCTTGGTCCCTTCCCATAGATCAAATGTCAACAGGCTCAGTACTCAACTAAATGATGACTGCCGGGAACCGAGGCGAGTAAGAAGATTAGGTATCTACCTACTTTATATTTTTTGAAATTTTTATTATTTTTCTACCCTCAAAATAGTGCTAGTAAGGCGACACCCTATGTGGTACTACAAGTAATCCATGCTAATCTCTTCGGACAAAGCCCTCGTATAATTATGATAGAACTTCACTTAAGGTAAGTTCGTTTAATCACTAATTATACAGAATGTAGCCAGTTTTGCCCAACGACGCCATTCCGACCTGTCCTTGTGCCTTCTGTTTCCATTGTTTTTTCCGCCGTCTTCTTCAGTGGTCCAATAGCAAAAGTAAAACTAAGATTTCGTCTCCTCAATAGACCTTCACGGTCACGTTATCAACTAATCTAAAACAACTTAAACACTTACGTGTAAGTGTGTCCAGTGACCTCATTTCTCACGTAAACCTGGTCCAGCAGCCAGCGCGGCGATAGCCCGGAGTTATCATGACCGATGCGTAACGTTGATAGGATGCCCAAGTTTTTATGCTAAAATTATTTATCAGTTATTCTAGTTGTCAGTGTCAGTGTAATAAAAATAAAAAATCGTTTTAAACAGTAAATAACACTATTATGAATTTTGTAATAAGATAACTATTTTCTATGTCTTGGAATACGAGAATAGAAAAGTGGACATTAAAATGATATGACTAATTAAATCGTTACAAAGCTGCTATTATATTACATCCTTGAATCACAGGGATCTGAGTCAACCCCAAATGCCACAAAATGTGAAATAGCTGCCAAGGCAAATTACACAATTATTAGTTGAGAGAAAATTGCACCGATCGTGCAATACAAGTTCGACGTCTGTCCATTTGACATAAATCATTTGAAGCCACGCTAAATGGCGCTATCGTGAATGCCCAGCTTTATATGAAATACCTACTTACATGAAACACAAATTCGTTTGTATTGCGTGGAATGGGTATTTTGGGTGTAGAATCGCCGTTAGCCCCAGATATCGACAGCCAACAGTTAGCTGTCGTTTGACTTGCTTTCCGCGACGGCACGATCAGAACTCGATATGGCAACTCTAACGGACAAAAAAGGTTGAAATAAAATATAACCTAGTGACGAGTGACCCTAGTATAGCTACTAGGGTCACTCGTCACTAGGGTCACTCGTCACAGGAATTTAAGGCCTAATGTAGCCTTATCTAAATAAAACACATGTAAATAATACATGACCTATATTTTGATAAATCTACTTTAGCTCTTAATATAACACGCGATTTATACTAGTATTATACTAATTGCTTAGCATCCATATAATATACATATGTGTTTGCTAACCATTTTTTATAAGGCGTTTGTAGTTTGATCTGTTCGTTTACAGGTTTTTTAATATTGCATAAAGGATGACGTAATTAGGCCTAGAGGGTGTCTGTATTACGCATTGAATAAATCATAAGCCGTTAGTGCGTCCACTTGGGATAGCATAAACCATATTCATTTTTAGAAAATGTTATAGATCCTCTATACAGTTGTTGGAAGACAGTCAGAACCATCTGAAAATGAATCCATACTAATATTGCGAAACGCACTCAATCTGTCTCGCTTTCACGACAAAATTACTGTGTGCCGAAATAATTAACATTTTACCGTTAAAAAATTTGTTTGAGAGGATCTGTAAAAAAATAGTTAATGCAAATCTTATCTTTACTAATTAAACAGCACTCACTTGTTGTTGGATACGTGTTAGTAAAGCAGTAGTAATCCACTGCGTTCAGCGTCAGCAGATGGTACAGGAACTGTTCGCGTTCCTCTTCGCAACGCAAGAACGCCGTCCTCTTGTACTGCGATCGCAGCAAAGTTGTATCCGCTAGGAGTTCCCTCAAGTGTTTTGATAGCAGCTTCTTTTCGAGGGACAGACGCACCCAAGCACGGGCATATCCGATCTCCGTTTTGATATCCGTCATAGCTTGAACGTTCCTAAAAGTAGACAACTGCATCAACAAGTACCAGCTTGTACCTAATGCATAAATATTACCGTTTTAAACTGTTAAGTCTATTTTATAAGTAGACGTTTGTAGGTATATACAAAACAAACAAATAACATAACTGATACCTAACTAATACAGAAATTACATAGGTACTAGATGGTTCGGTAAGTAAATTTGGGATATGAATTCTTTCGTGGTAGTTGGTGTGTATCTGTTTGTACATATATTAACTTTCGTTTCATTCTACACGTACCTCATGTCAAAGGTAAGGCTCTCAGGCAGCGGTCTCAGCGGGACGGGAGCTTGTGCCTTCCGCTCAAGGGTGCCGGAGTTGCTGAGTCGGTCCCGCGAGCTGTCCCGGGATCCGCCGCGCGAGCTGTCCCGGGACCTGCTCGCGCTGCTCGACCCTTGCTGGGCCTCCACCTCAGCACCCACCGATGACAGATCTATGTAAAACATGTGTTTAATTATTAAAAGGCACTGGCATAGGAATCTTCAACCGTAAATAACTTTTCAGTTTGGTGACGCTGCAAAGACCAATAGTGCCAACAGCAACTGTCCATTCGAAATAATGGGTATATGTGATGTGTTTGATTGCTCTTTTGTTACATTTAAAAATAGTTCGTAGTGGATCGCATACAAACACTACGTATAAGTCGGATAACGACAATCGCTTATGTAAACCACAATAACATGAATTCCACAGTATTTTTAAACAAAATATACAGCGTTTATAGTACCTACATACAAACATCATATTTTTACGTGTGTTTGGATCTCCTACTATATTACATCTGTTTATGATTCTATGGTTCAACATACATATTTGTAACAAAAAGAACACTTACAATCCAGTCGCTTCCGTAACACACACCATGCCAAAGCTGCATGTAGGAACAAGAAACAATGAAAATATGACATACTCCTGGTAAAATATACTTTTTAATTTATCTTTTTAGTTATAAAAACAAGGCTGCAGACCACTGGACTTTTCGAATCTCAACAGAAATCTCATGGATCGTGGATTATGTGCGATTTAAGAAATTAAATGTCACTTGTTGTAACGGTAAAGGACACATCGTAAGGAAACATATTAATGTTGTCGAAGGCTTGTGAAGTCTGCCAATCCGCACTTAGCCAGCTTGGTGGACTAAGGCCTAATCTGAGAGGATACCCGTGCCCAAGAGCGGGACAGTGTTGTGGTATGGTGTGATGTCTTTATTAAAGTGATTATCTGATTCGCCTGGGGTCAATCTCCTGTAAGAGAAAATTTTCATTGGATTTTGTTAACTTCAAACTTCCAGTAGCAACTCAGAGTTTGGATTTGTGCCTGGTGGTACAATAGGCTCACCACGTGGGACCTAAACATAACTGGAGTGATATTATAGCTACCTTAAAAACAGAAGTTTAGCTACATACCGGGTGTCAAATTGTTTGGATCGATAGGCTTAGTGGAGCTGCTACACTGTTCCAGCTCCTGATAGTTGACTAGGTGCATCCAGAGCGCAGATTTCCCCATCTTATGCTGTAAGCCGTGCGACCAGAGGCGCTCCAGGAGGTCACAGAGGGAGGCTATCATTGTACTCTCCTCCACACCAGTTATAGATACTTCAGTCCCTAAGCTGACGTCACATTCCTCTGTTCCCATCTTTTCTACTAGCATGCGCTTTGTTTTGCTCTTGCACTCCTGTTTAATAGATAGGTAACTGTTAAACTTACTAGTACTTAGATCCTTTTAGATTGTACGAGTAGCTACCGTGGATAGTGTTTGTGTAGCTTAATACCAGTCGATACTTGGACTCTAGCTACCATGATGGTAAGATATTTAGCTGGTAAATAAAAATACTTTAGTTAGTATTATTCATCAGAAGCGCTGGTGGCAACATTTCTTGAGCGCTTCCTTGCTTCGTAAGGCACGTTGAGTCATCATTCATATAAATGTGAAAGTGTGTTTGTTGATTAGTATCGATTATTCTGATAAATAAGCTGCTAACATTTTTAGCGATACTAATCCGAACTCAGCCGGACAATAGGATTTATTTTTCTTGATTTGAACAGCTTATCATGTTTTAATGTTAGCATTAATATGTGTGACTGTTGGGTACCTGCTATCAAAATAACCGTCAGTCGTACCTTCAAAAGTTTTTCCACGAAGGCTCTATTATTCTGGGCAATAGCAGCCGGGGTGACCTCGGTTGATAGCCGCCTACCGATATCTCCCAGGAGCATTTCTGGTGGACAGTCTTTCACTTGCCATTTGGCGTTCTTTATACGCTTCAGACTATTTGTTCTGAAAAGCAAAGCAGAAACGTCGACTGAGGGTTAGATCCCAAATGAAAAATAAAAGCTCCGCATAATAAAATAAAATCATAACTACTGTGGGGAAAAATAGTAAAAAGGTATGTCTTGTATTTTAGTTTTGAGTGTTATGTGAACGAGTTTTATCTAAAAGTAATTCAGCAGTATTTTTGCCCCGTAAGCTTTCAAGCACAATTTGGAATTGATTGATGATAGCAGAATGGTAATGGGAAAAGTCATAAAATAACTAAGAATCCAGTTCAATTTGTTTATTTTAAATCATTAGAGTTAAGCTTAAATATAAAAATATTTTTATGTTTTATAAACATAACAGTTGCATTATTATATTAAATTCTATAACTTAAAATGAAAAAAATATAAATAAAATTGGTTTTATAAACCACATATTTTAAAATTAAACATATCTGCCTACAAATTTTAAATACCTATTTAAAAATGAGTCTAAGTAAAAAATACCCATAATATCATCATTCGAACAGGCACACACAATTTTATACATGCAAAAAAAATAGACATGCGCAAATCATTAATCAAAATAACTTTGCAAAATCTATCACGAATCATAAAAAAACATACAAGAAATAAAGAATACACGAATCAAGTGTTAATACTATGTGTTATGTAAAAGATTAGCTACCATCTACAATTTTGTAATGAGCAGTCTTTATTTACGCAGTAACATGCTTATACAAAATTACACTAACAAATTATTTAAATACATCGCAGTTTGCAATAAAATGAATAAATTATATTAGCTTACGATCATGCATTATAATCACAACACTTGGAAGCGTTTAATCCTTTGAGTAAGCAAACTAAAATATATGTAATTGTATTTTTATACATTCAACGCCTACTTTTAATACTAAGCACACAAATAGTAAGCACGATTTATCATTACTATTAAGTAATTTTACATTTTAAATCTTTTTCTAACAGATAGTAGTATGAGATTCACAGGATTAAAGTTGAAATTATGAAAAATATTATTCCTCTTATACTTAAAGTAAATTTATTATACATAAATTATTTTCCTTTGAAGTCACATTGATATTTGGTATTTATGTCATAAAAAAGTAAGATATTATTGGCAGATGATTATTCAATTTTATGCTTATCTTATGGATAGTGGAATTGTAGTACGGCAAAGTTGACTGTGGAGCTCAATTGTTTTCCTAACATTGCAACACTGTTAAATGTTATACATATTTTTTTACATAAATATTATTTAAGATTTATTATAGTTGTACAGATCTGTTACAGGAAGCAAATAAATGTATTTTTTTTCCTCTAAAAGTGCGTTGGTTATTAAGGAGCAGTTATTTTATATATACTATTTTATATTATATCGACATTTATTGCCATGTCACGATATGTAATTTATATACCTACTAATTTAAATATCAGCATAGCAAAAATTATGCAAACCACATATCAAACAAATACATAATTTTGCGAAGTCGACTGCTTTTACTCTATAAAACTATTACATGCATTTAAATATTTCCGAACTGCTGAAGCCTATGTTACTAACGAATGAAAAAAACTAAGGTTATATTTGGAAAACGGATTTAACAATAAAAATAATTAATGAATCTCTCTTCGTATCATTTTTGTGCATGTCAGTAACATTCTATGGAAGCCCTTAACTTCACTAAGAGGGTGAATGGTTATACAACATATTTATTCAATAATTGCATAACGCATACGTTGTATACAAATTCGTTAAAAAAATTCGCATACTATAAGACATTTTCTTTTTTAAATGATTTTAATATTTAAAATAATAGTTAAATCAGCAACATGGCTAAATATTAAGACGTATTATATATCACAAAAAGATAACTAGTGTAAACATGCCGTTACTAAAATTACACTACACAAACATTCACCATGGACATAACAATTACCTATAAAACTATGCAAACTGTAAACGATTGCGAATAGGAAATGGGATTACTAGGATTGTGTAAGAGATCGACATTCTCTGAAATATAAAGGATTTCTGATACAAAGCTATGAAAGAGATCAAGAAACAGAACAAGATAAAAATAAATTAATAGCTTGTATGTAAAATTTAGTAAAAATACAGTAGAAATTAACAATATATACACATATACATATACATCTAGCTGTATTTCATCCCACCTGCTACGGTCAGCAGCGCAAACGCGGTACTCCGAGACTTTGTGAGAAGTTAACATTGAATTGAATCCTATCCAAGTTGAGATTAACTAGTCGACGTCGTTAATATATTAAACGTCGACGCCAGATTTTTGTTTTATATCTATATACTTCCGATAAAAATAACTACTAGATAAACTATACGAGTACATTACATTGTGCTATAGTTAATATGAGTCATTCATAATCATTGATCATTGCTCTATCTGGGAAAGGGTGTTTGCTGTTATAGGAGTAGTTGTCGCCATAGGAGTGTGTGCGTCGACGCCAGATTTTTGTTTTAAATCTACTTCCGATAAAAATAACTACTAGATAAACTTTACGAGTACATTACATTGTGCTATCGTTAATATGAGTCATTCATAATCATTGATCATTGCTCTATCTGGGAAAGGGTGTTTGCTGTTATAGGAGTAGTTGTCGCCATAGGAGTGTGTGCGTCGACGCCAGATTTTTGTTTTAAATCTACTTCCGATAAAAATAACTACTAGATAAACTATACATTGTGCTACATCGTTAATATGAGTCATTCATAATCATTGATCATTGCTCTATCTGGGAAAGGGTGTTTGCTGTTATAGGAGTAGTTGTCGCCATAGAGATGATTGCGGGACGCATTTCGCCGTCATCGGGGTGGTCGCACCTGCTGCGGTCGGCGGCGGGCGGCGGCGCGAGCGCGGCGGGGTCGAGCCGGGCGGGGAACGCCCTGTAGTACGCGGCGCGGTGCGGCAGCCTCTCGCTGGGCGCGCCCACCTCGAGCTCGGCCGCGCCGCCCGCCCGCACCGCGCCGCCCGCCCACACGCTGTATCCCCGCGTAGCCAGTCCACCCTCGCCCAGCCGGCGCCTGCAACACGCGGACTGGCTAGCTAAAAACCCGTGGATTCGCTAGCTAAAAACCCGTGGATTCGCTAGCTAAAAACCCGTGGATTCGCTAGCTAAAAACCCGTGGATTCGCTAGCTAAAAACCCGTGGATTCGCTAGCTAAAAACCCGTGGATTCGCTAGCTAACAACCCATCGACTCGCTAGGTAACAACCTGTGGACTCGTTAGCTAACACTCGCTAGATATTATCCCATATACTCACTAGCTAACAAGTCAAAACTTCATTCCTAACAACCCGTAGACTCACTAGCTAACATGTCAAGACTTCCTTCCTAACAACCCGTGTACTCACTAGCTAACAAGTAAATACTTCATTCCTAACAACCCGTAGACTCATTAGCTAACATGTCAAGACTTCCTTCCTAACAACCCGTGGACTCACTACCTAACAAGTGAAGACTTTCTTCCTAACAACCCGTAGACTCAGTAGCTAACAAGTCAAGACTTCCTTCCTAACAACCCGTAGACTTACTAGCTAACAGCCTGTGTACTCGCTAGCTAACACTCGCTAGATAATATCCTGTGGACTTCCTTCCTAACAACCCGTAGATTCACTAGCTAACAAGTCAAGACTTCCTTCTTAACAACCCGTACGGGTTGCGCTAGTCATTGTACATACCAGTGAATGGCGAGGTTATTCGTCAGAGGACTTATTTAATCAACTCTACTTCCGTTACTCAGCTTGTTAGACTGAGATTCGAACTCTTTGTTTGATTGTAACATCGACACGGGACACGGGACTTATCTGAGAAAATTTCATTAAAAGAAATTTGTATGAAAAACAACCCATACAACCTATCGCATCAAAATATTATAATCGAATGGCCATTCGGTGTGGTTCAGATTATACAACTTCAGACTCCAAATATGTAACTTCAATTCCATCGCTAATCACATCACTAAAACAAAATTAAACTGATATTTCTAAGTTCTTTATACTTATTATTGTAATTCTTACAAATTTTGCAATTGCAATGCAATGCAATGTAATTTGTAATGCATCAGCATTATATATGCTAATTATATAATTAGCAAATATATTATAAATATATAAACTTTTTTAGATAGTGACTCATAAGAAGGTTTATTAGTTGCGGGGAAGCAGTTACAAAGTGCTATTAGTGCTTATTGTTACAACCTGGAAATCATGTCACTTCACACTATAATTTGAGTCCTAATGCAGCCAGTCTTTGGCAATTAAACACTTTTAACATCCGCTTATATCGTGCTATATCCATTCACATTGCAATAATTTTTTTATATTCTTTGAACGTGCAACCATCCCCAAAATTCTTCAAGTTGGACACATGACAAATCTTGTGTTGTTTTGACATATTTTACATAAATGCTGGTGCGTAATAAGTCATTTGAAGAAGCCTCCTCTGTTGCTTCTATTTATATAAATTCTATTTTCATTGGTACAATTAGTGCTTTAGTTTGAACCATAACCTTCAAGGTGGTCTGACATGTCTGAGTTGAGTTCGGTCCACTTAAAGCAAACAAATCAAATGAAACATTCCGGTTACAAACACAGCATCAGTAAAATACGTCAAAACATCTTCACCAAGATGCTTTTAATAAACAATAACAGTACGCACCTCACGATCTTTATGCGGTGTTCGAAAACCTGAAGATTGACGTCGTACTCTCCCCAGTTGCCCATTATCTTGTTGTCGATTAGTGTTGCAAACATTTGCGTCTCGAGAAAACGGGAGAGAAACGGCCGGTGCCTTTGAGGCTGGTCAGAGAGGAAGGAGGCTTTGTCGAAGTTCACCATTGATTCACGAGACGATAGCCATGAGTCTCTATCCTAAAATGGCAACAAACGCATTATGATTATTCAAATCCCAGTCCATTTAGCATTTGACAGAACTGCTCGGGTCATACGAAGGTCTTGACTAGACTACTGGGAAAGTTAAGACCTTAGTCCATACACTTGCCAAGAACGGATCAGCTTGCACTTTTTACTTTTTATGTTTATATTTGTTCTGGTACAATCTATCGCAACCCCAACTAAAATTCTTGTTCAGATAATTTACAAAGTAAATTTCGATCTTCACACACTTTTGCATTTATCTATATATATAAAAGGATAAGGTGACTGACTGACTGACTGACATATCAACGCAGGGCCTAAACTATAAGGGCTAGAAACTTGAAATTTTGCACAGGGGTTCCTTTTATAACGTAGGGGAGCACTAAGAAAGGATTTTTGAAAATTCACCCCCTAAGGGAGTAAAACGGGGGTGCAAAGTTAGTATGAAACTTTGCCGTTTTTGAAGTCGTTAGACGGGTAGACGTCGTTAATGGGTCTAATTCTACGCGAGCGAAGCTGCGGGCGTCCACTAGTAATTTATAAATAGTACAATACCTGATCAGGCATGATGACGAAGTTTTCATACATGAGGAACATGTGTACGAATCTGTTCAGAAACGTTTCTCTGATGGTGACATTGAAACGTAAATCTTCGTTGTTTTGGTCCTCGTCATTGAGTATTTTCTTCTTTGTCGCTGGCATTACTATCTCAGCATCTACGTCATCTAAGTTCACGCCTGAAAAAAAATACCAACCTTAAACCAGTATTACATTATTAGGTGCTTAGTTTAAATATATATAAGTTAATTATCGACTCATCAGGGTGTTACAAGTGAAAGAATGAGGAACAAACCATGCCTATAAAATTAAGAACTCCCAAATATTGCTTGCTGGAGGAGTGAATGATCAAAACGAGTCGGATTTTTCCTGCACCAAGTATCTAATGGATGTGTTTTCAGATTGTGAGCAACTGTAGCGGAGGAATCAGTAGTTGTATTGGGCAGCTTAATATCTTACCTTCAAGATCGCGCCAGGAGTGAATAATCAAATACGGTCAAATACCGAGTCAAATTCGTCGAGTACCCTTAGTTAAACTTGATATATGGATGAAATGAGCGTGTCCGTACGTATCACGACATTTACAATGGGTTGCAGGGCAACGTGAATGATGTCACGAGACACTTACTACCAATTACAACAAGTAACAGGACAAACTATCACTAACAGTCTCTGCCACAGTCCTTGTACCCACTAACGAACTGACCAACAATATTTTTATTACCTCTGTCTGCTAACTGGACTTACCATCCTAGTCCCTACATGAGTTTGTTTTACATTCAGCCTCATTTGTCATGGGCGGCAGCGGATGGTTGCTATCATAATATATCCATTATGCTCGAGCCACACTATCGTGCGAATATTCGTGTCGTGTTGTCGAAGAAGTAAAAACATCGTAGAAGTGTAGCCACTTATGTCAAAATACTTTGATGCGCGAAGCTTTCATATTCGCCCAAATACATCGCAGCCGAAGAAATACTAGACAACATTAATCGCGATGATCCAAATATTCGCCGTATGACGATAATGTAGCCCGGGCATTAAAAAAATGAGCATGAGATATACCCGTACGTTTGACGATATCCACGATACGCTGCAGGGCGTCGATCCTCCGCGGCGCCCCCCTCCTGGTGGGGGAGGCGGGGGAGGCAGGGGAGGCGGGGGAGCCGGGGGGAGAGGCGTTCAATGGCCGACTCTCGTCCCAATCGAGCACGTCGTGGAACGAGTGCTTGCGACGGAGACCACCTAGCCACCACCGGACCAAAGCGGAACGTCACACATTGCACACACAAACAATACCCAGATTACAAAAAATTACATAGGTATTTTTGGTTTAAATTGATTTTTTCTTGAGAATTATCCAGACTTTTGTATTCAAGTAATAATTCAGAATGTGTAAATTTTTTTATGCATTGTATATATATAGATAAAGTGTAACCCACAGGAAAAGTGTCAACACTTTTATTTAATAAATATTAATATAATATAATTTTTATAACTCCACTGTAGCCTACGCTTTATGAAATTAAATTAAGAAATTAAATGAAATTATTTTATTTTTTACTGCATATCAGTAGCGCACAAAGGATTTTTCAAAATTTAATTAAAAAATGTTCAGAAGATACGGAAATATTCGTTTTGTTTTTTCCAATCAATAATCCAGTACACCTGAGTGTTAAAATAATTGCCGTCAAAACAAGCAAGCATAATATAAATTTAAATATGGAAGGAAAATTCCTTTTTAATGTATACCGCCATAATTATCTTTTATAACAGTCTGGTTACTCTTTTTAACTTGTTATTTAGATAGTAAAAGTCATTTAACTGATTACCATCACAGATAAGATAATCTGACCATTTCATTTAGGTAATCTAAATATTTAAATTCTGACAGTATAATTATTTGTTAAACTGAATATTTATTCATAGTAAACAAACAAATTTTAGTATGACAGACACACAAAAAACATATTCGAATGTTATTGTCCCAAACTTCCACATACCTGATGGTAAAGTACAACTGCTGCTCATACCGTCATTCATCTGTCTGTATGTTGTTCCATTAATTGGAACACCCAATTTAGTAGGCTCGGTTTCTGGTCTTTGTATCTAAAAAATAACATACATCTTTTAATATTGTATAGGTAATCTTTAGCAGAGTTGAGTTGCAGAGAATTTTTTTTAATAGCTATATATAGAATATAAACTATAATATAGAATAGTTTGTATAGGTACGCAAACAGCAAGCAAACAAAATTATCCACTGTTATTTTAAAACAAGTAATCGGACAAAACAACTCTTGACTGACAAAGTTCTGACTGAGGCATGAAACACGGAAGGAGAGAGTAACTGGTGCGAGAGGAGTGATGCGACTGTGGCCTGTCTTTTGAACTGTGTCCTCCGTCAGTGCGGTGGGAGGGGCTACGGTTAGTCTTGGTTTTACAGTTGTGTCATTAGAACGTCTGCGATCCGGCATTTTATACAGTTTTATTGTGTTATTTCCAATTGACGGTATTATATTAATATTATTTGCAAGAACAAAGAAACAGTTGATGCTTTACATAATGTACTGCCTCTGTAGGCATGCAAATGTCAAATACATATATCAATAATCTAAATTTAAAATGTGGCTAAAATACAAAAGAATATAATTAATTTAACTTGGAAGCATGCGATTTCATTTCATATTATATTTTTCTACCATGCAATAGAACACATCAAAACGCGGCATAATACCTGATGTTTGTCCAAGATATGGTTGAGTTCCTCTATGAAGGGTGTCCGATGGGGAAGTATGGGCAATTCTTCTGGGAGCTGTATGTCAGGCTTATCTATGTCAACTAAGCACAAAGCGGCCTCTGACCCAAGGGCGATGTTTCTGGGTCCATTGGGTCCTATGCTCGTAGCCAAGCTGTCGGCGTGAAGACCTGATAAAAAATAACAATTAAATATCTCTAATAAATACAAACGCAAATAGTATAAGGGGAATTTATGAAATTCCGCATGCGAAGTTGATATTTAATTAAGATACGTTCCATAAACCGTTGTTATACCGTCTACTTTTATACCATGCTAAAACTCTCTAGGTATAGAAGGTGCTGCAAGAGTACATTGGAACGTACCTAATTTGAATAAAACTACGCTACAGGGAAAGGCTGTCCACACACAAGTCCACAATATGTTAATGATATAAATCAGTGAATTATACTAACCAATAATCAAACAGTCAATTGTCAGAGGCCATACATACCCATAACAAATGGTACAGGTGCATCCAGAAAATGGTACAGAGGCGCCGGCAATATGGGTACGTAAACGTGTGCCCAAGAAAATGGCAGCAACAGCGAAACTATACACTCCGCCACCAACATTAGTTTATTGTAATCTGAAAATTATTTTAACAATATTTTAGTATGACTAAAAATAAGCGCTTTTTATGTCATGTATAGAAAATTTTAGGCTTATCCCCGTAGCTCGCATTCCTCGTACACGACTTAAGCAACGCCGGCGAGATCGGTATGGGTGGCCACTAGTGGCAATATTTCAAGGGCGTTTCCATGTTTATGAGAGTACGGCAAGGCGCCCGTTTCGGTTGTTTTTTAATTGTAAAACATATCGTTAAGCCTTGTAGAAGACCTTCAAGAGGTGTGAGAAAATTCGACACTGGCTTGACCACTAACCAATCCACAAATCCGCATTACAGTAGAAACCAGTGTCAAATAGTGGGATGCTAATATGGGTTGTAGTGTATATAAAATAATAGCCAGGCATCCAATCTGAAGAAGTTTTAACACAAAATTGAATATCAATAAATCATAAAAATTAAGTAAACCACCCAGGTTTACTTAATTTTAAACTATTAATACCACATTAAATATAAATATTATGTACATATACTTATTATTATTAATAATAAACATAATAATACATATACTTACCACTGGATCTGAGCAAAACTTGATGTTCCAGTAAAACACAAGTAAACAACTGAACTACACACTCCACGCCTAAGGTGGAAAACATCACTCGGAGGGGATAGTCAAGTAGAGGTAACTCATCTGGAGGATTTGGCATTCTTATCACCTGAAATGTAAAGTATGATTATTAATATTATTAATTAAGAAATTGATCTGCATTTATTGAATAAACTATATTTTTATAAATCATGATAAAAATATTCTTTCAAACCATAATGTTCTCGGTCTTTTCTATATGTACTTCTTTGGTTGAAGGAAAATCAGAGAGCTTAGGCTTGAGATTTTTTTAATGGATATAAGTTAGCAATCGAGCACGCAGCACAACCCACCCACAGCCTTCCATCGCATTTGTCTCATCCATCGCATCCATGCAACTGACCTTGTGCACCTGTCATAGATGCGTTGCTACCCTTGAGGACTAAGATACTGGTAACCTAATAAATTTTAAAATCAGGTTAAAATATCATCTATCATAACAATACGTATCTCATAGTCGCCGCAGCAGCATAGGTCTTCTGATGCTGAGGCAACTATACTTTACATATGTATCTATAATCCATCCATCCATCCATCAACCTTTGGAGGTCCACTGCTGGACATAGGCCTCTCCTAAATGACAACACTCCGACCGGTCCTATAAAATAAACATAATATAAACAGAATATTAGATTAGATAACTTAGCTGAATATAGTAGTACATTTGGTTTAGTTTTCTGTTGTATTAAAAATGTTGTAAAATCTGTAGTAGAAACATAAAAGGCTTTTATTTTATTTTATTAATAAATTTCTACTTACAACTGGTACTGGGTCTAGGTGAGGTTCACAAGGAGGCACGTACAGGCGCAATGCTTGACCAGGAAGCGGAACTGGCACTTCATACAGTAAATTATACACATAGGACTCTGGACTAAGACCTGGCCCAGGCTGCCTTGGTAATGACCTATAAAAGCAAACAATATTATTTGATGAGTTTTGGTTTTGGTGATAAGGCAATCTTATTGTATTAAGCCAGAATCTATAATTTTGGTCATTATAACAGGTATGTTGTTATAAACTGTCATCATAAACGGTTTCAACTGTAAAATGAAATCTAATTTATTTACGTAACTCACCTGCACAAATTCTCTAAAAATAATTGTGCTACCCTTACATAGGGATATTGACATATAAGAGCAATACTTTTTGCTACATAAAGTTTATCTTTGGTTATGTCATAATAAGTTAGGGCTGCGCCTGTATGTGGTGCAAGCTTAAATGATCGAGGCAATGATCTGGAGGTTTCCTTAGCAGAGCTTCTTCGATGTCCGGGAGGTGTTTGACCACTGGATAGCTCAGTAATATACATTGCCTGGTAAAAATAAATAAATAGATATAAAGAAAGTATTGCATACTTCTTTAAGTTAAATTATTCTTTTTTGCTTGCTTGTCAAATTGTCACTAAAGACAGAAGACGTAAAAAGAATATAAATGATATGTTAAAAATAAATATTGAATTATATAAAATAAGAAAGGAAAATGGTTTATATAAAATAATAAACTTTAAATTACGTTTTCTATTGTTACAGGTAAGTTTTTTAAAATAGCTGTAATGAGTTTTGTAATTTAGTTTATTATAATTCTTTAATCATTAAAAAAATCTATTGTTACAGACAAAGAAACAATTTAAGTTTGTTTTATTGACCAATTTAACATATCACATTATTAATGATTATTAAGATGAGTGAAAATTTATAGAAAATTTTCTTCACTTGGAGGGTAGATATAAAGAAAGTATTGCATACTTCTTTAAGTTAAATTATTCTTTTTTGCTTGCTTGTCAAATTGTCACTAAAGACAGAAGACGTAAAAAGAATATAAATGATATGTTAAAAATAAATATTGAATTATATAAAATAAGAAAGGAAAATGGTTTATATAAAATAATAAACTTTAAATTACGTTTTCTATTGTTACAGGTAAGTTTTTTAAAATAGCTGTAATGAGTTTTGTAATTTAGTTTATTATAATTCTTTAATCATTAAAAAAATCTATTGTTACAGACAAAGAAACAATTTAAGTTTGTTTTATTGACCAATTTAACATATCACATTATATAGATTAAAAGCTAGTTTGTGTTTGCTGTGTCCTTGCACACAAAGGAATTAACACAATATTTAATCCAGAACCAGGAGACAAATATGTTGCCATATAAATACCTCATTGTCTAGCCTAGGATTCAAATTCAATTCAAGCCTGAAATGAATGGTCCAGCAGCAATCAGTTAAAGGACAATGTTTGACTATTCTTTTTGCCGATTTTAACATATAATATTATACAATGTTTCATACTGCACTAGACAATAGAAACTCCCCAGGTTCAGCCAGCAGATGGCTGACATTTAGAAGCAAAATGTCTGAAGTGCTTCCATGCTTTGAAGAGCATGCCAAGCAATCGGTTCTGGTTGTTATCACAAGACATACAGTTTTAAAGTCACTTTAGAGATCTGCCGATGACCCAACATCTGTCCTGCTATGGGGCACTACCTAATAGGTTGCAGAGAGAAAATATTTTATTTTTTACCTGTAATGTATGCATTGCACTGCATATGTTTCTGTTTCTAACTTCTTCATAGAAGATAAGACTGAAGCCATAGTATCTAGATGCATTTTCTCTTGTTACCAGAAAACTATGAAATTTTGGCTCTAGGGAATGTTTCTGAGTCCTAAATTGAAGACCAGCTGGCAAACACAGCTGTAAAAAATATTAGGTAAACAAGTTTATTTGAAAAATTGGTTTTTTATTGTTTAGGTTCTCTATGTTACATATATTATAATTCAATGTTCATACCTACCATGCTTATTACTTAAATACCACCACAGCCTACAATTGGGAGAATCAATTTGATCAATATGGTGACAAATTAAAACTAAATTTACTTACCATACACACTGCATGCTCATCAAAAACATTACTGTGGATATTATCAGGGTAATGTGCTAATACTTTTCCTTTATATGAGCGGTCGAGTGGCGAAATATGTAAATTATCACCTAAAAAAAACAAACACAGTAACATAAGTAAACAATGTGTTTTGTATTAAAGTAGTAATTTATGTCTTTAGCTCTTTATCATTTACCACAGAGTCTGTCAGGCTCTAGCCCAGAATCAAAGTCTAATCCACATATCGCAAAATAATCTGCAAAACGGCATCCCACAGAAAAATCCGTGACGGACATATTCATATCGACCCGTTATTTATTAAAGACACTTTCTCTTATAGCTACACAAGAGATTTCTTTCAACATCGTTCCTTTATTACATATACACAATATAATAGTAGTTCACATATTTGTTTATCACTTAATTTAAGTATTACGAAAAGCTAAATTTACAATTTATTTGCTTTTATAGATTCAGTCATTCACACTGCAAATAAAATTGATTTGATAGAAAGAATTTATGAGAGATCAAAATCACAGCATCTGAATCAATCTGAATCAATTACTTTTTTGACAGCATGACGTTTCAGTGTAGTGTAAAACAAAATACTCTGTAGCTTGACAGGACAGCTGAGCAGGCTGTATCTCGACGTATACTTAGTTTGTGTCTGAGCACATATACATTATTGTCTGAGGGATTTGAGTTGAAGAATTAATAACTCTACTTGGTTTCTGTTTGATAACAACATAAATCACATTTTTCACAAACATTTATTATGCCGTTTTCGAACGAACTCTAACGTGGCCATGGAGTTAATAGATACTACAAATACTCGGATGATACACTCATACTATAAGCGCGATCTGAAAGAGAGCCTCTGCAGCTTTGCACGTACCTTTTTAGTAGGATGGCAATGTTAAGCGAAATGTGTGTCTTGGAGACTCCTAATAAGTCCGCAGCTTCACCAGCGGAAAAATTATACAGATAAACTATGATCTACACCTTTTGTAACTTCTCACATTTTTATACTCATCACGAGTTCTTCCAAATAAAATGTCCGAATTTAATAATACAAATAGTTTTAATTATTTTATTTTATTTATTTATTTAAGTTTATGTATTATCTTATATTATACAAAGGGCTTACATAATGACATAACCATATAGTTATTGAAGCAGTCTTGTCTTGAATATTTGAGTCATTTAATTTGATAAGGATACAAAGATACAAGTAAAGAGCATTTTCTAGCGGCCGCATTTCAATTAATTTAAAAAAATAAAAGAACACATATTATGGCATAACATTAATATTACGCTACATAATATGTACTACATATTATGCTGTCACGACACTTATACTAGATAATGATGAGTTCTGCAAAGTCGTAGTATCTACATTATTTTATTTTATAATAAATAGTTTTCTTGGGTTACATTATTGGAGTTATAGGAAGGATCCCTAATTATTCAGAAAGTATAATATAGCCTATTTCACCCGGGGGCATAATAACAACAGTGAAAGAATTTTGCAATGAAAATAAACAATCAAATCTTTCCTCATAACATAATTATAATGAATTCGTAAAATGGCAAACAATGGAAAACTTTTAGCATGACCGTCATCACAATGTTTTCATTTTGATTTACAAAACAAACATGGGTAATTACATATTCTGCAAGAATTAATCTTAGATTACCTATGTCAAAGTGTGATATTAATACAATGGTATTTTATAGTTGCGCTCACACCAATTCACCACGCTCACCATCTTTACAAAATGAGTTTAAAGTTTTTTTTTAGTTAAAGTTATACTTTTATAATGAAAGCAAGCAGCATTTTCTTGTAATGTTTTTGTATTGAGAAATAAAATCATGGCCAGTAGTCAATGGCGACTAAACAATAGTTATAAAGTTTCAATATTTTATGAATGTGAGTCACAAGTCCCCTTTTGTCTCATTTTTAATTTTTACTACGAATATTTTAATAATTTAAAAAACAATAGGCTTTTTAAATCGATTTTCTTTCTCACGGATATTGCAGTAAACCATCCAGTTACGTAGCCTTTAAACTTTAGCAGGTAAACGTAGTCTGTACAATTATGTATTCTGTAATGTATTGTTACGATGACAGTTCATGTTGAAGTCAATCAAATATCAATCTATTGTCTGTCATTTGTCATGTCACTAACTGTTGGCATTTCAGTTGATCATGTAATTTTAATCTCTAGTTGTTCGTTGTTCCTTATTTTTTAGTCTTTTACACACCGAAGTGGTAATTGTATCGCATGGGCTGTTAATTTGTTAATTCAAATTGAACAATAATTATACTTAATTCCTAGGCATTTCCTATAAACTTTAAGTTGCCATTAGCATGTAAAGTGTTAACTGAATTTTCAATATTTAAACAAAATCCCACTCTCGTGTTGCAATTTTTCAAAATAATTTGATGTGAGAGATGTTTCTTATTTCTATTGGCTTAATATTTGTTACTGAAAATGTTATTACAAAAAATGAAATAAAACAATTAAGCTTATTTTGTTTCAGAATGCTTAGAGGAAGGGTGCAACATTTGCTACATTGCATTTTATTCATATCTTTTATATTCTTTTTCTTAGTTTATGCGGGTGCTATAAATTTGGATGAAAATGAGAAGCAGTTCCCAGATCCCTGGGAAGCATATGGGATTTATGGAACCATAATTTTATACATTCTTAGGCTTCTAACACTATTGACCATACCCCAGGTGATGTGTAATTTTGCAGGATTATTATTCTTTAATGCCTTTCCTGGTCAAGTGAAATTGAAAGGTTCACCCCTGTTGGCACCATTCATATGCATCAGAGTTGTGACTAGAGGTGGCTTTCCAAAACTAGTGAGAAATAATGTGACGAGAAATATGAACCTGTGCATAGATGTAGGTATGGAAAACTTTATGATAGAAGTTGTCACTGACAAGGCTATAAATCTGCCTAAGCATAGAAGAGTTAGGGAGGTTGTGGTGCCAGCTGATTATAAGACTAAAACTGGGGCCCTTTTTAAATCTAGAGCTCTTCAATACTGTCTAGAAGATAATGTCAATATTTTGGCAGAGAATGATTGGATTGTCCACTTGGATGAAGAAACATTATTAACTGAGAACTCTGTACGTGGAATACTAAACTTTGTGCTGGATGGGCAACATCAATTTGGTCAAGGACTAATTACATATGCTAATGAAGAAATTGTGAATTGGTTGACTACACTGGCTGACAGTTTTCGTGTAGCTGATGATATGGGCAAATTGAGACTCCAATTTTATTTGTTTCATCGACCTCTCTTTGGTTGGAAAGGCTCTTATGTTGTAGCTCAAGTAAGCATTTTTTTAAATAGCATAAATAATAAAGTTATTAATAGTAAAGTTTTCATTTTGGTTCAGTATTTGTCTTAGTTAAAATATCTGTTATTTTAGCTTTACAACACAATATATTCAAAATCTTACAGGTGAGTGCTGAAAAAAAAGTGTCGTTTGATAATGGGCTGGATGGATCCGTGGCAGAAGACTGTTACTTTGCAATGAAGGCCTACAGTGAAGGCTACTCATTCAACTTTGTCGAAGGAGAAATGTGGGAGAAATCTCCATTTACGTTGTGGGATTTCATACAGCAGAGGAAGAGATGGATTCAAGGTATACTCTTAGTTGTACATTGCAAGAAAATACCTTTCCTTATTAATATTTTCCTGGCAATATCATGTTACTCTTGGGTAACTTTGCCATTCTCTACTAGTAATGTTGTTTTAGCAGCCTTTTGTCCTATTCCTTGTCCTCACATATTGGATTTGATATGTGGATTTACTGGCGCTGTTAATATTTACATGTATATTTTTGGTGTCATGAAATCATTCCCTATTCACAGATTTGGCCCACTAAAATTTGTTTTATTTATAAGTGGGGCTCTGGCCACTATACCCATCAATGTTTTAATAGAAAATGTTGCAGTTATATGGGGAGTTTTAGGCAAAAAGCATAAGTTCTACATTGTTAATAAAGAAATTAAGATTCCAGTAACAGTATGAGGTGGTTAGGTGGTTTACTCTTAATTTTGTTGTTATATTAATAAGCGCACAAATATCGGAATGTTTGTTTGGAATATAAAAATTCCATCATTAAATAAAGGGACTGATTTATCTTTAAAACCAAAGAATGTTAAAATAAATAATTAATTAGTTGCTATCAATAGATTCAATTGAGATAGAAATTTCTCTTTTGTAAGCAATTTTATTATTTAATAATTTGATGATAATAGCCATAGTACATCTTAATTTTAGGTCTATATTCTTTATAGAATAATAAGCTGGAGCTGCACAAGGATAATTCTCAAGTTATTTAATATATTGTTGTTTCAAAATATGGTTTTCAAATATGTAACTTACTTATGACAATCATTTCCATTGGTACCTACAATATTTTTGGTAATTATTACGTATGTCACAGTCAAATAAGATTTATTAGTTAATTATGTTATGGATTAAAATAACATTATTAGAAAATTGTCACAATATCTTCTTACAAAAAGTATTATTTATTATCTTGTATGATAGCATTTCCCCACTACCATTTATTATACAACATTACTATTGGTATAGACTAATATTCCAATATAGGTATGTAACTGATAAAATAGATATGAACGAACAAATTACCTCAACAATGCAACAAACCAAACTTGTTTAGTAATATGAATAAATATATCCATGAGATTTTCCTCAACACATGTTGCTAGTTCTTAAACAAACTGATATCTAACGTTAGGCTGTACTTAATTGAATAGTATCGTGCACAGTATTTCTGATAATCAAGCCAGTGATTCATACATTTTTCGCATGTTTAGGATATGATTGTAAATCATTGAGGATCATAACTTTGTCAGGCAAGTCTTTTGTATAGAGATTTCCCACTGCTGGGCGCGGGTCTCCACCACAGGCACAGCTGCGGGAGGTCTAGAGCATACTCCACCATGCTGCTCCAATGTCGATTGGTGGAAAGGTTTTACCTAAAAGACATATTAACACATTTAAAGAGAATAACTCAATTGGCTTCCAATAACTCGCACCCCTATGATTTTTAAATTTAATATACATATTTATTTATTTATTCAATTTAATTAACTACACGGATCAACCAATTACACTTAGTTATTAATAAAATTCTCAATAGTAGAAATTACATTGTTAAAACAACAGTGAAATGTCATATCAATACATAAACAAAAAAATGAAATATAATATAAGCAATCAAAATCAAACTATGTAAATGTCAATACAGAAATCTTAATAAGTACAGTAAAAAAAACGTCAGTTTTATTACCTGTCGAGATTTCATATTTGTTATTTCCGAAGTAATCCATTAATTCATCATTACACATTCATTTCACATTAACTGACGTCATCATAAATAAAATCTCTTCTCGTTTTATATTTAGTATAGGTGGTAACATTCGACATTGGGTTAGCCACCAACCCCTCCACGAATCCGCATTAGAGCAGCGTGGTAGAGTATGCTTTAAATCTCCCGCAGCTGTGTCTGTGGGATATATATAGGTTTCAGCATCAGATCATCAATGTCATCATCATTGAATCCCATCATTAGCCTTAAACGGGTCTTCTCTTGAGAGAACGGATAGACTCAGGCATGCAGGTTTTCCATAAGGTATTTACAAAAAGTTAATTAAATCCTGTCTCGGAATGAACTCGAGTAAGACATCGAATTCTTAACCGCTGCTGTGTGTGTAGTCAAAAAGTATGCCACAGACTAAGTCAAGATATTTAATACTACCGGTATACGTGTACCTACTCTCGAAAAACATTTTTAAAGTGTTAAAGTGAAACTTTTGTTACATCGTTCTGAAAATTTTTGGTATGTGTGTTGCATGTCGCATTACATAATTTGTGCCAGTGCTCCACGCTATTTTAAACTTGAATCTAAAATTTTATTTTGTTGAGACACTGGGTAGCGAACCGGCACTCTCGGCGTAGAAGGTTGAGTTTTTACCAACCGTTCGACCGTTCGACCAAGCGTACTTAATAGAATTTGTTGAAATTTAGATAGGTACATATATTTCGAACGGCTAATAGTGTAGTGACGCTTGTTATTTTATTTTCCATTATCATTCCAATTTTCCAAGTATAAAATTAAGATTGATAAAGCGATTTTTATACCCTTAATGGAATATTATTCCAAAAATTTTTAGTTAAATGTCTATAATGTGAAAAAAAGTTTCACTTTTACCGTGGTTTCATAAAACCACACAATTTAATTTTTTTCACATTGTGAAGCAGTCACCAGCTGACAAAACAAAATGGTATCATAACAAGTTATTTTTATTTAGAATATATTTAAATTATTTTTAACAACATGGCAAATATCTTTTGTAAGAGGGTGGTCCCAGAAGTAGACGGAATAACAAGGATAAAACAAAATAGGTGGAAATAAACTTATTTATTTCTCAATTATAGTCTCCTTTTAACGCAATACACTTTTCCCAGCGATGTTCAACAGCTTTTATATCCTGTTTATACCTAGTGTCCCCTAGTGTAGTCAAGCCCCTCAAAATAGCCATCAACAGCAAATTTCATTATTGGAAAATATTTTACCGCCGTGCCACTTTTTCAAGTTTGAAAACAAAAAACAATCAGGAGGAAAGGAACTTCAATTAATTCCTGATGAAACAACACTTTCTTTGTCACAAAAGGCGGCCGTTTTTTCTTAATTTCATCAATCAAATGCTGCAATAGTTTTGCGTTGCACCCGCCTTCGATGGTTTTGCCTCTTTGAAGATAATGCTTACCATGTTTGCTAACTCGCGCACTTTTAGTCTATGAACTTACAATACTACTTAATACATTATGGATTTATTTCACCATTATGGCGTAGTCACTTCATTTGATTCACCGCTGCGATGTTCATCTTCGCAGCTAGTGCGACCTCTTTTAAACTCAGCGAACCAGTATTTTACCTACTGTTTTAAAATGAAGGAGCAGACTCCCAGAGTAGAAACTTACACCCTTTAAATGAAAGTATTGTGTCACATATCGAAGACCAATTTTGTCCATGTTTGCAAAATTTCTCAGAACAGTGAAATAAAAACAAAAGAACGTAGATTCTTCTTTTTTCAAACTAAAGCGCTATCTATACATATGTATACAGTATATAATATACGCTATCTATATGTAATCTATGCACCAGGTCGGCTATTTTTGGGACCGGCCTAGTAGTTATTACAGAGATACTTATTTGTCATGTATAAAATGTGTGATATAGAAATATGTGGGTAATTGCGAATATGTGTAGGTAATAGCTGCAAATTTCGACCAAGTTAATAGGTATATTACGCCATTATATGATAATATAGTTACTATGTTATGTACCTACCCGTGCTTTTTTATATGTTTTGAGTTGATTTTGTAGCAAATATCAACTCTTCTCTGCTTAACTGAACAAAATACGAGAGGCTTGTGTATTTAAATGGATTTTCTGAATATCCAGTGGTTTAAAAAAATGTGGATTATGGGTATCGAACAACTTATATAGAGTGTGGAGTTCTCCACTGGTCTTCTGATCCCATATATCTATTCATAGTATGCAGGTACATTTCTACAATGTCAGGCTACAAGCTTTAATCTAAAGATTTTTTTAGTATTTCTAATTATCAATTTAACTATTTCACCCTGCTCTTAATCAGCAGGTCTCCTAATCGGCTTAATAAACCTTTGTCCCATTTGTCCTGCGTCTAGGGTTCAAGTGACTTTTAGAGATTTCTTTATGCTGCCTAAATTTTACTATGACTTATGATATTGTTTTAAATATCCTATCTAACTAGTCATAATTTTATAGTTCAAGAGTATTTATTAATAACAAACTAGTTATAATTCAGTGTGTGTAATCGGTGAAGGTTGGGGTTTATATAACAAGTTCAGATTCCTACTTAATAAATTGCGATAGCATTTTTCGATAATCTAAATTAGTGTGCTCAATTGTTTTTTTATGATCAGTATTTTGAGGTACCTACTTGATTTGAAATTAAAATTAATCTTTTTCAAAACTATTATGATAATAATGATCATTAGAATAGAAGTTCGTCATTCATTCATAATATCTCGTATAAGTAGTCCATGTTTCCAGTAAGTAAGGAAACTATGTATGTAGAGTTTTGTTTCAATCGCTGCTATGAGGATTACAGAATTTTAATTTTAAATGTAGATAGATGTATAAAAATTACAAGTTAATTTAATTTGATTGTGTATTGGCGGATAGGTAATAATTTTAGTCGCGTGAAGAGCGATAAATAACCTCATTCCTACAAGCTGCAAATATTCCGGTCAATTTACTTATTTTTCTTTATTTTTTAAGATCAAAATGATAAATTTGCTAAGGGAAGGTTAAGTTAAGGAGATAGTATCTAAAATAAAGGGTTTTACACATTTCTAAAAACTGTGTGTAGTACATATAACCGTTAATCCACCACGGTGCACCGGAGTAAATAGTATAATACGTACAAATAGGTATTTTGTATATATATCTACTTCTTAAATGATACCAAACCAATACAAAAAATGTAATTTTCACCTCATAGCAGACTGTCTGGGACATAGCTATGTACAACTTAGCAGACTAATAAATATCTTTTGATATATCTTTGATGTATTGATGTAAACAATTTAATGGTATGTGTATATGGCATGTGAATTATGTATGGTTTTAACTTAGATGTGAATTAAAGTTTTTCTCACAAATAATTTATTATTACAGCAATAAAGTGTAAAGTAGTGTACTACTCTATCACTAATATAAACTTTGCATTTGATCTGTTGTTTTATTCACACATTATTTAGACACGGGTCCAACACGTATATGCCGCTTCGTGATACCATCGTGGCGGATACCATCCTAGATTGACTGCACCATCAATTGGTACCTACACCCGAAGGCTCCGCCAGATGTACAGGATGTATTGCAATAGAATGAAAACTTAGGTCTATTGTGGTGGATTTAGAGGGAATGATACATGGGCTATGGAGAACTATGACACCTGCCATTCAGATCGTTACAAATGACCTACCCAAACATGCCGCTGGACGGCAAAGGCTGCAACATGTTTGTGAGTGGCCCTATAGCTCTAATGCCCCACTCTGGATGGCCGGTTAAGGCAAGCCAGAGGCGAAACTCCTGCGACTCTTCCTGGGGTTCACTCCGACCAGCCAGTAAAGGCAAGCCGGAGATGGGGAGCATGATCGAGTCTCAGGGGAACTCAAGTCCGTGGGTCGACAACTCTGCGGGCGAATCTTATTATTTAAAATATGTTTTTACTAAAGGAAATAATATCAAAATACCTATATCGTGGAATAAACCTACTGGGAAAACGACGTTAAAATAATTGGTCAAGTGCCTGTCTGACAAAGCACATGTCGGATTCCGTAGCTGCCGCAATATGCGGACTAATAAAGTGGCTTTTGGTGAGATACCTATTATGAATATCTATTAATCATCCCTATTTTACTTGTATAACACCACGAAAATATCTGTTCTTAATTTTATTCTTCCAATTTGTCGCCGTGATAAATTTGTATATCCTTGCCTCATTACAACTTTCCTAGAGTTACGGCTGAGAACTAAACATGGACAGAGACAGCCAGCGAAGCTGTTAATAAGTAGAAAGGTTCCATTTTTATTACAGAACCCTGCAAATTAAATCTCTTAAATTTAATAAGTTAGGAATAATATTTTGCACTGAGTAAGATGCTTAATTCAAGTAGGTTTTTGTGCTTTAGCCCTACTGTGTGAGTTAATTACATGATGCAGTGTCAGTATAATAAGATAAAGCCCTACAGTCACTGGGCATGTACTTACAACTTAAGCCTTTTTTCAAATACCTACCTACATAACGAATTGTTCAATTTAAACCATGCTCTTAAATTAATTATGGATTTAATCATTTCAAATCTATCACGCACATAAGAACATAGCTTAGAGTTTAACTAGTCTGTATAATGACAGATGCGTGTGATCAAGACGAAATATAGATACTTAATGTGTTTATAGTGGCTGCATAGAAAAAGTGCGTAACTGTGCTTAGTTTTGATAAGCTCCAACTTTGTCGAACAGCTACTACATATTAGACCGCGACATAACATACCTATTTACTTGGTACTTCTCGTGGGATAATAACATATTTGGTAGAGTGGCTCAAGCTTTCTGGTTAGCAATAGCGACATTCAATTTCATTTCACCAATGGAAGATGGGTCTGGCGTCGTGTAGGTACCTAAATACGTACTATCTATCTCATAAAGTTAATTGACATCTAATTCAAAAGGTTAACTCACTATAAATGACGTGTATAAACCTAATTGACTTTATTAAAGTAATGTATGTAGGTTGGTTGCTACATCATTCTCGTCCCTATAACTCGAGCTCGGGACCATAATAGTGCTACCTACGGTAGCTTTTGCCTATCGTAAATAAAAGGCGAATTCAGGAGGATAAAGTCAAATCAATCAAAAATCAAAGTCTAAGCCGGAGCTACCGAGTAGGCCACCAAGCGGGTTTTACGCCCCCACGAAGTTTTCAAGGTTTCCCACTCGTAAAACAAAACAATAAAGGTACGTATTTTTATCTATAGGTATATCTTCACGCCTATCGAAAGAAGTGGTTAATTATCGAAGGAAATCATCATTAGAGAACTTGCATTGCTTGCAACTTGAAACTTATAGTTATACCACAGACAGAGGAATAATATATTTACCTACAACTAGTACAGACGCTACCTACTGTTCTCGAAAGCCTGTGAAGTAAGTAGGTACCTAATCTGTGTTGAGTAGTTGGCTATTGATGGATGGTTTTATAATAATTATATAAGATAGTATTAACATAACTACACTACGTTCCATAGCTACTTACATTCATTTTTTAAACATATATTTTGTAATGAGTGAGTAGGTCTAATTCATACTTAGTTTAGTAAGATTATGCCCAAAGAGAAAAATGTTAATTGCACTATACATAATGTACCTAATGTATACAGTAATTATTAGCGCTATGAGGAGTCAGGAAGAGCACGGCAGCATAGCCTTTTAATTTAATTCGTGGCTGTTGCATTATATTTTCATGATATTTAAGTATCTGTCTTTACGTGTGGGGTCGTATCGATACCGGCACAGACGGGGCAACCGGCCTTAGAATCCACTAAAGGTTATGGAAAAACGATTGCTGTGCCATTACTGTAAGTGCAGTCACGATCGAAAGCAATCTATTAAAAGTTTGTGGACAAGAGGTTCAGATTGATTGAAGAGCTTATTTTATTTGCTCTATGTCTCACTGGGGAAATGTACAGCCATAGAGTAAGGACCAAAAGTGTAGTCCGTCGTACAGCTATTGGACAACCAATCGCTATTTCATAATTTATACATAATATTATGAAGTAAGTATTGAGGTAAACACGTACATACCTACTCTACCTACTTAATATAAGCACGCGACTACTTTATCAGTTAAATATGTCATGTATGACGGTATATACCATAGAAAATCTTAATGAATAGTTGTACTCGCTGTATGTCAGTTCTACAGTCTAGGTACCTACTATAAACGTTAATTGTTTTCTTTAATACGGATGATTAGGTAAGGGTGTAAAAGGTATACATACCTACCTTTTACACCCTTACCTTAACAAAATGGAATGATGCTAATGATGACTCCGTAGCGCGGTGGTATGTGAACATGATTAGGTATCAAATGGCGTGTCCTTGGTTCGAAACTTCGAATTCGAATACGTATTACGCAGATAAATATTTGTAATAACTCTCTTTTATTTTGAGCAATTTGCACATTGTGGAAGACTCATGTCCAGCAATGGACTTTAATAGGCTGATAGTAAGATAGGTAAATATTAAATTATCAATGATAGAGAGATATATTAACAAAGTGGGAAGGTGCTAGTTCACATAGGTGTGAAACATATATGAAATGCATCGTAAACCTATTCTATTAGGTAGGTACTTAAGATTTAGGTAGGTATCTAGCATCTGTATCTACATTGTATCATAATATATACCTAAACTACACACGCGTAAGATCAGGAACCCCTGGTAATATGGTAGTTATTGTGGTTGTATTGAATTTCAATTTCATAAAATCAGGTGCATAACTATCAAAAATTTCATAAAGTTGTTGTAAAAAAATTGTATTACTTTTATTTTGAATATTTCTAGGCCTTTTAATTACCATTTCCTTACTCACAGTTATTACTATCTAGACTACTGAATAAGCAACCCTAATATATTTCTTACTCTTTAAAGGGATTACGCATTGAAGCCGTAACTGTGCGTTCGTGACCCGTTTGCTGCCCACGGCGCATGCTTATGTTGCTTTATGTTGTCTATAAGTTAACTTCGCTTAATTTAATAATGTAACTTGTAGTAATGGTAATCTTTTACCAAGGGCGACGTATGGCAGTCTTCAGTATAACGTCAGCTGTGCACTATCGGACAGTATCTTTCGAGTTTTAGGTGTGTTGGACACAGAAGATGGGGGAGGTTCCTGAAGTGGTGGTGGAAAGTTATAATGGTGTTGATGAGGAAACCGAAGCCGAAGTTGAAAAAGAAGAAAAGGGGTAAGTAAGTTAATAAGTTTATCTTTTAAAATATCGAGTGACGTGCATGTCACGAGTTCATCCGCGCCAATTCGTTAATTTTCATTTACAACAGGTCTAAGAAAAAATATTTGCTTTTTCTCACTTTTAATTTGGTAATTTACCTTATTACGTAATTTAGTCCTAATGATAACGCGTACGATGCGTTTTGACATCAGATATCCTATCGCAATTAACGAAATCTATATCTCTACATCAGAGCGCACTGCACTGCCTAGATCTAGATAGGTAGGTAAGCTTATTTTTAAATCGGTAGGTGGGTTGTGAACCTAATGCTACTCATACTATGATACATGCTGATAGGGATTTGAATTGCAAGGCGGATCTGTTACTTCCACGTTCGAATGGTTAAAACAGAAAAGTTTACTGTAGAGACGGCAATAGTAGAGTTTTTAGAGATGGTTTAAAAGTAGAGAAATTTCTTATTTTCCTAGTTGAGCTTTTGATATTATAACCTAGGTAAGTGGCTACCTAACCTAGGAAATGCTACGTACCCATCCATTTACGCCATAACTGTGCTGAAGTAACTAAAGTAAACTGCCTTTGTGTACAACATTTTGGACTCACAATCGTAGAGATAGCCTTGCCGGACCTATTTATTCATGTAGGACAAATTCTAAACACAAAATCTATTTCAGTTATCGTGTTTGTCATGAAAATTTAAGTTTTCAAACTTTTAGTTTAAATTGTGACCTAAAATACTGGAATAACAAAGTTGCATAGAACAAGGAAAAGTTGAATATTTCAGGTAAACGGGATATATTGATTTTTTTCTATTTGTAGATTGGACGTTGGCCCGAAACTGGGCTGCCGCGTTCGTTTTACCAGTGACGTCATAGAAGCAACGTGAGTCCTAATGCTACATTTGACTCAGCTAAATAGGCGTCATGTAGCCTGTGGTTGGATGTTCCCTTCTTAGGAGCTACTGATCAATTGCGTAGAAGTGTTCATAGTAGGATTCGTTATTTCGGTGAAAACTAATGTCAATCCCTTACAATGTCTCCTGACTTTTTTTAAGTACCTAAGTACTTACTCGAATGAAGAATGAAGTGTCAGTCTTTCTGACTTATTGACATTTGTTTTCATAGAAAGAATGAAGACAATCTATGAACAATTTTACTCAATTGACCACGTTTTTGCCACGATTTAGTGTATAATTTAAAACACTTTCTTGATTACGTAATAATATTTAATTAAATATTTATTACTTGTATTACCTACTTGTTTAATACTCACTGGGGGCTTTCGCACAAACTGTTATATCTAACTCTTTATAACTTCCTATGCTTCATATTCTAACACTTTCTAATCACGTTCTAAAGCTATGAATTCAAGTAACGTGTAGATATCTAAAAAGGACTAAGTACCTTACAGTGCAAATTTTTCAGTAGTTACGAATTAGACTTATAAAATGTGCTTTACAGCCGAATTTTTGCACCGACTGTATTTTTCCTCTTTGTACTTTGCACTTGCACTGTCTTTATTATACCTAATTAACTACAGAACTATTTGCATGCCATTCTTTAATCGAGTACCTCAACAAGTAGATACTTAATTAAGATAGGTATACTCGTAGGTACCTTTTTTTTGTTTAACGGGTGGGAAACCTTGAAAAGGTACCCGGACGTCGTGGGAGCGACGCCGGGGTTATGTGGGACTTTCACCCACTAAAACCCACTCGGTGGCCTACTCCGGTGCTACAGGGGGGCTCCGGGATCTCTTGTAGAACGCGCCGGTGCCCTCCAGCGCTGCGGCCAAGACGGGCTCACAACGCTGTGCAGCCACAAACAGCGTCGTCTTTCCCGGGGTCACAAGATGGACGGTTCGAGCTCCCCCTCTCACCGCCCACAACCCTAGAAGTCCCCTTTTAGTCGCCTTTTACGACATGCAGGGGCTACCGTAGCACTATTCTGGTCCCGAGCTACAGGGACGATACTCGTAGGTACCTAGATCATTCTCATCAGTGAATCGTAAGCGAGAACCCAGATCGGCAATAATCGCATCAATGTTTTGGTTCTTGCAATCCATAGACACCCATTGGATATAATAAAACTTTATAATAAAACTGAAACTGTATAACCTTAAAAAAAGTTAACAGCTAAATGTCTGCTAAGTGTCTTTCTCAAATAATTTGTGATTTAAAAATAACATAGTCATATAAAACCTAATTTCTGTGTGTGTATTATTAATTAAGTATCCAAAAAATATTTGGTAAACCAAAAAAGGCGCCTCAAGAAACTTCGCACTTTATTTTTTAACACCCTACTGGACCCTACCGATACTTCCTTCGTACGCTGTCATTAGATATTATTATGTAGTACTAAAATACGAGATTGGTCGAGTACCTAGTCTTAATATCGAAGTTCAACTGAATCTGTCTTTTCGGTGACGACGTTAAGGTCTTTATGACCATACAGCAAAAGTTCATTCGATAAAAAAAGCGACTGAACCTATCTACTTATATTCCTATTTAATGTTTATTATAGGTATATTGAACACGTTGAACATTTGAGTGGCCATTTCAACAATAAAATTACCGACCAAGTGCAAGTTGGACTTGTAAACGAATGTTTTCCGTATATTCTCGTAAATAAAACAGGAGAGAAGTCTGATATTTACACGGTTTTATTTTATAGACAATACGCACTGAAAATTTATAGTTCTTCCTATGTGTCGCCTTAAAAATGTTGTCTTGTTTGAAAGCGACAAGTTTCCTACGCAACCTGCGTAGTGACACACAGAGCGTTATTTTATAATTACATATTCAAAGACTTATTTTAGGAAATCTGAAGGGAATCCATTTTTACCTACCTACGCAGTATAGACAGAACTACACGCAAATACAACTATATTTACAGAATATACCTTTCTATTCTTAGCTCATTTTTTGTCTTCTTTCTTTACAGGTAAGTTATGATGCCATGCAGTAAATAGTGGACGTGACGGTATGGATGTGTGGTTTTCAGTAGCGTGCTAGTAATATTCACAAATATTGGTACCAATTTTACTATGTATTCGTTTACAGAATACATGAAGACTAATATTTACAATTTATTACTATTCTTTAGGTAAATATTTATTTCCTTTTATTTCGAGAGGGAAATCTTCGAAAGATCCCACTACTGGGCACGGGTCTCCCCCATATACATAGCTGCGGGAGGTCTCTAACATACTCTACCACGCTGTTCCAATGCGGATTGGTGGAGGGGCTAGTGGCCAACCCAGTGTGGAATATTCTCAAGCCACCCGAAGGTCTTCGATAAGGCTTAACGACTGTTTCCACCATTGAAAACAACAGGGACCGACGGCTTTACGTGCCCTCCGAAGCACGGTAGCGTCCATGAAAATTTGCCACTAGCGGTCACCCATCCACAAACCGACCGCGCCCGTCATTGCTTAACTCTTTCGATCACATTAAATCAACCATTGGGCTGTGGACGCTACACACAAAAATATATGTCTAAAGCGGTGACAGCCCAGTGGCACGACTCGAGAGTGTTCGGGTTCAAATCCTAGCGGCACGCAACAATGAAAATGTTATGTGCAACTCATAAATGTGTTGTTGTGTTATATAGCGGTGAAATTTCGTCCGCAGCTGAACAAAAACATCGCCCACCAACTTTTATTAAGATTTGACTCTAAACAAATTCTAAATAGAAAGAAGTGTTTATTTCAGCTACCTGCTACTTAAAGTCATTTCACATCGAAGAATAGTGTTTATCAAGAAGTTATATTAAAATTATAATATGCCTGAAATTATAATCAAAATAAAATTGGTAGGTACGTGTGCTATAACTAAGAACTAGATATATCTAATGGATTAGTTACAATTTAATTTCAGTTTCTGATCGATTAACCTGTGCATCTACTTTTTATTTCATGGTTATTATGTTTGTGTTATGTTTGTGTAACTATGTATATTATATAAGTTACTTATGCAAGTCATACATTGCATGCATTTGTTATAAATAAAATAGCAGCCATTAAGCCTCCGATGATCTGAAGAAGATTCAGAAGACAAAGCGGTACATTCAATTACTTTTTTTTTCTAAAGTATGTTCCTAATTCAATTTTGAAATTAAATTATTAGTGCTGACTGAGTACCGACTTGCGTTTGAGTCTGTAATGCATGTTATACTTTGTTTGTTCGTAAATAATGATGTACTCATATCTACAGTTAAAGTATAAGTAGGTACCTATCGATAATCTAATCACTCACTCGTAGCCCGTAGGTGTGAGCAATGTTTACACTAGAGTTCTAATTCTAACCCACTTATTATGATAAGAGGCAAGTCACACCAGTACTTATAACAGTGCTTATTATTTACTATTAAAATAAGTTCTTCCTCGTATATTGTACCTGTTATAATACAAATACCAATGATTTTTTTTAAATACTTAAATTAAATGATCATGCGAACCGCATCATACTTCACGCGTGTAAATTTGTTCTCATAGTGAACACAAATTACTTCTGCTACGATAAACTGAAAATGCTAATGAACAATTACGAATTCATTTGCACTGAAACAATTGGTAATTTATCTCCCGGTGCGCTACATGTGTTGGTAATTGTGTGGTGTATTCGTGTTTGTAGCTATCCCGTTATTTAAGTGCTTGTTTGATTTTACCTGTCATCGAGCAGCCATTTTACCAAATTTTTGTTATTACTATTTAAAACTCATAACGAAAATTTTTGTTATTTATTTTCTCGTAATTTTAATGGATTGCTGGATAGATGAAAACTGAGTACTAAAGTTTCGTAGACTACTTGAAAGTGAGTTGGTAGAGCTACTCGACTACCTACCAAACGAGCATAGCGAGAGACTACTTATAGCCGTGAATTTTGTTGTTGTTTGCGTTGCGAATACGTAGTTCATTATTCTATTTTTGAAATGACAAGTTTTGCACGTACAGCTTCTCATCTATTAAAATTACACCATTATATGATATTAAAATTGTACCAATGGGATACATAAATTGTGCCAGTGGCATACATAAAAAAGCTTGTTAAAAATAGGTGAAATAATTTGTTAACCTAATTATTGAAATTTAATCAGTATCTTACTGAAGGAATGGGTACTAACTTTAACTAATGCAACGTCTGCTTCTATAGAAAGCTCGAATAAATCTTATTGGAACTAAATCAAGTCACTGATTTTATTTCTCTACTCGGTATATATAGCGCTATATATAGCGCTTTCCGAATTGTAATTACCGGAACATTAGAAATGGTTCCTGGTTTACCTTATATCATTATCGCACAGATTCATAGCATACAAAAATAATAGAAATCACATTCACGCTAGCAAGCCATATCTGATTCCTGGAAACTCAAGATATTTGTTCCTAGTCCTCGTCGTCATCACTCGAACTCGTCGGTTTACCAGTTTGAAATTGTTATTCTATCGTTCTGCCACTGAACGCGGAAATTATTTTTCTACTTTGTACCTTCCAAAGGAAATTAAAGTGGCTTTGATAAGTGTTAGTATACCCATTGTGACTGCTGGAATATTATTTTGCACGGTAAAACAATTAGGTGCTGGGTTATTTTCTGAATACAGTAAAATCTGTGATATTTCTCCGAATTATTGCAATATAAGGTTTTGCCAAACGAGAGGAAATTAAATCCTACATCCTTAATAATAGGATCTCAATTTCCGCAGTTAGGTACTACTTACTTGCATAGATATCGATAGATATCGATATATAGAGTCTTATCGACTTATCTACATTACCTACTATGTTTTTATTAAGTATATTGACTTAGTCTGGTTGTATTTATGTTATATTCAGTGTATGGTAATCTTGTTGCTTGTTGTTTTATTTCAACTGTGGATACTTGAAATTTTTTCAGGTATTTTTGTAATTTTAACGTATAGTGATTAGTCACTGTGATAGTCATATACGAGTATAATGCAAAATTTAAGACTTTCAGGGTGTAAGTTTTGAATGGAAGGTACATTATACATATCAATAACAGTTTTACTGATCCTCGCAAAAGGAAAAAAAAGACATCCAGCAACCATTTTTAGTAGTAGGGGAGCCCAAGAGGGGATTTTGCGGGATACTCAAGCGCGTAAGTTTAATATACAGTGGGATACCTTGTACCCGGTTAAGTACCTCCACCAAATATGAGCCCCATATATAAATGGGGCCGTGAAGGATAAAGGATCAGATTAGTAAAAAAAAAAATTTGTCATCAGAAATTCTTGAGCGCGTTAGATTAAGGTAGGGTGAGTTAATTACATGCTAAAAAGTGTATACTCCACTAATCTTACAATTTGAGAGTAACGTAAAGAAAGGGGAGGGCTTTCTGATGACAAATTTTTTTTTTTTACTAATCTGATCCTTTATCCTTGACGGCCCCATTTATATATGGGGCTCATATTTGGTGGAGGTACTTAACCGGGTACAAGGTATCCCACTGTATATTAAACTTACGCGCTTGAGTATCCCGCAAAATCCCCTCTTGGGCTCCCCTACTATAGTGAAATAACGACTTTTTTAGTTAATGCAGAAGAACGTCGTCATGTTTGGAACGGTTTTGGAAGTTTAAAGCGGTTTAAACTGTTGATTCTAAAATAAACAGTTTATATGTACATAATTTTAATATTTGCGTAAATACAAAAGTTGGGTAGAGATTGTCCTCTAGAGAAATGAAATGTAGGTAGGTACCCTCAAATAGATTACTTAATCCTCAACTTGTTTTAATTGTAAATTGCCTTGATATTTCTGTATTCAAACCTGCCGGAGCTTATAATTTCATTATAAAATATTGTTTTGATTTACATTCAATATTCCCTCAACTGGTTATATAAATTCAAATGTTATAGTATAGCGTTCAATTTTCATTTTAATTTGTGGAAAAATCCACAACTATTCTAACTGAATGGTTGGCTTGGGATTTGTTTATCTATATTTATTTGTTTACTATAATAAAACTGAAGAGGATCTTTTTCTGTACATTGAATAATTGTTTTAATTTATTCGAACTGAAAAAAAAAATTGTCGGTTTTTATATAATATTGTTGTTTATGCACGCATCACGTAAAAACCCGAAAATAGATTTGGATGCAACTTGGCAAAGTTATTATTCACTCTCTGGATTAACATTTAGGCTACTTTAATTCCCGGAAATTAAACAGGTTCCCTTGGGATGGGTATGAAATTTTGTATGGATTTTTTAAACTTGAACTTGATTTTTTTGTAAGGTTGAACTGAATAGTTCAACCTTACAAAAAACTTTTATTATTTTAGTTAACACGTGTTTGTCAGTTTTATATAGGTATGTACATATTTTATTTCATATGAAATAGAAAAAAAAGGTTAAATAAAATGTTTAACTACTACCTATTCAAGGCACATATGAAGGTAGTATGTTTTTGACTTGGAATTAATAATATACATATAAATAAAAGTATAAACTACTACTGTAAAGTATTGAAAAAGTAGATAAAAGTTCTGACGGAAGTGAAAAGAAGTTATAAATTGTTCACACACGTTGAACATAGATGTTTTTCAATTAATTTTACAATTAATTTAAATTATTTTTGAGACAAATTATTAATGTCGAAGATCAAATCTTGATTACGTCACATACGGCGTAAAAATTCGTTCATTCGTCACATACGATTCAAACAAGGTTTCGAAGTGTGATGGAATGCGAAGATTTTCGAAGGCATCGTTGGGCGCGGGGCAAGGGTGAGGGGCGCGGCCGCCCGCCCAAAGCGAGCGCCAGTTGGCTTCAAGCTCGAGGGCGCTCGCCCGCCCGGAGCCGGTTTCTTCCGCGCGAAACGTAAACATCGATACTTCGCGTAGTACTCGCGGCGTGTTCTTCGGTTTCGAACTGCACCGGACCTTGTCGAGTTTGTTTGTATTGTAAGGCAACTGGGTGACTGTTGTTGATTGCAAGGTGTAAAGATCGCAATGCGCGGCGACCATGCGGCCGCGGCCGCCGGCTGATTGCTTGCTCATGCACATGGCGATATATCCTGTATTGGTAAGTACCTATCTGTTCTTAATTTATTACTAAATACTAATGTTATTATCATTTCAAGATTCGATGCTAAAAATCCGCACATTTGCCACTGCCACTGATAGATATATTTTTGACTATATGTAATCAAAATTTGCCGCGGTTTTAACAATTAGATAAATCATAGGCAAGTTTAAATTTCAACAAACACTTTTTCTAGTAGTAAAGAACCGTTGAAAGTGCAAATCCGTGAATGTTTCTAAGTTCATAAGGATAATAACCGTCAAATTTTCGTACGGGCTTAAGTTTTTAATATAGCTAGCTGATGATGATTACAATATTAAGTAGAAGCATAGAGAAGAATGTTCATATTTGTTTTTGCTTTTGGATATTATCTCGTTGTTAACCAGAGTTGACTGGGGCATTTTCATTTCAAAAATCGACAGTCTCAGAAAAGTTTATAAAGGCCTCCCATCCTTTACTCACTTACCACCACAGCCCTTTCTTTGTTTCACTGTTGGGCACGGTTCTCCTGTCAGAATGGGAGGGATTAGGCCTTGGTCCACCACATTGGCCAAGTGCGGATTGGCAGACATCACATGCCCTAGAGAACATTATGTTTCCTCCGATGTGTCCTTCAGCGTAACAATAAAACAGCAAACGAGTGGGTACACGGTACACAGACGAAACGACTGACGGTGGGTGTTGTTTCGAATCTGGCTCGCGTGCGTAGCAGTACAGTGCTACAACAATAGATGCTACAACAGGCTGACATTACTGTGAAGTGGACTGCAGACTTCTCAGTAATGTCAGCCTGTTTCTGTGTGTATTCAGCATTTTTGGCCACAAACTCATGAAAGTATCATGCGCGTAGGTATGTCTTTGTTCTACGCACTTTCTTTCATTTGGGCCTTCCCAATTGATCATTACATCGTTCGGCTTCACAAATGCAATTCCTTTTTCAAAGTTACTCGATGACCTTTATTTATTAATGGCTATGCACCTTCTTACTTAAAATTTACTCGCCAAGGGCTTTATCGAATCTTCATGATGTATAAATTGTAAGTTTGTGTATCAACGCGGCCATCTGATCCCAAACTAGGCAGAGCCTGTACAATGGGTGTCAGAGACTGATATACATACATAGATATTTTTAAATACATACTTAAATAGATATTAACATCCAGTTATATACAAACACAAATATTCGTCACACGAATCCTGAATAGGATACACTTACATACATCAAAGTACACACGGATGTACCTACCGTTATTTACTCAAAATACCAAAGATACCTAACATAACCGAAAGTGAATAAACATTATGCATTTCTATGCGTATTAGCATGCATTAAAATCTTGTTAAAATGGATCCGTTGAATTAAATAAGCGGAATTGAAAAAAAACATTCATTGCAGAGGTGATATGAACCATGTATAATTTGAACATGATTTTGTATTGAGTATATGAAACAGTCATAAAATTTTAAACTAACAAATTCTATGCTAGGTAATAAGTAAATTTTCACGGTACAATAAGTAGTGTGCAATACTGTGTAGTAACTACAATACAATCTGGAACAGGTAGTAGGTACTCTGCGATACGAACTGGCTCTGTTATTTTGAGTTTAACATCACACACGAACAGTAAAGATATGTTTTACGAGTTTAACTCGGAATTTCACCGGAAAGAATACGAGCAACGTTCAACTAAATATTTACCTACGATAAAACGTGCCGTTAATTGTTATTGCATTGAACACGCGCCTTCAACACATTTCAGTTTTATGGCCCGACATAGAAAAATTTTACGTGGAGGCTTAATGAAGTATACGAGAATTAATCTTGCAGATAAATGAGACCCCTTTATAATCTATTTTATAACCCATTAAAGCAGTCGATTAAAAGAATAGTTAAGTACTTTGAGATAAAGACATTGCTTATTTGAATGAATCCATTGAAATGTAGTAAAAATTTGATAAACGCTTTTTCTGTACATTCGAGTAAACCTATACTAATATTATAATGCGGGAGTGATTTTTTTGTTTTTTTAAACGCGCTAATCTCTGGATGTAAGTAGGTACCAGTCCGATTTAAAAATATTTTTGTATTGGATAGCTACATTCGTGAGGAATGGTTTCTATTTCTATCTAGAATTAGGATTTACTTCTCAGCTTACCCTTATTATTGGTATTTGTTATGAAACTCTGAGGCAAGGGCTCCTAAAAATCCTTAATCCACGTGCGCCGTCATACTGCTGTCATAGAGCCCTTGCCTCAGAGTTTTGTAATTTTAACGTATAATGAATTCCGTTTCAATGAGGATTGAGGATGGGAGGAAGTTTCGCTAGAGATTGTGATCGTATAACTAAAGCTTGTCTGAAAAATTCTGTCTACACATAATTTATTTCCTTACAAATACCTGTTTACGGTTTTTGACTTATAGGTTACATATTAACTATGTACTTGAATTACTATTGATTAAATTGCCAATTACTTCATTTGAGTCTCGCTTCCGTGGAATATGCATTTATCTATTTCATCGTCACTTTTATATCCTACTAGCTGTGCCCCGCGGCTTTGTGTATAAGCATAAATAGTTCACGATTATTTTAAATACAAAAATGCTCTATTACTTTAAAAAAAAATTTTTTTAAGTAATTTTCAGATTATTTCTTTATTTTCTGCGTTTACAAAACTTACAAACATTACATACATAAAATATGTATTTGTAAAATAGAAAATTTGTAAAATTAGTATAAAAAGAGATCTCACAGTTAATTTGATTTAACAATCTCTAATGACTCTCACTCTAGCATCAAATTACCTATTTTAGTAGGTATGTATGATTGTGTTTATTCAGATTTGTCATTATTACCTTTATCGGATAAGATAAGTACCTATTAATGCACACTAGGTAGGTACCTGCGTTATCATCGCAACCCGAGTTATATCTTATTCATCGAATCACTACATATTTATACGATTTCAACATGACCAAGTTAATCCATCCCTGATAGTTTAAGTTTCATTTCATTTACAGACACAGCCTTGTTATAGTTTTATTATATAGGTACGAGTATATACTAGCTGCTGCCCGCGGCTTCGCCCACGTGTAATTTATACGTTTAAACAAGTATACTGAAAAAAATTTGTAATTGATTTTTCATCCCATGGGAACACATTTGGGACACACACACATCGGGATAAAAAGTATCCTATATGTTAATCCAGGATGTCAGCTATAACCATACCAAATTATATCTAAACTAGTGGACGCCCGCAGCTTTGCTCGGGTGGAATTAGACATTCACTAACTTCAAAAACGGCAAAGTTTCATACTAACTTTGCACCCCCTTAGGGGGTGAATTTTCAAAAATCCTTTCTTAGTGCTCCCCTACGTTATAAAAGGAACCCCTGTGCAAAATTTCAAGTTTCTAATCCTTATAGTTTAGGCCCTACGTTGATATGTCAGTCAGTCAGTCAATCAGTCAGTCAGTCAGTCAGTCAGTCAGTCAGTCATTCAGTCAGTCAGTCAGTCAGTCAGTTAGTCAGTCAGCTTCTCTATATATAGATTTGTCCAGCTGTTTGAGCGTGAAAAGTAACAAGTAATCAAAATCAGGCTTATTCACATCATATATCCATAAAAAAATTAACAGACTACCAAAACATAGACAATATATGTACCGATACAGACAGTATATGTATAATTGTATAGGTGTCAATGTACGAGAGGTCTTGGCTATATCTGCTTTTAAATATTACCTATTATTATGTGTTGAACAAAACCCCTTCGATACAAAAAAGAGGTACGTACCCCGGTTGGTAACTATACTGACTTGATCCTTACAAGGATGCAAAAATCTTCATACTGATACCGATAGACGTGTTAATACGACCATAGAGGAATGACAAAGGAATTCGACCATAAACGGACGACATAAGTCATAACTCTTATCCTTTGTGTTGTAAGCCATCTACGTGTTACGTTAGCGAGAACTGGATGTTAGTCTATTACTCATTCGACTGTTTATACTGCTTGCTGTAAAAAGTAGTAAGTAAGCATTTCTTGGCTTATGGGATACAAAACAGAGCATATTTTACTTTACTATGTAAGCATAAAAGCTTAGGATCATTGTTTCAAATCTTTTAGAAAATTGTTATTTATCATGCGAAGATGGTTCTAAGGGAAGAGTTTCATAAACAATGTGAAATACACTTGATGCCTACTACAGTAATACACACATTAGCTTGAGTGGAAATTGCGCAACTCGCCCTTCTATACGAATGATATAAGTTACGAGGAGACTTTAGTATCTTTTTTGTAAACTCTGATTATAAAGTTCTTTATTCAAAATTTAAATATTTTAACATTAGATCATTACATTTATTCATGGTAACTTAGACTTTAGTATGTTTATTGTAAATTCTGGTTATAGAGTTCTATAATCAAAATTTATACATTTAATTTTTGACACTTATTCATAGTACCTACTCGTAGGTACTTATCTACCTAAAATTACGTTTGTTCTCTACGTTCATAGGCATAAACCAAAGAAATTAAGTTCGAGGCGAAAAATAATTTATTTTGCTTTAACTATAATAATTATACTATTACTATTATCAACTATATTATAATATAGTTGAAGTGGCACTCACTTCAACTTGGCAACTGCGCAATACGAGTATGTTGGTGAGCTTTGTTCGACTTCGGATTTAGTCATTTCTGATTCGATCGTACAGCAAATAGCTGAATACTCCATAGCTTGAAGGCATCTGATGCCTACCAATCCGCAATTGGACAGTGTAGCCTATGACCCTCCTATTCCAAAAGAAGATGACTAATATAAATTCCGAGCGACCAAAGGTAACAATACGGTTTTGTAAACAGATTTGCATAGTTTGCAGATTAATTATAATCCGTCACTCCTAATCCGGGTAAGATCGGAGCAGAAGGAGCATCAGATGCTAAAGAATAATACATCCTACCAAAAATATTTTATGTAAAGTTTCTTGTCGAGACAAATTTAATTATGCTTTCACACATACCTACCATACTAAAAATATATATATTTATGTGGAATATTGTTTTTCTCCAGTCGCCGAGACAATATTTCCAAGTTTGTATAAATAAATTATTGTATAAATACTAGTTGACCCGGCAAACGTTGTTTTGCCATATAAATAATTTTTAGTGAATATTTTGGGACAACTTAATGTAAGTGTGTGGACTACTACTACCACTACCACTACCACTACTACTACCACTTCCACTACCATTACCACTACCACCAATACTACTACTACTACTACTTGAATATTTAGGGTTTTATGTATTTTTAACTATCTACTATAAGTGTTCGGGGATGTACTTACAATCGAAAGCGTTATAAACAAAAAAAGTAGGAAATTATTAAAAATAAAAATCGCGATGGAAAAATAGGGGTTGATCGTAGAGGGTTGAAAATATAGGGTTGTATGTATTTTCTAATGTTGTATCATAAAAAAATAATATAATAAAAATTTATTTAAAAATTAAAATAAAAAATTTAGGGGTGGACTACCCTTAACATTTAGGGGGATGAAAAATAGACAGTAGCCGATTCGCAGACCTACCCAATATGCACACAAAATTACATGAGAATCGGTCAAGCCGTTTCGAAGGAGTATGGTAACTAAAACTGTGAGACGAGAATTTTATATATTAGATAAATAAATTGTTGAGTATTAATAAGTAATAAATATACAGGCTCGTTTGTCTCCGGCAAATACCGTACACTTGTATTATCAAAATTTGTCTACCTACTCGTACAACTCCGTTAGATAATATAGAAAGCGTATGTCCCTTCGAAGACGGTTCACTTTAATTAGTACTTGATTTGGCAATATAATTTACAATCAAACGAGCTTAGTAAGGTTCGATTGTAATTATGTGAACGATTTAATCGAAGTGATTGGCACGTTGTATTAACTCAAGGTACATCATAGTATATATTATGTTTTCCTTATGTTATATGGCCTTAAATTCGGTTACAAATGATTTCTTAACAGATGAAAATAAACAAGATAGTTAATTAGGTCATCACTATGCGTATCTGGTCCTGAGATAATTCGTTGAGTAAATAAAGAAGGTATGGGTGTTAATTAATTCATACTATCTTCATTATTATGTAGAACATAAGCAACTAAGGCAACTTTATACAAAAATGGATTTAACATTTTACACAAATTATATTGAACTAGTGGACGCCCGCAGCTTCGCTCGCGTAGAATTAGACCCATTAACGACGTCTGCCCGAGTTCGGGTTGCCCACTTGACTTCAAAAA
The DNA here is from genome assembly GCA_944567765.1 of Carterocephalus palaemon. Lineage (NCBI taxonomy): Eukaryota > Metazoa > Arthropoda > Insecta > Lepidoptera > Hesperiidae > Carterocephalus > Carterocephalus palaemon. Next base: position 6,789,065 of record OX155642.1, read on the forward strand.
TGGCAAAGTTTCATACTAACTTTGCACCCCCGTTTTACCCCCTTAGGGGATGAATTTTCAAAAATCCTTTCTTAGTGCTCCCCTACGTTATAAAAGGAACCCCTGTGCAAAATTTCAAGTTTCTAACCCTTATAGTTTAGGCCCTGCGTTGATATGTCAGTCAGTCAGTCAGTCAGTCAGTCAGTCAGTCAGTCAGTCAGTCAGTCAGTCAGTCAGTCACCTTCTCCTTTTATATATATAGATTATGTTACACATAAGGAGAATCATTTTTAACCGACTTTGACAAAAGATTCTATGTACGACTGGTGTTTTAATGTATGTGCAGTAATAACTTCGTCGTTTATTGACCGATTTAGATGATTCTCTTTGTGTTTGGTAGAACATATAACGAAGGTGGTCTCATATAAATTTCATGAAATAATTCTAACCCTACGAGTGGTAAATAAGCATAGTAGCGATGTTAGTAAAGTTGTTTTAAGTTCCCTGTAGCGCCGGTGTTTATGTATGGATTTTGACGATTCTACTTACTTTTTTGATTTTGACGATTCTACTACTACCTACTACTATTTGAAAGGTCTGATTACAGAACAGATCCTCTAAAATTTCTAGAATTGCGTTATCAGTTTTACTTGCTTTATCATGGATATCACGGTGAGTCAATGTAAAAAAATTCTGTTTGAGTATTGTGACTGGAAATAATAAAGATGTGCAGTGACTACAACGTTGATTTATCGAGCATTACAGCTCATCACCATATTTTGATACTTCACGGTCGCGGTATACTTTCTTGTCGCTAGCCGCTTTGGGATATAAGTACATTTGTACAATACAAAGTAAGTATATCTAACGTTGTTAGGTATGAAGCAGAAGACTGACGTCAATGTTGCTTTATGATTCAATTCGACGTTAAACTGAGTTTCGCCCAGCTGAGTGCAGCCCGCTCTAAAAATAATGTCTTAACAATTTCACATGCGATACGTCTAACGGGGCGCCATATCCACGCCAATTCAATGAGGTGCTTTTATTAGAGCTATTATTTTCTAAGAGAACACGATCTTAACTATATTTATCGTTCAATCCAAGTACTTTGCTCGACCATATAACTAATAAATAATGAATGTAGTAATGTAGTCATTGATGTTTATAACAGCTCGCGAGCGCTTCGCAGTTTCACACCCTACCGGAGAACCAATAGTTAAATCACTCAATAATTTTATGGTTTTTCATTTATGAATTTGTATGAGAAGATTAATTGCTTACTTTATAATTTAACTTTTACTTTCAATATGTAAATTAGGTACCTACTTATCGTTAGAGTTGAGTGTAGGTACCTATGTCTAAATGTATAAATAAGTTGACCGCTATAGAATCCACTATATGCATCTCTTCTTGACTTTAAAGAGCTAAAACTTTAATTGTAGGGTTTATTACTTACAAGTGACCGAGATTGAAAGCATATTTCTGTATAAATATGTTGATCAGATTCACACAGCAATATTATTATATGTGTTGGTGTGTTATAAAACTACCCGCAAAGCCTGAAAGGAGGTTAAGTGGGGCCTTATAATATATATATTATATACTTACTCTTTTGTTATATTACATATCAGATATGCAAATTAATCAGAGTGGCATTAAAACACAGCCCCGGGGCACGCCAGATGAAATCGCTTTCATGATTTGACAAAAATGTAACGTACTTAAAAACAATTTATTTTTTACAACACCACAGATATGGTATGAAATCGATATCGTATTGTAGAGAAATAGGTAGAATGAAATATAAGTTTTCGCCCTGAAAGCGAGGTTGTTGTAAATTGAATTAAATATTCCACAACTTTAATAATATCGTGCAGTAAAGGAGCTCATTCAAGCTTAGAATTACTTTCCTGCCCTCTGGCAAGAAATATCTGTAACAACTGCACAGCTATTTGATTTTCTCTACAAGCCTCAGTATCATTAATAAAGGAAATGAATTCGCAGTTTCATTGAAGTTCAACAACAAGTTCCTCTCGCGAAGCGCCTTAATGGGTTAGTGTAACTTAGTATTCTTTTCATTTACTAACATGATAACATAAACATAAAACTTCAACAGTTAAGGTTTGTTAACCAGATAGTTAGGTAAGTAAGCCAGTGGATACTACTTACAAATAAGATATACCTACCTATCTCCTATAACATATAGGTATGTACGAGTATGTATAAAAATTATACAAAAGCGTAAAGTTTACTATGTTTTACGATAAAATAATCTACATAACATCTATCTATCATAGTATTATGGGGTTATCGACATATATTAGGTACCTACTAAAATAAAGTCACAACGAAAGGTAGGTAAACTAAACCAGAACTGAAAATTATATGATACTAGTGGAAGCCCGCAGCTTCGCTCGCGTTAGTGCGTTCGAATTAGACATAGTTTCGTTTACATCTATAATATTATATAGCCTATGTAAAGATGCAGCTTTCTAAAGGTGTAAGAATTTTGTAAATCAGTCCAGTAGTTTTTGTGTAAAAAAATTACAAACAAATCATTCCTCTTTATAATATTAGTATAGACAGATGTGGGAAGGAAAAATTATAATTTACACAGGCAACATATTACGCCTGAAGGTTTGCTTGAAATTTTTGAATAAGTACTGATTATTTCGAAAGAATGTAGTAATTCATTTATTCGTGATTTATTCATATAATCATCAGTTATACAAATACAGTAGACATATAATAGAATACAGTAAACATTACAGATTTCACTCCAAATAATTTTCTTACCAAGCTGAACATAATCTTTCGGCCGTTCTGCGAAATACAGCAGATGAAGAAAAAAATAAGTTTAGGTTCTGATCCCAAACCAGGACACCATTGAGCAATGTCAGTGCGCGTACCAGGGGTAACTCACTCACCATCACTAACCTACAGCCAGGAACCGCAAACACTATTCCGACGCACAAGCGACTTTACAGGTACATAATATAGTGATATTAGTGCTAGCACCGCAGGTGTAGAAAAGTTTCCCCTGATTATGTTAAAAAAATGCTCCATCAGAGATGCAACTTCTAAAGAATCGTACCCTAACATTCCCGGAAGGAAAGTGTTGGATACACATAAGGGAAACCCACGAAGTACCCGTAGGTACCGCTTCCAGTAAAGCCATATAATTTTATACCCCTCAAGCGATAGCACACTTCGTAACTTATCTACGTGTACATACTGTACTCGTACATACAGTATTAACGTTGTTAAATAGTGCCTAGATAGTACAACAACAACTTAGAACGGGAGGGATTAGGCCTTAGTCCACCACGCTGGCCAAGTGCGGATTGGCAGACTTCACATGCCTTCGAAAACAGTAGAAGAGCTCTCAGGCATGCAGGCTTCCTCACGATGTGTCCTTCACCGGTACAGCAAGTGACGTTTAATTTCTTAAATCGCACATAACTCAGAAAAGTCATTGGTCCGTGCCGCTGGGGTTTGAACCCGGACCGCTCGAGTGAGAGGCGAGTTCGATATCCACTGGGCTGTCACCTCTGTAGCAGGCTCGATGATTCTATTGGAAAATGACCCAAATTCAAGTCATAGTCATGTCCACCTGCTGTGATTTCCAATCGTAATAACTCCATTATTTATTAGAATCGGCAGAGTAACGACACACAAGTTAAATAAACCGAGTGAATGTAGTTAGTTGGTTAATTGAAATAAATACTTATTGTGTAGGTATCTATGTCAAAATATAGAATATGAAACGTTTTTATGACAAAAAAGTTGTTTACAAGCAAATAGTGTTTCCAAAAAGAAATATAAATCATGCCTTATACAGAAGTTGCTTCAGTTGGCACTAGCGATGCCGGCTGCCAACAAGTTGCTCATAAATTAGTACACTTTGGTCGTTTCCCGTTTGTTTCTAGCAAAGCTTTTTGATATTTATTCGCTTCATTATTGTTATAGTAGGGGAGCCCAAGAGGGGATTTTGCGGGATACTCAAGCGCGTAAGTTTAATATACAGTGGGATACCTTCTACCCGGTTAAGTACCTCCACCAAATATGAGCCCCATATATAAATGGGGCCGTCAAGGATAAAGGATCAGATTAGTAAAAAAAAAAATTTGTCATCAGAAATTCTTGAGCGCGTTAGATTAAGGTAGGGTGAGTTAATTACATGCTAAAAAGTGTATATTCCACTAATCTTACAATTTGAGAGTAACGTAAAGAAAGGGGAGGGCTACAACTTTGTAGCCCATATTCCACTAATCTTACAATTTGAGAGTAGTTCCCCTTTCTTTACGTTACTCTCAAATTGTAAGATTAGTGGAATATACACTTTTTAGCATGTAATTAACTCACCCTACCTTAATCTAACGCGCTCAAGAATTTCTGATGACAAATTTTTTTTTTTTACTAATCTGATCCTTTATCCTTGACGGCCCCATTTATATATGGGGCTCATATTTGGTGGAGGTACTTAACCGGGTACAAGGTATCCCACTGTATACACTTACGCGCTTGAGTATCCCGCAAAATCCCCTCTTGGGCTCCCCTACTATTAGTGTATGGAAATATATTGTAGGTAGTCCTTGCTTGAGTACAACTTTGGCGCTGCAACTTCAGAATTTTTATCCACTCGAGGGGGTGAGGATCACTGGTTCAGGTCGCTCCCACAGATTTTTACAATAGCAATGATTTGTGTTATTTATAGATTATTTCAGTCTTTATACTAATAACAAAATTGCGTTGCAATTAATAATTTATAAAAAAGTCAATAAATAATACATCCGTATTAAATAAATATACGAATTTCGTAATTTGGAACGGTGAACGCGCGCGCGACCTATATACTTTCAGAGATAGTCGTCAACACTGACGAGCTTTGCTACGTGTGTCATACTGAAAGTCCTTAGAAAATAAAAACCGGATCAATTAATATTAATGTAGAAAGTTGTCTGTATTGTTTTTAAAAACCTGTATTGTTTTTCGAAGTACTGATTTTCTTTAATGGGTATTTCGTAAAAAAAATATAAGATGAACCCTAATTTGCTAGATGTGGCTACTTACCAGGCCTTAATTGTACTTAAAACTTCTCTAGTCTAAAGTTCTTTCATTTCTTCAATCAGTTTTGGGTTCAAAAATGTATTCTTACATTTTCCATCAAACTTGTTCACCTTTGTACCGATTCCTACACGGTTATGATTATATCACTTGAAATCTCTGGACTGTAATTCTTTTTCACTAAAGTGACACGCGCAAGTCTCTCGGGGGTTGAAAAATAAATTTATTTATAGCGACGCATATTCTTCGAATTTTCCATTCCTATTTATAAATGGGAGCTATCAATTCAAATAACTAAATCCTATGCGACAAATTCTAAGGGCACCAATAACTTTTTATTGTTTTTATTTATAGTGATCAAAGATGAAAATCATTTATAATAATATAGTAGTCAGCGATAAAAAGGTTTGAACCAACATAATTTTAATCGGTTATAAAACTCATTAATTACTGAGCAACAACGTAAGCAATGGGTATTAGAACTTCGCATTAATACTATTGGGGCAGGCCCAGAGTCCCGCAGTCCTCCAATATCCATCAGGAAGAAGAATTCCAGTGTGCAAATAGTGGAAAAGTTTTATTATACCTATTCTTAGTGATGTATGATGGATGAATGAGACATTTCATATTCCGGATGTGATTGTCTATTTTTTTCATTCGGTTAAAATTATTTTAATTGTGAAAGAGTAGGTGGTAGGTAGTCCATATGGAACCAAATAGGTTTTATGGAGAAATAATAGGTATATGTTCTAAAAATTCCAATTGAATAGAGATATAGTTCCCGCAGTGGGCCACTATTCCTAGTCTTGTTGTATTGCCTTCAAATAAATATACTTATATATGTATATCTCTATCACAAAAAATCTAAGCGAGCGATTGGGAATATCGGGTCTATTTATTGGAAAACCTTACTTTGAGCACGAGGTGCACTGTTTTGTTTTCCATGCATATCAAAGAGAAATGGCGTGCTAAAACTTAGGTAGGTACTTTGTCGTAAACTATGCAGTATTTTAAAATTTGTAGCGAAAACATGAGGTATTTTTACTGTATGTTGGTTACTATTAAGAGAACGCCTTGCGTGTTAACGCCGTGTATGTAATGTAGAGCTCGACTGTCGTGTTGGTTAGATGTCGTGTTGGTAGAAAAAGTGTCACGTGTCGTATATCATTTGATATTCACGTCAACCAGACCTGAAAAAATAACGAAAATGATTCTTTATACAATATATTTTCATAAACTCCTGTAAGTATATGCGACACCTTTTATGTTTAAATTTACCTGTATAACTATTTTAAGTAATAATAAATAAATTAATTAATTACCTATGCCTCGGAAACTTAGAAATTCAGTACGGTTCAGCCTTCGCTAAAAGTGCTTTGACCATACCCAGTGACCACGTTTAGCCCTTGCGGGTGTGTGTAGTGACCGATACCGATTGACTACGAGAGGGATTCATTAATTAAGTACATAGCAATCAGAACGACGCTGCTGTCCTTTTTTCAAGAAATATCATGGGCGGTGATATTAACTAAAGACTACTTGCTATTATCCACAATTTACCTATAATATGCAGTATTACCTATCTATACTGATATAAAATGCATTAATATTCTGCGTTGAATGTCAGCATTGAATGTAGCCTTTGTGAAACGAAATCCCTCGTGTGTTGCGGAGGGTTTTATTCATTGCCCATTGTTGGAGGCTTTAAACCCAGGTGATTTTCACTATTTCGACCGGCATCAAATTTTGACACTGTATGAAAGAGCAAGGCTTTGTAAGAGCTAGGAAAATTAAACTTATTTATAGACAGTTCAACTTCTATACTGTTAAAACCGATTCACTTTAATGATCCTAATTGCATATATAGGTCTGATTCAGGCAGGAACCCACCTGTTAGGTCGCTTACAATAGCATCTTAGACTTCGAGAGTTTGAGAAAGAGACGTATTTAATACTCGTTGACTGGATGATTGGAATTGATAGAAATGGTTTATATACAATGCAAATCAATCAAATCCACCATTGAATATTAGAAGGTCATTGGAGGCAATAGGTGGATATCAAAATAAAGAGATTAATTTAATAGATTTACTTAATAGTACAGTTTTTAGGAAAGAGCCTCTATGCCTTGAAAAAGCCAGAATTAAAAATATGCTCTTCTTTCAATTCACTTTGCCCTGCCCGCAAATAGAGTAGATAACCTAATTATTTATATAGTTACCGCGTCTGCAGTAACTATTTGTTTAATCCATAAATTAAAATTAACAGACTGATGCTTTAATTGTAAAAAACTTTAATCGTTTGACTGTTGGAATCTCGGAAAAATAAGAAAATTAATTATTATTGTTTCTCGTGCGGATATATCACTGAAATTTAACACCCAATTATTGGGGTTTTAACAAAGACATGAACATTTATGTTTTTAAATTAATAATAAATGAATAACCACAAACTAGAAACCATGATTTAAACATAATATGTCCTTGTTATTTGAATAGACATAAAATTACAGCAATTAGCAATATATAGCAATTTAGGTAACATAAAATTACAAATAGAATAATTCACACTCATAAATAGTGTAAATGGTTTTACGTATACGGTATTCATAATTATTGTAAATCGAGTTAATCTGAAGAAATCACTGCATATTTGACAATATTGTCGTGACTAACGAGCTACCTGCGCAGGTGGGCACTTTTCCGTGACTGTATGCAGTGCTCACTATCGTGTATATTGATTTTCCAATCCCTTACTTCCCGTGACTTACGAAACATTATCCTGCCTTTATAGCTTCAAGCCCCACTCTTTTACTCATTATTGCTAGTAATGTAACCGAGGTGAAAAATTAAATTAACCTAAAGCTTTCCTGTTTCAAATAAACAATAGTCAATAATTTCAGATACCTATCTGTGATGTACTCATAGTTCTAAAAGTATATGGCATGCTGCTTTTGATTTATTTAGTTAACCGCTGCATATAGGTATGTTCTAAAATTTATTTGAGGTTCAGTTTGTACTATTATTCTGTGGTTCAGTATAAAATAAAATAATACACAACTTATATAGGTATTAGGTTTCACAGATACAGATGAAGCTGATCTTAATTACATATTAGTCTTCTTACGCTTTCATCTGAATATTTTGTACATAGATAGATAATAAGACGTTTTAAAAAAGCTTTTTTATGTTTTATTATTTAATATAACTGAATGAATGAACGACTCAATATTCGCTGCGAAACATAGACGTCCCACTGCTGGGCACGGGTTTCCCCCACAGACACATCCGCGGGAAGTCTAGAGCATACTCCACCACGCTGCTCCAATGCGGATTGGTGGAGCGGTTAGTGGCCAACCCAGTGTCGAATGTTCTCAAGCCACCCGAAGGTCTTCGACGAGGCTTGACGATTGTTCACCATTGAAAACGACCGGGACCGACGACTCAATATTATTTATCTTAAAATAAAAATAAAAATATGTTTATTTTATATTACGAGTATGTATGTATTATAAATTATTAAGTATTTTGGTTAGAAAATACTTAATAATATACTACTTCCTACTAACCTACCGTTCTTTTACACGACAGCATAACGTCAGGTCAATTTGAATCCTGTTTTCTATACGATTGCGCATTTGTTGCAATTTAATTCACTAGAGTCCCAGTAGAGGCTAAAATTTTATTATACTTAAAAACAACGAAAACCTCAATTTTTTGTAGTTTTTATTTTGCAATAATGAAATTTAAAACAAGTAGATATGCCATTTTTTACCAATAATAAAATATTAGTTTAAAATATCAGTCTCAACGTAGGTTGTAATATAAGACTTTTTTACCTTCGAATAAATTAGTTCTTAATTTACCTAAGTCTTTTAGTTCATTTTTTTTCATTTTATGTGCGATATAAACATAACGATTAACGACCTCTTAACAATTGATATGTACGGGCCCCTTAATAACGACCATGATATGAGAAAAAATTGACGGATTTAATTATACGTTGCTGAGTTTATATTATGTTTGTAATATGTAGTAATAACAGGTAGCGTGTAATTTGATAACACGAGGTATTCTCTCGTAACTGTTAATATGCTACGTGCCAAAATACGTTATGAAATAGTTGCTGTCATTGCTTTTAATTAAGTCTGCTAAGAGCAGGTTAGGTTATAAATGGTCGATATGGCTGCGTTATCGATCCATAGTGTCACAAGAGGCCAAAAGCTTATGATGAATAGGTGACATTATAAAACTGAAAATTTGATAGGTTTGTTAATTTCTTTATAATACCTAATAACACAGATTTTTAAGGAAGGCAATTGTATGCCTTGAAGGATCAAATGAAACTTTAAGCAAAATAACTAGACATGTTGCATATAAAGTGAGAGTCACTCTATGGAAAATTACCGTCATAAGCCTTTTCCGCAACTTTGTCGTGACTCACAAAATTAGGTTTTAAAAACGCCCTCTGTATGAGTTAAGAAAGGATTTTAATGCGGTTAAAAGGCTTTCGGGACAAAAGCCTACTGTGGCGCGGAAAAAAATTGTAAATACCTAGTTTCCTAAGGTTGGCCTACATGTTATCTAGTATAATAGTATGCAGTAGCTAATGTAAATTATGTGGCTCACTGTATGGTAAAGATCATTTCTTTAATGCAATTTTGTCCCTTCAGAAAAACATAAAGAGTAGGTAACTATTTAGATAGGTACTCCTCTATACTAATGGTTGGGGGGACAGTAAAAATGCAAACAGATCTGTTAACTGTTAACAAATTACCTACTGCGTAGTTCGGATCCAAACTACAATAAGCGTATCATTAATAATCATTGGGAAATCCCCAAACATAGCGCCGAAATACCTAAACATTGGGTTCAATATTATATTTCGACACGTTATACCAGGTAGCTATAGCATAAAATATTACTGCGAGCTTAACAAAATGTAACTGAAAGTTATTGCTGTGTGGGAAACTTAAGTTCTGCGAATAATCCATACTAATATTATAAATGTGAAAGTGTGTTTGTTTGTTTGTTTGTCCAGCTTTCACGTCGCAACGAAGGTATTATATGGTATGGTTTTTGTGTGTGGAGATAGTGAGGAGGGTGGAGAGTGACGTAGGCTACTTTTTACCGCGGTAAAACATCCCCATGGGAAGATATCGATGTTTTTTTATATGCTAGATATTTAGTTCCGGATGTTGTTATTAGATGACGTTAGTAAAATTCATTTGCAAGTTCTGAATCACTATTCATCCACCACAAATGATAAACAAATCATTGTTAATTCCCTATGACCACGCGGGCGGAGCCGCGGGTAAAAGCTAGTATATAGGTAAAGATACTCGTACTTTAATATGGCCGACGCGACGTGATGCAACTTATTGAATAAATTACTATCATGCTATCACGTAAGTTTATTTATAGGACAATAGGATGAAGATATTTTTATGCAATAATGTGAATGTTAGTAATAAATCAAATGTAAATAATTAATTCATTTAGAACATTTGTGACTGCTTATTATACTGATATATACATGAGCGAAGCCAGAAGAGAAAATTATTGTTCATAGCTCAGCTATGTACTCACATTATGATTAAAAAATGTATAATGAACTTATTTATAACTAGTGGACGCCCGCAGCTTCGCTCGCGTGGAATCAGACATTCACCAACTTCAAAAACTGCAAAGTTTCATACTAACTTTGCACCCCCGTTTTACGCCCTTAGGGGGTGAATTTTCAAAAATCCTTTCTTAGTGCTCCCCTTCGTTATAAAAGGAACCCCTGTGCAAAATTTCAAGTTTCTAGCCCTTATAGTTTAGGCCCTGCGTTGATATGTCAGTCAGTCAGTCAGTCAGTCAGTCAATCAGTCAATCAGTCAGTCAGTCAGTCAGTCAGTCAGTCAGTCAGTCAGTCACCTTCTCCTTTTATATATATAGATTAGGGCATAAGTCATTTTATATTACTAACAAGAATGAGTCTTTTATTGTTTGTTACTCGAATAAAGAATTACTATTATTATAAATAATATACATATAGTATTATATTTTTGTTTTATATTTTATTTATTTATTTATTTACTGAGGAGCAAATCATAGATTTGTTGTTCTAAAAAATGCCAGTAATCTTCGATCAATAATGTACACTAATAGACTGTCATCGCCTTCATCATTTTATTCAGCAACGGAAATGCATTTGTGCTGTAATGGAAGCTCGTTTGCATGATTGAAAACAAGCTAAGCAAGAGCGTCTCTTTACTGATGCATAGCGCTGTTATTCTGTCAACACGTAGACGGCATGAAGTTAATTCTAAACATCCGAGACAACATAATAATTAGTGTATTAAAATTCCTTACAGCATGGAAAACCATTTATTTTGAACAATGAACAATTGCAAAAATCTTTTCTTACGAAAAATTCTTTTCACGAAGTTTTAGTATGACTACCTTAGTACATTTATCGCAATTATTCATTTTTTACCACTGTTATTTTAAGAACAAACATCATTTTAACTTTTGTTATTATTATTAAGTTTGCTATTTAACTATTGAGCTCTGAGATAGAAGTTTCTTGCGTTTTTCAACCCTTTATAGGTTGAAAGAAACCAATCGGAACCAAGGGTAAAATGTTAAACCAACGATGTTTGATTGATAATTTGTGTCTGTGATTAAAAATGTCGAACCGCCCGCCCAAGTTTGGTTTCCGAAGCTGCATAAACGATGTCGTTCAAAGTTTTAAATATCTTGAATATTGATGAAATTAAAACAGTCGCTGGGTGCCACTTCACTTCACATTCTTGGCCCGTAAAGTTTTGTTCCATATCGCTAGATCAAAGGGCCGCCGGCTTCTCAACGTTGTTCTTTGTCGACATATGAAATTTTAATCCATCCACCGTGTTCTCATCGAACCCGTGTTGTTTTATAATATAAATCGCACTCCGGCGAGTAGTTTTTTTTATCTTACTTATCATGTGGAATGGAGTGGAATGGAATAGAAAAGAAAAAATAGAATGATATCGATTGGAACGGAACGGAATGGAATGGATCGGAACGGAACGAAACGGATCGGAACGGAATATAAAAGAATGCATTCCTAATGGACACCACACTGACTGAATATGGTATGGTGTCCATTAGACTCGGTACAGGACCTGTAAGGGTTGGTCTAATAGTTACAAATACTTAACTAATAATTAACTTCGGTATGCCTTATTTCCTCTTAACACCTAATACTTACCTACTAATTGAGTAGGTACTAAGTTCTATAAAAAGAATACCATATACTCGTAGTTAAAGCTACAATACTCAAAGAAATAACAGAAATTCCGTGGTCGAATGTTTTGACAGTAAACATTCGACCGGTAAATCGATATAACCAATGCCATATCCATATATCTAGTATTTTATGAGCGATAACAAGTAAAAAAAGTCCACGTAGATCTTTAATAACACCTAGATATTGTAATAAGCCGTTACTACGGTGATTAATAAAAGCTATAGATTGATGAGGTCAAATGTCGAGGCTGTATGGTAATGAACGTTCGGGGGCGGCTTACGGCGACGAAAAACAAGTCGTTTGCTCGTCCTCGTCCGTGTCGAAGTATGTTTGCCAACTCATTAGACTTGCTCTGTCTCTCCAAAACATTCCGACATGGTAAAGGGAAAACTGTCAGAACAGAATACATACTCAAAACACTCAATCTACAATATAGGTACAATCTCCGTCTACGATCACAGGTGTTTCATGTGAGAGATGAGATTATGAAGATATTTTTATGCAACGAAATTTTATATTATTCAGATAGGTACTATAACTTATAACTAAAGAACAACTGTACAGATTTTTATGATCTGATATTTGTTGGATTCGTCTACGTTTCGAATAGCAGAATTTAAACATCTGAAACATTAATGAAAAAGAAAATTTTGAACAAAATTCACTTTTTCATACATTTCGTATTGAATTTCTATGAGTACTTTTGAAACTAACTTCGGAATGTCGAAATATATTCATGAAAACCAAGAATTGGGAAAATATAATAATGACGCTAGATTCAAACTTGGAATTTCATATTTTTCTAACGATCATTTCTAGTAACGAACATTGTTAGTGGTGTTTAGCCGAAAATAGTGTTAGAATTACGGTAGCAATACATCTGTGACTAACTTGGAACGAGACTCTTACTATCAAATTAGAGTCTTGTTCAAATTCAGTCACCGTTGTCATGGGCGGCAGCGGATAGGTAGTACTGCAAGCTCGTTAGCTATCTTATATCCATAAAAAAGGTACAATTATACCATGAAGACATGACACGGTGCAAATTACTAATAAACAATGATTTCCCATTTCTCAGTTTATCTGCGCTACTCTTGAAAACAACCACGTGCGTGTGCCATATCACAACTCATTAAAATGTCTCAAAAGTATCTACCTACGTGTTGGACATGTGTGTGGACGCAAGCCTTCCAAATTACCGGATCCACATTTGGACCTGTGAAATGATAGTAGTGGAGGTGGAGAGGGGAGATTTTGGTTTCAAAATCTAGTAGGCATAGAATGATCGAAAAACCTTATATAGCTACTACCTATATCTTATGTACTTTGTGTATATTATTTGGAAAGGATCACCTGACCTACAAGCTGGCAGCCCAAGTTTCGTATTGGTTCTTAGACAATAGCGTTACACTAGGATAAAGGCATACCGACATGTCTGTTATTTGCTTAGGGTAACACACCTGGGCATAGTTGTCTTCAATAAACCATTATTGCACTATAAGACAATATCTCTTCTAGAAAGAATTATCTATGGAACGTCTTGAATATTATATTCCACTTTATGATGTTTAAGTAGGTGTATGTTACAGTCATAGCTATTAAACATAATGACTGGTCACTTATAATGACCAAATTGTCTAGATGATGTGATATTATATTTATCACCTTATCCAGATATTATTTACAACTAGTGGACGCCCGCAGCTTCGCTCGCGTTACACGTTCACTAACTTCAAAAACGGCAAAGCTTCATACTAACTTTGCACACCCGTTTTACCCCCTTAGGGGATGAATTTTCAAATTTTTCTCGCCGTAAAAACCATCCTTGAACTTCAACGAACATTTAAAAAAAAGAATTGGCCAAATTGGTCCAGGGGTTGTTGAGTTATGCGCTTACCAACACATTTTGCGATTCATTTTTATAATATAGATAGCAGGCGAAAGTCAGTCAAAGTAATAAAATATAGGTTTAGGTTTAAATGCCTACCAGAAATGCACATAAATTACTTCGAATAAATTCAAAATATCTACCAAAATGGATACTTTGCTCACCAAATTATGTTTCTAGAATGTGACTGTTTTAGTAAAACAATATTTGGTGAACAAAAGATCCATTTTGGTAAGCTAAAAGAATTTTTGGTCAGCATTTAAATTGTACCCTAAAATATATGGTCCGACTTGCACGTGGCAACGGAATGTGGAGCGGGAGGGGTCCCGCCATTCCGTCAAGCCTCTTGTGTAACCCAAAATGTCATCAGAGCCTTACTTGTAAGATTATATAATAATAACATTATTTTATTGTATTTTCACCTATAATTACTTTTTTATTACTTTATCCAAGTTTTCCAAGATATTTTATAAAATAGCTAGTTAACGTGATTCATTCTGACTCAATTATCACTTTGTCTAAATTGATTAGATATTATTTATAATAGTTGGATAAGTAGTATATATAATATCTGGATTTATTACTTTCGCTGTAACATATACATTACAAACATTATGATGCCAGGTCATAATGAACTATGTAAGGACTATCGTAACTCAATGTGTGTGTCAAGTTACGTCTGTTCTACTAAACAGTAAACGTTCAGTTTCTCATCATTTTGAAGAATAGAGAGGACTATCATAACTGTATGCATGTATTAAGTTTCGTATATGTTCTGACCGTTGAAGAATTCCGACGTCTGGAGCCAAGCCTGGGGGTAGAACCATGTCACCCTTACAATAAAAATACATTGTGATTGGAACTGAACGCACAATTTCATTACTGGTCCACATAAGTGGAAGTGTTCCAAATTCAGCTCACACGATTAGTCCCAAACATACAACTAATAATGTAGCAAACATTGCAAGTTAAATAAACGTTTTTAATAATAATAGTTAAAAAAAACAATTCATCTTTCTTGTTTTTTTTTGTAATGTTTATTGCCTTCTCGTAATAAACCTGCAACGTAATATTATAATGTAATTGGTACGCTTCGGGCGACATCTACACATGATATTAGTTGCAATTTTCGTATCTACGTTTAAGGATAAACTGTTCTAAATATGGATTCCTGCTGTAGTTCAAGATCGCGCTATGATACAATCACGTCATGAATATGCTTTGCAAGAATATTTTATGAGAAATACTGCTATGTGTATTCTCTCCTGTCTCAAGCTCATATGACAGTAATCTGCTTTGCGGAACAAAATTGGTAGATTCTTAGAACCGCGTATTTGTTCTCGGAATGTGCTCTGTTATGACGAGGTAGAGTAGCTGCTAGGTATGCCAGTAGTATTTATCATTAAGCAAGTTAAAAGTAATCAAGTAGGCAAAAATAACCTTTTATTATTAACTACTTTCTGTTTTCTACGAAAAGGCAAATAACAGAACAGAAATGATATAAAATGGAATAAGCATTTTAATTATTTCAATGTCGGAACAGTTAATT
Source organism: Carterocephalus palaemon (assembly GCA_944567765.1). Classification (NCBI taxonomy): domain Eukaryota; kingdom Metazoa; phylum Arthropoda; class Insecta; order Lepidoptera; family Hesperiidae; genus Carterocephalus; species Carterocephalus palaemon. Next base: position 6,804,822 of record OX155642.1, read on the forward strand.
TAATCCTGAATTCATTTGGAGTGCCTATCGACTGGAGCTCAATCCACTTTCAATCGAGAGAATAGTTTAAAATTCGGAATCAATAACTTGGCATCTTGAGGTGATACACCAATTGGCCTGGATTTTGTCTAATACGAGTATAGGTACCTTTTCTTTTTTGCCCATATTGGCTATTTACAGAACCGTTTAATAATACGTAAGTGTTTCCACTTAAGCCGATGCACGATACATTGACAAAATTTGTTAATGAAAAACTTCATTTTATATTGTTTTTTTAGCAATAGATATTATTTTTACAAGCTTTATTTAGGTTTATCTGTCCGATGTTTGTCCTTAATCAATCAAGATAGAGATTGAGCTGAAATTTTTCATGCATGTGTAAATTGGATGACAATGCAAAACTATTATGACATCGTACTTATAATGATGAAACCGGAAGGTGGCCATATGAACTCGGTAGCAAAACGACATAACCCCATCAACTTTGGGCTCGTTTGACGAGTTCTTTCATGCAAGATGGTAACCAGGGTCTGATGGTGGAGCTGGAAGGTGGCCATAGGAACTCAGTAATTAAAAGACACAACCGTGCCGAGAGATTCGTCTTGATAATTTTTAGATTTCTTCCCTTATTATGCTGATTATATTCATAAATTTTATATGGGACCAAGTTCGATGTATGTCAAAAATAATAATCAAAATCAGACATACATAAAAAAATAGTCGAACATAGAACCTCCTCCTTTTTTCGTAGTCAGTAAAAAACAAAACAGTTTTTCCTACAAATACAGTAGAGAATTTATCCACATACCGTTGAATTTCCATTTGATATTCAAAAACTATAAATATTCGCGTTAGGAGTTTTTACATTCCGACCGCTTTTTGCTCTGTTCTTTGTCGCTTTGTCGTTTTTTAACTTTTATACGCATATGAGTAATGGTTGTTAATTATATCGTGCATAAATATACCTAGGTTCCGTGTCGTTGAAAACACGCAAATAACACAGTAATACCTACTGACTTCTACAATGTAATACGTACATATTATATTCTATGGGCCCATTCCATTACTTGATTAATTAATTAATTGACACTCGTTTGAATGTTTCCTTTAGTAACAAAACAAAATGTCAATTAAGTATACAGGTATTCAGTTTGCATTTAAACACAGCTAATTTGTTTTTTCTCCACCAATGGTGGCAGCGTGGTGGAGTATGCTCTAGACGTCTCTCTGGGTTTGAGGGGGACCCGTGGCAAACAGTATGATATGTTTTTTTTTCTCGTCATAAACAAAGGCAGATTTCATTTCTACATAAGATAAAAGGCTAGCAAATATATACAACCCCTTATAAATAAACTTAATAACTGCAATACCTATATACAAAAACTTTCTGTTTGTCTGTCCTTGTGCAAAAACGTTTAGGTAAAACTGTGGTTAAAATTAGCTTGTGTTGTTGTTGTTTTATAAATAAGTGTGTTTTAAATAAGGTTTATGATGTTTTAAATACCTATAGTCTAAGATCCCGCTATACAACGACCTTCACCGAGATGTTTATTTAATAAAACGTATTTTATATTCAATTTAATATGTCAATAAATATAGTACATATGGGTTGGCTAACTAATTTCAGTCCAGGATATGATTAATTAATAATTTAAAAAAAAATTTTTTTTAAACATTTCACCGGTTTGATTATTAGACAAATTCTATACCAATCGAAAGTATGAAGCCCACAGATTATGCAAACGTTAGGTTGGCTATTCTTTTCCGGTCACAACTCTCGAGTAGCCAGGTATAAACAGGTAAATCGATCGATATCGCATTTTGCACCGGTCTGATTATTGAATTAAAATTAAATGAAATTGAAGATTATTCCATTATGAACACGGTGGTATAGGGTTGACTGCGAAAAATCAGTCCCGAATTCCAGTTGGCGAAGACTTGACACTCCGCCGTCAAAGCTGCAGAAGGTAAAATATATCAATTCGTAAATAAATCGTGTCTAAATCTCAATCGTTAGGCAGGAATCATTCAAATCAGATGGGTCATAAGTACTGAAAGAGGGGTTGACTGTACATCGTCGGCATGTTTGCGAAATCTAAACACAACCGGAGCATAAGTGCCGCCCTTTCGGTACGAGTATGATAAATTTGCAACAAAATGTTTACCGCTTTATCGAGCTCTAGTCCGGGGTGACAAAACAAAGCCTTGTTCAACACAAACAGGAGCTTTGTACTACTGACAAGCGGATTGGACTATCCCGAAGATTAGCTGAAAGCGGCTTAACCCAAACCTGTCCGTTATTATATAAGTAGTAATTGATTGTACAGTTGCAGCATAAGACGCATCGCCAAAGAGCGGTTAGTCAAATTGGACTGTAAATCAAGGCTTTTAACCTTAGTGATAAGTCAACATTAGATTTTTTAAATTACATATAAGGGATCCTCTCTTCATGCTGATACTTATATCGGTACTTCTATTGCGTCTTGGTCTTTGTTTAGCCCATCTGATTGGTCTGGCATATCCACATGATATAAATTGAAGAAAAAATAGATAATATTTGTAATGTGATTTAATTCGACGCTAGCGGTGAACCAGACGCAACAGAACTTTCATTGGTTGTTTTTGACGTGATGATGTCTTTTAATTCGATGAACGCCAACACATACGAAAAAAAGTGTGACGTCCCGAACGGCCAAACGTATCACCAAACGTACCGCCATCGCGTTCCGCCAAGGGTTTGATTAGGCCTTAGTCCACCATGCTGGCCAAGTGCGGATTGGCAGACTTCACTGTATAAGCTTTGTTTTGTCCTAGAACATGTCAAGTTTATTATTCATCCTTCAACATAAATTTGCCGCGCTTAGGTACTAAACATGGCGTACAGCGCCTGTTGCAAGTGAACTTGCAAACATGAGGCTCACTAGGATTAGGATAGATCACTCACGCACGAGGATTGCATAAGTCAGACACTCAGGCGCTTTGCTTTCGGCGATGAGACAAGATATAGAGGTACGCAATAGTTCTTGCAAATGGGTGCTTTTGATATTAAATATTTACTGATGCCTTGATAATTCCTAGAGATATGTCATGTGCGCGAATCATGATTCGGTTATGATATTTTCTTCGTATCAAATCCATATTGGTCGAAGTTGTGTTCTTTGCAACAAAACCTGACCAAGTGCTGAGCTCTTCATTAGTCGCTGGATCGCTGTAATCCTCCATAGCCGAGGAGGATAAAAGGGTTATGCGCGCGTGTAATTATCATAATTAAGATTAATATCTTATTGAAAGAAAAACGGGATGCCTTTAAATTTTAGCGAAAACATAACCACTCACCATGCTATTCGTTTTAAGTTAATTCTAATCTGCGCACTAGCAGTGTGGTAGAATAAGCAAGCTACCATCTCTTATCAGTTGTGAAAAGAGACCCGTGTAACGGTAGTGGGACGTTAAAACGCTTTTCACTTTTTTTTTTCTTTTTTTTAAACATATACTCGTAGTACCACATCTAGGCAATTCGTATTTTGGGCTGCTACTCATATTTATGAAGATTACAGTCGGTATACATACAGGTATATAATGTTCATTACCTACGAGACTACCTGAATGAAGCACTTGACTGCTGCGTTGAATACGTGAAAGGATTTATGTAGAAAATAATATACATTGTTGTCAGTACTTTTACAGCTTGTTCACCATTTGTTCACGGTAAAATCGCGAATAAAGTGGACTAGGCGAGTTTGTACTTATAAGGCTGTCTGACGTTTGCGTGGGCAGGATGAGTGTGGTAGTAGTTTATAAAATTTATTACTCTATTTGTATTATGTAGCACAATAAGTAACAGTAGATACAGGTAAAATCACCACCTACATCAAATCATAATTATTAGATATTGTTACAACGTCTCTAAAATAAAAGCTTTCAGGAAATACCATTGTGCATAAACTACTCTATGTCACTTTGAATTTTAATTCAAAAGTGACATCTTCCAGAAAGTTCGTGAAAGGTACAGATGAATTAATTTTAAAAATACTGTTCTATAATATTCGAGAAGGTTCTAATGGTTATATATGCCGATCGCGCCAGCGAGACGGGGAGATCAATGATCCGAGCGATAAGTGAAGAAGTGAGAATAAGTGGTGAATAGTGCAGTAAAAAGTTAGTCAAGGGCAGTTAAACAGTGGTGTTCGTTATTGTCTGAGTTTGTGTGTGTATTGTCCAGGAGGACAATAAAGTGACCTAAGAAAATTACATTTTAGGCAGTTTACTACGAACCCTAGTGCGACGTAACACTATCTAAATTAAACTAGGCTGTATTTTTCTATGAATACATGCCAAAAACTAGAAATAACGTGAAACAAAGTTTCAGAATTACTTGCGCGCGCTTCCGTTAGGATTGCCTAATGGAACAATAAAACATACACTTTTACTATACATACGTATGTATACTCAGTAAATCCGCTTGCATTCGGTACTAAAGAGAATTTATATGAGTACTTAAGGATTTATTGACTTGTAAACGCAAACGTTTTGTAAAGGGAGATACGTGGACTGAAAACTGACCGTGCCTAGAGCATGTTCGCGGTGGCTACCAGTAATAACAGCTCTACTGCTGTGCCAACCGATTTAACTGATTCTTTATCATTCAATACAGTCTATTAACAACTTGCATACCGTCATCCCTATTTTACTTCTCTGAATACCATAAAAAATCCATACCTAATTTAGTAAGAAGAAAAGGTGTTCCTGCTGAATACTCTATTGTTAGGACTGATAATGAATTATGTACCCATATTACGAGGCAACGTAGATTTGCTTGAAATGCGGGAAAATATTTTTCGCTACATCTTTTTTCATCATTATAATACATACTGAATACTTTATCAAGATGGCAGTGGCAAATGTAGGGAAGCTACCCTTTTTAATAAGCAATATCTTACATGTTGCGAGGTATCATAACATAAGTCAACAAGGTAGGTTGTTGTCTGAAAGTTCAATACAGCCGAATTTCTTCTATTTGGAAAAAAATCTACAAATAAAGTACATACCTACACTTTAACAAGTGGTGAAATCAAAATTAAATTTATATGAATTTAAATTTATATATTTATGCCGGGTTCATCGTTTCATAAGTGAATGTGAAGTACCTGCCTAAGTAGCTAGCTAAAGCATCATTGTCTATCGTCTATCGTCCGTATTTGTCGTTAAAATCTATACCTACTCACCTAAATATTTTGGTATTAAATTTTCGCTGTCAGTTTTATATATATTTAACTGTACTTATTTTTTATACGACAATTCCCAAAATGTACTTAGTAAGTTTATGTTTTTATTCGTTTCACGATAGAACTTTTTGCTCGCTTCGTAAACTCAAGCACGCAGTCTTTGATTTATTCACTTCCTAGATGGAGTGTTACCGCTCAGTGTTGCCCTTTAAATAATCCAAGAGCACATTATTCGCGAATCCAAACTTTTTAAATAATGTTGAAACAAAATGTGTCTGATGCGTAACTCTGTGGTATGTTGGTATGCAAATTAGTTTCCGTCTGCTACCTTCCGTCTATAAAGCGGTGACAACCCAGTGGCACGACTCAAGAGGGTTCGGGCTCAAATCCTAGCGGCACGCAACAATGACAATGTGCAACTCATAAATGTGTTGTTGTCAAAAATCATCGCGACGCGTCTCCGTAAACGAGCCTTAAGGGTTCTCTATTATGTTCTCAAAGTCATGTAAAATCTTCTATATGCACTATGCCAGTGCCCCTAGGGCATTCAACCTCTTACTACACTGAAACTGGGCTATAGGGGCTCTAGGGACACAATACCTACGTTATATATGATGATGTGGGTCGATTTCGCATTACAATGACTGTGTTTGATGTGGTGGTAGAACCTGTACCCTTTATAGGTTTGTGAAAGGTTCTATGTACCGTCATCAAAGGCACTTAGTGCTATCATTTCTACATTTTAATAATAGTGTAATTTTAAGCGGTGGGAAAAGTGTGATTTTCTGTTACACTTTTCTAAAAGCGATTAAGTAGTAGGTACTTAAGGAGAGCAAAAATGATAAATGATGAAAATAGTTGAGTTATCAGGTGTTGAATGTGATGTTGTAGCGGTGTTGAGCGCGCGGAGCGGCGCGGGCGGCGGGGCGGGCCCGCGAGATGAGCGGCGCGCGCGCAGCCCGCCCCGCCTGCCATGCAGCGGCTGCGCACCACCTTCAAGCGCTCCCGGACGCCCACGCCCGCCGATATGAAGACGCAGAGCAGCCTGGAAGTGCCCAAGCAGGTCAGTTTGAATGATTATCTTAATATATATATTTCTTGTGTACGTGTGTATGACAGTGAACTCCTCATAAACGGCTGGATAGATGTTGATGAAATTTTTTGTGTGTGTTCAAGGGGATTCAAGAATGATTTAGATTCACAGTTTGGTCCACTGGAAAATGTTTTTTAAACACTATTTCAGTATTTATATTTTTAACCGTCGTTCATTGACGTGAAGCGTCGCGTCACTTTGACATTTCATATGGCAGAACAACGTTTGCGGGGTCAGCTAGTATGTATATATATTTCAATAACAGTACAGTGGCTATGCAGATTGGTTTTCACTCGAGGGTGTGGATTCATATCCAAGTGACACGCACCAATAAATTTTCAAAGTTATCTGAGATTTATACATGTTATGAGTAAGGAGAAGGAAGTTATGTTCGATTTAAGAATTAAATAAATTAATTAATTGACTGTTCCACCAACGGGTCTACTGCAAGACATTTCACTTTGAAATAAGTAGTACCCTTGTACATACCCTTTAATATTTAAGTTTGCTCATTGTATTGTGTGTACATAAATAAATAAAATAAATAAATGTCACCTGCTGTGTGGTATGAGGATTCCTGCGTGCCTGAGAGTTCTCCATAATTTTCTCAAAGGCATGTATAGTCGGCCAATCCACCCTTGGCCAGCGTAGTGGACTTGTAGCCTCACCCCGGCCATTCTGAGCGGAAACCCAAGCCGTTTTATAGTCAGTCTCCTCTCACACAGAGTCCATGGTCATGGTTTTGATCCGGTCAACTATCAGGCGACTCAGCCTAAGTTTATAATTAATCGTTTGACCTCTCGACGTATTTACCTCAGCTGTGGTATAATATTTATTTAGGTGCCGAAGTGTCACAATTCAGCTTCGGGCACTTCGACCGTCACTGATCCTTTGTGCCCACATACAGTTATAGTTCACCATCTAGTCTTACTGCTTTAAGGAAAGCTTGTACTTCAGGGATGGTCCAATTCGTGCTCTAGGAGCGAGGATGAATTCGTGGATGAATTTCGGCGTCCAGGAGCACCGCAATGTGGGATTAGGTGCTATGGACTCTCTTGACCTTCCATGCAGTTCCTGAAAATTTCTAACCCTATGTGAGTGCCCGCCCTACTGGCCCTTACAGCGTCACTAAACAGTATGTTATTTTATGACGTTACGTATAAATTGATCTGTCTCACGGATGCAATGCATTTTTGTACTAAGATTAATTAAAACCGATTCAACATTATTTGATTCTATCGCGCACATAGGAACAAACCGACGAACAGACAGGCGAACATAAATTTGAAAAAAGATATTCGTAATCTGCATCGATTAGGTCGGATGACGATAAGTAGTCGATACAAATTACGATACGGATAATTTTGTTTCAAGATTTCTACAATATACAGATGCGGAATCGTTAGAGTTTTATTATTATAGTATGTTAAGATAGAATATTATACGCAGGTATTGCAAAACCAAATAATGATTTAAGTTTCAACCGTGCGCAGAACTTCTTAGACCTGAAGGCAAGGGTTAATACAAGCACTTCCATGCGAGGTGGATGCTAATTTTCATTAGTTCTGGCCCGGCTAAGCTCGTAGAGCGTGATTGCATTATTCCCCACAAAGGCCCATGCGGAATTTGTATGAGCACATGCAAGCAATGTAATATGGAAATATCTTAGGAGGTTATGTTATGTTGCTTATTATAAGGCTATTGTTAAATATTAAGCTAAATTAAATATTGTAGCTTGTCTTGTGCTCATATTTAACATTGTATTTAATTAATTTATCAAGTGAGGTGAGGGATATTTTTCCCCAAATATCATTCAAAGTTTTAAAAGAAAACATTGCAAAGGGAATCGGGTAAAGTGTAATGTACACTTTACCCCTTTGAGTACTTTACCACTGAAGTAAAAAGTAAAGGTTTACCGTGGTCCCGCCGATTATGCCTACAGGTAGATACTGTGCTGGTAGGACCACGATATGGGGCCGTGGTTCTACTGTGCTAGGGGCGAATGATAATATCTACTATAAACTATGATGAATGGGAAAACATAGGTAAACGAAATATGTTTTTCTAACTTGAAAAACCCAGTAGCAGCTTGGCGTCAATTGGGTGTACTCTACCACCTTCAGTAATCCTTCTAGTATCTTTGTTAAACATTGCTAAACTTTTCTTGTTTCATACATGGTAGGACTTATTCTCAAGGATAACAATAATGTAATTAGATTTATAAAAGTCGACTAATGGATTAAATACATATTATAACGAGAATCAAGTGAAGGATTAATTTATATTATAACTAATTGATTAGATTGATTATTTCACTACTGATTGATTAATAAATCATTATTTATTCATCAACCTAATAGTAACATATACATTCACATGCTGAAAATTGAAAGTGGTGACAGTAGGCTCGCCTCTCACTCAAGCGGTCCGGGTTCAAACCCATGCGGTACGCAAAGCACCAATGACTTTTCTTAGTTATGTGCGATTTAATAATAGATTTATTAATAGAATAGAGTAATGATAAATCTATGGATTTAATAAATTAAAAGCAACTTGCTGTAAGGGTGAACGACACAACGAAGAGGAAACCTGCATACCTGAGAGTTCTTCATAAGTCTGCCAATCCGCACGTGACCAACGAGGTGGTCTAAGGCCTAATCCCTCCCATACTGATACGAGACCAGTGCCCAACAGTGGGACAAAGAAAGGGTTGTGGTATGTGAACAGTTCAGTTATTGTATTTTTTAGGGTTCCCAAAGGGTAAAACGGGACCTTATTACCAAGGTTGTCCATCTGTCACCAGTCTGTATCTCATGAACTGTGATAATTAGACAGTTGAAATTTTCACAGATGATGTATTTCTGTAGCTGCTATAACAACAAATACTTAAAAACAGAAAAAATTAAATTTAAGGGGGGTCCCATAGACATGATGTTTTTTGCCGTTTTTATAGTTAGTGGTACGGAACGCTACGTGCGCGAGACCGACTCGCACTTGGCCGGAGGTTTTCCAGCATAACTAAACATTAAGTTTACTGAAGTTAGTGTTATTTTTTTTAAATTATCTGTCAAATTGTAATTATTATTATTTGTCGCAACTGGGCTGAGTGCAGACCCATTTGCTATCATTTTTATATTTTAGCAAATAAATTCTTTCTTTCTCTCTTCTTTCAAACAATAATAATTAAATAGATATTTATCAAATAATTATATGACATGGCCCAGGATCCAAGCCGGGAGCCACCCAAAACCCCAACCCACTAACAGGTCTCGTGATCGTCAAATTAATAACACTGACATATTTATTTGTGGTATTAAAGCTTACTCATTCTTAGAATTTATGTTCCACCCAAACACTTTCGTGAGTAGGTTAGGTACTTGGAATAGAACTTCTATTGTGTAGTGTCCTAGTACTTTACAAGTATCAACAACAACAGTTTAGTCTACCTAAGTATTACCTACTTGCAAAATAAAAAATGGTTTCAAAGTGAAATTGAAATATTGATGCTAATTACACGAAAACATACAGCAAGTTAAAGAGTATTTAGCAACTGTACAACTTTGTATTAAATCCCGTATTAAAATACACACATGTCATTCCTTCACCACTAAACCATCACTACTTTCCGGCGCAGTTTCTATTTTTTTTTTCTGTTTTCTGAGGCAAGACAGACTTATAATATTATCGGCGACTCCAGGGCGCGTGACCTTAAACCCAGATCATTATTTATTTCGTATTTCGTATGTTTGTCCTCAGGTCAAATATGTAAAATTGTTTCATGAACTGTCTGTCTCAGTGTGTCCTCCACCCGAACCTGACTGCCGCGCAGATCTCAGTGTGTAAGCGATTATTTATATTTTGTCCCCATCTCCAGGTCCGGTCGGCGTCGTTCGATGAGATCCAGCTGGAAGCGGCGCGCGGCACGGGCGCGAGCGTTCTGCTGGCAGTGCCGCAGCAGGGTGCGCGCAGCCGCTCCTTCGACTCCGCCGGCTCCGATGACTCGGGCACCTATCTAGAGGTGACCACCAATGTTCTTTACTAAATACATACTTAGAGCTCATTGCGTTGGTCGTACGTGATCGACAGATTGATCGGCCTACGTTCCGAGCAAAGTCTGGTGGGGTTAGTATGTACACATTTTTATGGGCGCGTTCGTGCTTCGAAGCGCTCGTTAAGGTGATGGTCCCGGTTTCTCTCAATTGTAAAACAATCATTAATCCTTGCCACGATACTGGGTTGGCCATAAAGCCCTCCACCAATCCGCACTGGAGTAGCGTGGTGCACTATGCGTGCTCTAGATCTCTTTCAGTTGAAGTTGTGTGAAAGACCCGTGCTCGATAGTGGGACGCCTATGGTTTGAAGCTAGGTTCCGCTTGTCGGTAGCCTCTTTACCAGCGCGACTTCTAAATTTATTCACAAAATTTTATTTCGAACAGGTACCGCGCCTGTGGTCAAGACGCCGCTCCAGCAAGGGTACGCCGCCGCCATGCGTCCACTGTCGGCATATGGAGACTTGGCTGGCCCGCCGCAGCGAGGAGCGGGCCACGCCAGACCGCCCCCTCGCCTCCTCTTCTGCCGAAGACGACGACGAAGACGACGAAAGCGAATCGGAATCACCAAGAATTCACCACGCACCCATCTCGCCGCCCAGAACGCTTCTGCTTCTGCCCACCCAGTCGCCCCCGCCGTCGCCCATCGCACCGTCCTTCGAGCTCCAACCACCGATCGACGAGCCACCCATATTACCTCAGCGACGACGGTCCATCTCGCGGCAGGAAGCTTTCTTCGTCGAGCCCACCGGCAGTTCCCTCGAAAATGTTCAAGCGTCCGATCAAGGCGCGAGTAACACGCCGAGAGACACATTCGTTCATGACATATACTTGGCCGTACCGGAACTGAAACGTGATCGCGCAGCTTCTGTAGATTCCTGCTTCTCGAAGGTGTCGAACTCGAGAGCGGAAGAACTAAGTGCTAGTGGTGATTACTTGACTGTGCCGGGGACTGGGCTTCGGTCGCGGTCCGTTGACATTGTTCTTCCGACAGCTGAGCAATCGAGGTACAAGGCGCTCGCACTAACAGCGTCGCAGGCCGCCCCGCAACACCAACACCAAGAGCCGGAGGAACCGCCGCCGGTTCCCATCGTTCTCAACACACTCGAAAGCAGGTCAGTAGTTTAAAATTTAAACGAGTAATAAAGTTTTTTTTTGTATTTATTTTTCTTTTTATTACTTTCCTTTCTATTTTTATGACTGGTTTATTGCTTCATTTCCTAACGAACGTGTTAAATCTTTTTATAGCTTTGTGTTAGCCCTTCGTGTTTGCCATAGCTTACGTTCTACCTACTATTATCTACTGAGTACTTAAATGGTATTATGAGAAGTATGACCGTAATCGTATCGTACTGTCTAAAAAAAATTATCTCGCAATTAGACGCCCAATTCTCATAACAACATGACGGCGTGACTAGCGTGTATAGTGAATATTAAGTTAGTATGGGCTATCTATTGATGAACACATTGAATAACACCTTATGAAGGCATGATGAGTCTGCTGGGGGCAGCGACAGGCAGCAAGGGTATCAAAACGGTATCACACCGTTTTTTTTCTAAACATTCTCCACTGTTAGCGCCCTATGATGGAGATTTTGACACGAAAGAAAGAGTTACAACGCTTTACCACTTGTCTACAAGCAGAGTGCGCTTATCGCCCAGTTTACTCTACTGACTGACTATAAATAAATAAATATCTTGGACAATCTCACACACGGCCATCTGATCCCAAAGTAGGCGCGAGCCTGTGATATGGGTGTCAGAGACTGATATACATACATAGATATTTTTAAATACATCTTCTTATATATAAAAATGAATCGCAAAATGTGTTGGTAAGCGCATAACTCAACAACGCCTGGACCAATTTGGCCAATTCTTTTTTTTAAATGTTCGTTGAAGTTCAAGGATGGTTTTTACGGCGAGAAAAGTTTGAAAATTCATCCCCTAAGGGGGTAAAACGGGGGTGCAAAGTTAGTATGAAGCTTTGCCGTTTTTGAAGTTAGTGAATGTGTAACGCGAGCGAAGCTGCGGGCGTCCACTAGTAAACTCATAAAACTTAATGTCAATGAGTTGTGAGTATATCGATTGAATTTCGTTAAAGTTTCCCTACAATTAAATTTAATAAAAAAAGGTAGGCACTTAATACCATAATTTAAAAATTCCAGGTCATCATATTTTTATGTTATGTAAGTAGTGTAATAAATAATGTACACAAAGTAAGACCGTGGTTTATAGTGTTTTGCTTTCCTCAAACTATGCAGTAAGGGAAGCAAAAGAAATAGGGTAGAACGAGGCGAATCGGATCACTTTTTCTTTGAGGTTGAGCAAATCATACTAAAGTGTTGTAATGTTATTTTTATGGTTAAAAACGTAAGAAGTAATAATCAACTATGAAATATACATTTGAAAACTTAAATCATACATAATATTCTCTTAATTAGCTATTAAAAACTAAAAAAATAAAAATATCCGAATCGCCCCAATTTTTGGGGTGAAAATGGTCCTTTTCCCCCCCATATCAGCACAAGTTATAAACAAAATATAGCTTTGGATCGATTTTTAATGTTCTATAAATATCTTTGAATGTTTTACAGTACTCGTTTTAAATGTTATGTGGCAGTGTTTACTTCAATTTACAAAGTAGTCATAAACTAAAAAGTTGCTAAAAGTTTAATCGACTAGCGTATACGAACGAAGTCGTTTAACGCTTTTACAAAACTTAAATGAAGCCGTACAGCCGGCAGTAAATAAGGCGATTAGATATTGTTGTGAGAGTACAAAGTAGGTAAGTAAATAAGAACCAACAACGGAGCCCGAAAAACGCTTGACGGCAAGAGCGAAAAAGTATTTGGTTTTTTTCGTTATTTCAAGAGAAAACGTGATCTACGTACGTAATTATGTAGATAAAATATTATTATTTTTTGTATTTTGCTTTCATCCTTTAATTAGCCTTGTATCTTAATTAAACAGATTTTTTAATATATAGAGTTTCTTAATGTTTAAATTCAATAATATTGTGACGTGGCAATAATGTTCGTAGTAAAATGCTAGTAATTTTACCTTTGGTCACTTTATTGTACTTCAGAACAATACACATTACACGGGCACAAACAGACTCAATAACGAACACCACTGCTTACTTGCACTTCACTCACTTCTCACTGCACTATTCGCACTTTACTTTCTTCCTTGGTATCACTTCGGTTCTTCTCCTATCGCTCGGATCACAGAGAACTCTCTCGAATAAATACCAGGTTTGAAGTATTTACAGTACCACAGATTAGATACTAGTACAGTAGGTACATACTACTTTCCTCTTTTTACTGCTGTGCTACTTACTTTCAATTGACATAGAATTTGGTAAATGTGGAAATACATTGTGACATGATAATGGATGTCGTAGAAATGCGGAATATTAAAAACTACTTTATGTAGACCCTCAATAAACGAGGTTACTTTGACACTTCATGAATGACGTTGTGCTACTTATTCCGAGCCGTGACCTTCATTCGAAATTCTCTCAATTCTCTCCAGCTAGTCCTTAAAATATGTAAATTCACATACAGAATATACGAAAAGATGGTCGAGCACCGAGAGAATGGAACCGTCAGTAACATGTATTAACCCTGAATGTAAGTCTGAACTATTGCGTTCAAAGTGGATTAACGTGTACATGCAATTGTATGTAAAACATTTTTTGGTCCCTGTCCAAGCTTTTTTAGTTCGTTTGTGTTGATATTTAACTTTAAAATATTATTATCGGTGTAATTTAAATGTCGTGTTGTGGTAGGTATGTAGGTACTGCTAGTTAAATCTGCACGAATAGGTTCGGCGAAAAGTATAAAAACGAGAAACCCACTCTGAACGCGATAAGCACAGGTTTCGTGACTCTAATAACTTAAACGATGACGATTTGCTTACTGATGTATTAAAACCGCTGGAAAAAATATTTTCCCTCGGAATCCCCGACTTTCCAACTGGAGCAAAACGTAATTTGTAAGTTACATAACTTCTTAGGTATTTGGTGAGAAAGCACTTTCAGTTTGGAGTTTAAATGCGAGCTACATTCACAAACTAAACTAATGATTACATTGATCTTTTTGATTGATTTCAGCAGTATTTTTCAGCGTATTTAGTGTTTCTCTAAACATTTAATGATATTAATTTTATTTCAACACATATCGATACTCAGAATGACCAGAATATTGATACAAGTAGGGCAATATTAGGTATGTTCTTAATATCTTCAAGAAGCCCAATGCCTAAAGCTTTAACTAACAGCTAAAGCTGTAGCCTGTGCTGATTAAGACATGGTTTGAAATGGGAACAAGATAAAAGGGCATTGTTACATAGTTGTTGAGTACGAAAGGGCTAACTAAAGCAAAACATGGCTTGTTGATTTTGTATTCAAACAACTGATGAAATATGAGTGTGACACGATTGATATTAAACGCACTGTGCTGTTGTGAGCTGTGTAATTGTTCTAGAAAATAAGCGAATGTGTCCACCCCGACATCTTAATATGTTTCTTTTTATTCCCTTCTGTTGTTATATATATATCATTAGATCACTGGATGGATGTAGGTGACGCTTATTTCCTACTGCGTTATGTACAAGAGATTTCTACAGACCGAGCAATTAATTAATCAGCGTCATACGTGCTCGTCGATTTTACCGTACCGTAGTACGTAACGGCTGCTTTGTTCTCCTTAATCCATACCTACGTTAAGCACACCTTCCACCCAGGTCGACTGATAGCTAGGATTCATTTTTAGAAAAAAAATTTTTTTCGCGTTTTATCGATAATCAAAAATTGTAGGCGACGCACCTTATTATAGAAAAACTAGTGGACGCCCGCAGCTTCGCTCGCGTAGAATTAGACCCGCCCGTCTGCCCGCGTTCGGGTTGCCCACTTGTCTTCAAAAACGGCAAAATTTCATACTAACTTTGCACCCCCGTTTTACCCCCTTAGGGGATGAATTTTCAAAAATCCTTTCTTAGTGCTCCCCTACGTTATAAAAGGAACCCCTGTGCAAAATTTCAAGTTTCTAGCCCTTATAGTTTAGGCCCTGCGTTGATATGTCAGTCAGTCAGTCAGTCAGTCAGTCAGTCAGTCAGTCAGTCAGTCAGTCAGTCACCTTCTCCTTTTATATATATAGATATAAAACTGTATACTTATAAGAAAAAAGAATAAAAACGTCAAGGCGCTGTCGCGCTGAAGTATCAAAACTTTTCGGTGGCTTTTATTTTCCATCGCCAATAATTCTGGGTTTCTGTTAAAATATGTTAAACAATCGCAGTACATTAAGACAAATAAATAAAAAATAAGAAAATAAAGTTCTGCTTTTGTCGAAACAATAAAGCTTGTTTCTAAAAATCATTTTTGTACATTTTCTTTTTAGTTTAGTTTTCTGTGAAAAATGCATGACTGAATGCGTATTTAAAGTTTCGTGTCTGTTTTACTGAACGTTCAGGAGTTGCATCGAGTTGCAGCGAAAAGATAGGTAATGATAAAGTATGAAAAGACTGTAATAACTGAATGTGTTTGAAAAGTCTCGTGTCTGTTCTACTGACCGCTCAGGAGTTCCATCTATTGGACTAAGTCTGAGCGTGGAATCATTTTAACCTTACAATAAAAATGCATTGTCATTGGAGCTGAAGCAACATGTAAAATTTAAATTTTGTAGGATAAGTGGAAGTGATCTAAAAGCTCACAAAATTTGACGCAAAAATACAAACTAACAAACATTGCAAGTTAAGTAAAAGCTTTTGAATAGGTAAGACTTGATCTTATATTAAATAAGAGGCGATAGGCTGTCGGAAATATACGTTTTGTTTGACCTACTTCGTTCTGCCGGTTGCCGTCTGGAAAATCAACGAAGCGAATATTAAATAGATAATGTTAAGATAGAGGGTTTGAAAAGATTATAATTTGAAGCAAATTATACAATGGAAACAGATGCACATAAATTAATTTCCGTGACTTGAAGTTGGAGTATTTTAAACATCTTGTTTAATAAAATAAAATAAAATCTTTTGCAGGTTTCTTATGTAACACGAGACTTCATATTGACCATGATTTGTGAATAGTATAAATTCCACAATAAGCCAACCTGCTTGATATAACAACCTTGAATTTAATACAACTTGATAACATTACCGTTACGTTAAACATTTTTATGTAAAACTAGCCATATTGATTGTTTAGTATCACAGAACTTATTTAACAAAATTCTATACACATAATAAAACTCCAACGAGTCCGCGTCTACGCGTCTGTACATTGAATAAATCTTGAAAAAATCTGAATCTGAAATTGAATAACCGATACAGATTCTGATTTTTTTTTTCAAATTTATTGTCTATCTCTCTGTCTGTCTGTCCCTATGTGCGTGATGGAATTAAAAACTGCCGAACCGATTTCAATGAACTTGGTGGAAACATACGCTGAATGCCTGAAATTGATCAATATACTATTCATTTTGATGTAAATACTTTGCACTAAAAATCACAAAAACGAATTGTAAAGGCAGAGGCAGAGGAACGTAGCTCAGTAATTTAATAAAGACTTCGGTTAGGTAATAATATTGATTCCAGAGCAGTTGCTAATGAGATTATCATATTATGGCTTTAAGTGGAAACTTCTTGTGCAAAATTTATGATGTTTTTAAAGCGTCCAACAGACAGCTTACAGCTTATGCCTACTTGTTATAACATACTTAATGTTTTTAATATTTCTAATCTATTAGTATGAATTAAAAATTCAGTTTAGTTATCATACTTACTATTTACTAGGTAGTGCTTATACTGAGTATGTTTTGTAAGGTGTATGAAAAATATATATACATGCAAGGCTGATAATAAAAGAACCTGCACTTCATATTTAGCCTAACGATTAATATACATTACAGTAGTTATCTATACAAATTAATATAATTAAAATACGATCAGTGTGAGGGAAAGTGGCGTCAGAATACAGAATATCTTTATACAAGGGCATCAGGGTGCTTTTGGCTCGTTGAGACTGTGCACCGCTCTGTTGTGAAAGTGCTCTTATAACTTTGTGGTGTAAAAATACCGAGAAAATTCCAATCCTTGACTTAATAGCGAAACTCTATTGTTATAAGAATGGAAAAAATATTCTACTATAAATACACGGAAAATATATTCTCACATAGGTTATAGGTATTATTATTTATTATTGGGGGAAGCCATCAGCTTCGCTCGCGTGGAGTTAGTAGACATTGAGGCAGATTGGTTTATTGTTGCTACTTATTCTGCTCATAAACATTACTGACAATACCCTGTGAAACCTTAGGAAACCTTCCTTATTTTCTAGGTATCATTTCATGTTAAACCGAATAAATTGTTTTTACATTATGCCTAGTCGTCCAGTATTGCGTCTAGAAAATGTTGAAATTTCCCCATTTATTAGACTTTTTTTCCTTTCATACAAATTTTATCAAAACCTGGAATACACGTTTATGTTTTACACGGCAAGGAATATTTATTCAAACATGAAATGATTCGGTTTGAAAAATCCACAGAAACATTCAAACTGTATCCCAAGGGAACCTTTGTATTTTCCGGAAATAAATAATTTAAACGTTCGTCACAGTGGGTGGACCCGGGTACTGCACCTAATAAGTGCACTAAAACATGATTTAAGATTATGGTAACTGATGGACCAGTGTCGGACTTGTACATCCCAGCTTATTATCGAATGGCACAATAGTGACGTCAGATGTCAATGATTGATGAAAATGATTGCCAAGAATTGCAAACAATGATGGAGAAGCTTGCAATTCAACTAACAAGCTCACACTTCAGGACAGACTATCGCAAAGCTACAGCTAAAGCTTAAAGCACTCCGTCACCCACCGTCACCTAACCAGATATCAACATTTTTCAAATTTTAAGAAACAGTTCAACACCCGAGAGACAGTAAAAAACGCTTTCGCTGACATCAGCCTTCCGTCCGGCAGACTTCTACAGTAAAGGGATAAACAAACTGCCATCAAAATGGCAAAATTGTATAGATTATTTGGGCCAGTACTTCGATAAGCCAAAATAAAAATAAAAAACAAAATTTTTATATCTTAAAATTTTTATACAAATCTACAATTTCATAGGTAAAGACCTAATATTAATTTTACTATTACATACAGAGCATAACGTTATTAGGTATTGTTAGGTTGTTATTGTTACATAATCTATGTTTAATGGAAGGACGAAGATACTTCATCATTCAAGCATTGTAGTAGGTATATGGGTAGATAGGTACTTATCCTGTCTTTATTGTGGTATCTTTAATTTCCCGGGAGATGACATGATTACCGCCCGTGAGAAAAACATTAGGTGCCTTTGGGATTTCGGAAAGTAGCTTGTTAGCGTCACTCTCTCTTTTCAGCCCACATTAGTCCACTGCACCCCCCAAGGCACGCGTCACACTCACAATTCTTAAATTTATCTAATGCTATGTAAATTTATATAATATAATTCCTTCGAGTAAATTACATTACTCCGCCACGTAAAATATTTATTTCGTACCTTTCAGCTTCTATTGGCTGATTTAAAAATAAAAATAAAATACTTCAATATGATTTAGACGGGCCCGTTGGCGTAATCGGCAGTGACCATCCCTGTTATGCCAGGGGTCGTGGGTTCGAATCCCACAGAGGAAAAACATTTGTGTGATGAACACTTGTGATTGTTCTGTGTCTGGATATTAATATTATCTATATAGGTATGTATGTATTTAAAAATATCTATGTATCTCTGACATCCATAGCACAGTCAGATAGCCGTGTGTGAAAATGTCCTTATTATTTATTTATTATAATATTGTAATGGTATTATTCCCATGAAATACCACGAAGTATTGGCCGCCCTCCGACGAGGTGGACTGATGACCTGAAGAAGACAGCGGGAAACCGTTGGATTCAGAGGGCGCAGGATCGGGAGGTGGGGCGTCGATTGAGGGAGGCCTATGTCCAGCAGTGGACCCCAAAAGGCTGATGGATGGATGGATGTATGGATTATTCCCATTGTTGTAACCGTTAAATGTACCTACACACATTATCTACACACAGTATGTATATACAGTTTAGCGAGGTCCGCAATATCCGCAACTACGAGCAAACTATCTATCCTCCACGGGCCGCACTGAAAATCAGCGTCATTGTTCCTTTTTGTTCTGTGACAATTTTGCTGAGTGTGGACCCATCTTGCTCTTTTTTTTAGATTTTCTTAGTGGTGCCAATGTTGTGTGAGCAAATAAACTTTCTTTCTTTCTTTCAAACTGAAAAATGTTGAAAGGAGTTTCTGTCTCTCTTGGTAAAAACTAAGTTCCCACTCAAAAATTATTCTCAGTTGCCCCTATTATTGAATATGTGCAAGACAGTGTGAATAATTCTCACTTTTGTTTTAATAGAAACCTTTCACCAATAGGTAAGTAAGTATTCGGATTTTGTGAATGCTATACAGGGTTATATGTATCTACAGTTCTACACCCAAAAACCTCATCGGCGGTCTTTCTCAGCTATTGTGATGGGCTTTGATCTCTCCGATAGCTCGAACCGCTGCGCCTCGGCGTTCTTGACGGGCCCACCCCAGAAGAGACAAAGTCGCCTCAAGCAAAAGACAAGTGTTCAAAACGTTGTTCAGTACACCCGTGATCGCTGGCTGGGCGGTTCGAGCTTCTACTCTTGCCACAATAGTAGCTCCCATTAAAGATCTACTTCGAAACACAGGTTCACTGGTTACCGTAGGACTACTCTGGTCCCGAATCACAGAATATCTTATCTGTATATTTTCACCTTATTTTTATTTTCAAAAATATTTTGATGGATCACGTTTTTACAACGTGTACATTTTTATGTGCATTTTTAGGAGCGTTTGTTAATTTAATTAAAAGGTACTGCTGTCGTTACCTAAAACAACTCTAGGGTTTTTATTTTGTTCAGCGTCATCAACCAAGCTACACGTGAAATTAATATGGATCATGGCATCGTCCGCATTTGTTGCGTCCATAGCCGAATGGCTCTTGTCGATTCTATGTGATCGACAGAGTTAATTAACGAGTCGCGGTCGGTTTGTGGATGGGTGACTGCTAGTGGCAAAATGTCAGTTTTCAGATTCTAGGGTCGTTGGCCCTGGTTGCTATCAATGGTACAAACAATCGCTAAGCCTTGTCGAATAATTGGCAAATTAGGAACACATGGCTTGAGAAGTAGGGCAAATCATAGTAAAATCGTTAAGTCTTGTCGAAATGCGTCGGGTCTGCTTGCGAACATTTTACACTACTACTACTGTTGGACTCTAAACAAACAGCTAGCTAACAACTGAACTAACAGCTATTAGACTTTGCTGCACACTGCAGTATCAGAACAACGCGGGAAATAAACTTTAATACCTACTGAAAATGAGTTCTCAGGCTCACCTAGTGGTGAAACGACTTTAATATTTCATGCATTTTAATAACTTCTTTACGTTACGACCCGCGTTAACCCTACTTAATTTCACAGAAAATTTACTACCGTCTTATTTTATTCAAGGAACTCTTCGTTTCACGTGTTTTTTCGTGGCCTTATTTTATTATTTTTCCTCCGTGCCATAAGTTTGTCGAGGATTCGTTATTCAACAATTATTTATCTGTTTTTATTCCGTGACTTGCTTTAAAATATTAATCCTATTTATATTCATTTGCTATGGATAAATTGTATGTATGTATTATATTTTTATTTAGTTATAGGTTATTTAAGTTGTAATTAATTATGTCTTGTGTTATCAACATCACATAGATAAAGATACAAATGAATTGTTGATGAAATTTTTCGCATCTTCCGCGTTATGTGTGGAGAGTTCTTATAGTGGTATAAATAGACCGGAGTCCCAAAGTGGTCGATCACGCGCATACTGATGTATACAAATAGTTTTATCACTTGGCAGATGTGTTGGCGAATCCCACTCCACACCACCGCAATAAGCCGTCGCAAACGTCGCGTGCTCGGTTTCGGTCCGCTTTATTTTTGGCCACGAAGCTGCCTATGTCAATCATTATCGCTCTAATTTAATTGTTTACTCACAAGCTGATGAGTGATAAAACAAGATTACAGTTAACTGTTTGTCATTGCGACTGGAACTGCTAATAACATTTAGAAAATTTTAAATTTCAACCGAGATTATCTCTAATAAGAACACTTTTAAGTCAAAAGAAACACAGTAACCTGACAGGCCCGTTGGCGCAATCGGTAGTGACCCTGTCTGTTGCGCCAGGGGTCGTGGGTTCGAATCCCACACAGGACAAATATTCGTGTGACGAACACTTGTGTTTGTTCTGTGTCTGGATGTTAATATTATCTATTTATGTATGTATATAAATAAATATCTATGTATGTATATCAGTCTCTGACACCCATATCACAGGCTCGCGCCTACTTTGGGGTCAGATGGCCGGGTGTGAGAATGTTCAAGGTATTTATTTATTTTATTTAACTTATACCTTAATAGCTCTACCTTCAAGGGATGGAGATAGTCATTAAAAATTTATCGATAGCTAAGGTGAAAAAAAAATCGAACGATTATTTCAATTTTTTATCTATTTCACGGGAACCATGCAATTTTCCTTACTTACACTATGTTGGACATGGCAAAAAAGCGTTAGGGCCCATGGTATACTGCCACGGTGACCACTAACCATCAGTTCGCCCGTATTTTGATGTGGTCTAGATCTATAAAATGGACTTTCGTCTTGAATTTACTTCTGCGGTCGATGGACGAATGATGGTGGTGTAAAAGTCCTCGGACTGTCTTTTAAATCCAACGGCCATCTTCATATACCGCTCTTTTTTGAAGGAGGCACATGAAAGCTGTAAAAAGAGCACATTATAGGCCGGCGACACACTCGTAAATAACAATTAATAGGTAAACGTTACACACTCACACCCTCGGGGTAGAGCAAGGCATGTGTTACAGTTGGCGGAAACACAAAAAGCAACAATTTTACATACATGACATTGTCATGATGATCCTGTTCTAGTTGCCCGTATACATTGACGAAGGTCTTCATTGGGTGTAAATAAAATACAATGAGTTTTGTAAAGAGAAGTCAGAATTTGAATCTTCTCATTATGTCTCTTTAGATGATGAGTTAGAGGCCATAAATCAATCTACAGATTTTTTTTCCAAGTCATAAACTTGGCTTGATTTGAAGCCAAGTCATAAAGTTTTTAAAATTAATGCTTTATACAATTCCTTGGAAAATTTTAAAAGCAGTTATATGAGCTAGTGTCATCGGTAGTGTACCGATATACCTACATATCTATGTAGGTATGATGTAAGTAACTATATACATCTATAGTAATAAAAATTTTACTCTCGATTATCTTACTCGTAATAAGCATCTCGTTCTATTTCCGTTGTTAGTTTGAGCAGCGTAGGATGGCGCGAATTGTCTATTATTGGTCCGTACAGAGGACCCTAATCAACTATTTGAAGCAACAAGATACTTCGTCCTCAATGCGGATCGGTCGAGTGTCTATCGAGAAAGGCACGAAACGTACAAAATGCTAATTTTATACGGCTGCCTTTTTATCGGATTCCACTACTTTACCTTCAATAGCAGTGTCAGTGACAACATTCGTTCCGGGCGAAAAAATAATATCAAAAACGGTATGTAACAATGTTTTAACTGATGATTGATACTCAGATTACAGAACTAAAGGGTCCGATAAAAGATGATTGAGTAGGTTGTAAGTATAGGTATACTTATCATAATTAGGATAGAATTAAATGAGCTAATAATCATTTCTCGAAGCATTACTCATTTTGAAGTAGAACGAGTTCCTGGACACTTTGTCTACTTCAAAATGCATACATACTTCGAGAAATGCTTATTAGCTCATTTAATTGTATCCTAAATAAGTTATTTCTTCATTGTTCGTCTGTTACTTCCAGAATTCGTTCTATTACTTCGTTTCTGTGTAATAATTATTTAGGATAGAATTATATGTATGCATTTTGAAGTAGACCGAGTTCCCGCACACTTTTTATACAGAAGTACGTTTTGTTGCTTTGTTGTTCTCGCCCCGTCGCGCGCACTAATCGTATTCAGAGGACTGAGCACTTTTTTCGTCAATAAAATGCGGGTCCCACAATGACTTTCCGATTGGAAGCATTTCTATTCTATTTCGGCACGAATGTCGCTGTGACGCGCGACGCGCGACGCGACGTGACGGGACGATAGACGCGCCTGAGTTTATGTCGTGTTAGCGCTTTAGTCAACGCGCATGGTTGCCGAACCAAACACGTAAATCGTACAAAATCATCACACTGCTTTAAAAAACCCGTCTGCGAATAATAATCGTGAGTGCTGTGATGTGTTATTGAACTCGATTATGTCACTGTGTTATCGATTGATGAAGTTCATGATAGCAGTGTTATTAATTATCGGCGAAAATGTGATTGTTTCATAAAGTACCTAGCGTAAGAGAGGTCACAGGTTTTGTTACAATTTAGAAAATTATTGGCTTGGTTCAGTCTATTTGGTGGCACACTTTTTTTATTCAACACAAGAACCACTATCCAGGTTATACTAAACTTGATATAATTCTCCCTGGTGCGCGTTTGATAAGTATTTTGAACATTTCAATTTGAAGGTCACGCCATGACGACACAGCCAATGTCAAAGTCTGTAAAGCAATGACCGTTTTGTCTTATTTTTAAAAGCTTTTATTTAACTTCACTCGTATGTATGTATGTATGTATGTATGTAAGTATGTATGTATGTCCTGGAATCTTGCAATCAATATTGCACCCACTTCCACTGAAGCTATCGATCTGAAATTTGGCACATATTATTTGGTTCCGATGACAATGCACGAAAATAAAATAAAAAGTTATAAAAAGCTTTTTTTATTTATTTCTGTAATATTTTGTTTGAACCATTCAAAGTTTGATTACGATAAATTCGCTTAAAATAAATTAGAATAGAATATATTTTTATTATTTGCATTAAGTATTTTAACACTTTGCTTGCAGTAAGACATTATTACTGACAATCTATCGATCGTTTGCCGGACTCGAGCATATAAAGCACCATCCCATAGAAAATAAATGAATAATAATAACCAATTTTCACAAATCCCATAATACCTAGATTGAGTGAAATTTTAATATAATTGAATAAGTATATTAGAGTAAATTCAATTATTATGACAGACAAACATGATATGTAACAAACGCAGATGTTTCTCACAACATTGTGCCATCAATATAATGATTATAAAGTGAGTCGATATAAGTAGATACGTTAGGTTAGGAACATTCACAGTATTCGGATTTCGGCTTGCTGCATGCCGCTAATGTGTGCGCAAGATACCACCATGTTTGCTCTTCGATAGTGCTGACGAGAGGAGAGCGAGCTCGCGACGAGTAAGTGGTACACTTGGCATTACAAACCAGTCCACGTGCTCCTGAGACCTGCGTGACAACTCAACAATAGTGTGACGGGACAGTGATGACGTCATTCGGATGGTGTTTCGCGTCGCGCTAAAAGTAACTACCTACCGTGCAGTGAATAATTTGAATAGTGGAGGTGATTCGTGTGAACAGCGGTGATCTTCGGTGTACCGGTGCGCCGATATGTTGTTGCATGGTTGTGCCGCAGAGGTCGGGCGTGTACAACGGAGGCGTTCAGGTCTCTTAGGAGTTCCATGCTGGCGTGGAGCGCGGGGCGGGGCGGTGCTGGGGGCTCGCGGGGTGCTGACCTGCCGGCGGAAAGCTCCGGCGACGAGGCCGGCGCCGCCGACGCCCAAAGCGCGCTGCTCGCGGGCGCCGCCGCCGTGGCTAGAAGACGACACGCCGTAAAATTTAAGAGGAAGTCTAAAGTAGTCTTCAAAGTCTCAAGGTCTGTTATTTAGCTGCATTCGTTCTTTTTATACTAGACTAGTGGACGCCCGCAGCTTCGCTCGCGTAGAATTAGACCTATTAACGACGTCTGCCCGCGTTCGGGTTGCCCACTTGACTTAAAAAACGGCAAAGTTTCATACTAACTTTGCACCCCCGTTTTATCCCCTTAGGGGGTGAATTTTGAAAAATCCTTTCTTAGTGCTCCCCTACGCTATAAAAGGAACCCCTGTGCAAAATTTCAAGTTTCTAACTCTTATAGTTTAGGCCCTGCGTTGATATGTCAGTCAGTCAGTCAGTCAGTCAGTCAGTCAGTCAGTCAGTCAGTCAGTCAGTCAGTCAGTCAGTCAGTCAGTCAGTCAGTCAGTCAGTCAGTCAGTCAGTCAGTCACCTTCTCCTTTTATTTATACTAGATACGGAGTGAACTTCAATACAATACAAAAACACTTTATTGTACACCAAAAAGAAAGACGTGCATCGATAGTTACAGGAATTAAGCTAAATCAATTTATTGTGGAAATTCAAAATAATTGAATGATCTGAATGGTCAATTTTGATATGATAAACATTATAAGTTTAAATACTGTTTATATAAAAGCTTAACTTGTAAGTGTAGCTATATCGTTTACTACATTCACAAAATTGTATGAAATGAAATTCGACAGCAAAGACCTGCGTTAATTATATATTACTATTCTATATTTATCTATATATTAGGGTTATCATTCTATGGTATTGTATATTGTCAATAAATAGCTTGGTATGCGTGTTTATAGGAAGTAGGAGTGGGATAAATTTAAAACGATGCTGCTCCCCAGCTCAATTTAGATCGATAAGTGATGGCTGTACGACAAACTCAGGTGTACGTTATTGTTAGACAATTTGGGTCAATCAATGAATAGGTAGTTGGTAGCCAACATATCGCTAATAGATCTGGCTGCACGAAATGAGGTGCCAAGCTTGTGTCCTAATTCCTTTTTCTAACTTGTTAGTAGCTTTTCCTGATTACGCTCGATAGTAGATACTTAAACCAGAAGATAAACTAATGAAACTGCTTGCGTATTCGTAGTACCGGTATAGTACCGGCTAGGGCCGGTATTTTGCTTAATCAATTTAGCGCTTTGATACGAAATGATCTCCCACCGAATTGATAGGTAGGTACGCTTGCATTCACTCATAGCTCGTTAGTTCTAAATTAAATAAGATAATCATCTTTAAATACATTACTTTATATTTAAACCCCATTTCATTCGTCTTATCTTCGTAATAAATATGGATATTTATCTTTAGACAAGTAAATCTTAAAAATATACGTTGCATAGGTAGCATAACAATATTCAGCTAACTCTTATTTTGAACTGATTAGAACTGCTGCAATAATAACCAAAATATTATTTTATATAACCGTGTTTGTTTTATACTACTACATTATATTATTTTTTAAACTCTAACTAGCCCGTGTCTGTGTACATGTCAGTAGTCTGTACATTAAATAAACGAGGAAAAAACTATCAGGGTTTGATAAGTAATTGATTCGAAATATTATTTAAAATATGTATATTTAACCCGGCGAGCGCAAGGTTAGAATATGTAACACAAAGCGCTAGGTGGGTGTGGCACACCCAGATAGTTATTGTGTGTTTTTAACACACTATAATTTTTAATACTTATTTTCTTGAATATTAAACTGATATTTACTTCTATAATGAACTAATTTAAGGGTGAAATAAAAAGAATAATTTGTTATTGTTATTTATTTATGAAATTAACAAAATTAACAATTTTCACTTACATTTATTAGTTATGGCACATGTTTATCTCTTTTTGTCAAAAATATAAAAACTAAAACAACATAAAGTATTTTTTCTTGTAATAGACTAAATATAAAAGCAAAATAATACATACACTGCATCATAAAACTAATAAAAAAATACTTATTCATCTGGTGATCTTGTGCAGTTTTCACAGACGAAAATGGCATGTTCCATACATAGATAACGGCTGCACTGGTAGCAAACGTATTTTGTCTTGCAGTCTTTCTTTGTAGGAAATATTTCACATCTCTTTATAGATCATCATCATTCAACCTGCTCTGTCTCACTTTCAAAGGTTCTTACACAATATTATCAATATTATCTTGGTCACTACCAGATTCGTCATAAGAACTGGCTTCAGGTTCTTCAAAAAGACGTAATAACCTATTTTGGGTGTCTTCGTACGACATCCTAGACTTTTATCCTGAAAATAAACTAAAACAATGCAAAAAATAATAAAAATAAAATAAAATGT
This sequence comes from Carterocephalus palaemon, assembly GCA_944567765.1. Classification (NCBI taxonomy): domain Eukaryota; kingdom Metazoa; phylum Arthropoda; class Insecta; order Lepidoptera; family Hesperiidae; genus Carterocephalus; species Carterocephalus palaemon. The sequence goes on from OX155642.1 coordinate 6,832,388, forward strand.
GTTTGTTCAAAATCGTTACAAGTAGCGTAATGTGGGTTTCACGCACCCGCTGACAGCTTCAAACTCATCCACATCATTCGCCGGGTGGCGGTCGACCATCGCAGTGGCAGTCGACGCCTCCGTACCTTCCCCCGCGCAGCTACTCAGGCGCGCGAAGAGTAATACCAATTCGCTATTAAAATATTAATCGATTCTTCTAGGTCTGGGTGTACCACACCCAGCCTTACGCTCGCCGGGTTAAATGATATATTATAGGTATTGTCTGCCTATCTGTCTGTCTGTGCCTAACTACTACTTATGTGCGCGCGAAGGACTCAAGAAATTGCGAACCAATTTTCAATAAACTTAGTACAAAACATGCATGTACTAAACATACATTTTATTTTTAGGGTTCCGTAGCCAAATGGCAAAAAACGGAAACCTGTCTGTATTCCGAAACTATAAGAATTATACTGTTGAAACTAGGTAAGTAGATAGATGTATTCTGTGAACCGCACAAAAATAGAAAAAAAAACAATAAATTTTGGGGGTTCCCCATACTTAGAACTGTAACTCAAAAAAAAATTTTTTTGTTATAATTTCAAATGATTTTTGGGAAGAATTCCATACAATGTTTCAACATTGTATGGAATTAAATTAAAATTAAAAATCGGGGTTACAGGTTGAAAAATTACCGGTCGAACATCGGTAATGTCTTTGCAGAGGATATACTTATAGATAGTAGGTAGGTGTAAACGAAACTGTCGCAATGATTTATTCCACGCGCGTGGGCGAATGGTTCAAATAAAAGGTATGATAAAGATTTGTCACAGAACACGCCTCCTAACTACGCACATACATTCGAGGTTTGAGCCCTACTTATGTGAATAAACAAATACCGCAAAACATTGGATCGATTTGCGATGACTGATATCGAATGTGACCGAGATATCCGGTAGTGGCCTATTAACATTCTCGCCACGTACCGTCTGCAGTGGATCGGCGCGCTAGCCCACGAGGCAAGGTGAGGGTGCACACTCTCGACGAGAAACAAATTATGAAAACACACGCGCGATTTTTAAATATAGCAACGATGCTTATTTACGCTGCTATAATTGTTGAGTAAATAAAAGAGTACTATTTCATTAAGGCAAGCATTGTTGAAATCGGACAAGCATTCTATTGAGTATTCTGAAGTAAATGATAATAATTAAAAAAAATTTTTTTTTAAAAAGCTTTTATAACTTTTTATTTTTATTTTCATGCATTGTCATCTGAACCTAATATGTGTGCCAAGTCAAATAAAAGATAAAAGATAAAAGTCCATCCAGGACTTTTATCGCGTTATTATAACTCCTATTGGAACTTCAATGGGTTGGTAGTTTTTCGGTTATTTCCTTGAGAACAGGAACTAAAAACGAAACTTGTTACAAATATATCTAATCCACGGAAGCGAAGCTAAGGGATTCGACTAGTAAAGCCATAATTATATCTATTGGTGGAAGCTACTAAAATTATATAGACTCACTCGCGTGGCCAGGGCTGCGGCTCTACGAGAGGTTTCTACTTTCCAGTCCTCACGGTCGTCAAGTACGTTTTACAGCCAAACAAATTCATTTTCCTCTTTATCCGTTTGTAGGAGTTACAGAAATAATGATAATATTTTCCGTTTCTGATTGTATATTTGAATGAATACCAGCTAGATGATAATTACCTTTAATCGTTTGCTCTTATTTTCATAATTCACACAATGTGAAGTTCAAGAAGATGCCAGAATGCTGAAAAGGCATAAATCACATAGCATTACTTAGGAAAGTAAGTGTATTAACTGCCTAACGATCTCGAACAGTGAGTAACATTAATTCGGTCTCAAGCTTCTCAGAGTAAAACCGTGCTACCAACTAACAAGTTGTTGTTATTTATAATTATAGCGTTCCCCGCGGCTCCGCCCGCGTTTAACGCTTTTCAGTGCCGAACTTTAGTCAGTACTACCGCTACGATTAAAGGATGGTTGAAATTATCAAAATCTAGCTTTACCTACAGTTTCACAAATCAAAATACAATCAAGATTGAGATTTTTAGTAAGTATATTGAACGATTATTTCAGAGTTTTATCCGATAGATTTGTCCATTTCACCAAAACCAAATAAAACCAACAAACACACTTTCCCGGTTATAAATTAGAAATGATATACAACGAGTGGGATGCGACAGTAAATGCTGCGAAATAATCTGTCGGCGACTTGTCAGCTCATCTTTAATTGAAGAAATAGAATGGAATAAGAATTCCTCTTGTTCTTGACTAGACAAATATATATTCTCAAAAAATATAAAATATTCTACCAATAGAACATCAAAGTAGAGCAAATGGATAGGTATACTATCTCCATTCGGTAATATGATACTTTATGTACGTTGAGGCTCAATATATTTATGTCCGTCCTGGTCCGTGAAATCACAAAGCATGTCGAGACATGTCGTGGGGTTAAGTTGTGTGTTATCACTCTCTTAAATCAACTCTCAAAGAGTTAAGTAGAAGGGTTGAGGCGGATTGACCTGGCTTTGTGTTAGTTAATTAAGCGTATTTATCCGACCTACTCTGATTCTTCTTCGTTTTGTAGGATTACATTGCTCCGCCTTCTAACTTTGATACTAAACATCCACTTTTCGGTTGTATTTTATTTTATATTTTTCTTTTATCTATGGGTACCTACTTACCATGATATAATTTTATATTAGATTATCTTTACTTTTAACTTTTTTGTAGTCCGTATCAATCAGATGGTTCCACTTTAATTTAGCTTTGATTTGGCTCCAAGGCCTGTGCCCACAAAATATGCAGAAGTGGAATTGATAAAGGGAGACCTATGACCAGCGGAAGACTCTGAAAGACCGACGGATGGAAGGATGGAGGAGGAGAGCTAAAACTGACAAAACTTATAAGAAAAAGTAGCTCCTCAACAATTGAAGACGGGAAGATAAAAACTGTCTTTACGTAAAAGGAGTGATAGCGCTAACGTGGAGAACGTGGCGTGTTAGAAAATGTTTATCTACAAATAGATCAATCAACGCGAGGCACTTTTGGACCGTGGCGGGTAAAACCTTAACGACTCTGACCGCTGTAGTACGGACTAATCAATTTGTCAGAGCCGATCTTCAGCATTATTATCGACGACTAGTGGACGCCCGCAGCTTCGCTCGCGTAAAATTAGACCCATTTACGACGTCTGCCCGCGTTCGGGTTGCCCACTTGACTTCTAAAACGGCAAAATTTCATACTAACTTTGCACCCCTGTTTTACCCCCTTAGGGGGTGAATATTCAAAAATCCTTTCTTAGTGCTCCCCTACGTTATAAAAGGAACCCCTGTGCAAAATTTCAAGTTTCTAGCCCTTATAGTTTAGGCCCTGCGTTGATATGTCAGTCAGTCAGTCAGTCAGTCAGTCAGTCAGTCAGTCAGTCAGTCAGTTAGTCACCTTCTCCTTTTATATATATAGATAGATAGATAGATTATCATTGTTGAAGACTCCCTGGCGTAGTGGTTAATGACATTGACTCCTGAGCCGTGAGTCCACAGTTTGAATTTAAACTGGGGCAGAATAACTTAGGTCTTGGATGTTAAATTGTGTTGGTTTCAGTGTGAAAAGAAAGAATTAAGACTCACACAGAATTAAGGTACCTACACTACTGAAGAATTCAGGGTACCCTTCTTTAACTTAGTGTATTATTTTCTTTGTTACTCCACTATAATTTTAAAGCAAACTTTTGCAAATGTTTGGCCCCCTGTTTTAGATTGTTAAAAATAATGTTTACGTCCAAAATTATAAAAGGCCTGAAATAGAAAAGCATTCCCTACACTGGATATAGATAGATGCAGGTTTTGAATTAAAGAAATAATTAATTTTCTGAGACTAAGCACACTGTTTAAACTAGAGTGTTTGCATTTAGTTCCAAGTCCAACTAATATTTTAATGTGAATGTTTGTATGTTTGGATATTTGGATGATTGGATGTTTGTTACTCAATCAGGCAAAACCTACAAAACGAATTTGGATGAAACTTGGCACATAGATAGATGATAACTTACATTAGCCTAAAGAATAGTTTTCATCCCGGAAATATGGTTCCTTGGGATGTCAATCTAAAAATGCTTTGCACGTTTATTGGAAAGCTTTCTAGCACAACGTCAACAAATAGCGCTGACACATGATCACAGAATACATAATAGTATAAGACATTATTACACTTTAACAAAAGATAGGTTTATGATGCAACTTGGCGCGTACGGAATCCTTTCGATCACTTTTTACAGTAACATCAGAAAGAAAATTTTCCCTAGAAAGATTACAATCGTTCAATTAATTTTTCCGCAAGCGAAAAAAAGGCTGCGAAGCGGGCAAAAGCCAGTTAAAGAAAAATAGGTTCTTTGAGTTATACGCTTTTAGCTCAAGCATAAAAATACCACCAACGGCGTCGGTGTCGGAGATATAATTAACAAATCAAAAGTAATAGATATCTACTGTAGTGATAGAAGCAAAGCTTTAATAGCTTTTGATAAATGCTTGAGTTTCTTGGGATTAACTTCTATCATTTTTTATTTCCTTATTATCGTTTATTAAAAATATTGAAAGATGTGGATTGTATATTTTCTATAACTATTAGTTCTATGTCACTAATTCATAAAATACAGTCTATGGGCACAACAATTAGTCCTATAGGTAGGTCATAACTCGGTCGATCACAAACGATCTAAGTAAGCAATTGGGTTATGGATGTTTGATGAATGAAATCTTTAGATTACAATCCAATGATATAAAACATTAAAAAACTACACGAAAAGATATTACAAACTTCTAAATTTACATTTAAAAATCTACTAGGTGTATTACTTCAAATAAGTGAGCATAACAGGTAAAGTAAACTAGACAAAAATATAACGGAAATAGAAATAGCCGGGAACAGCCTAAATTAAAAGTCTAAAAGCCAGCTTGGACGCGTTCCAAGAGAAACTCTGAACATGGTGACGTATTGTAAAAATGCCTGCTGTTGATCTTGGAAATATAACTAGTGTATCTATGGTACATACTCATACTAGAGCATATAAGCTTTAATACCTATTGTTTGATGACAAAAAGCAGAATTGAAACACATTGGTAATCATTAAGAACAATTTTAGTATCCTTTTTTGATAAACTTTTTAAAAGTTTACTTTACTTTCTTCATAATCTTTACAGTAACTTTGCAGATTTATTATAACCCTGTCAAAACTACACTTGGCAAGGTTAGGTTAGGGTTTTAGATTAACCAGAAAAAAACGCATTCATGGAAAAAATTGTAATCACTTAAAAGTGCTTGTGGACCCTGTCAAAATCCCTATTTTGCAGTTCAAAAAGAAGTTTTAGTCGGGTTACAAGTTTTGACTGTAAAAAGAAACATTACCAGAATCCCTATTTAAGTTTACACTGTTCTTTAATTAGACCAAGTTTTAATATCGATAGTAGCACGTTTATTTTTGCAAAAGATCGCTAAAGTCTACCGGCATCTAAACCTACATCGTAAACCAATAAACTGACGCAATTAGCAGTTTCTATCACTGATATTAAGTTAACATCGTGTGGGCCTCTTATTGGGTAAGCCATTTATTGATTTGTATCTCGCGTCCTACTTGACAAATCTTAGGTCGTTTGGACAGACTTGATGGCGTATGACGGTTTTATGGACTATAACATTTTATTAAGTTTTCTGTGAATGTGACGTCAGCGAGTGACAGTAACGCTTTTTAGCGATCCTTCTAAGCTTTAACCGTTTAATGGTTCAATTTATTAGCTCGTAATTCTATGTCAGAGGCGTTTTGTAATAAACCACCTTAATCCTATAGCCTTCCATTAAAAAGATTTTTCATAATACTAGCTTACATAATTTGGAGCTGGAATGTACAAAATTATGACAAAGTATAAAATGCAAGACTTGCTTACAAAATTATGTATAAAATTCATGTGTGGCTCGGAGTTTGTCGTAGTGGTGTTTTGCTTCCGTGAACATGAAGAACTGGATAAATATGAAGTACCTACCTAAATGTGCGGCCTCTGAAACTCCCAGTACAGATGTTCTTACATTGCTTAAAATTCTCTTATGCGTAAAGTCAAGTATCTACGAGTGGGTATCCCGACTACACGATTCTGACGTAATTTCTCACTCTCCCCACGATGTGTTCTCGTTAGCGAATTTATTTGACAATACGCACACGTATTATGTAGATTTATGTAACGTTTATTTTTAAAACAATTATGATTGCAATAAATACTAGGAATGTGTATCCTAAAATAATCTATGTGTGCATTAATTTGTTTTAATGCCTAATCGCTCTAATCATTTATGTCATACGAAAGAAAAGTCAACGTTTGGAGGTCGTTTTTCGGCGTATCCCTGTTTGTTCTACTATTAAAGTTCTACTAGTAGATCAATATAAAAAAAATCAATAGAACACTCAGGAAAAAATACCATTTTTGTTTTATCAGTAGTATCGACAGTAGATTAAACAGAAATATACCCGGCTGCCGTGTATATGTATAATGTATATACCTAGATAAGTATATATAATACCCGACCCCCGCGAACAGGAGTAATCAGAATATTATCACGCCTTTACTTTGTATTCATGAAAAACTAATTCAAGTAGATGCTCGTGTATATTTGTTGGTTATGTATGTATATGCAATAGATAGCACTCATCTGTTGTGACCAACAAAAAAAAAATTACCGCAGATAGCCGACCTAAATATTGCGTTGATAGACGATGAGAGTATTAATTAGCACATATTGACGATCCAAGCTTTAATATTTTGTAGTGCTTGCTAATAAATTGCCAGTGTGCTAGGTACTCAATAAAACATTAATATTTTCCCGAGAACGCAGGTCCAGATCACACCGATCTATATTCCATCGCTCTCACTCTTCTACTCAATAACTTCTATTTTATTATGTGTTATTCCTATCCTATCCTTCTTAAGTACTTATATTATAAATTTGTTAACAAATTTCAATTATACTAGATTTGAACCAAATAAATAAATAAACAAATAGGGCAAGCTAAATAAAAACGTTTAAAAAAAATTTTGATGTTTGGTCGTTTATTTATTTTTCCGTAAATGTAAATAAAGGCTGCATCTTCACTGAGGGACATAGGCTATATAATATTAGGTACTAGATGTAAACGAAAATATAGTTATGTCTAATATTTTATATAGACCTTAAATATTGGCTTTAATTTATATCCCTAGAGTAGAATTACCCTTAGTAGAATTCCATATCTTAAGCTTGATGACACATATCCACATAGACATATCCATGAATTGCTACTAGTGTACTTGTACTATTATTCTGTGCTAGTGGTATATCTGTACATACTATCTGGCGAAGCCTAGCGAGAACGTTTGGTCACACGTAGATAAGAATACTTTAACTATAGACTTTTATAGTTGTTTGTGCGTTAAAATGTATTTAAAAATACATTAATTCAGGTATATTTTACTAACCACCTTAAATTCCATATAGCCTTTGAAATGTTCATTTTTAAATTGTGACATTTCAGAAAATTTATTATTGATTTTATCGTATTATTTATGACAAGTTCAAATTTAACAATTTCCGTATTTTTGTTAGAATTTACAATAATGGAAATGTCACCAGCGTACGACATACATACGATTTGAAATTATCTTAGAGAGATCATTAATGTACCCACCTTTACACGTGTACACTCCTTTTTTGTAAAATGGTTGAACCACGGATGTCTTTAAGGCGAAGGATATGATCCGACTTCGAACGATATTTTAATTAGGGAGGTGATAAGTGGCGTGAGTTCAAGTACCTATGCAATCTTTTAGTAGTGTAAAGTGCACAGTTTTTCTTTTCAAAAATGACTAAACCCTTAAACCCTTTATCTTTTGTTGAGGCGTCCAAATGAAACGGCGATTACAATTAAACAAATTGGTTTATTAGGGAGCCGAGATGCGTGCTCTCGCCGTCGCTTTAGGAAACGCACTGATTTATATAATAAAAATGTCCATATACGGCGCGAGCGCCGACGCGGTGATCTTCACTGCCCCGCACGTCTCAACCCGCCCGCTGGATCGATGCGTGAGCGCGTAGACATCCTCCGCCCGTTGATTTATCAAGATCAAGAATACAACACCGCTATAGTGTACTGGGTACAGGCAGGCAGTAGTGAATAGCTCGTCGAAAGGTGCTCCTCGTGGTATAAATATCCAAAACTCGACAGACGTTGTCGGACCCGAGGTGTAGCTTTGAAACCCGACCCAAGCGCCAACATTGAGGCGGGACGTTTTGATCCTTGACCAGAACCATGTCTCCTATGTTTGGGTTAGGGCAACCATCCTTCCATTTGGTTCTTTGCTGGAGCTCAGCTATAAACTCCTTTCGCCATCTCTCCCAAAAGTTGACGCGCAGCCTTTCCAGAAGGGAGTAGTTGCATCTGGAGTCACCAGCTGTAATGGAGGGCATCGACGTTAGTGGCCGTCCGATCAGGAAGTGCCCCGGGGTTAAAGGGTTTAGATCCAGTGGATCTGAGGATAATGGAGAGAGGGGCCGGGAATTTAAAATAGCTTATATTTGAGTAAATAAAGTAGACAATTCCTCCGCGGTTAATGAAACATTCGCGGAGATTCCTTTGAGATGATATCTGCCTTTATTCCTGCTTCCATTAAAATGCGCCGAATATGCTGGGCTATAACGGGAAGTGCCTTCGACACCAGGTGGCCCAATCGGTGGCCGACTCGTGACAGGAGCGCAACCTACCTAGTTCATTGTTTGCCCCGATATAGTTTATGCCATTGCAACAAATTGTCAATGCGGCCTCCGACCCTAAGTAAGCCTACATCATCAATAAACGGATTTAAAGGTTAAATAAAGTAAAATTTTAGAATTATTATTTAATTTTAGACCCTTATTTAAGAGTTCTAATTCATTAGTAAACCTTCACCTTGGCTAATTTCAATGAGACACGTAATGGATCTATTTAATTCATCTTGTTGTAGACTACATTTTTCCTTGTTACTATTAGGTTTAATGTTATTTATAAATCGTAAAATATAAGCAAAACACGTACAAATGTATTATACCTTGAATATTTTTCAAAATTAATAATTCCTTTGATTGTGGAATTTTCGCTAAGCACGGTTTAATAATGCACCCTTAACTCGGGCAGATCAACAGTCCTGCCCTGCTGCTGTGACCAGGCTGAAGAACCCTCCTTCAGGAAAGAGGGTCCCTCCCACCACAAGGGTTCCCTTTGCAGCCGCTGATGTGATATAGTTTGTCTTCAGGCGAAATGAAATTTGGGCGCAGTTCATCTATTTCCCAAAACCTTTTTAAATCGTTGTGAATTTCCTGAGTGAAGATACATGCCACGTGACCCGGGTTAATTTCTCCTACGCGACCGCTCACTAACCAACCGAACTGTGAGCTTTGTAACACTGGTTTACCTATACCCAACGAGATACGCCGAGATCCCACTATATTCCAAAATACATCAGCTCCGAAAAGAATATCTATTTCAGAGGGATGGTGAAAGTTAGGATCTGCGAGCTCAATATTTTCCGGTAGGTTGAGCTGCTGGCGGTTTACAGGTGCAATTGGTAAAGTGCCTGTTATCTGCGGTACAACAAGGCAACTAATTTCAGTATTGAAGGAGTCTGTGCGTGACATGACGCGCAAAGTACATCGTTCAGACAAATTAAAACAAGCACCATTAATACCTGTAATTTTTATTGGTTCAATTTTCTGAGTGGCCAGCCCTAACTTTCTTTTCAGGTTTTCAGTAACAAAGCTGGACTGACTTCCCGTATCAAGAAGTCCCCGTATCAGGTGAGTCTCTTTTGTTTGTTCATTTACTGTTTTAATCACTGCAGTACATAACAGAACCTGGCTCGCAGCGACAGCAGACAACGAAACAGAAGATGGCGGTTCGCCAGTGGAAGTTGTAGGAACAGGTAAGTCTATTTCGTTATTATTGTTAGTATCTGAAATTAAATTTATATGTAATAACGTATTGTGTTTTTGTTTACAGATTCTACATGAAGTCTTAACATGGCAGCGTACTGCTCTATGACCCTCGCGCAAGCAGTTTGAACATAATTTTAACCTAGCAGTTTCATTAATTCTATTTTGTACACTCAACGCCTTAAATTTAGTACACTCATGAATGCGATGTCCCTGCACATCACACAACAAACACAAATATTCACTTAAGCCCTCAACTGAAGACACAAACGAGCTACTCCTGTCGACTTGCTCATTATTACTTAATTTAAAATTGTTATATGGCGTTTTATTCGACCAATTGTTATGTTGCATATGTTTCATATTAGACTGTGGTTTGTTGTTTTTGTGTGAGACATCACTAACCGATGTAGTTTCTAAAACGTCCGCTCGACTTCGCAGAAACTTATAAAAATCGTTTAATGAGGGGGAATCGGATAAATTGTTCCTATGCTCTTCCCATTTTCTATTAGATACTGTATCCAATTTCGCAGTTATCATAAAAATAAGTATGGAGTCCCAATGATCAGTCGGTTGACCTAGAGTGTTGAGCGCTCTTAAGTTCTTGGAGACATTGTCTACCATGTTTCTCAAGCCCCTATAAGATTCTTGGTTAAGTGCCTGAAGATTAAATAATGCCTTGAGATGGTTATTAATTAAAAATTTCTTATTATCGTACCTATTACACAATAATTCCCACGCTATAAAATAATTATTTGAGGTAAATTCTAATGATTTAATTACCTCAATAGCCCCACCTTCCAGTGAGGATCTCAGATAATGGAACATATTAATATCCGGTATGGATTGGTTTGAATGTATCAACGATTGAAAGGTATCCCTGTATTCAAGCCATTTTAAATATGAGCCATCAAACGTTGGCAATTTAATAGTTGGCAATTTTACAGAATTGAACCCCTGACATGCTGAATGAGAACTCTTATGGCTACACGCTTCGTTACCAATCTCTTTTCCAACCTTATTATGCCTATCTAATATATCTTCCATTGTTGACATGGCGGAAATGAATTTAGCTTCAATGGATTCTCTTAAAATTATTTGTTCATCCACGTCGGATTCCTTACATAAACATTCAATAGATGTCTGTATATCATCAAATCTCCGATACAATTCTTGGCAGTTATCGAACCGCCGACTTAATTCTCTAATACTGATATTATCCAAAGAATCCTTCAAATTGCTAACCTTTGTTATGTATTCGCACATAATTGTTAAACGACCTTTAATACTAGATCGCTTCCTAATCAATTCACTTAATTCCACGTTAATTTCTTCCTTTTCCGTGGTCGGCATATTTACGTGACAATATCAAGATTATCAAACACAAACAATGAAATAGGTAGTTTAAAATTAAAATAAATGTGCATCAAACCAAGCCCGAGTAATAAAGATGGTCGCTCCGCTCGCAACAGCTGATCGGCCGCCGCGTCGACCCGAGCCGGCGTACCGTTAGCCCTGGTGACGTAAGCGCAAGCGCGTTCAAAGCGCGAAGCGGGAACTGCCTGAAATTGTTTAGGCAAATCTTTAAGCAGTATGCTAGTGTAGGTGCTTATCACTCAGAATAGACGGTGTTTTTTGCAGAAGAAAATAGATTAAAAAATAATTAAATAATAGATTAGGGTGCAACTTTATGAAAGGCCAGCAGGTTTTACAGCAGCAGTATAGACGTTTTGTACTGTTTTTTAAAATTGCAGAAATGTATTAAATTGAAGAAAACTTGATAATTATTGAAAAGGTGCAAATATGAAAATCAGCGGATTTTAAATGCAATATTATTTAAATAGACAGCTCCCTAGATAGTATTTATAGCCATTTAATTTAAATAATAATAAGTAATAATATTCAACTGTCGGTTGAAACAAGGAATTTAAATTTTCAGTTATGAAATTTAAAAAAATCACTTGAAATACACAGTTTACAAGTAAGAAATACAGTTTACAAGTAAGAAACACTGTAGCCGCGATTATTAAAATGGATATAATCGACTTTAATCACTCAAATAAAGCAAAAGGGAAATAGGAAAAACAAAGAAAAGGATTGAGCTTACTCCCCTAGGACTAAACCTCCAGACGCGATGCCCGCCAAGCCTGGTGTCTTCGTCAGGGTTGAAGTAGCCTCCTAGTTTTCTCCAGCTCCTTGGTGCCTGATCGGCGCGGCAGAAGATCCCAGATGCAGCGGCCGCCGTCGCGTCGCGTCGGTTTGAAATCCAACGGTCCGATCTCAACCGGCAAACTCGTTATCTTCTGTCCGCGTCGTAGTCCGGAACTTCTCCCAAAGTTGCAGTTTATTCTTTTTCTTCGGTCGCCGTATTGCTTGAACCGAAGATAATCACGGTCGCCAAATGTTGAGGCGTCCAAATGAAACGGCGATTACAATTAAACAAATTGGTTTATTAGGGAGCCGAGAAGCGTGCTCTCGCCGTCGCTTTAGGAAACGCACTGATTTATATAATAAAAATGTCCATATACGGCGCGAGCGCCGACGCGGTGATCTTCACTGCCCCGCACGTCTCAACCCGCCCGCTGGATCGATGCGTGAGCGCGTAGACATCTTTCTTTTATATTAAAATGAAACACATTTTTCAATCACCACGCTTATTGTTTTTTTATATATTGATTTCGTATTAATTCCCACTCAATAAGTCTGATCGCGTCTGAAATGATGTTGGGTTATCCCAATTTAATGAAACAGCGTGTAACCGAACACCGCAATTCATTTCGTATTTAGAGGATTCTCCGCCGTAAGGCAGATTGAAAACCTATCATTACCATACCGTTTATTCAATGGTCGTGTTTTGTTACAGTTTTGCTATTCTGATTGTGTTACGAATATAAATTAACTAGGGTGGCCGCTTGCGGTTGGTAGGAGGCCACCCAAAAGGAACCCTATACTTACCTAGGTGGTTTAACGAGCGACAACATACTACGGTAAAGTAATAAATAGAAGAAGAGATAATATAATTGGATATTGGCAGCCTCTCTCTATGTAAATTGCAGCAATCACCAACTCACATCCTTATTCTTTTACAATAGTTACTTATCTATCTATATATATAAGAGGAGAAGCTGACTGACTGACTGACTGACTGACTGACTGACATATCAACGCAGGGCCTAAACTATAAGGGTTAGAAAGCTGAAATTTTGCACAGGGGTTCCTTTTATAACGCAGGGGGGCCCTAAGAAAGGATTTTTGAAAATTCACCCCTAAGGGGGTAAAACGGGGGTGCAAAGACAGTATGAAACTTTGCCGTTTTTGAAGTTAGTGAATGTCTAATTCCACGCGAGCGAAGCTGCGGGCGTCCACTAGTTCAGTAATAAACATCAAATAGCAAAATACAATGTTTATTACCAATTGATAATAATTGATAATCTCTTGGAGTTGGACTTAACATTTCACTGAAAGCTCAGATAAGTTTTTCACAAATGTAGGTCTGGGACTACTTCATTTCGGATCAAAACAAGAATTTAAATTACTATCTTACCTTACACGTATTTGCAGTAAAATTAAAACCAAAATTAGTATATAGCTAAATGATGGTGTTTTCTGAACGTTAAAAAAGAAGCAATTCTTTTTGATTAGCAGTAAGACGCTTCCGTTTTAAGTAATAAATTTCTAATTAATTAGTCCAATTTATCCTAGACCCTTAGGTACATTTTGTTCACAAAGAATTACTCTCGATGTCGTCATAAATAATTTATACCCTTGGCTCTTAATATTAAGTTTCGTATCCATTAATTTGCAGTTGTCCGAACTTGAACGGAGATTTTTGTGCTATGAAACTTATCTTACTACGAGTAGATATTGAAACAGGTTATGGTAACAAGGTCTTTTTTTTTACAAATTCCACGGGCTAAAAGACACTCCACACCATGCATGTTAGACGTGGTATTAATATCAACTGTATATGAATACGATGGTGGAGGTCTACACAATTTTTTTACGGTATTTTTTACAATTTAGTTGACGTAATAACATGCAGAGCAGACTGCAGACCCATGCCAAGTTGCCGCTTACCTAGCAAAGATCTAGGAATCTAGGGAAGTACAGCTTAAAATTGGAGGTCTATCAATCACTATGTATTTAATCATACTCCTATTTAGTAGATATTCAAACTTGACTCTACTTATTTATACTAATGCAAACTGTTCTTACTCGATCCACACAAAACACATTTATTTATTTTAGTTATAAGCACAAACAACAATTGGTATGAAACTTATATTTATTTATATTAATACTTGGTAAATAATAATATAGTAACTTCTTCGTGTACAAAACCCATTTCGCACACTCTAGGAAGGGAAGACACTCCTAGGAAAAGTAAATGTTTAGACTTTTTTCTTTTGTTAAGAAATCGCTAGAGGCATCTTTTCGGAGACTCGTGCAGCGGAGCGGTTATCTCGTATTTTCCTGCAGCGAAGTGCCGCAATATCCCGGGAAAATAACTTTTGCTTTAATTTTCCTCTTTGTAGTTAATTATATTTTCGTCACAAGTAACACGGTTGCTTTTTTATACACGTTTTCATATTTACCGATTATAATCTTGGTTTCCTTAACTAGCTTTAAGACTTTGTGTTTAAATATCTAAGTGAATCTGGGAGTTTCTAGACGTTTTCACGCATGATCGAGTCGTTATAAACAAAGAAGAAACTTTTTTTAGTCAATTTATTTCACTTACAGTTTTATGGATGGAAGCAGGTTGTTATGAATTTTATGAGGACCTAAACAGCATGTTTAGGTCCGTGATGGTGGTGGTAAGTATAAATTTATTTATATATATTATACTATTATTAATATATTAGTGTATTATATACAATGAGAAAATAATTATGTACCTACTACGACACACACACACACACACACACACTAGTTGTCACACTTAAGTGGCAATTCTTTCAGGATAGGATCATTAGCTTATCACTGATAATAACTATAGTAAAATCGACTCTTCGGAACGGTTACCTATAACTATTGTATTTTACTCAAAAATATTTTCATCGTATCTATTTATATTTTAAGAAATCACATGTCATTTGCTGTAACGGTGAAGTTATCCTTAGTCCACCACGCTGGCCAAGTGCCTAATCCCACCCATTCTGAGAGGAGACCCGTGCCCAACAGTGGGACATAGTAAGGGTTGTGGTGGATTTGTATTTAATAAGTTTAATCTACGTGTTGCATATAATTTCGAATATGTTTATACTTTAAATCACTCATAATGTGAAAAAAATTGTGAAGTGAAAAAAAATTTTTTACTTGAACTCTTGGACGCCCGTTGAAATACACTGTTGCTTAATCTCCGGGCTTTCCCTCTTGACATTAATTTATTACGGGACATTGTTTTCTAACGTTATTTTGTTTTTCTTGTTTCAGGTAAGATGAATGATTCAGCCATAGAAGATACTCTGCAGTGTGTATGTAGTGACCATTAGTTACATGAAGTTTTCCTTAACAATTTCATTTACAATTCATCAATAACGTGACACATTATGGTTCGGTATGCGCTGAGTTGACATAGGTTGACATGAATAAACGCGTAGGTGTCTAATTTTTTTAATAAGTGTCAAATATTTAATTTTAATTGTCCTTAACAGTATGATGAATTAATTTTCGACTCTTACTTATGTAAGTAAATACCTACTATGGGGACTGGTAAATAGCAGTCCCCATCGATATAAGGCAATGTCTTATCCAACAGTCTCCAGAGGCCAACCGAAGCGACGTAAGCTACTCAGTCTGTTTTGGGGATGACTTGGCACTTTAAAAACGCAAGGTAGGTACCTTCTCCAATCTACGCAAAAAAAAAAAAAACAATAAATAACTATGTCACAATTACGCCGTATTACCTATCGTATCGTATTTATTTACAACAGAAATATAATATGCTGGCTTCGCTTCGATTTATTTGATTGTTTGAGATAAGTGTATCTACTATGAAATACGATACCAATGTGGTTATTAAATTACAACCTTTATTTTCTTTTGTATCTTCGAATCCGCCTTATTGACTACTGTCTTTTGTTGCGCCATCAGCAATAAATATAAGACTGAAATACATAAAATACGCGTATTTCTTTTATTTAGACATGATTCCCAATTTGGTACTAAATTTCGCTATTTTCAAAGTACGGTGACATAATTGACGTGACGTGGTCGCCTAGCCATAGATTAATGTTTGGGGCAATTTTATTGTTTATACACAGCCTATTATATGTGATTGATGTGTATTCGTATGCCTGCAATTAACTCAATGTGATATTCGCATAAGAAAATGTTCCTTATGTTACGAATGTCAAAGGTAATATCGTCGTATACGAAAAGTGCTCAACTGCTTTTTTCTTTAATTCCATAATTGAAATTTGCATGCCATAATACATCTATTAACTATAACAAAACACCTAAAAATTACTCTCGCTCGCTGCGACCCATAGACGTCCCACTGTTGGGCACGGGTCTCCTCTCAGAATGGGAGGGATTAGGCCTTAGTCCACCACGCTGGCCAAGTGCGGATTGGCAGACTTCACATACCTTCGAGAACGTTATGATGAACTCTCAGGCATGCAGGTTTCCTCACGATGTGTCCTTCACCGTTATAGCAAGTGACATTTAATTTCTTAAAACGCACATAACTTAGAAAAGTCATTGGTGCGTGCCACTGGGGTTTGAACGCGGACCGCTCGAGTGAGAGGCGAGTTCGATAGCCGCTGGGCTGTCACCGCTTCAAAAATTACACTAATTCACTAGTAATTAAGATTTCTAATAAGGCTAGTTTTTGAGTACTACTATTTCGAAGAAGAATAAGGATTTTATCGCCAGTATCCTTCGTCGCGCCTTCGCACACCTCGCGTATGGGATGGGAGGATGGGCGCAAGCGTTGCTCAGCCACGAGTCGGCGGATCGCGCTACGTAAGAAAAGATCCACAAGGCGATATCGAGGCCCTATTATACGATTGCTTACTTCAATATAAATAGAAGGGTTTAAGCCATAATTACTACACACTAATAACACACATTTCTTTGACATTATCAGCAAACACAGTTAAGGCGGTTGTGAATCAAAATTTCCAGAGATTAAATGCAGTGATCCAGTCTAGCCCTTACGTCGTCGTACTACACCGGAGAACAAGGAATAAGGGTCAATTCATTTTAAATGTATTTCATGTCATTGTCTGTTCTGTGATTGTAACAGTCTTAATTTCATGAAAATAGTCCTAGTTTATAAACAATACTCATTACTATAGTTTTCTAATATACAAGGTGGGCCAAAAGAAGTCATCCGATGTTGTTTGGCTCTCATTTTTTTTCTAAATGAAAAACTTCGATTGTGTTGTTTGATTATGTTTATTTGAACCTTTAGAATTTTATTGGTCAAGTCCAGAAGATCATATCGGCCAAATGGGCGCCGCCACAGTTGATTGCTGTAGGTACGGGCTATACGGCGTCCTCGAAAAATATATAAGATAATGCTAGTTTTAGTACATAATACAGTTTGTACTTACTACATTTAGCACTCCATAGTTTTGTAGTAAGCTTTAAATTTTACGCTCAGACAACACCAACTTAATGAATAATCAAAGAATAGAAATATTCTTATGTGTAATAGTGGATGCCCGCAGCTTCGCTCGCGTGGAATTAGACAAAATTCAAAAACGGCAAAGTTTTATACTAACTTTGCACCCCCGTTTTACCCACTTAGGGGGTGAATTTTCAAAAATCCTTTCTTAGTGCTCCCCTACATTATAAAAGGAACCCCTGTGCAAAATTTCAAGTTTCTAACCCTTATAGTTTAGGCCCTGCGTTGATATTATGTCAGTCAGTCAGCTTCTCCATTTATATATACAACTATATAAATATTGCATTGCCATCGGTCCTTGAAAGTGTGCAAAGTTTCAAATTAATCCGACGTTTTGAAGTGGTCTTAATCTAAAATCACGTTAAAAGATTCCGTTACATATCTACATACATACATACAAAAGCTAAACTGTCTGTGAGTATTGTTTAATTTGATACAAACTCCTCCAGCATTAATGAAACTGATTTGAAATAACTTCGACTTTAATCTGGAACAAAACGCACATACTATAATATAAAATACACAGACAGGTAAATAATTTCTATCTGCAACTGACAACTAATTCGTGGCGATCCTATCCTGAGCCACTTTCGGATGTATGAGAATAGGAGAGACTTGAATCTTCTCAAAGGCTGGAACGAATGATTTACCTGCCTACCACATACCTTCTTTGTTTTATCTAGCATAAATCTTGCCTTGCCCAGTATTGTGGGTAAAGATATTTTTTAATATACATATAGAAGCAAAGAAGCTTTTGTCTGCCGCTTATTTACCGTATTCTTTGAAGCCAGTTGATGCGATTTCTAGGAATTTTATATGACAGTTTTTTATTCTATGACGAAAGGATGTTGACAAATCACTATTAAAATATCAAAGCTAAACCGAAAACAACTTTAAGTACCTTAGTCTTAGTATAATATTATTCTACTATTAATAATCTACAATACAATACAATACAAAAATACCTTTTTGTACACCAAAAAGAAAGACACAATACAGGAATAAAAACATTGATAAAAACATCTAGTTTCACCTAGATGTATATCTTATCTTATATCTATACTAATAATATAAAGAGGAAAGATTTGATTGTTTGTTTGTTTTGAATAGGCTTCAAAACTACTGAACCGATTTGAAAAATTCTTTCACTGTTGGAAAGCTACACTATCCCCGGGTGACATAGGCTAAATTTTATTTTGGAAAAAAATAGGGTTCCGTAAGATATTTGGGTTTTTCGGACACAAGGTGTAAAAAAATCAACCAGAAAAGTTACTTATTTTGCGTACGCTGCCTAAACTATAAAAGATAGAACCATAAAATGTTCTAATTAATTGTAGATCTTATAAATATCTATAAAAAAGTCAGCGACACACTATACCTATCTATGTCGAGTGAGGCACAACAACCATTTTTTTATCTTGAATTTTTTTTGGACTACATTTACAGTTTATGTAGATAATATTTGGTCTTTGAATGATTAAAATTGGACGTTTGGTTTTGAAGTGTCTGTCTGTCTGTTTCGCTTTCACGCCAAAACTACTGAACCGATTTAAATAAAATTTGATACACAGTCTAGAGCCTGACAAAGGACATAGACACTTTTTAATTGGAAAAAAGTGTTGTTATGGGTTGAAAAGGGAGATGAAAGGTCGTATGAAAGTATTGTCATTTTCAGAACTAGAAGCATAAAACTTAAATTTTAGGCTGTTGATAAGGTAATCCTTACTAATCCTATCCTACTAATATTATAAAGGGGAAAGTTTGTAAGTATGTATGTATGTATGGATGGATGTGTGTTACTTTTTCACGTAAAAAGTACTGAATGGATTTTAATGAAACTTTACAATAATATAGCTTATACATCAGAATAACACACAGGCTAAAATTTATAAAGATATTGTGTGAATTGTCCAAAATATGACGATAAGTGTCAAGTAGGTAAGTAGGAAAAAATCTACCATCTGCGAGCTATTCTGGCGTGCGCTGCCAAAACTACTGGACCGATTTCAAAAATTCTTTCACCATTAGATAGCTGCATCTTCACTGAGTGACATAGGCTATATAATATGTATTACTAGGCGTAAACGAAACTATTGTTATAATCTATATATGTAAAATAAAGTCGTGTTAAATTTTTTTTTTTTAGTAACCTGACGCAAATAGGGTTTATGTGTGTATTATAATTTTGATTTTTACATAAAATACCCGTGCGAAGCCGGGGCGGACCACTAGTATTATATATAAATGAATTGCTGTTCGTTAGTCTCGCTAAAACTCGAGATCGGCTGAACGGATTTATCTTATCTTGGTCTTGAAATGTTCGTGGAGGTCTAGGGCAGGTTTAAAAGGTGAGAAAAAATCGAATAATTGCCGGGAAAACCCTAAATAGAGCCCTTTTCTTTTTCCCATACAACGATTCCGTCTGTCAATCAATACTTTGATACAAAATAGATGCCCGATGCTAACCTGTCAAATTAGCTGTCTCTGCTTTTAGTGCAGTGCTCAGCTTTAATTTGCTTCGGCAAGTTTTTACTACCTATGAATCAAGCGCTAACTTTGAATATTTTCCGGAGAACAGGGAAATCGGCGTGAAGCGAATGAAGCGTCCATTTATTTACTTTTAAAAATCTGAAGTTAAATTCTAGCATATGGAATAACGGGCAATAAATAAGCTAAGAATTACTGTAGGTATATATTAGAAGTCTGCAAATTCTTAAGCGAAAAACGACAATGTCTTTTGTGGAGCTAAAGTTAACGCGTTAAGAAGAATCTATTATTATATCTAATTTCTCGCGAGCGAAGCTGCGGGCGTCCACAAGTATAATAATAATATTAAAGATAATTGCCGGTCCTAGCGATCTCTTCCAGACAACCAACTATACATAATAGTATCTCATGAATATATGAGATACATATTATACATACCTACATGAAGGCCAAATATGAACCTTATGCATAATAAGTTCTGGAGACGCTCAAGCTTATTCAGTTGCTCCTCTGAAAGGTCGAGATACCAGACATCCGTATAGATAGGAACCAAAGTCAGAGGTACGTACCTACTTAATTAGTAATATAATAACGAATAGTACTATCTTGATTAACTTATTAATTATCAAAACTAAAAATAACAATTTAACGATTAATTTAAACATAAATAGTAAGGAATAGACCATGAACAGTGAACATGCCGTGTAGGCCGCACGATGACCTAACGCATTCCCAACAAGACAAACTGTGTGCTCTTGTTCACATACCACAAGACCTCATTTATATTGCATGATTGCATGTTATTAGGAAGCCCACCTCTATTGAACTGTGAAAACATATATATCATTTGAGTCGATACGGATCGAATAACTGAAACCTAACCGTTTTGAAATGATTCAGACACACGAATAATATTAATACCTGTTTCAATTGGGCATTGTTTTAATAACAACTGACGTATTTCGCAACTAACTTTGAAATGCGTTGCGTCAATAGTTCTTGCAATTGGAGTGTCCGTATTCGTATTAATGGGAGTCGTCACCGGACTCGCGAGAGCTTACGGGATGTGTGACAGACTGTGGCGAGTGGCGATGCACCGCGCGTTGCACGCGAGCACGTGGTGTGGCATGACGGTCAGTCCACGGCGGGACGGATGCCGGTCTGCGGCGCGCGGCGGCGTCTGATCGCGCTGCCGCTAGCTAACCGCTTAGTCACGGCTTCGACTACGACTGGGCACCTCGCTACCTGTGATAAACGCGCGACCCGATTGTGATAACACTGTGATTCTCTGATTAGGTATATTATGGGCTTCCTCGATGACGTGAGCGTGACATTTTCAGTGTTCAAAAAGTGTCCAATCCTCAATTTAAAAAAAAAGTGCAAAGTTCGCCGCAACTATAATGTGTCGACTGCGAGCCGAAGGTAACGCTCTATTTAATAAACAGTGCAATTCCAATTAGAAGATGTAAAGAACACGCGGAGACTTTATCGCATCTTGATTTAAAGATAGTGTAACTGTAAGTACTGCACCGAATGTCTAAGCGTTCACGCGATGCGGATACGTAGATAACGTATCCGTATGCAACGTCATAATAACAAACAGACACAGACAGACGGATTATAGTGAGTATGTATGGGCTGCAAAAAAAGTACCATACAAAATAGAATATTATTTAAAAAATCTAACGGATAAACAAAACAGTAATCACATGTTTGATAATAATTATAGCATTACGACCATATTTCGACTAGGAAATTTTTATAATTGTAATGTGCTCGGTGGTCTAAATATAAATTAATGAACGACTAATTTTTTCTTTAACGAACTTAGAAGGAACCTATCATCTAAATCGAATCACCATTAAAAACGTGTTTAAGCAGGTACCTGCGATCCGATATGTATCAGTTTTACGGTGATGTATAATATCTATGCATATTATATCTACGCATATATCTACGCAGTTACTACCTATTACAATACGCATGTATTATAGGTACGTATCGGTCAATGTGTGAATTCTTATGCTAATTTTGTTATTTTGTTAAAATGTATCGATTTGAATTAAAGTGAGTATCTAATGACGTAAGACACTTCTCGAAAAACAACTGTACAAACCATAATGCGGTGATCTGCTGAACTCATTTTTACCATAGAGTAAGGACCAATGTATGTAGTCCGTGGTAAGTAATACATACAATAGGTATACATACCTCACTATTCCATTTTAAACAAAAAATCTAGGGGTTGGGATTCATTTTTATATTTTTTAATCAGACCAGTAGTTTCCATAATATTATCGGCGATACACAAACTTACAAATATCCCTTCATAAATACTTTTCCAACCTTTTTTCCTTTAATCAATATAGATAATACCTACTACCAATAACAATAACTCGTAAGCAGGCAAGTAGAAAAACCAAGACCCAGATGGATATTGACATAATTATTGCTTGAAAGGATCGTGTTTGCCTTCAAACTGCGACGCAGAGCCTACGTCACTAGCACAAATTACCATGACTATGACTAACCGGTCAGATGCAATAAAAACAGTTTTTGATCAAAAACAAATACTTGCCTTAATTTAATACTTACGAGCTTCGTAGTACTCCATTACATTACAATACAATATGATACATGCTTTATTGATTACCAAAGTAGGTTATTTAAATTCAGGGAATACATTTAGATGGAACAATTATTAGCGATAGTATTATGGCTCAGGACGAGTAATCTCTTACAGATAAGCCAACAACATCAATTAATTGAAGTAGGGCGAGAACTGCAATATCCGTACATTTAAATAATAAGATATTTACATGAAAAGGACAGACAATGACGTTGAATCTTAAGGTTTAAAAAATGAAATATGGTCTTTCGCCCACTTGGCACAATAGACACGAATATCGAGATATTTTAATAAGGCAAGGAGGTTCCTACGATCCAAAACATGATATGAAATTCTAAAAGAAAAATAAAAGAAAATCATTGCCTATTTAATTTAACAAGATTTCATTATGAGACTTCCAATACCATTCCATTCGAGCGAGAGAATTTCTGTTGTTTCAAACTCGGAATCCGGTATTAGTACCTACTTATTATACTGTATATCTTTTGAGATCATCAAGGCCAAAAGTTTTTATACAATATAGCTAAAGACATTTTTTATAAATTTCTATCAATCTGGTTTTTATCAATCGCGTTGTCTTTTTGCGAGATGGTTTGCAGCTAGAATGCTATGATAGTGTTCCATAACATGACGTATCACCACGCCTGTACTTCCCTGAAGGTGTGTTTTCATCTCTTTTCACCAGATATGTTTAGGTCCCATGCTATACTTGAGTTTAGTGTTCGTAACGTTACATAACATCACGCCGGTATTTCCTCGATATGGTAAGCAGAGATGTGTAGTCTTCAGCCCACATGAGACTACTGCCACAGAATACATAATAGTACAAGTACTACTGCTCGATATAGACCTTCTCGAAGGAAGGCTTATGATTATGATGATGATTAATTTGCGTTAAAGTTTTTAAGTATTTATAACACATTTGCTCGTAAAGGGCCCCTTATTTCACCAATTTCAATATCGTAATGTATCTCATTACCGCACTTGTGCGTTTTACATTACATTACCGCACTTGTGCTGTAATGTAGGTTTTTTTTTAATAAGGTAAAACGCACGGTTTAACAAGATGCTCCGTCTAAAACGAACAGTACTTTTTCAATCTTATCAAAGAGTTTTTATGTCAGAAAAGTGGTCAAAATTTTATGAATAAAATTAACTTTGGGAGATAGAATATAAAAAATAAACATTTAATTCTTTAATTTAATTAATTTTGACAATAAATTACAATAATTTATCTGTAACAAAAACAAAAACATATTAATTTACTTTAAAATAATACTGGCTGTTTTTGTGTCTTTGCCTTAAAAAAAAGTGCTGATGCGCGCGCATCGTTTTGTGAAGAAGTAAAAATTATTCCGCGCGCTTTTTCTTTTCGTTGCATTGTTTTTATTTGAAAATGTCATCAAGTAATGATGAATTTATTAATTTATTTCCTCGCAAATATGTTATAAAACGTCGTATGACACACGTGCGCTTTGATAATTACAGCCTCTGCTTTCTTGTAGCCCTCGCCTACGGCTCGGGCTAGCAATATCGCCTCGGCTGTAATTTTCAACTTACCGCACTTGTATCATAATGTACTATTATATCTGCATGGTGCTCTATATATATATATATATATACCATATTTATTATACCTTAATATCATAATTATTATTTTATTTTGTTTGATTCAAATTATTTTAGCTCTCATTGTTTTTTTTGCATCATAATTACCTAGATTAACATTAAATTTAATATGTGAATGTGTACCACTGCCATCTAGCAGGCGTTCATATAAACGAGTACGTTGCCGTATCATACCAAGTTTACCTAACCGCCGCGGACTACACTTTTACCACAACTTTTACTGAAACGGTTCTCCTTCAGGTGTGGTCAGTCCATAGCCACCTCATTCACAGGAAAATAAAATTAATGTTTGCCTGTAAAGTCGGTCTACGGACGATAATTTTACGTGATAACATAAACTAAATTAAAAGTTGGTAAAAATAGGAAATACTGTAAAAAAAGTGTGTGTGTACACGTGTGTACACGCGATAGAAGTTATACTTCTTTGGCGTAACAAGATAAAAATCTTTTCAAACATTTTATTACTTATTCTACGTTTGTAGAAAAAACGACACTAACAATAGAAAAAAGGTATTTAATACATTGAAAGTTTTATTATAACGCATTATCTAGTTAAATAAAGTTTATTTAAATATCACAAAAAATCACCGGAATGAGCTCACAGACTTTGACATAACTTCAAAAGAACAATAACTTTGAATCTTTATCAAATTGTCCAAGGTAAGTTTCACAAAGATTGTTGCGATTGTTTGTTTATTCGGTCCTTCTTGTGACCACGAATTGGGTATTTGAAAAAAAATTATTATTGATTTTTTTTATGTATTTTAATACTATATTGTTAATAATATTGATATTTAATGCAAAAAACTTAAAAATGTTTTTTTTCAATTAATTATAAACAATTAAAAATTGATGAAATTTGAATAAAAATCACGTGACTATAAACGCGCCATGATTGGTCACCATATTTGTGACTTCAAAATGTTATATAAAGGAGGATGCCCATTTTGGTACCCCATGTCCAATCAAGATGAATCACGCACCGGTACCAGGTTCCATACATTTTTGTCCATCATCCTTTAAATATTTAACAATGAAAACTAACATTATGACGTCACACGCGCTCGGGTTTGTTCGGGAGTTGTCGGCGTGTCTTCGGTACTGGATTCAAAAATTATTGAATTGAATTTTTATTTTTAAATAACTTTTAAATTATTGCGAGAAAAAAAGAAAAAAAAATAGTTTTGTTATAAAACTTATATATGATCTTTTCATTTATCACATAAAAAAAAAATATTCAAATACCCAATTGCGCTCGCACCGTCGTCGTCACACCGTGACGGAGACACGGATCAGCGAGTTCGCATTGACAAGTTAATTGCTTTAACCTTGGATATTGTGGACACGATTACAAGCAAAAAAGCATTTGATTGGTGTCAATCCTTTGACTATAGCGGATGTTTTCGTTTCACTACTTGTATCAGGAACTACTCGTATTATGACTTCCATACATCCGCGCAGGCGATATTACAAAGTAAGAGCTGGGGTCATAGCCCCAGTGCTGCAAGCTTAGCAAGAATGTAAAACCGTTCTCTAAACAAATCGGATACCCTCATTTATCTATCTACTGCCTTTTGTTCCTCCAAGAGATAGAGATACTTACCTAATTAAAATTAAAAATAATAATGAATAATTAAATTCAAAACGAATAAGTATCGAACATAAAAGCAGTCACCTATTATATTACAATCCATTCAGCTAATAAGATCCTCCTCAGTTTATAAATTAAGGTATCATGTTATTTATGCATCAAATAAGAAATAGGTTAGCGATACTGTGACAAGCGGTGACAGCCCAGTGGCTATCGAATTCGCCTTTCACTCTAGCGGTCCAGGTTCAAATCCCAAGCGGCACGCACCAATGAATTTTCTAAGTTAAGTGCGCTTTACGAAATTAAATGTCATCTGCTGTAACGGTGAAGGACACATCGTGAGGAAACATGCATGCGAGAGAGTTCTTCATAATGTTCTCGAAGGCATGTGAAGTCTGCCGATCCGCACGTGGTGGACTAAGGCCTAATCCCTCCCATTCGGAGAGGAGACCCGAGCCCAAAAGTGGGACTAAGAATGGGCTGTGGTGGTAGCGATTATTACTCATACATTGTATAGATCTTATATTATACTCATATATTGTAGTTTAAATTTAAAGCCCATGTAAAATCAATATTTTACATGGACTTTAAATTTAAAGATTTAAAGATCACAACAATATTTTGCCTCTTCAAATATTAGTAAAATATTTCAATTAGGAGTCGCGAAAGATATAGGTCACTCGTACCTACCTACTATCTTTCCAATTGTAATATAATATTATACTATCGTCTAGCCGCAACTATCATAATAAGTCATTTTGATATAGATCTTCTTTACAATGTCTACCTATGTTTGCTTACGACAGTGAGTTGAATCTGCAAGCATAGAATAAAGAGTCGCTCCGCTCTACACTTTATACTATGCTGCAAGGGTCTACTAAATAGAGCAGTGAGAACTTACCCATAGTAATTAATTGTATCAGGCGTTACTTTGCGGAACTCCATTATTACAAACCAAGAATTAATCTACTTTGCAACAATCCGCGAACAAAAACGTATGGTGACGTATGTTACTTATATGGTGCTACGTGCATGAAAGTATACATACGTCACCATACGTTTTTGTTCGCGGATTGTTGCAAAGTAGATTAATTCTTGGTTTGTTACCCATAGTACTTAATACACTAATTTATGACTTCTGAATTGCATGACAGAAAGCGCCTGATAGTTATTACATTGAGAAAATATCCTTTTAAATTTAAATTCGGTCGTACAATCTTGCATAACCTTGTTTATGAGTCGTTAGTATTGTTCCACTGTGACAAAATGGTTTTATTCTTGCTCGCTTACTGGAACCGAAACCGCAGTAGATCTTAGAGCATGTTTTAGAATTCCGCAACTACTATTTTCACCAGTGGAAGATATTAACAGTGGTTAAAAATATCCAATATACAATTACTTACTACAACATACAATTACTTATGTTGTAGTAAATAAATATTTCATTCAAAGAAATTCACTAAGTATTATATAAAAATATTTGATATACTTAAACAAAATCAAAGAGTTTTACGTAAAGTAGAAGTAGGTATAACCTTTAATATCCATCAAGTGGTAACGGGTAGTCTCGGGGATACGAATTAACATATTATTATACTGGGGTTTACCACAATAGATCACGTGGTCGACGAGGCCCTTGGGTCGGGACACTTTGACTGACGAATAATAATAATAACATGGAGAATACGTATTGAACGTATATAATGAAGTCAACATTTACTGGCAGCGGCTGGATTAAAGCGACTTAATTATTTTCATATTAGGCTTCGTGCACTGTAGATAGACATTTTAATTAAGCGATTATAGGTAGACCTAGATAAAGAAAATTTACTAACTGGTAGATATTAAATTTTTTCAGTCGTCACCATTTAATTTTTACTTTTTTTTACTTTGAATATTAATTTGAAACAAATAAAGACTCAGCATTTAGGGATATTATTAATTTACAAATAAGTGTTATATCTAGATGCGTTACAATTATGACTTATGTTATCAAATATTACTTGTAGTGTAGGTAACATACATACCTCTCCCAATCAACGGAAAGTTAGTCAACATATTTTTCCAAATCGGGCATGAGGAGTTGTTGAGATTAGCTTGAAATTTTACAAGGTGGAAAAAACCTAATTCAAGATTTTTTTAGAGAGAAGCGTGTTTTTTTAGTGTTTTTAAACTATTAATTTATTTTATACTTTTTATTAGGTCTATATAAATTTTATACAGGCACCTATGTCAATATTTACAATATTCAATATTTACACAATTTATATTATTATTATATTATTATAAACACTATTTACACTCAATATTTACAAGTAGATATAAAATAGGTTTGTTATAACCTTGAAACCTGATCGTGTTCAATGTCCGTTACGTGGCCTTTCTCACAAGTGCAAACACGACTATGATACAATATTCCATCATGGAATGCCAGTGCCTATCTTCCGGCTTCATCATCAGACCTTGAAACCTAATCGTGGTCAAAGACTTTACCACAAGTGCAAACACGACTATGATACGATATTCCATCATGAAGTTCCAGTTAATATCTTCCGGCTCCATCATCAGATCAGTTCTACAGTACCATATTATTGCATTGTCATCGGTCTTTGACAGGTGTGCAAAGTTTGAATTAAATCTGATCGTTCAAAGTAGGACAAAATCGAGCTCAAAGGAGTCGGTTACATACATACAAACATACAGGTGAAACTAATAAAAGCGTGTTAAAAACCTTGAATTGTATTTAAAATTTTGTAAGTGGGAGGGTGCATGAGTTACTGCATGTAAAATTTAAATTATCTCAACATTCTCGACGCTTTCTGCAAATATAGCTATGAGATTTAAGTTATTCAACGATACTTCATACGTGACGCCTGAATACTGAATATAAGGTAGTTGTATCTATGAATATGGAACGTATGAACGTCGTCACGGAACAGCTATTTCGTTTCAGTCAACGCTCCAGGTAGACAGAGAACAACACTGTTTAACAAACCCACAGCAATTTTTTAAATAAGTAATGAAGCAGTATCCCTTAATAATATGTATAACCTTTTATGTTGATAACGAGTAAACGATGCTACATGTACAAAACATGCATTTTATTTAAATTCATAATTCCATGCTATTAGAAATCCAGTTGATGAAACTACCATTATTATACAGGTTATTGAGTGATATTTTTGAATGATGAGAGGAGAGTTCCTTCCCATTGCCGATAAAATGGAGAAGAAAACTGATTTCAAATTGTTAATTTTCAAAAATTTCTATCTATCACGCTATAACGCTTAGCTTAGATAAAGTTCCTTATATGTCATTTGTACGATTATTACAAAGGCAGTATTAACGCTAGTTAACATTATAATGCTAGTTGAAGGTCAAATAACGAAGAGCATTTTTTCTACTATTTGTCTAAGTTGAAACTAACAACTACTAGATTGATAAAGTCACTTATACAACGTTGCAAAATGTCCGAGTAACAATCTTGATGCTTTTGTTTCTTTTGCGCGCGTTTCAAAACTTTTGGATAATAGACAAGTTTCTCAATGTGAATCATGAAATACAAGTTACAATTTCAGGTAGTTTAAGCTATGCCACAATAGTAGTAGGAACTAAGTAAGTTAAGAGTCGGCATCATATCAGTAAATTGACAAGTGCAGAAAATATTCAGTGGTGGTACTCTTCCTTTTTCGAGAATTGAGAAATTGTGTGTGTAGCACAATTCACATAATCATTCTTACAAGATGTGACGTCATAATTTCCATATTGCATCTCGAAGTTAAGAGCGTGCTCTGAATACATTACACATTGTCTCCGGCCTAGCCTTGTCCCGCAGACGGTCGGCCGCGGCCGCGCGATACCAGTTCTCGACACTCTTATAGGCCCGTTTCACACAATTGTTTTATTATCATGGCTTTGAAAATCCTGGCAGAAAACCTAAAACTTAACAGTGCGCCAGTATTTTCCCGAAGGGGTAGGCAAATTACTCGAACTAAATTCTACTAAATAGTTATACATTTAAATGTCTTTTTTTTAAAAGCTTTTATTTAACTTCACTCTTATGTATTCATGTATGTATGTCCTGGAATCTTGCAATCAATATTTCACCCACTTCCACTGAAGCTATCGAGCTGAAATTTGGCACACATATTAGGTTCCGATGACAATGCATGAAAATAAAACAAAAAGTTATAAAAGCATTTAAAAAAAATAAATTTTTTTGCAGTAAGTTTTTCAAGTTATGTGCTGTAATATATTCTCGGAGGCTTCTCACTGTGAGTGGAGTTCTGTCCTCAACAGTGGCCCAATAAAAGGGTTGTGATGATGTTAACGAAATAATGGATTGCTTGTTATTTGTTACATTAAGATGGCCAACTACTTATTGCCTGTAGTATTTGATGTGAACATTGCTAGGATTTTGTAAATAGGATAGTCCACTTTATATGATAAGTTTTTAAATTAAACCTCTATCTACTGTCAGGCAAAAAGTCGTATCACTATTTTATTGAGACAAGCCAAAAATTACTACTTTACTTAAATAATAATAAACTTAAAATATCTCACTTTGGTTAGATATTCTAAAACAAAATTCGTAAAATCTTAAGTAGTAACAATAGTGATATACCTACCTACTGATGAACGACAACTGTTAATATGTATTTATGAGCATTTTCGTGCTTTGAAACTAAGTAATGAAACAGTTGATCGTGTTTTTTACAGCCAAGAGGGATGTTTTTGTAATACCTGTATCAATGTTTAGTTCCGCTTCGAGTTTAATACTTCCACTGACACCACAACGTCTACAACCCTCTAGCTCTTCCACTTGTGCACGCGTGTCCACTCTGAATGTAAGGACTATACTCCACCACGTTGGTTTTAACCGTCTTTAACAACTAAATTTCATAAAGTTCACATAACTTGAAAAGTCATTGGTGCCGGCCGCTTTGATTTGAACCCGTATCTTTTGAGCGAGCGGGCGAATAGATATAATTCTAGTATAGAGTAATGATAAATCTATGAGCGGGCGAGTTTTGGCTACTGGGCTATAATCACTATAGCACACTGGAAAAACCTTTGGATTTATCGGCTGTCTTCAGACCTCCTCAGTGAGAAGTAAAACATACTTAATCTCTATAGTGGGCTACAAATGGTTCTACCATCATTAAACGAATAGTTTTATTAGTTAAGGTTATTAACAAACAATGCCTCTAATGAATACATTTACTCAGCAAGTTCTTTTGTTAAAAACGTGACGAGGCCCTTGAAACACTCGTGTACCTTGGCAGATAATTACTTAAATCACATGAAAAAGGAATGTGGCTCAAAGAAAAAGGTACACAATACGTGACTGACTGATTTACGTGCCTTTTCCATTTGAATAATATATCCCTCATAAATTATTAACGAGAATAAAACCTATGTAGGTTAAAAATTTGGTATTACACTTTATGTGACCTTTACCTAATTGTATTGTATGTTTGTAGATAAATTGCAACGCAATTTTAACGCAGTGCTCGTGTGGCACTCATTGCGTTGAAGTCACTGCGTTGCGACGACGCAGCGCAGCGGCAGCGCCCGTGTGGCATCTCCCTAAACTTGACACTTATCGTCATATTTTGGACAATTCACACAATATCTTTATAAATTGTAGCCTGTTATTCTGATGTTTAAGCTATATTATTGTAAAGTTTCATTAAAATCCATTCAATACTTTTTACGTGAAATCACATCCTTCCATACTTACAAACTTTCCCCTTTATAATATTAGTAGGAATTAGGAAGTACGAAGTAGTATATTAATATTTGAGTTAAAACGAGTTATAGAAAATAAAAAATGTGCTACAAAACCAAAAATCCCTTCGTCGTTTATTTTAAGAAATTTTGAGAATGTATCCCTTAAATTGTTATTTTATCGAGTGAAGCTCCGTTTCCTCCCTTACGGCTTCTTGAGGCGTGACAGAAAGGAAGGAAGGAATTCGTGGAAATACCTCGCCTTAACATGAGGAACCGGGCTTAAATTTAATCACATCTTCGTATAACCGGTGTTTTAAGAACTTCAAATACTTTGATAGTAATAATTTCATAACGACATAAGTTCACCGAAAGCGCACATTTATATGTAAATAGGTTCCAATTTAATCCAACTTTACGTCTGGTTTCTCATCCCAGATCTCCGTGATTGGTTACTTCTGGAATTGCTTCAACCTGTTGGTATATTAATAAAAAAAGACGTGTGGCACTCGGAGACTGCCGCGGTAAAGCTATTGCATAGCATTTTTATCAACTTATGCAATTATAATTATTTATTGGTTTTATTTATGCAGTATTTTATCAAAATCAAAATCCCCTAGTGTTACGGTCCAGAGTGTGAGCCTGGCATTACCGAACGTGAGTCATCGAACACTTTTGAAGGTGTTTGGCATGAAAAATGTACTCTGTGGTGTTAGGTTTTATTTTCGTTACGGAATTTCTGGATTCCGTCTCCACGCTCAAGGCCCGCGATAGAAGCTACTTGATTTTAAATTAATATAATTATAAGGTTTAACTTGGTTAGTATAGACATAGTAGGCAATAATAATATGTTTTTTGTGATCTCCTGATCCAACGACCTAGCAGTTGAAAGATTTTGCTAATAAAGATAGATATTTTACACAATATTGTGCTTAATATCTCAAATACTTGTATCAATAGAACGATACATACGATATATATACCGGGGCAATATAATGGAAATGTTCAGACCACCACAAAGCTTTCTTTCTCCCACTGTTGGTCCACTACGCTGGCTAAGTGTGGATTGGCAGACTTCATGAGACTTCACATGCCATCGAGAACACTAAGAACTGTTGGTCATTTTGGGAATTCAGACATTTCGGGATTTGGGCATTTTTGAAATTGTACAATATTATGTGAAGCAATAAGTATGCTCTAGACCTCCCCCGCAGCAGTTTGTGGGGAACACCCGTGCCCAGCAGTGGGACGTCTATGGGTCGAAGCGATGTGAAGCAAAAAGCATCCATAGCCCAATGATTCGCGTCGATTCAATGTGATTGACAGAGTTAAGCAACGTCGGGCGCGGTCGGTTTGTGAATAGGTGACCACGCTATAGACCACACGCAAATTTGTCTGTGGGGGAGGCCCGTATCCAGCAGTGGTTGGTTTATGGGTTGCAGCTTTATGAAGCAAAAACATTGCAACTCTTTTTACAAAATATAACGTTGAAGGAGGTGTATGAAATTGTCTAAAGTGTAGTAAACAAGCATAATAGTCCAGCAGCCACCGCCTGTTTTTTTAGTGAGTAATAACAGGCTGAATCTTCGTGAGCAGGTTCGAATATGAGTGTTTATAAAACATGTCGATTCGATATACATATTTGTAAAATCAAATAGTCACACAGTCCTACATATTATGTAGTGGTACGGTTTTCCAGTCTATGTTTAGAAGTTATCCAGACTACGGTAAGACATTTCATTTATAACTGAATTTTAATTTTTTATTATGTTTCATGTTAAAAATCTGCTGGCCTCCTGAAAAATCTATATAATAAAAATGAATCGCAAAATGTGTTGGTAAGCGCATAACTCAACAACGCCTGGACCAATTTGGACAATTCTTTTTTTAAAATGTTCGTTGAAGTTCAAGGATGGTTTTTACGGCGAGAAAAATTTGAAAATTCATCCCCTAAGGGGGTAAAACGGGGGTGCAAAGTTAGTATGAAGCTTTGCCGTCCACTAGTAGGTAATAAAATAAACGAATCAATCCCCATTGGAGGAGTGTGGTGGAGTATGCTCTCGGCCTCCATCAACACTGGAGATGACTGTGGGGCTTCCCACCTCCACCTCTGCCCACAGACGAGTTACTAAGACTTTTGAGTTTAAAGTTTTAAGACATGAGAGTTTGTTGGTTTTTTCAATGATTTTCAATACTATGCTCCATAGAATTCAGTGCTAAAAAGTTAAATGTGCACCGACGTTGTGCTCGATGCCATGCGCGTCGCTGAGTAAATAAAGAACTTACCAATTGGCGCGTAATCGAAGATTCACTTTTACGATAGTAGTTATAGTTATTATGAACATTGACCAAAATGTAATAGATCAAAGGATAAAACTTGAAACAGGTGTTTATTAAAATACTTTTTAACAAATATTACAAATTCACACACAACTTGAGTTACAAATTCATCACAAATAATATTACGTACTAGCAACATCGATAGTAGGAACAATCAGGTCTTTTGTCATTCCACAGTTGCAGCAAAGCCAGCTGTTGGTACTTGGCACCAGGTGTTCGCTACTCACGCATTCCAGGTGGAATTGCGAAGCGCAGCGGCTGCATTTGATTGACGCACATCCTTCCATGGTACGCTTGCAAGAGGCACAATCCATGTTTGAAAAAATTACTTGAAATTAGCTGAAACAAACAGAAAATATTATATAGTACAAATTAAACGTTAACCATTAAATACGAAGAAGAAACCATTTTACTACATAAAACTTACGTAAATTCGAGAAGCAAATAGAATATTTTACTTTTGCACTTTTTAAATTTTTTATTTAATTTAAAATCTATTAGTCGTGTCGTGTGACTTGTATCGTTCTTTGTGATGAAATGTGTCAGATAATATAACAAAAGTTCCTCATAAAAATTCTCGGAAAAAGAACGATTTGAATTTGAAACGAACTTTTTTCTAAACATCTTATTTCGTGAATCCTCCATCAAAGTTGTAAATACTTAAAATTTTCACCGGCCCGTTTTGGAGAAACGTCAACTAAATTTGAAATATGTCAGATTGAATTTATCCGCTTTGAAAAAGTTTGCGACAAAATATTTCAAAGATAACTTCCAAAGAACTTTGAGAAGTTTATTAACGGGAAAACGTAAGCGTTTGAAGATAATATGTATAAAAAGTGTATGTTTATGGAAATTCAGAGTTTGGACTATAGGGGTCGTCTTGATTTTAATGAGTAGGTTTTAATATTTATCAAATTTTGAACTGAACCTACTCGTAAATCCTCAGAATACAGAAGCGTAAATCAAAATTGTTATTTTAATGCTTTTTTCTCCATCGTTTAGATGTATTTGTACTCCTCAGAACTTGTGCATATGGTCTAAGAGCGCTTTGCATAGGAAGAAGAATGAATAGGAGAAACTGTTCATAGGGATATGTATCATCGAGTAAGTTAATGTTCGGGATTGAAGATGAAATTATTGTTTTTTTTTGTCTGCAGACGGACGAGCGAGAGCACAGGGGGCGGAGCGCGGGTGCTGCGGTCCACACCTGACTGGAGTGAGAACGCCATTAGTGGAGAGCACCTCTGGCTGCCTACCTCAGTCTCCGGAGACGGCTGTTACGTCGGCGATTCAGAATGTCAGGTGTGTAACTAACATTAATCGGCTCTTAGTCATGCGATCGATAGTGTTGAGCTACCGGTTTTAGTCGGCATGGGTGCCCGAAAATTTCTACAGCTCTTCCGTGCTTCGAAGGGCATATTAAGACGTCGGTCCTGGTTGTTGCAGAAAAATATAGTAATTACGATGTCATTGTCTATGGGCGGCCTATAAAAAAACCGGGTTCACACCTACCCCTGCGCCATTCCGCACTAGAGCAGCATGGTAGAGTAGACCTTCTCAGTTGTTGGACGACACCCGTGCTTTGTATTGGGCCGAGTGGTGCTGGTATCAACTTGCACATCGCTCTAATTGATTTTCTATAGATTTTTCTTGCTCAGATTTTCACAAAAGGCAACATTCCGACAACTTACTGCTATGATTCACCTGTGGGTTTTTTCACCGTAGTCGACGTCCCACTGTTGGGTACAGGTCTCCCCGACTGACATAGTGGAGGTATAAAGCATATTCTACCACACTGCTCTTACGCGGATTTGTGGAGGAGTTTTAGTGGTCAACCCAGTGTCGAATATTCTCAAGTCACCCGAAGGACTTCGACAAGGCTTGATAATTGTTTTTACATTGAAAACAAGAAAGTTGCGCTGAGCTATTTAATGTTAAATTTTTGAGTTTTAAATTATACTGTGTTATATTTATATTAGGTATAAACTTAATTATTATTTATAAAGATTCCTGATGCCGTGTCGCCGCTATCTGCTTGGCCTACAAGTCGACATACAAAGTGCCCATACTAAAATTACGCTAGCTCTTTCTACCAATATTCGACTATGCTGATGTGTGCTAACTTGATATAACTGAGGAGCAACTACGAGAAAATAAGTTTGAGCGTCTCCAAAATGTGTGTATACGGTTTATATTTGGCTTACGCAAATAAGGCCATGTTTTAGAATTTCGCACGAAACTAAAGTGGCTCCCAATTCGCCTTCGCCGGTATGCTCATATCTTTTCATTTCTCTACTGTGTGCTTTTCAATTGAAGAGATTTCTCCTCCCTATCTAAAAGGGATGCTTAAATTCATTCATAAAACTGAAGATCGCTCCCCGTACTAAAGAGTTAAAGAGAAAATAGAGAGAAGCCAATTTTCATGTTGATATAAAATAAACTGCCGGCCTGCCTGAAAAATGTTACGTGAATAAACGAATTAATCGCCATTGGAGCAGTGTGGTGGAGTATGCTCTCGACCTAACTGTGTCTGTGGGAGGGACCTTTGCCCACAAACAAATTAGTTTTGAAGTAGGTTTTTTCTTATATTGTACAAGCTACAAAATACATATAAAACTTGAATCTACTATTATTGTTACGATGGCGATATAAGCAACTAACAGTGAATAACTGAGCTAAATACCAAACACTTTCAAAGGCGAAATACCTTCTAAAGTTACATTTGACTTCCTAACGTGTTGAGATTCGACCCCATTATCAAGTTTGGTAGAAGTGATCTTAACTTGATAAGCTTCTACTTCATTTCCTTAGGCAATGTAACCTACAAAGCAACAATAAATGATAGGAGATAAAATAAGTTAATAGGTTTTCACTATATATTTATTTTGATCGTGGGCATAGATAGACGTTTTAAAAAATTAAGATCTAATGAAAATCCTGAATTCTTAAACAGTTTTCAATAAAGTAGAATTAATTTAGTTCTAAATTTTGAAAATAAAGCCAATCAAGTCATTCTAAACCGTAAATTAACTGTTGATTGTTCCAAATAAATTACTGTATTATGAATGAGATTTTTTCTATAAATTATTAATTTTACTTTAACAATCACTCAGTAGCAAAATGTCAAATTTAGTTGAGAGCTTCACTACTTCAATTTATTTGGTTTAGAGGCTCGTATTATACGATTAACAAGTCACAATTCGCTGTGTTGGCATTAGGTTTGCGGTTGGATGACGCAAAACACAAGCAGATTTTGTTGGTTTGGAGCTTTGTCCTTCTTCTCCGTCTCAACGGAATGATAGATCGACTTGATTGTTTGCATAAATATAGTGTTGAGCCTGGCGAATGACACAGGCTACTTTTTGTCCTGAAAAATTGCACGGTCCCCGTGTTGATGTTTCCAGAAATCTCGCTTTGTCAGCGCTACGTGCCAGCTGTCGCCGCACTATGGTTACATGTACTCGTAGTGTAGTTAGTTGCGTGTATTTACTTGCGTGTGGTAGGTGTGTCCGAAAATGTTTGGCTAACAGTAACAATGATGTCAGAGATTCTCTTGGTTTTAATCGTAGTGTCTTTGCCAGGTAAACTTATACGACCGCCTGCAATTTTATTTATCTAAATAACTATAAAGGCCTCATTGCTCTAAGATCTAAATTACACTTTAAAATTTTTGATTGCATGTGGTGGAGTGCGGACTAGCTCCAACCGAACTAATTATTCGTATCGTAGCTGCAACCTATAGACCCACTGCTGGGTACGGGTTCCGCCCACAGAATAATCTGCGGAAGGTCTAGACTTAGCATACTCCACCACGCTGATCCTATGCGGATTGGTGAAGGGGTTAGTGGCAAACCCAGTGTCGAATGTTCTCAAGCCACCCGAAGGTCTTCGACAAGGCTTAACGTCTGTTTTTACCGTTGAAAACAACCGAGACATGCCCTCTGAAGCACTTTAGCGTCCATGAAATTTTGGCACTAGCGGTCAACCATCCACAAACTGACGCGAGGCATTGGGCCATGGAAGCTACACCTACTGAACTGAATTATTGGTAATTAATTCCTAAATCCTCTATAATCTATATAGAGGGTCGGAATTCATGTTCATATTATTGAAGTCATTTACAATGTGAATGTCCTACTTCTACGTATTTAAAGTAACATGGTGATGACCTGGCGACTGTATGTTGACATCTTGTGTTGTACAAATCAAAACGCTATCGACAAGGTTCTACTATTGTAAGATCAACCTTTCTATACATAACGGACGTTTTAGAATAAGTTTTTAGTGATGTAAATTCTGCCTTTTTTACATGTTATTGATTTTCTCTAGGGATAGGAAAAATCCTATCGCATTTACATACTCTTTTCAACCTACTCGTAGCTCACCTTTATACGTTAACTTAATGCTTTGAGTACAAAATTCAGAGCAGGTAAGTCCATAGAAGTCTTCATTCGGATTTTCTAACGAAACTCAGTGTAATCTTTTTTCCTTTGAACACTATGTAATATTCAAATGCAGGTATTATTCGACAAAATAATCAAATTAAAAAATATTATTAAAAAAATATGTAACTCGCCAAAAACAAAAAAAAATTCAAACTCTCTTTAAAAAATGAAGAGTCCTTAGATATTTTTATTTTTTTAATGATATACTTACACATCAAAAGATATAATAATAACACTATATAACACGACATGCCCTTGCTAGAATCCCTACTTTACGAGTACCTACCATAAAATAATACCTACCATTTTTTAGGATATTACAGCTTTGTAGTACCTAACAGTATCTCTTGTTCGTTCCATGTTCCTGCAAAATACGGAACCCTCAAAAAAGGTCTATTATTAAGTTAGACAATTGTACAGGATACAGAGGGAACAAAATACCTAAATCAAGCAAATTCGGTAATTTCCTCACGGGCATTACCGAATTTGCTATTGTACCGTCTGTGGTTTGGTAGTTGAATGTGAAATTAATGAGCCGTTCCCACCATTAACTCTACGATGACCTGTCACCGCTGATATACAAAAGGTGCCTTCGGGTTACTAGAAACGATAATAAATTAATTGCTTAGGTTCGTGTGGCTCAGCTTAAGGCGGTGCGGATTTTATCGTGAATAAGCAGTATTTATTTTAGTTAAGAGAGAGATTTTTAGTTGTAAAACATTCTTTTGATCACGCGACGGTGCACCAGCCAAGTTCTAGCATTTATAGCATTATCTAAAGTAACTAAACATAATCTGCAATTACTAACGACTACACAGTGGTTGGTAATTATTTTTCTGAGAATAAAATTTCATAACAGATGAGATACGATGTAATAGTTCCAGTCAATGCGACTGCGATTATCATCATCTTTTTAACAATGACGGAGAATCAGGCATACGGTCCACCTGATGATATCTGGTCACCGTCGCTATTTTTTAAAACATTGAAAACATAATTTTAAGGGTAATCTCTCAATAAGCCAGATGTTACGGGCATGTGAGTGTTATCAGTCTACGTATTGAATATTTATTATCAATTGTAACAGATTGTAATGTCAAAAAAATGTGCCATTTTCGAACACTGAATATGCATGGATCAGCCGTAACCACACGCTTGCCACTTTTCGCAAATTCCAAACCTCTAAGTACAAACGTTGGGTACGTTCTTCTTTCATTATTTCGCTGTTTCCGCCTTCTTTGCCATATTTTTCGTTTTCTCTGAATGTATTCTTAGTTTTTATAATTTGAATAACTTAGGACAAATGCTTTAGCCGATCCAAGCTCGATGTCTGACATACTTGTCTCTCAAGAACACATTAACGCACTCTCAAGCGTGTGTATGGCGATGCCGATGTTTGATATCCAAAATCAAACCAAACGTATGTAGGGGTTTGGAGTTTGCGGCAAGGAACAATAAACAAAGGTGTGGTTGCAGCTTTATAATTTAATCTGAATATGAAGCTATCTTCCACTTTTTACTTTATATTATGTCAATGGCTTTAATTATAAGAATGAATTAGAGGCCCATTAGTAATCCCGTGTAACGAGTTTGCACCAATAGCTACAACGTGTTCTAGGGCGGTGGTGTGTGTGGAAATGTTTTAATTTAAATAGTAAACTACCTGCTTAATCCCTTGTTAAACAGAAACATGGATCTCGCATGCGGTGTTCTGCGTGCAAAATAGTCGCCCACGTCGCCTGCATAGACATCTTGATAGACCGGCTCCAGTTCACTTGCAAGCCCACGTTCCGCGACGTGGGCATACGGCAGTATCGGGAGCAGACCATCACCAACCACCACTGGGCGCATCGCCGATCCGAAAAGGGCAAGTGCAAGGCCTGCGGGAAGGTAATAAAACCATATAAAAATAAACCTATATTATTAATTTTCATTTTTAAGGGTGCTTTTCCACAGAATGTATAAAAAGCCCGCACCACACACCCTGGGCGGGATGGTGCGGGATTTTCATACATTTGACGTTATTAAACAGCGTGAGCGCCGTTTCAAATTTATGAAAACACCTCTAGGCTGGGAATCGCACTCGGTGCTTGCTTCATGCCTTCTGTGTGAGAACATAGCACATTAATTTGTTAATTGGAAGTATGAGACCAAAAAATTTACAGCATTTCAAACAAATATTGAAGATGATATAAAACAATTGGTAACGATCGGAAACTCGCCCATATATTATATGGAAGATCACAATGGTGATCTAATTTATATTTGAAAACTTACTACATAGTTTGTTTGTTTCTTGGTCTGGGTTACTGGTGTTGGTATTAGTATAGCGGCCAAGGGAAAAAATTGGAATTTCCGCAGGACTGGAAAGTTCCACATAGTCTCAAAATTATTGTTGTCACGTTAGCAATTGAAGTAGCCAACATTTGACACCTAATTTGCTTAGATCGGTGAACCACATGGTAATCACTTATCACAATATTTCCCAAAATCTAAGCCTAAGAGCCTCCATCTTTGTGACGTCATAAATTCTTATTCCACCAGTTTGAAACGCGTCAACAGTGAGTTTCTGTAGACTGACTACATTGATTCCAACGATACCAGTTGTCGGTATAAAGCTTTCCAGTCCTACAAATTCGTAAATAAGCGTCTTTTTCGACTTGGCCACTCCATTATAATTATATCGTAACACTTATAACTGAGAAAAAATAACTGAAATGAAAAATATAACATGCTCGTATAATGGCACCTCATCCACTGAAAACACTTTAGCTAACGTTGCAGTTATGTTGAATGTAGAATGCGGTTTAAATATTCTTTATTTGCGCACGCGTAGAATTAAACTTTGTGGTGTGGTTGGTTTTTGTTACTAGTTGCTACTGGACATTACTGAGATTTATGTACATACAAGAATGTACACAAACAAATATTTTTACAAAAAATATGTACAAAGGAACTACCTGTTACCACTATGTATATTTATTTTTGTTATAAATGTTACAATATACATACATCTGCTTGTGACTTTTGTATTTTGCTTTTGAATATTTTAGTGTAGTATTTAATTACTTACCACATTTTACATCTTTATTGGATATATTTATTACAATTATATTTTTATTTACAATTATATTTCTTTAATAGTATTAGCATGGATAATCGTTCGATTTTGGTAATTAATTATTGTCATGCTCACATTTCTGTAGCCCATGGATAACATTGCCGACATTCATTGTAAAAATCTCAAAAATATCTACCAAAAAAGATTCTAAATCGCATTGATTGTGTGAATGTTGTTATTTTGTTGTCTGTAGAAAATAAGGTAGAAAATAAAAAGATAAAAACATAATTAACTTCCTCCCGAAGTCTCTTAAGTATTAAAATCCAAATAGCTTCACACTTCAGAGATAACATAGAAAGTTATTGAATTCTATCGTTCAGACTCGTGCGGCTGTTATATTGTCTAAAACTGTTGAAATATAAAGGAATCCCCAATCGGTTACACAAGTAGCTCTGCGATTCTAAAAGAAAATAAAAAATGAAGCCATTCAATTAAAAACATTTTGTAAAATAAAATTACACTTGATATATCTATATTTTTTTATTTCTTTAAGTACTACCTAATTACTACTACTAACTACTACTAAGTACCTAACCTAATATGTCAGTTAAAATGTACTAACTAATTTGATCTAAAGGTGTATTACAATTATGATTGTGACTAGCAAACATTATTTTTCCTCGTTTTTGGAATGCTTTTTAAAGCCTTTATTATTTGTTTTGATTAATTTGCATGTGTGTTTGCATGGTTGTATGTCACAGTCGCTCCGGCGCAGTTGCTGCGGTTGGTGCATACCGAAACAATGTTCTGTAGACAAGCCAGTAGAAGTTAACAATGAAATTGTGGACCGTGTGCGTATTCCAGCTATGTCACCTGGACTTGTGCTACTTTATGTTGTTGCTTATTTTTGTTTAATAGTTTGTTCTACAGTGCCTCATAAACACATATTAATTTTGTGTTGCAAGTACTAAATTTATTTATTTTTTTCAGTCATTACAGGGGAAGTTGTCATTTAGTTCGAAGGAAATCGTAGCCCTCAGTTGCTCCTGGTGTAAAGATGCTTACCACAATAAAGACAGTTGCTTTAATCTAGAAAGAATAGGAGAGGAATGCTCATTAGGTATAATGTTTTTTCAACATCTAGTTTTTATTTATTTATTACAAAAGTTGTTGATTTTTGTACAGTTAAAAAAATATGTGTTTATGTTTTAGGTTCACAATCCAATATAATTGTTCCACCCGCGTGGATTGTAAAACTTCCAAGAAAAGGTAGCTTTAAATCTTCATTAAGAAAATCGCCAAAAAAGAAAAATGCTGGTAAAAAAAAGGGGAAAGATGCAAAAAACGAACAAAAGACGTTCGTGATTAAGCCAATCCCAACTGCCAATGTAAAACCTGTGCTTGTTTTCATCAACCCCAAGAGCGGAGGCAACCAAGGCGTCAGATTGCTTCAGAAATTTCAATGGTTACTTAATCCACGACAAGTGTTCGATCTCACTCAAGGCGGGCCCGGCCCCGGGTAAGTTAGTAACTTAGTAAACGCATTTTACTTAAGTTCATTCGTTCCTAGTGATCTGTACCGCAGTAATTAAACGTATGTAATACGTGCCAAATGCCGCCTAAACGAATAACCGCCTAAGGACTTGTCACTAAAAGCTCCTTGAGATGTTATTTGTCGCCAGCGTGAATTCGGTACGTGCTCAAATGAGTTTGCGTCTTTGAAGTGTTCATTCTTAATCATGTTTTTATTACTTATATTAA
Organism: Carterocephalus palaemon; assembly: GCA_944567765.1. Lineage (NCBI taxonomy): Eukaryota > Metazoa > Arthropoda > Insecta > Lepidoptera > Hesperiidae > Carterocephalus > Carterocephalus palaemon. Next base: position 6,875,694 of record OX155642.1, read on the forward strand.
AAGTTTAATTAAATGTTCAAGTACATGTTATCAATCTTGTAACTTTAAACATAGACATTTATTTATTTCGTCACAATACATACACATTAATAAGTGTTACTGAGTCTGTGATGTTATCCAAGAGAACCACATCAATATTTATTGTTTTGAAAGATTGTCTATATACCTGATACCTAAAATAAATACCTATTTCGTGTCTAGGATAAAGATATAATAATCTCTGAATGTCGATTCGACACAGCCCGCACGAGTCAAACGCGTTACCTACAGGTGTGTGAATAAATCCTCATAGCGCAAATGGATTATCCATTCATTTGCTGACAAAAGCAGTAGGAGAACCGATTAAAAGCTTAATTACCCGGGACTGGATTGGTACGAATACTATTTCGCGATTAACAGGTCAATTGCATGAGTCGATTTACACTTAGGTAATTGTATAATGTATATACATCATTATTATTATATAGTCGTAGGATATATTTTTATAACAACGTTTTTTCATTAATATCTGTGATAAGTACCGAACACATTTTTGTAGAAATACTAGGCAGAAGAAATAGAATGAAAACTATAATAAAATATAATCAACATTCTGCTATATATGATAACAATAGGTACGAACGAAATCTAGGTAATTTATTTATTTATGTATTTAGGAAAAAACTAACGTGGATATGCGATTTTGGCGATAATCTTGCAACTTCTGTACTTTCAGTGTCAAATAAACGTTCAAATAGATCATAGATCTTTTTATAAAAAATATTGTCCATAAGAAAAATGAAAATGGTCCTGAAAAGGTTTCGCCGTTCTTTAATGAACTGTTATCCTTCACTCTCCGCCTACAGAGATTTATTGAATGTCAAATCAAAAGTAAAGTAAAGCTAGCTAGTCGTTCTCAGCGATCAATAGTTATGAACAATATAATTTCTAATTTAAATCTATGTCTCATTAAAATCTTTCTGTGAGTATTCTGGGTATTGCCTTTCAGTGCGTAGCATATGAATAGCAACATAGTTTATTTAAATGTATGGTCAGAACGATATGAATACATAGTCTAGTCTAGTCAGGTAGTCAGGTAGACTCTCAGAAGATTTCCGGGTTAGATTCCAGGCAGGAACAGACATCGATTAAAAAAAAAAAATCTTATTGAGATTAGAACCTTCAAAACGTTACTATAAGCGCTATATATTATATAATCAATCCATTAATAAAATATTTTAATAAATTAAGCGTACGTTAAGTCACCGAGGAAACTGAAATCGATATTCAAGCACGGAGCGGATGATTCGATATATAATTGTAGTGCATTTAGTTAGTCGTTTTATTTTATTTATAGATTAGAACTGTTCCGCAAGGTGCCAAACCTGCGCGTGTTGGCGTGCGGCGGCGACGGCACGGTGGGCTGGGTGCTGAGCGTGCTGGACCGGCTGGGCTCGCGGCCGGCCGTCGGGGTGCTGCCGCTCGGCACCGGCAACGACCTCGCCAGGGCGCTCGGCTGGGGCGGCGTGAGTTACCCTTATATTGCTCGCGGCACTAAAGTTCGACTCTGAAAGAAATCCGGAGGGGATAGGTGCGCATTGGGTATCGGGGGCATAATACGACTTGCGAATCAATCAGCGCTTACGACTGACAACCCGCTCGCCTCGCGCCAGACGATATTCTGCGCATTCAGGGTCAGAGCTATACTTTCGTGCCGCTAACTGTACCTTGTATTGCACTGTCTGGGGCGTACTGAGATGATCTATTTACTCAAGATATCTGCGATCAAATCCCAAGCAAGCGCAAGTAACTTTTCTAAAACATGTACATGTTTTTGGCTGAATTGGACTTTTATACAGACTATTAAATGTTTTTAGTAATGAAATCTGTTTAAGAGAAGGAAAACTTTGTCACAACTCTTGAACAACTGTTGTGACATTCTCATGCAGTCGAGCTTGATTTGTCAGTCGAGCTTGATCACGGCCACCTCCGGATACGTGACTTGATACTTGTGAAGTGACGTGTCAAAGGTCCTAAACAAACATTCTAGATCTGCTAGTGCTGCTGTTTTTGCACAGAAAATCTGCATAACTATTTAAGGGTTCAAGGAAACAACGATAGAACATTCTTTACTGCTATAGTACGTTATGTACAATTATGGCTTGTGCGACAAGAAGCGGTATTTTTTCACGTATTTCAGGCATGTTAATAAATCTTTCTTTCAATATTTCGCAAGTAAAAGTAGCCCCACAAGTAATAAATCATAGCGTTGACATTTGACTGTGAACGGTTCGATAGGCTGAGTGAGAATAAGCGTTCTAGATTTACACAGTATTACACACCCCCCTTCGAAGGATTTCGCGATTTGGAAACCGTCCACCATGTTAATTTTGCTCTGTACGATACCATGCATTTAAAGGCGGTGAATGATATCATCTGGATAAATGTTAACTTCTTTCAATAGTAGGTAGGTAGTTTCAAAACGATATGAACACATCGGCAAAATGTATAACAAAATGAAATTATCGCCAATAACATATGGAGGACAACATGTTGGAGGGAGAGCCAAGAAAAATGAGTTATATCTGGTAAAGTAGGTTTACCGAAACTTGGCGCGTATAACTTTTTTTACTTAACTTTAAATATAAAATTTATATACATAAATATATATAACTATGTTTCGAACTAATGGATCCTTGCTTATATCTTAGATCCATGATTCCGAAATATAGTACGAATTTTTTATTTTTTTTTATTTTTAGTCCAAGTTCAGGAAACCTTACGAATATCTGAATCTGTAGAGTTCAAATTGCTTTGGTGTGAGTACTGTGAACGTATAAACTTTATTTGACAGACCTATTCTCACAATCATTAGTGTTCCGCCCATCCTCTGTCGATATTGTGTGTATCATGGAAAGTTGTCTTTCGCAGAATGATAACATTAAACCAGCATAAACAATCATAATGTCTAAGTTTATGTTAAACATTTTAGTTCATGTATACCTGTGATGTTTTGTGTAAAGAGCTTCGAATTAGCTTGGAAGTTCTACAGTTGAGGGCAAGTTTCAGTTTCCCTGTGACTAAGTTAGTAAGCAAACACGTTACAAGAGTTATTTGAGTTAGGTAAGGTGTAGGAAAACAAGTGAAGTCGGGTGCACCTTCAAATTAATAGGTATGTGGCGACAAACTAAAAAAAAACAACCGGGATATGGTCTAGTAAAAAATTTAATTCAATAAAAATTAAAATTTATACGATTGCATCTTTTAATTTACATTAAGGTATTATTGTTACTTATCATTGATGCAGTCTCATTTTTTATACTTAGATGTTTTTTTTTGTTATAAACATCGCCTTCGTCGTAGTTACACTACCCAAATTGTAGAATAGTTGAATGATTTGAACATAATGTTCGCCTTTTGTCCCTATAATTATCGTTAGATTAAGCCTACAGTAAATTTGAAATAACTAAAAACAGTAGGTACCAAAACCAGGTGGCTATATGGCCACTGTCGTCCGTTAAATATTTAATGTTTGAGAAACAAACAAAACAACTTTCTGGCGCCCGGGTGACAGTTGGACTGGTTCATTTTTCAAGGTAAATTAGGTTGGTAGGTTGTATTGTATAGGTTCGATCGAAGTTTCGGGTAAATGGACGATGGCTACGCGACGGTTTGAACTTTATCTATTAAACGTTGGAAGATAATAGTAAACTTTGACAGTGTTGAATTATAGATACTTACTTGTATTGATACTTTACCTTCGTTTACATCTATTAAATATTTAGGTAGTTATCAACAGTTACAAAAATATATTGTTCTTTTTTTAAAAGCTTTTATTTAACTTCACTCGTATGTATCCATTATTAATGTATGTAAGTATGTAAGTATGTCCTGGAATCTTGCAATCAATATTTCACCCACTTCCACTGAAGCTATCGAGCTGAAATTTGGCACACATATTTGGTTCCGATGACAATGCATGAAAATAAAAAAAGTTTTAAAAAGCTTTTTTAAAAAAAAAAAGAAATTGCACTCCGGGAGTGCCGGCAGAAGTGAAAACTTGATTATTAACAGTAGGCCCAGGCATACATTTTCGCCGCGCCGTAGAGAGGGGATAGCTGTCTACTCTCCATCCGTCTTACGCTTTTTCGATCAGGTCACGTGTCCTGACGCGAGTTTAAGATTTTATACCCATTACAGAAAAAGTGCTCAACGCCGCTAAAGAAGTTTTCACTTCAAAAAATTTTTTTAACGGTATAATTTATTAAAGTTTCTTACATAAAATTACATTGCATTTATTACAGCTGTGGCTAAGTGGCCATATACGTTTCTTACTAGTCGACATTCCCACTTTTCCTGTGCCCTTTAAACTGCAACCCATAGACACTCACTCACACACTTTCACTGCTGGGCACAGATAAACCTGCGGGAGGTCTAGAGCATAATCCAGCACGCTGCTGCAATGCGAATGTTTTCAAGCCACCCGAAAATCTTCGACTAGGTTTAACAACTGTTTTCACCATTGAAAACAACCGGGACCAACGGCTTAACGTGCCCTCCGAAGCACGGTAGCACACATGAAATGTTGCCATTACCGGGGTGACCACAACCCGACCGCACCCGTCGTTGCTTAACTTTGTCGATCACATCGAATCGATGCGAGTCTTGGGCTATGGACGCTATGCCCTTTAATTTTACTCAGTACATTTTTAGATCAATCATGAATTTTAACTCTTTCTAGCTTTTTACTCTGGCCACCCGTCATTCGAACGACTTGATTAGTCCATTTATTATTTGACCAAGTGACCTTGTTCGGCTTGTACTGTTCGGATACAGCAAGCAAACTGCACACTGTCCATACTTGCTGGGTAACTTCTTTTGAGCTTCCAAATAGGGCTGAGGGTAAAGGACAACGTCTATTTTGTGTCAACTCATGCTTACTGCTTACATCAAAATTTTTCCATTTTTGTTATTTGGATGATAACTAGGTATAACTGACCATATTGGTATTCAGTCTACCCCATAGATTAATTTTGTAGTCTACCCTTTACTGTTCATTTGTAATTTTAGATATATTTTTATATCACACGTTGCTATAACCATATTACTCGTATTTTGCTGACTGGTGGTGAATTTATAGATAACGTTGGTTCATACAGTTATACAGTTCTCAGTCAAATCACCGCACAATTTTATGTTTGACAATAGCACAAAGTACGTATTTTGACTGCCTCTTATGATTTAAGCCATAGTTATAGTTAAAATTAGAGTTGTTTATTTGGTAAAGAGTATTACACGTCTCAAAATAGCATTTGGTATACCAAACGGAAAAATTAAATTATACAAAAGTATGTAATAGTATTATAATAAAATAAAAAATATTAAATAGGTACATGTCAATTAAAATTAAAAAGTGATGAAAAAGAACAAAGGTCCAATAAATTTATAATCTTAATTAAATAGAAATATCAATATATTTAAAGCATATTGTCAAATTAAAATACAAATAATACATAAAGAAACATCAACTTAAATCGTTAGAATGCTGGCGCGACAAGCCATTTTTAAGGTAAAATTAAAAGGTATTTAGACTGCTTGCATTTCGAATGTGTCCTGGTAGTCTCTTGTACACCAACGGTGTCAAGTGTTTGTAGTTTAGTGGACTTAGCTACCATGCACCTAAGAATTTGTGACTTACAATTTGTATTAACTTACCTCATTTTCATTCAGGGGTACGAGGATGAGCCGATATCGAAGATTCTCGCTCACATCGGCGAGAGCGACACGGTTCTGCTGGACCGCTGGGAGCTGAAGGTGGAACCCAACGAGGAGGCAGTGAATGTGGACACGAGTAATGCCAAGCCGGAGCTGCCACTAAACGTGGTCAACAACTACTTCTCATTTGGCGTCGACGCGCATATAGCACTCGAGTTCCACGAGGCCAGAGGTGCGTACATTATGGCTCAGCCCTTTTCTTCTCGCTGTGAAATGCATTTACGCATCCTGTCTGGTTTATTAAAGACGCAGACAGGTATGTCAGAGTCGCTGTAAGCCAGAATACCCACTAAAATCCAGTGGCACCGTCAGCGCCTAAGATGAAGCGTCACGGGATTGCCTCCGCATTGCTACAGGCACCAACCTGCGTTTCTTATACGCTGACAATAGTCACAACGTCAGCGTTGGTCAGGCGTACAAATATACATGGTGCCCGCCACAGAACAGATAAAAGAGGTTTTATCTGTTCTGTGGTGCCCGCACAGCGACGCTGTCATCGGGATCCGCTGAAGGTGTATACTCGTACGCCAGACCGATAGCATATATAATATAGTAGCATAGAAGATAGGCAAGGTCGTTTAGCATCTAACATAGTAAATCTCATTAGAACCTGTCAGAGCGTATTACGACTTTTCCGTTTAAATTGCTTAAAATATGACTTGGAATTGTATGATTGAGATTGATAACCTAAAACATCTTAGGTTAACTTCACATTTATGATATCAGACGAATAATACGTAAAGTCCGATAAATTATATAATTAAATATATATCCAATACGGGTTTATAGAGAATAAGTATCATAACTTTTTTTAATCTAGCATAAAAAAATCTAGGGTAGGTTTAATCTATCGGTTTGGCAAAAGCCAAGTAACATCTAAATCCGTTGTGATTTTCATGTGATTGACAAACATCCAAACGTCCTCACAAACTTTATTATTTGTAACTAAAAATAACACTACCTAATTAACTTACGATGGTCCGTAACCGCAAAATTCAACAAGGGTCAATATTTCCGGTGAATTTGGTGAATAAATAGATGACCATTCATCATTTGAACGAGACTAGCAGTAAATTCTAAGTGTTAAAAAAACCCATCGGCTCGGCAGCAAATAATTTTACCTGTAAATTATGTATTAGCATCGGGCCTAAGGCGCAAATAGGCTTCGGAGGCTTAATTAATTTCCGCATTCTACAGACAGTGCGAAGGTACCTACACCTAAGTCGGTTTACGGTATTTCCGCTAAGTAGTAAGCATGTAAGGGCTTTGAATACCTAACCTACATAATTATAATTATTTGTATAACCAGTGACAGCCACATTGATCTAGTGGTCTTGCGACTGACTGGGAAGGTCTTTGCTTCCGTCCCCGGGTGAATCTATTATTGGATATAATTATGTAACATGTAACTCCTAATAACCGATGTATTGCAATAGGCTCAACTATTATCACCTAAATATAACTGGTGTAAAGAAGGAATACAGGTGTGATTTTGTTCTGTTATGTAAACCGTTACGTAGACCCCGACTTGACAATGGATATTTTAATGATAGGAACGATAAAAATACGAATCTTACATAAAATTATCTTAGATAAAATCGCCCATACCAATTTATAAATTATGCTGTTTTATTTGTATGTAGTATGTATACCAATACATAATTCAAGTGATTGCAGCTTCCGATGATTTATAAGATATTGTTTTCTTTTTTCTACCTGCCTCCTACTTCCTTTACAAACATACAAACATAACATTGAGTATACCACACCTAAATTACTTTTTATTAGGGAAGCCATAGACATCAGTTACTTGGTTTAAGATTACCTACCTATTATTATCACTGGGATCATACTGCCATCTACTTGCATGCACGTCTCATTCACAGGGCTACTGGAAGAAATTTTTATTGGTAATAAACAGTTCCTCAGTATGTAATTTCTTGTAAAATATATTTGTGTATGTTTTATATTTAATAAATATTAAATAACTAAAAAATAAGATCCTCCAAGCAATTTTACTTACAAAAGTTTATTTCCAGAGGCACATCCGGAGAAGTTCAACTCGCGCATCAGAAACAAGCTGTTCTACGGCACGGCGGGCGGGAAGGACCTCATGCAGCGCAAGTGGAAGGGGCTCGCGGAGTTTGTCACCATGGAGTGTGACGGAAAGGATTATACGCCCGTTCTGCGCGAGCATAAAGTACACGCCATCGTGTTTCTAAACATTCCAAGGTACTCATAATTGGTTGTAAAAAAGGTCTATGCTGATAACCACCAGCAGGGTGCTGGTCTCAGTGCAAAAACCTATGCGAAGTCCTTTTCCTTGCATAATTTATTAATTAATTTTACCCAAATTTAGTAGGTATGTATGTGGGTTGTAAATTCAACATAATTGCACTGCTCGAAAAATTGCAATTCTTCCAGTTACGGCGGCGGAACTCACCCTTGGAACAAGTCGGGAGGCTCTGCCGAGCCATCCACGGAGGATGGTTTGATAGAAGTTGTAGGATTAACCACATATCAATTGGTTAGTATTATTTATTTCAGATATAACTCGATTCGAAACTATGATAGTAAATTATAACCCAAGTCCTTCATGTGCACCTTTGTGCATCCGATAAACTAACTGAGAAATTCCAGACAGCGGAATGTCAAGTCCCACTTAGTCTAATGCGTTCTTACATGCAAGAGACAACAACGCTTTCATGAAATCATTTAAGGTGGTATAAATCAATATATCACCGCAAATAAATTCCCGCGGAAACTCCGTTATTTTTATTTCAATAGATAGATCGTGGCGCCTAGTGGGTTTACCCTTCGTAAAACTGCTGGCGTGAATTTCAACTTGCCTGGAGGATTTAAATATTCTTAGGCCAATATTTATTTAATAGAAGTAGAAATCATTTTTATTTAATTAACTATACATACATATTAAAATATGACACTCGGTGGCTATAAATTAGGAACAAGAGATTCAAGTGCTACATTGCTGAATAACATCCACGAGCATCAGACGGAAACGTAGATACTCGTAGAAATAATACCGGAGATTTTCCCCTGTATTCCGATAGTGCTCCTCGGTGGAATGACACTTGGAATATACGCCCTACGAAGCTTCACGTGTGGTATCTAATCTAGGCTTGTTCTTGTGTTTCTCCTCCACTTGGTCTGATATTGCACGTTCGTACCAATGCAAAGCAAATGTATTGGAAATTCTAAGAAAAGATCAGTGTACCGTACATTCAGTTGGTAAAATGAAATTCACACGACATTCTACCATATATCGTAGTTGGTGTTGGAATACCTTTTTTATCTATGTGTTATATATTTTCACTATTATCTTATACATGACTACTTATGAGCAAAACCCGTTCTGTTTGACAGCCAACCGAGCAGTAAATTTTACTAATCACAGAAAGACATTAATTAATGTTATTTGTTTGCCGGTATCCAATATGTATCCAAATGCGGTGACAGCCCAGTGGCTATCGAACTCGCCTCTCACTCGAGCGGTCCGGGTTCAAACCCCAGCGGCACGCACCAATGACTTTCTAAGTTATGCGCGATTTAAGAAATTAAATGTCACTTGCTATAACGGTGAAGGACACATCGTGAGGAAACCTGCATGCCTGAGAGTTCTTCATAATGTTCCCGAAGGCACGTGAAGTCTGCCAATCCGCACTTGGCCAGCGTGGTGGACTAAGGCCTAGTCCCTCCCATTCTGAGAGGAGACCCGTGCCCAACAGGTCGCACCGAGCGATCCAATATCTATTTCCAATCCATTATGAATTTTCTATTTTGTGTGCGTTATAGAATTTTGTGGACCTACGTAAATATCACCAGCTGTAACTTAAACCTTTATACCTATTTCTTTATGACTCGGAGTGCACTTTATTATTCTCGTAGGCCAACATTATAATTGTTCATCCGAACCCATCACTGGCCCGTTATTGGGAATTGCGTATGCGTAAAATATCAGATTTTTTTCCGAAAAGTAAACATTTCAGCTTCTAATTGCTTTTGGCACTCCACAGCCGTTACTACAAGCGGGAGGGCATGGCACCTGCATTTGTCAGTGCAAGACGGCGAAGATAGTTACAACCAAAGTGATTCCCATGCAGGTGGACGGCGAGGCGTGTCGGCTAGCGCCCTCTATCATCACGCTCTCCATACTCAACCAAGCCATCATGCTCGCCAAGAAGAAGCCGGGAAGAGTTCTCGCACCGTTAGTTTATTCGACGATACTTATTATGAGGTTTGGTAGGGCCCGCTTTGAACTGTGACAGTGCGTTTTATACAATCACTTCTTATTTCGAATTGACTTGGCCAGTTTCTGTTGGCCCTAGGTACTGGCGTCGTCGGATCGTCACGGATTTGAAAAATAATATTGTCAATATATACGAAATAATAATAAAATATTTGTTGTTGCATGAAACGCATAGCGTCAGAAACAGCGGTTTTGTATTGGGATAAGTCGATTGCTTGACGATCTGGATATAAATATTAAAACGCAAAAAGATTTTTTTGCGCTTTTCAAAAGTCTTATTGGAATTTAAACAAATATTGTTGTTGTTTAACTACAAAACTATTTTATTTCAAAATAAAGATCAATACACTAGCTTATTTATTAAACCTCGTGAAATAAGCAAGTTTATGTTTCAATAGTAAAGTACAGTAGTAGTGTACTTTCAAGTTCAGGCAATTTTCGATGACGGCGGGCCTGACCCTTTGTAAACCTATTTATTTTGTGACACAAGGGACTCTATAATGTCCCTAGTACGAAACCGCTGCTGACGCAGGAATTAAATGTTTGTTTTACTTACTACTTAAATAATTATGAAGTTATGGAAAATTTCTATAAAAAAATTAGAAATTAAAAATAAAACAAAGTTAAAAATATTTTTTATAATGTACCTTTTTAGCCTGTTTTCCGCATTGCTTTACATTTCCAGATTTTACTAATTATTTGTTTGTCCAATACAAGATTCAGCAAAAAGATTTTTGCATTTAAACTTGTTTGTTTCAGTCAAACAACATTAGAAAAATTAACATTCAATGTAAGCCTTATTACAATGGGAGATTATGAAAGACATCATTACGACAAGGAACGGTTGGCGAAAGCAGGTAAAATACTATGTATTCATTTTTATATGGTATTTTTAACACATTTAGTATGTGTTAAGATTGATTCAAGGTTGCAACTTAATATGCAAGTACATATATATACTCACCTTATAAAAACCATATATCTAAAATAAATATGTACACTTACTAAGATAAAACAAATGCTCAGCTTAACCTTGCAAAAATAGTATTTATTAAGTGCTATTTTAATTCAATTATAGGTAAGTTTGCTATGTGGCCATTTATTACAAGCCGGGTGTACCTACGAGGGATAACAAAACCCAATATTTTCTGTACCTTTGATATTTTTTCCCTTACTGTATCTAACTATTATTTTTAAGAAAAATGAAACCGGAGCGGGATCATTATCCTTTCCATCATTTAAAGATTATATCGGATACTAATAGATAAAAGCCCTCTTGTATGAAACGAGTACTTATAAGAAGAAGGTCTTATGTTTTTATCAAGAGGTGGTCTTTCAGCACTCGACATTAATCCCCAGTTTATTCCAGTGGAACGTCGCGAATCGCTTAAAGAAAATCCTCCGTAACACTCCTATTGATCGGTTAACGAAAGATGGCACGTTCACAGTAGGTACTTACTCACACACAGTACGTGCTGCCAACAAAACAAATCAAAGTATACATAATCTTTAAAAGCTACGTTACCACCTACGAGTATAATCGTGCAACTATTGGACACGTGTTCTCCCACAGCCACAGCTGAGGGAGATATGGAGCATGCTCTACGCTCCTTAAAATGTGGATTGATGGATGAATGAGGGGATTTTGGATCGGAAAAAAAGGAGGATGTTTTAACTAGTACTTAAATCAGATATTTATAGTTTGTATTAATACATACTAATAAAATCTACGAGATTACACGAAGCATCTATACTGAATATTTCTGTTTATAATTTAGCCATCCAACTTATTTATTTTTAAATACGAATATTTACATAGAAGTAACGCAATTAAATCGACTATTATATTGCACTTATGCACTTTGCAAGGGTAACTGCAAAGTGTAAGGGGCTTGGTTTTGCCATAGAGTAAGGACCAAAAGTGTAGATAGAAAGAATAAAGAAATAAAATTCCACATACGTGATTGAGGTGTTACAGGCTATCTATCTCTTGTTGCAGCGGATCGCGTCGGCACTATAGAGGCGAACCCTGCGGCCGATCTAGAGCAAATCCGGACTCTCATTCAGAACGTCATCAAAGAATCCTCCACTCACTCCAACCTTGTTGATTGGTGGTTCGTCGACTGTAAGTTTCTCTGCTGACTGTGGGTATATTGGTCATAGTAGATAATTTATAGGTAGGTAGATCATAATAATATTCAATTTTTAATAATCGTGGGTTTTCATAAATATGAGATAAGTTAGTAAATTATCCAATTTATTATTCGTACCTATCTCAATAGAATCTATTTGCCGAACACTATCTATTAATCAAAGGCTGATTTTTATCAGGTAGGGATTATTGTTATATCGATATGGTATATAATAATAATGCGCATCTGTTCTGTATAGGTACAAACCAGTTAACCAACTATATAAAGCTTAGTGAGCAAATATCAGTTTTTCAAAGCAAAAGAACAAAACATTAAATATTGTAATGATCTAATCTAATACATATATAAAATTCTCGTGTCACAGTTTTCGTTGCCATACTCCTCCGAAACGGCTTGACCGATTTTGATGAAATTTTTTGTGCTTATCCGGTATCTATGAGAATCGGCCAACATCTATTTTTCATCCCCCTAAATGTTAGGGGTAGTCCACCCCTAAATTTTTTTTTTAATTTTTTAGACAAAATTTTTAATTTCTATTTTTTTATGATACAGCATTAGGAAATACATACAACCCTAAATTTTCAACCCTCTACGATCATTATTTATATGGCAAAACAACGTTTGCCGGGTCAGCTAGTTATACTATAAATTTTACGCGGGCGAAGCCGCGGGCAGAAGCTAGTATAAGATATAATTCCTGTTTTAGAAACGGGACTAACGAACTACAGCTGTGCATTTGACTGTGGCAATGTTGACATAGCCGTTTCATATTTATAAACGTGAAAGTTTGTATCTTGTGTAGTGTTTGATTTGGATGAAACTTGGCACTTAGGTAGATGATCACCTTAATTAAAACAAACATACAGGATAGTTTTCATCCCGGAAATATGTTCCTATGTGCCTATGCTTATAGCTTATACCGTTTATTGGAAACGATAACAGATGCCGCTGACACTAAAAACAAGTACTTTCGTTAAATGGACTAGTTGGCTAAATGGACCTTAAATGTATGTAAGAATAGGTGTCGAAAATTCGAATCCGAAGCCGCGGGAAAAGCAATAGTTGTATAAAAGCAGTGTTTGAATAAATCCTACATTCATAGATAATATACGAGTATGTCGGTCGGTTGTCAACCGCACCGTTTAAAACTAAAACGAAACGCAGCCCTCACATTTGATTAAACAAAACCTTTTATGACCGCAAATACCAAAACTCTATTTTCTGCTGTTTGTAAACATGAACATGGCGGGGTTTTTTCGTCCTATTCACGTATTCACACATTCACAAATAAAACCAACAAAGAACATGATGAAATATTGGTTAATTTTACTTACAGTGTGTAACACATATTTCACTTCAAATTTATGTTGGAATTTAAGGTATAGGATTTTTATATAGTTTGTAGGTAGATATAAGATATCAAAGGCCTTTCCAATGAAGTTGCCTCGATCGAACCTTTTTTTCTGAGTCTCTTCTGTATTGAAGAATTTTGTTATTTACATTTGTAAAAGTGATCGTAATCCGGACTCTCATGCGGAACATTATCAAAGAATTTCAAGTATAGGTACTCCAAACTCGTCGATTGATTGCTCGTCGACTTAAATGTACATTCAGGTTTTTACCATTCAAGACTCTTTCCATGACTTCCAAAAGAATGTAACCTTAAATTTGCCGAAATTGCAAATAAAAAACAAGTCACATCACACAAAACTTTGCACAAAAATAAACGTTCTGGATGTTTCGTAATAAATTATTCAAGTATTTTTATGCATTTTATAAATAGGTTTTTACACTCCATACATCAACTCCGTATCTTGAAGCTTATGCTTTTCTAAACTGTCGAGTACCTATATAAGATGCCTATATCGGCGGTATCTCGCATTCTCTCACTCTAAGCTTGGAATTGTGTCTCGCTGGCTGACCTACATCTCTGATTTCAACCCTCCACCGTTGGATAGACTTTTTAAAATTGGAGCAGTTTTTGTACGCATTATTCTCGGAGGTACCTACGAATTTGTCAACGAGAATTTCAGCTAACGATTACAGAGATAATGACCCTTTAATTATGTATACTATAGAGTTAGTAAAATAAATTGTGATTCGGCTTCATACATCATAGTATACCTACTGCGATACTCCAAAGAATATTATAAAGAGACTAAGTACAGCTATAATGAGTTTGCCATTGATTGCTTTAAGCATGAAAGCATACATCACGATACGCCTTGTTCGCGGGTTGCTGCAAAGTAGATTAAACTAACTTTATAACATTAGATAGTAACGTTTGATACTACCTATTAACCACTGGCTACTTACAATTTAGGCGTGTTTCAATCGATGCAATAATTACAGCCGTAACTGCGGAAAGGTTCTTCCGTATCGACAAGGCCCAGGAGAATCTTCACTACGCGACGGATATTGGGCACGAGAACATTTATATTTTGGACGCGGCTCCGCTCACCCCGGACACGGACACCACTGCGCACCCGGCCACCACCGCCACGGGCTCCCTGGACCGGACAGGGCCGTCTGTGTCCCTGGACACTACGACCGGCCTCTCAGTGTCTCTTGACATTTCACAAAGCGGCGACACTCCGAGCGCTGGCGTTTCACTCGACGTACCCGAATCTAATGCCAGGTTATTTTGTTTTATTATTTATTACCACCTGCTTACTCGTATTTGATACTTATTGCTTTCATTACATTACTTTACATTCTATTTTTTTCTTCAGAAGCAAGGTTATGAGATTTTTTCATTCAATAATATATAAAATATCATTGATAATTTATAGTACGTTTTCCTGTTTAATATTTTTGAAGTAAAATTTCCAAATCTCCGCCTCCAACAACGTGATCTGAGATAAGCAATGCTTTCATAAAGTTAGATCCAAATCATTTGACTCGAAGAGTTTATTAAGTAAGTACTTTGAACAAAATATTATAAAAAAGAACAGTAAAGTCAACGAACTAGTAGGAAATAGCACAGAATTATAATATTATTAGCTTGTTGGCTCGTCGGCAACGATCCCAACCGGGACCACCACTCTAGGGGCCCTGACTCATGCATGCGCTAGGTAGGTAATTAAAACTTTGTGCAGTCTCGGACTTCTATATTGTGTCTTCTATATCTCTCACACACAGCTAGGTACAGCTAGGTAATTATTCACATGCACATTCATGCACACATCCCTAGAGTAGGGTTGTTGTTCTTATCTGGCAATATATTTCCAACACGTGTACCAGATTTATTGTGGAATATTGTGATGTATATGTATCTTTATCACGTTTTAGATATTTGGTAATCTCGACAACTTGAAATAGATTTTCTTTGAATACGATTATTCAAATACATAAATACATACGTTTCATACTTAAAATAAATCATCACGCAAACTAATGGGACAAAAAAATCATCTGCAATTTAAAATTATTTCAGACGCCCGTTACTGCACTGTTCAGCTGCACATTCTACTTACCCCCGAACAACTACTCGTACTTCTTATATATTGTATTTGGTAATGAGCAAATGTATCTAAACACACTTATTTGCAGATCATTTTCAAGATCATTGCTAGAATTTTATACGTTATAACAAAACTTACTGAATCAGTAATGGATGGTCGAATTGAATCAGTCGTATCAGGGGTGGTTAGTAAAAGTGCCAGGGATAATTCGTAGCCACTTAGGAGGACCATTCTGTATGCCTGTCATTCACAAAGAGTTGGAAGTGCTTATATATATAAGCTATCTGATTGATGCATACTCGTACTTTCATCCATCCGTCCTTACATCCATCAGCCTTTTGATGTCCACTGATGGACAAGGCCTCTATGCTTTCTTTTTGACATGCTAATTACACTTGTTAAGAAAAATGTCTCTGCCCGAAACTAAAACATAATGATATACGTTCTCGTGAAATTAAATTTACAAAATATTCACATAGCATCGTTGATACTCGTAGATTCTTAACTAAATACTCGCGGTCAAATTTAAAGGATATTATGACCAAATGTATACCTATTATTGATATATGATTTTGGTATATACATATATCAAAATCATTGTAGAAATACAATAAAGGTTTAATAAATAAATAAATATCTATCTATCTATATATATAAAAGGATAAGCTGACTAACTAAATGACTGACTGACATATCAACGCAGGGCCTAAACTATAAGGGTTAGAAACTTGAAACTTTGCACAGGGGTTCCTTTTATAACGTAGGGGAGCACTAAGAAAGGATTTTTGAAAATTCACCCTCTAAGGGGAAAACAGGGGTGCAAAGTTAGTATGAAACTTTGCCGTTTTTGAAGTTAGTGAATGTCTAATTCCACGCGAGCGAAGCTGCGGGCGTCCACTAGTATATATAATAATATAGTCAACTTTTAGTCAGTTCCCAATGTTTCAATGTACATACATAGACACACATAATCACATAAAAACTCATAATAGGTTCAGAATGTCCAATGCCCATAATATTATAGGTACCTTAATTATGTATTACATATTAAAATACCACGGAATATCTACATCCACTGATAACTTGATTAATATTTTACAGTAAAAGTTTATGTGGCCGAGATAACGAAATATCGCTCAGTTTCAGCCCAATAGCCCAATGTCTTGCGTCGATCCAATGTGATCGACAGAGTTAAGTAACAACGGGCGCGGTCAGTTTGTGGATGGGTGACCGCTAGTGGCACAATTTCATGGGCGCTACAGTGCTTCGGAGGGCACGTTTAGCCGTCGGTCCCGGTTGTTTTCAATGGTGAAAACAATCGTCAAGCTTTGTTGAAGACCTTCGGGTGGCTGAAGAACTAACCCCTCCACCAATCCGCATTGGAGCAGCGTTGTGGAGTATGCTCCAGAACTCCCACAGATTTGCCTATGGGAAGGGTCCAGTGAATATTATATTTATCGCTCGTTGATGTAAACATCACAAAATACAAAAAATAACTTAAATATATGTTTTCGATGACATTGTGTTTAAAAAAGTACAAAAATAATAACAATTTGAAGATAAACACTTATTTCAGTGTTAATTTTGAATTTAATTTCAATCTCACAAACAAATTATAATCTTGATATCTGCATTTTCAAATCTCGCAAGTCCCACAGGTACTACAGCAGTTAAACTTAAAGTCCTGTATTATGTGAAACTTTCATCAGAATGTCTATTGATGTTCGCTACGGGGTTATGAGTCTCCATGGGCAATGTTGCATGCCTCTATTTCGAGCGACGACGGCTTTTTCGCTGTCGACCCGTTATGCCACGTTGGATCATAAAAACTTGAGACAATTTAACTTTTATAAATTGGTGTAGATGCTAGAAAATAACGAAATTGTATTAACTTCAGTTTATATTCCTTTTCTCAACAGTAGAACTCTTAGTCTCTACGGAGACATGCCTGTCGTGCGCGGGCGGTTTCGTTGACGACGTCTAAATCCCAGTACAGGTAATTTAAAGTTTGTGCAGCCATCTAGCGATACTCGATTGGCAACGTCAAACTGTCCACAACACTAAACTGTGTATACTGCATATATACCAGAGTTTGATATCATGAATGTCCGATAAAATTACTCATTTTACCTCACCGTCCATGCCTTACAACTGCTGGGCAGAAAGAGGTTTGATTTCCAGGGTATAGAGAAGACACACAAATCAATGTTTTACAACTATTACATACCGACTATAATTTTAATTTCTTTATTAAAAATTTTAATAGGCCTCATGTGGCTCAATTAAAATAAGATTCTTTTGACTTTATACAAACATCGGTGGTTAACAAGTTATCACGAGTACGAGTAGATATGATTTTTTATGTTTGGGAATTTTACATAAGATTTAATTGGCAGTCGACATAAAAATCAAGTTTAACAATAAGAAACACGGTTACAATAACAAAATCTTTTTATTATATATTTTATTCAAATATGGTTAAGTTACACGAAATAAACAAGGTATTAGCGCAAGAAAAGCAGCTGAAAATAGCATTCCAGTTCTACTCGCAATACTTTACGAGTAGGTCGAGTCCAAATACGTTTGCTTTATTTGAGCAACAACCTCGCTCAAAGTACGCTAACTTTGAAACCTCCTCGTAATTCAAACTGTTTTTCTGCACTGTCACTTACTATGCTCGCTCGTATCTTCGTGCATGACTAAACCTGAAACAATTTGACAACTTCAGACACAATTTGCCTACATAAGTTCAGAGTACGGGCCTCCCGACGACGCTTCAAGCTGAAGGAAAGATATCAAGATAGCTTTATAAATTCAGCTTCATTATTGTTCCTTGTTAAATATTAATCTCTGTAAATTTGTCTTTGAAATATTTTTGGCGATAGAATTTTCATAAACTCTCTCTGGTACCTGCCCTGGAGACGAATTTTGTGCATCAAAGTATATTCTGAACTTTTGTTTTGTTACGTTGAATAATATTTATTTACAATTACATACTTAGAAAAAACTAATCTATTTTTTTATGTACATTATCATATCACACTACAATTTATTTGCATTTTAATTTAATCTTATCAAGATTTTCCTTTTCATGTATTGCGAATCAGCCCATATCGCACAAAATATACCAACAATCGCACAATCATCTACACTTCATATCGTAGTGACACCCCAACACGCGATGTCGCTTGCAAATTTCTCCTAATTCCAATTGAATTCCTACTCGCAAGTTAATCCTATAACTATTGTATTGTTTGTCCAACAGTGAGTCCGGTTTAGGTAGTCCGGGGCGGACCGAGGACACACATACCCCGGAGTCGCCCCCTACCACTCCAGGCACCCCCGCGCACCCCACACCCCGGATTACTGGCCCCAAATACGGAAACAAGCTCCAAGACCCCACATCACCACCACTATGCACCAGCCCACCAGTCAAAGGAACCGAGCCAGCGCCGGATGCCATAGTTAAATTTAAAACGTAAGTATCTTTCAATTTCTTACCCTAGTAAGTACTACTAGTAAACACACAGTCACAGACAAAGCGAAAATTCAGTAAATTAAATAATAAGCAGCCGAGGGCTAGGTACGCCAAAGAGATTACTGTAATTGTATGACTCAACGTAGCGTAAACTGTAAACCGCGTGGCGGCTTTTTGTGGTATTGACAAACAGTGTACAATGGTGACTGTAAAATCTACGTTATATACCAATCATTACGAACGAACCGAGCCTAGTGTCAACTATTTTATATAGCAGTATAATATGATCTTTCGAGATCGCCCCAGATGTAAAAATATATGTAGGTACATATTATCTTGACTGCTGAAAGAATTTTACTGCGTAATTTTTCGATCTTAATGTAAATTAACGGGTATTTTATTTAATTGCAACTGAATGAAACATGATCTGAGCTGAAAGGTGCAATTTATTTACAGTTACATATCTATTCAATAACAATTGTAGAGTCAAACAGTATTTGAAATTGAGGAATCTATTCATTTATCTATTCTATCTATTCATTTTGTTTGTACGTAGGTTGTATAAGGTATAACATATATGTATTTCTTCCCAAATCGCATTAAATGTATCTAATAATCCTACTTATAAATCAATAATTATAATTTTAATAGTAGGTATGGGATTTAAATAAAGTTCAGTAGTAAATTCCTTCTTATGTAAAAAATAAGTAAAACTTTTTTATTTTTCATAATGATGAACCGAACAGAGAACGGGAAAATTCAGTAAAATGTATATTTAATCATGTTTAACATAAGAAAGAGTGATTACAGATGTTTTTTCTTCCGTGACAGAAGCTAAGATGAGATTTGATAGGATTGGATGTCTGAAACGTTAGCTCATACGCGTTAAGTAGGGGGAAAATATTTTCTGATAAAAATCATATCGTTATTTCTAATTTCTCACAATATCATTGTAACTTGGAAATTCGTCAAGGATCCATGACAAAATAAAACATGTAAATATAATATGAAAAAAACATAACATCCCCATATCCCATATCCATCTATTAGACAACCCTATAAACCCCCTATTAGACAGGCTATTAGACAGCCCTATAAACAAACATACTATATACACAGGTACGTGTACAACACAACACAAGGTTTAAGGATTAATGTAGACTGTTCGTGATACAGTATGCTACGAATGTATACTCGCCGTGAGTGCCTCTGCTTGGCACAAATGCAGGCTCAGGCGTAGTACCGCATACGACCCCTTTTTGACCAAAATACGACCGAACACATTTCATACGGTCGGAATTACTCCGACTAAAGTATCATACAATCTGGCACCGGATTCTCGCGCTGTAGTCTAACTTCGACATAATCTCAATTGTCAAATCGTAACGAAATATGTCATCGAAAATTTGACAAAATTCTCGAGACGAGACACGAGACGAATCACGAGGCGAGAGTGTAAATGAGCTATGATAGATCTATGCCACTCGTAAATTAATTCAAACTTGCAATTTCTGTTTAAAAAAATGTTTCGCCACAAATTCTATGGTATTTCACCTTATCTAAACAATAAAGAAATTCAAAAGCAATACGAACTAAGAGAATAGAAAATACTTTTGCCAGTAACTGTAGTTGTATTTTTCATGTCTCTTTTGTGCGAGCTTTCAAAGGCTCAAGTGGCTGAGACCCGACTCGTCTCCCCAGATACCTTTTTAAACCGATAATTTAGTATTTACGATATTTATTTTACGTCTCGTTCTTTCCTGGTTTGTTTTTATACACATAAATAAATACTACTGAAGCTAAGGATGGTACAAGGCACTTTCTATAGGGGAGAAAAATTTATTCATTAATTATAATTTACTATACTTGTAGAATTATATGCTTGTAGACACTTGTAGTAGTATATACACTTCTAGTAGTATATGACTAAGAATAGTTCAAAATTACTCCGATATTACCTTAGCTAATTTTCCTATATCCAGTATCCAAATGATGCTAAAGATACGTATAATATGTATAACGAAATCACGCCTGTATTTCCCCAAAGAGGAACGCAGACGTGTGAGGTGCACCGAATTTACACTAGTTTTTCCCATTTAGATCCCAAGAAAATTGTAAATACGGGGTGAGTCTATTACCATATAATCCTAAAAAGGTTACTCTGACAATATCAACCAATCCTGCTAGTAACCTACACACGTTATAATTTTCCATATTATAAATCATTTAATATTTAAGTTAATAAACGATTAAAAAACTTCTTTAAAAGGTAGGGTACGAAGAATTAGATCACATAATAATATGTATTGTGTTTTAATTTTTAGACGTTGAAATGTATTACGTAGGTATTTTAATATTTATTATCGACCTATATTTACATTAATTGCTATAACCATTTTCCTTTAACAAGAATTGTGTTTTAATTTTTAGACGTTGAAATGTATTACGTACTTAGGTATTTTAAAAATTATTGTCGACCTATATTATTATTTACATTAATTGCTTTAACCATTTTCCTTTAACAAGACAGAGTGTAAATGTTTGCTTCGTTATTTTTATCGATAATGAAGTTTACAATAAATTTTTGAGTAGTTGCCACTTCGTATAAATTTTTCGCATTTTAAAGTAGATACCTACTTAAAAATTATGATTCAACTCATAAGTGTGGGCTCGTGTTTGTAGTAATTACTTATTCAGTTCCTTATTCTGTTCCTTATTCTTAGCTACTGCTTTGTTGATCGAAGTGGAAGTTGTAGACAACGATTTGCTAACAGGTTTTACTTATTAATAACGTGTTAGGTCGCGCTTAACATAATATTGTAACGACACTATAATAGTACAATCAGTTTAATATTTCAC
Organism: Carterocephalus palaemon; assembly: GCA_944567765.1. Taxonomy (NCBI): domain Eukaryota; kingdom Metazoa; phylum Arthropoda; class Insecta; order Lepidoptera; family Hesperiidae; genus Carterocephalus; species Carterocephalus palaemon. The sequence continues at coordinate 6,897,669 of OX155642.1, forward strand.
ACGATATATGATATTGTAATGGGTAAATTTCATGTAGTGCGAGTGAATAAGTTTCATGACCTCAATGTTTAAAACGATTAGAAAAACCCTAGCACGTGTGATTACTACTTAAGCACGTAATAATCACTCTTTCTGTGTCTGCACTCTATCTCTTCCTCTCTATTGCATGCAGCATCCATGAAAAACTCTTTGGACTTGAGCACGATGTGTTTGGCTACCGGTAAGATTGTAAACTAATTTAAATATGTCTTCTATTTAACTCCACAATTCTGAATCATATAAATATAAACATCATAAAATGAATTATAGCCTTTAATTAAAAATTTATTAAAATTTTAACAGATCAACAGTCACGTAAAAAGCAAAACTGCAATTACAGCAACATTTAAACAAAGCTCGCTCGCAAACGAACGATAAATCGGACCCATTTAAGTGTTCCAACAAGCACCATTGCACAAATTGTTACAGCTAAGTGAAAAAATTGGTCTAGAGTAAAAACTCTATTTTGTTTCACTGTTGTTTAATAGTAAAATGTGTGCTTCATTTCTGAATTTGTGATTTTTTTTGTGAATATAAAAAATCAGTATCTATAATAAAACTACCTACTGAAACACATATCTGACATGAAAATATTGTTTCAGAAACTTGTTGGAAAAAACATCTGACTCTCTACTCAAAGCGGCAAAGATTGGCGACTTGAGATTGGTAAGAAGTTTCATATTGCTTTTTTATTGAACAATGAATACGTGTCTTTATTGAAATAATCCATTACCTACCTTTCATATAGCGATGTCATTATAATTATTTAAGTACTCGTAAACTACATTTTGCCGCAGGTAGGACCAGTAGATACCAGTGCCACACCGATAATTGTTTTGGCCGATCACCTTAGTCCTTAACGACAGCAATACTTATCTATCCACCTCCAATATTAAAATCAACCTGGGCATTCAAATAATCTCATCTCTTCTCTCTGCTCTTGATTGGATCGTGCTGAGTGCTTTCTTGTTCATAAATGGCGTTATTTCTTAATGCCTACGCATCACAACAGCGGTCAAACTATTTGTTCTTATAATAGAACGTACATTATTCACCATTGAAAATCTACAAAATTATATGCTAGTTTTCCGGCGCCTTTAATTTGCTTTTTTATTTTTCAAAGTTAAAAGACCTTCACACTGCCGGCTACTCCCTGTTGTCAATCGACGCGACGGGTCAGACCGCGCTGCACATAGCTTCGCGGTACGGACACAAGGAAATAGTGAAGTACCTAATAGCGAGCGCGCCGACCTCCCTGCTGAACATGAGGGATAATGAGAAGGGTCAGACGGCGTTGCACAAGGCGGCGGCTTACAAGCGGCGGGCGGTGTGCTGCATGTTGGTGGCGGGCGGTGCGTCGCTGACGCGGCAGGACCGCGCCGGCCTCACGCCGCGCCAACTGGCCCAGCGCGCGGAGGACCACGAGCTGGCCGCTTACTTAGAAAGTAAGTTTTATTAGCTGGCTTCAATCCACGTCCCACTGTACGCAGCAGGAGGCATACTTCAACACGCTGCTCTGATGCGGATTTATTGATTAGTCCAGACAACCCAGTGTCAACTCAAGCCACCCTTAGGTCTTGGACAAGGCCCAAAGATGGTTTTTACCATTGAAAACAGCCGGGTACGACGGCTTAACGTGAAACGACTGCGCGCGCGCGCCCATTGTTTCTGAACTCTGTCGATAACATAGAATGAACGCGAGCCATTGAGCTATCGCTACTTTATGTTTGACAATCGTTATATTCTGACCTACTACCTACATCAATCCACTACGCTACTCAATATCTGGGGATAACGAAAATGGTGATGATCGCTCAGGCTTCTGTGGGTGCTGACCACTTGAATGCAAGCGCTATCAGATCATGTAGATATACGTTAAATTGGGTAGATACTCAATATGAGTGACAACGAGAAGGGTTTCAAGTGGCGGGCGCTATGTAAAAAGTAATTTTAGACTGAACCAAGAGTGGATAACGAACTTACGAACCTTACACTGACTTTTGACTTCGAGTATCCTCCCAGAATGAGAAGGGTCAGGCCATAGTATACCACACTGGGCAAATGCGGATTGGCAGACTTCACATTAAGAAAACAGGCATACTTCCTTTTTCTTTTTACAATTTCCTCGCGATGTTTTCCTTTACTGAGACTGCATTTATGACTGAGACATTAAATTGCAACAATAGCAAAAATTGCAACAAGTCGACCGCTATAATGAACTGTTATCTTACTAAAGGAAAATAAAACGTTGCTTAACGTCGATCACACCTACCAACCCACCAAATTCATGTTTTATTGAGCATTACCTGAACAATTCGTGACGTCATTTGACAGTGTTTAAGTTGTGTTTAAGATTGATTTGGTATCGCATCTATACGGATATCTGTACGGGATTTAATATTTTTTTCCTTCCCGTCAAATCCTTTGTTAATCAGTAATAAACTTAAACTGAGATATATTTTCAGGTCAAGAACATTTTCAATTAGTTTCGGAAGACTTAGAGACTGCTGTATGAGTTGAAGACATGTTCAGAGAACGATGTTAATGGAGCCGAGTCTTAGTGGCAATTCAGCCGGCCTGGACTACCCCATGGTTACTGACGTATTTAATATTTATATTTAATATAATTAAATCAATTTGTAATATTAATTCATATACATACTCTTAACACCAAAGTGATATTTTAGTATAAGGTTAACGGCATAATAGTTCTCGGTAGCTATCATCTATAAGTAGATTCTTTTTTAAATTATTTGAATATACAGCTTTATTAGATTAGAAGATAAATTATATTTGATCTAATTGTCAAAATCTTCGAATTTTTAAAACGTGCACCCTGCATATTGCACTTATATTAAGATAAAAATAAATACTACTTGCTATTATTAAAAAAATGTCTATAATATTTGAATCCTGTGTTTATTGGCAAAGCAATGGCAATAATGCTATTTAATTATAACGATCTAAGAAGTTCATACAATAACAAAGTAGCTATACTTGATTTGAGAATTATACTATTCGGTTTTCGGACTACAAAGCAATAATTAAATGTAAAGTACTTGTCACTTGAACTTGACAAGGGATTAAATCAAAATTACTACAGTTACTTGTCATGCTGTTATGCCATATTCAGTAACAATTTCGCGGAAACGCTTCGGACTTTATCTATTAAACAAATAATAACAAACTCGCTCAAAAAAAACTAAAAAACACGCTTTAGTAGCTAACAGAACGATTTTTTTTTTACTATTGCATCATCAGTCATCGATCCTTGATAAGTGCGCAGTTTGAAATTAATCCGACGTTTCGAAGTGGACGAAAATCACGTTCGATTCCGATACATACATACAAACAAAGCAAATAAAAGTTTGTTAAAAAAAAGACAAGCGAATATTTCTTGAATAAAATGATCCTTATATAAAATTAATTAGGATCCTAGAACATTGCTTATAATTTCTTCTTAAAGTATTATAAAAAGTTGAGGGTAGGTGTCATAAAGTAACAGCTGTTTATTTTGCTCTTCTAAAATTAATTATATTTAATAATTTTTTTCTTTAAATTTGTAATTGTTTCCGCCTGGCACATTTTTCTCGCCATCACCTCGTGTCGACTGGCCTACCGGCATTAAGTCCGCCCTTTGTTAAACCCTATTTTAAGGTTTACAATAAAGTTATAAATAGATAAATAAATAAAACAATGTATTCATTGCAGTATAAACTCGAACGTTATAGTATAGATTTAGTTACCTAATGAAAAAGATCTACTTAAAACATGAGTACCTACCTTTTAAATTTAAGTAAGAGTAATATTTCACTTTAATCATTATATAATAGCTATAAACTTGAAAAAAAAGGTCTTGAATGGCATTTATTGACACGTAATAAATAAATACTTCATCACTAGAATTGTCACTGATCTCGTAGACTCACAAGTAGAAGTTATATGAATATTCTGCTGCACTCAGTACCTATTATCAAAATCGAAAAATAATTGTCAAAAAATCTCAAGTGTAATCTCATTCTTATAATTAATTGACCTCCCAAAACGATAAATGTTTATTACCTACTTCTACTTAATACATTTACTTGCCACATGCCCAACTGTTTAATTTAACAGCTGTTTAGCAAAGAAATAAGAGATTAACTTATTCACTGCTAAAGCTAGCATTAAAACATTTTAAGCGAGCTCTACGAGTATGTGAACGAACGCTTTGCATACAAAGTACTTCTGTATTGAATAATTATTATCTCAGCTTGCTTATTGTATTTTTATTGTATTGTTATAGCTATGATGCAGCTGAATCATAACTACTTTTGATTGTCACACCAGAAAAATTCAGGCAAACATATTCAATATCATTTTTGAAGTTAATATTGATAAATTATTGTTATTATCGAATTAATAATAATTAAAAAAACTGATAGTATGGTCTCGTCTTTTTCCAATTTCTTAAGTCAAACCCACTTTTAAAGTCTCATGTAGTTTTAAAAAATAGTATTGTATTTATAACATATCTATCGATAACTAAGCGACGAAATAACTGTAGTATTAGGTGATTTCTTACTCGAGTGATTAAACTTTGACTAGTAGACTTACTAGGTAATACTCGACGCTTTGTGTTTGCCTTTACCTTGCGCCCACAATAGCGTCCCTGACGGGTAACTTGGGCGCAAGGCAACGACAAACACGAAGACTATTTAACTACGTAGGTAATATCTTATTTTTAACTATGAGTATAACGCAAATACCTCTACGTTTAGAAGTACCTAATAGTGTTAGTGTTTAACGAATTTACTCGTTCTACTCGCTGACAAGCGAACAATGAAAGACAAAGCTGTGAGAATTTTGATCTTAATGTAAAAAGTAAGTTCATTTTATTGTAAGTGCCGTGTCGTTCTCTATGTTATCTTTGTGAATTTCGTTTGTGGTTGTAGATAGACTTTGAAAATGTTGTCTTATATTATCATAATAATATTATTGCTCTAAGTTACTACAGTTATGTCTATTAGTAAGAGACCAATCTGTTAAAGAAGACGTTCAGAACAAATATTTTTTATTACTAGACTCTCCTGACTACTCTCCTCCTATTTTTATGAAGGGGTGCCAATCCATAAAATAAACTAGATATGATTTTTTTTTGAGTTGATGCAAATTTTTGATTTCCCTTGCTTTTTATTCAGAAATTTACAGTTTACGTACAATTTTTCAAGTATAATTTTATTTTTTATAATTACTTGTAGATATAAAAAGCAAAAGTACAAGAACATGCGCTTAATGAATCGATATTCCCCTAAGCCGCTGAATGGCAGGCAATAATATTTCTTATGAAAAACGACTTTCAAATTACCTTCGCACCTAATACGTTTTGCGTGTTTTGATGACGTGTCAAACAGCTCCAAAGAATGTCCTACATTCGCAAGCTCGATTTTCAATACACGGTTAGTGAATAGACGAGGTTGAAGAAATTGAAACACAATATTATGAATGACTAATGTTTCATTTATCTTTAACCATTCGTTTGATTAACTTGGAAATAATTCAATGAAATTTTACTTTTAAACATAATAACGATTTATACCAGACCAACCATCCACAATTTACTCTTATACTATAGAAATGTTTTGTATGTTTTAGAAGAATATTGCAATAAATATATTTACTAATGTATCGTGCATTCTGAGTATTTTCGAAAGATAAGTTAGCTGGGACATTCTAAAATACCCGGTGTAAGTCGTAGCGGTATGGTATAAACTTAAAAAATATATACTTTAATTTAAAATTCATGTTAGACTGTATGCACATACTCGTCACACTACGCGGAGCATTCCGAACTATACAACTGACTGTGTGCCAAATTCTTGAGGGGTTGGACACTAGACAGATTCATATAATTTACAGTCGTAGATTTCGTAGTACCACTCGTAGCTTACGACGATTTAAGTTTAATACAGCTACTTTGCATTGAAAGTTTTTATGAAAACACATCCGCTATTGGAGTTCTTATCCAATCCTAAACTACATGGATATTGAATTTAAGTGATATAATTTATACTTGATTAAAATGTACACCTGCACAACCTGCTTGGGCTCCGCTTTACTAACATTATTAGGTATATGATACTACAACACAAGGAAACAACTGAGACGATGCTTTTGGACGAGGAAATTTCATTTCGAATATTTGTTCTTCGTTCAAGGGATAAAAAGCTTTGCACACGTTTATGCCCTTCTACTGCGACGTTGCAACCGGTACTTTCTAGGCGCATGTGCCTAATTAAATAATGGCACGTGGTTTTCTAAGCTGCTGTAATGTATATTTAGTAAAACTTTCCTATTAGGTATTATAGTCTTTGTATATATACACTATATTGGAGGCCTTCATTCGTATATTGGTAACGATATACTTTTGTAAAATACATTAGTACAGTAATATAATTCTCGACCAAACTCTATCTTATAAAAATTAGATAAGTTTCACTATTAATAGGTATAGTCTTCATCGGAATGTGCCGTTAAATAAACACGTGTGTTAGAATTAGTAATTAACGGACGTCCAATAACGTCTTAAATACAGCAATGAATGTTGAGTGATATTTTTAGTATTCAGCCTTTCTACTTACTTACATAGATACTTACTACTTATCGTGTCTTATAAATGATTTATGTCTATTATTCGCTTAAGATGATGACCAAAGGATCTATGTACCTGAAGTTTATCATTCTAGCCATCAATACGAAATAAAATGAATTTAATAAATTGACAATGCAATATAAATACAATGTATCTAATTCAACAGGGTACTGATATTCTCACAGTGTGTACCTGAGTATCTCGTTCTTCAAATCATGCTCATGTTAGGATGTTACTATTTATTATACTTACCATAATAATTATTTATAGCTTTGCATTATGTGTGATACTATACGTTTCCCTAAATAAGTATTTAAATAACTTTAATCACTATGTAATTTATGTATGTGGCCTCACAACATTCCATTGTTCAGCATGATGAAATATTAAAATGAATTATTTAATTATACATAATGTGTTATGGGTGTTATAAATTTAATCGCTTTAAAACTTTTTATAGTTATTTTCTACGGTTAATGTATGTATTTCACTATTGTAATTTCATTTTAAATTTGAAGTCTGTTTTTCTTATGTCAACATCGAAAATCGACAAATGCGATTTCCAAACCAACTTACTCATAAAATTCATTATTTTCAAATACAAAATATACTTGGTACCTACTTATTTAGAGTAATGTTTGGTTAGTTTGAACAAACTATACCTATATGTTAAAAAAATCTACCTACTAAGTATGCTTTGACTATTACTGTTTCGTTTTTAACTTATAAGAGTTGTATACGTTGTTGATTATTAAGCGTTACGATAGATACTATTCAGTGTTTTTAGACCGTAGGTAAATACCGTAATTTATTTGTGCACTTTTACATTGTTAGACCAATACCAATAAAGAGATTCACTCTAGAAAATATTTATTTTGTAGCTGGTCATGAGCGACTACAATACCCAAAGGTTTACTAGTTGATATAATTCAATCTTATGTACCTAAGTAATGTAAGCAAGGAATCTCATCTGATTCTGAATGCCTTAAATATGCATGTTGCATATTAACAAATTCTAACACCATCGACTTTATAATACGATTTGTAATTTGTCCTAGTATAACTATCATGGTTCAATTTATAACCTATATAGACTAAATTATATATACATATGACACAATTTTAATGTTATTAAAATCACTAAAATTACTTTTGGTTTCTTCTAAGAAATCTTTATCATAGTAATCCGTGCAGATTCTCCAAATCTGCACGGATAAAAGTGATAAAATCTGAATTTAAAAATTAAAAGTTTAATCAGTTGAATCTTTCAAATGTTTTAAAGGTTTAGGTTCAGCTTGGATTTTGTTCAGCTAATGCTTTTTAATATATAATTGTAAATATGAGTAAACTTGAATCAATATTTAATTGCATTAAAATTTTACTTCAAACGAAATTAATTAACAGAATTTTGTGTGCTTACCTTTTGTTGGTTAGGTACTCCTGTATCACTATCAAGTTATTATCAACTGATTAAGCTTTTACTTTCTTTTTTGGTAATTAGTCAAAACCCTCATTGTAGATTTTAAAGTATTTTCTCGTTAAATTAGGCAACTTTGATCGTGTTATATGATATTTTAAAATTGTCTAATATTACAGTAATTTTAATAATGTTTTAAAAGCACCCATTTCATTGTAACATACTTATTTTTGCACTTAAATTCACTATTTTAAATAAAGTTATTTGATGAAATTCACTGCAGAACAATAATGAGAATATGAAATTTTAGTTTTATTTAACTTTACTACCCTATATACCTAGTGTAAGATAAAAACAGAAAGTCTGTCATCATCCACCAACAACCCTTTCTTCGTTCCACTGTTGGGCACGGGTGTCCTCTCAGAATGAGAGGGATTAGGCCTTAGTCCACCGCGCTGGCCAAGTGCGGATTGGCAGTCTTCACATGCCTTCGAGAACATTATCAATAACTCTCAGGCATGCAGGTTTCCTCCGGTGTGTCCTGCACCGTTACAGCAAGTGACATTAAATTTCTTAAATCTCACATAACTTCTAAGTCATTGGTGCTTGCCACTTGGGTTTGACCCCGGAATTTCATATAATATGTATATCTGAAACATGATATGTATATCTGAATTTTTATATGAGTTAATTTACAGTAAACATACTAATATCTAGTAATAGTTTACTTACAGTAAAAAATAAACTTTTACACAGCGAATCAAATCTTTTATTTAACATTAATCGCCGGGGGAATTTAGGATTGGAGCGGTAAGGAGCACTCGTTAAAAATTATGAAAATTTGAAGAAATAGAGACAACAACATGAAAGTCGTAGACGCTTTGGCGGTACCCGAATGCGTGTGAGATTTGAAAATCCGCCAAACCCGGGAATTTTTAGTGTCATGATATGGTTGTCTTGATTTAATGACTTTTCTTTTAGTTTTCTAGTTCAGGTAAACGGAAATTTGTCAATGATCATCACTGAAAAATCCGAGCAACATTGAATATTAATAAGTTCGTGCCCATTTGAGTGTTTTCAAAACATACAAGCGAGCTTGTAGAAATTTAAGGATTTTTCAAAAAGTCAAAGTTCCGTAGGTAGTGACTTAAAACCGAATGAAAGTGGAACTCAGCGGGAACAACCTAAATATTCACGCTACTAAAGTTTTTAAAGCCTTGGTAAAAATTTAGAATGAAAAAAAACACACTCATTACCGTTGTAACAATGAACCTAACTAAACAGAGAAATGTACTTGCCTACCCATGTAATAACCGGCAACTAAGTATTTCTAGAAAAATAAATTATTACAATTCTTCCTGTTACCTACTATTCTACCTATTCTACCAGATAATAGAAAATAAACCCAAGTCGACAAAACAACCAACAACAAATACTTAACAAGGATACCAGGCCATATGACTACTTAGCCCTATGGTTGGCTGCTAGATAATGCTTTATGCATTAAGCTCACCATTTCTACCCTGTACCATTTGTATGTGGTTCAATTAAGATAAATAAATAAGCAGGTTCAATTAAGATAAATAAATACTTATTTAGGCTATTTATTCAAACATAAGAAACAAAATAACCATCTTAATATTCAAGCCGCTAAAGGGCTTTTTCTAACTGTGACTCGTACATGAATACTCGTAGGTAGGTACTCGTACCTATGAACGTATGAAACTAATGAAACTAACTCGTACCTATGAACGTATGAAACTAATGAAACTATGAACTACCTAGATACGTTAAATTTCACACTCACAATCTTAAAAATCACTAATGTTTTCTAGTTCGAAAATTCTAACAATCGTTAAGAGTTCCAACGTAACAAAACGACTATAAACTACAGAAAATTGCTTATCGTTTCGTTTATTGTGTCAGATGAAACTCACCGAAAAAGTAGAATTCATAAAATTTAATACGAAATTTCACAAGGTACTTAAAGCAAGCACCAATTTCGTGTTGACTGAAGCAAAAGATGCTTTTAAGTAAAGTAACAAAGCTTTAGCAAATAGACCATTACAACAATTTAAACATCGCAATCAGCTATATAACCGCTCAGTAGGTAATATGCGTTCATTCTGAACCTGTTGTTAAATTACGAGTTAGTAGGTATTAGGCTAGGTAAAGGTACTAGGCTAGATAAACAGTTTATAAAGAGAGTACCTACGGTCGTCATTAAACGGCTACCTATTACCTATGCCTGATTTTTTGGTTGTTATCTGTCACGTAATAAACATAATTTTATATACGAGGAACTTTAAACAAGACAAAAGAAGTAAAATACGAGTATAACTTCGATCAATAATGTACGTATAAGGACGCCATACGTTAGTGTTGATTTGAGGGGATTTTTGCACCGAGTTTTTATCAGAGTACCGCTGAAACATCAGACAATGATGTAAATGTTTTAAATCTCCCTATACTAAGGTAAACAACACTTTCGCACTTTCCACAATACTTTCGTTACCCCGCTGTTGGGCACTGTCCTCTTGAAATGGCAGGGGCCTTAGGCTTAAGCCTTAATCCACCACGCAGGCCAAATGCGGATTGGCAGACTCCACATGCGTTTGAGAATATTATGGAGAACACTCAGGCATGTAGTTAGAAAAATCATTGGTGCGTGCTGCTTGGATTTGAATCCGGACCGCTCGAGTGAGAGGCGAAATCGACAGCCACTGGGCTGTCACCGATCACCACCAATTAAATGGGACCTTAACATAATTGAAGAGCGGGATGTATAATACACCACTGAATACCTCCGGGGTACAAGCGTTATGTTATATGTTCTACTTCTAACAATATTAATGAATGTCTGAGCCGGTTCATAATACTTTTCGTGTTGGTTTTATGTTATTATGATTTATAGTAACATAAAATACATTAACTTAATTTTGCCAACGAAACAGCGCTTCACGACAACTTTATTGCTTTTATAAGTTATGGGGGATTCTTATTGAATCTGATGCGTCTGAACGTTTGTCTATATGACATACTCGTACTTGTATTAATACCGGCTTCAGTGTGACATGGGGCGACGTTGTTATTAAATCCCCGTCTATGTAGGTACATACCTACATTTTGATACATATGCGATTGCCTTTGACTGTTCTAGTTTTGATAATTTGTTTATTCGATTTTGGACGTGCACTGCACTAGTATGTAAATACTACTGATTAAGAATCGATTGAGGAAAGTATTGCGTCGGTGATCGAACTTTCAACGAAGGTAGGCTGAAACGTGTAAATAACGAATTGATCTTGCTTATTATAAATTAAATTGTAATTGCCTACAAAGGTTCCTTGTTCCTCCTACTTTGTCGGCTTCCGCCAGTATATAGACAGACCCAATACTTGATTAACTGATTAGCATTAATCTAGATGTTGTGCTGTATGCGTTATAACAAGAAGCATGTACATGGGCGACATATTCATTTGTACGAAAAAGCGCTTTTCTTTAGAAATAAAAATCTTATTATATTGCATATTAAAAAATATAACTTTTATGAAGGTAGGTACTGTAAATGATGAACACAAAATCGTACTTTTACTGTATTTATATATCTACACTAGCAGACCCCGCAAACGTTGTTCTGCCATATGAAAGGTCAAAGTGACGCGATACTTCATGTAAAATACTGTTTATACCATAGATTTATTATGTTTATACAATCAACAACACATTTATTTGGATAAAGATTAATATTATTACGTTGATACAACTCTTAACAAATGCATTAATTTCGACCAAATTTGATTACCATAAAAACGGTTCTAGTGAGTTAATCTTAAAAGATAGACATATACTGTCATGGACATTTTTTAAGATCATTTCAAGTGGAATAATTCTTTCATACATATATTTTTGGTATCTTGAACCGTTTTCGCAGCGCACGCAACGGAAGCCCTCAAGGATGAATAATTTTCCCCGTTTTTTTCAAATCTTCCATTATTTCTTCGCTCCTAATAGTTGCAGCGTGATGTTATATAGCCTAAAGCCTTCCTCGATAAATGGTCTATTCAACACAAAAAGAATTTTTCAATTCGAACCAGTAGTTCCTGAGATTAGCGCGTTCAAACAAACAAACAAACAAACAAACAAACTCTTCAGCTTTATAATATTAGTATAGATTCACTCTGAAATTCGTGCATGACTTAAAACGGTCACAATAAAAGCACTCGCTCCGAAATACGTTTGAACATAAATTATTCTGTCTTACTTAAAAGAACTGAATTGAAAAAAGATTAAAAATTTATTAGCTGTGACAGGGACTGAAATCCGTAAAAAGAAATGTCCTTTACATAAGTACATTTTATATTATATTGTAGGTAGGTACTTTTATCATTTGGTAACTACATATATGAATAATCAATATCACTTGTAGAAAATATATTAAATTACGTTCTACAGAAGTAAGCAAAGCGAGACAGAAGAAGGTACAACTTGCTTACGCAAAATCTTTCGGGACAAGGGATGTTAGCTTAGGACTGAAGATCATAATTATATGAATGTGATTATTATACAAATAAAAGCTTTTAATAATAGGTTAGGTTAAATATAAGGTTCCGTCTTTTTATTTATACCTACCTATGTTATAGGAGTTTAGGGAGTGTGTAAGGTTGTTCAGATCTGTCAAAATCCTTAAAATATGTCGTGTGTGTATGCTGAGATAAAATGGACCAACTCCCTCCATCAATCAGCCTACTATCACGAGCTGTGCCGGTAACTTACCTACGTATCCTGTCGCGTAGCGAAATGCTCAGCATATCTCTCTCAATAGCACGCTGAGTGACATTGTGGTTGCAAGTGAGGTCAACGGAGGACTATGTTACTGGCGACATACACTACTCGATCCATATCTACATAAATAAAACGTTATAGGTACGTCCGAAAATAAATTATTTAATATGTTTATTTATTGATATAAATCAAAGTCTGTTATCATGTACATTGGAAATGTCACTCACTTCACGACACGATCATGCACAGTGCGGTATCAAAAGTAAATAAAATAATCAGTAAGTATTTAAGATTAATGATTGAAATACATATCGATTTCTTCAGACTATACCATTATTTGATAATATTTACAAAAATTAACGATAAATCACTTTTATCATATATTTATAGCGATAAAGGTTCAATGTAGCTTAGAAATATCTCCAGAGAAAGCAGGATTGAGTAGAGTATTAAGAGGATAGTAAAATATTTGGCGAGGTCATCTTTGTATTTGAAATCAACCTGACATATAGTCTCTAAGGACCAGCGTAACAGAAGCTCAATTAAATATTCATTTGACGCCTATCTCTCTCCTGTAGACATGGAATTGTTTGCTTCGGTTATTCGTTGTTAGAACATTATATTAAGTAATAAAAAATAAACAGTACCTACAACATTACGATTAGGCCATTGTATTACAATACGACATAATCTTTTTGTAATACTTTGTATTATGCTGGTTCTGTTACCTATCCTTTCTTTCCCTAGCCTAAGGCTGTACCAATTTAAATTTTATTTTCTATCAATAAATACTAAATAGGTACTTTTTTATTTAAAGTAGTGTATATTTTGTTCAAATCCCAACATTTTCAAGTCCAATTTAAACCTTTAATCTACACACAGGACACAGCTAATCCTAATCCTCGATAAAATAAGCATTGATTGATTAGGTAATATCGTGCCACGGGAGGCATGTGTCGTACATACATGCCTCCCGTGCCACGAAAAAATTTTTGAGTTGGCTGACTTGACTTGACTTATTATAACTACTAGTAACTTATTATAGCTAGTGGCAAAAATTTCATGGACGCTACCGTGCTTCGGAGAGCACGTAAAGCCGTCGGTCCCGGTTGTTTTCCGTTAGCCCTTGTCGAAGACCTTTGGGTGGCTTGAGAACATTGGAACCTGGGTTGGCCACTAACCCTTCCACCAATCCGCATTGGAGCAGCGTGGTGGAGTATGCTCTAAACCTCCCGTAGCTGTGTCTGTGGGGGAGACCCGTCCCCAGCAGTGGGTCGTCTATGGGTCGCAGCGAACTTATTATACCTACGCGTAGTTATAAAAAGTCAATGTTTTAAGTGTTGATCGAACCTTAGGTCGGTGACATATAGGTCTAATAATTAATTCTTTTAGTTTACGCTGTGTTCTCGTGTACGACTGCCACGTTGTTCTTGTTGTCGTGCGTGCCTGCTAAGCTAGAAGTCCTCAATCCCCGGGTCGGGCAACTTGTATTGGGTTTTACTGCATCTGTGCCCGGTGTATGCCAATAGGCACATTAAAACCAGTATATACTAAAATAAACACGTTCTTTTTCATTATAGTAAGTAATAGGCAACGGACGGAGAAATTTTATTTCTTAAACTATTTGTAAGACACGCTAACTATTTTTTAGAATTATTAACAGTTGATATTCCTCATATTCACATATTTATTGTTATCTTGAACTCTCGAAGTCCTCAAATCCATGTGCGCTCGAATAAGTAGAGCACCTGATACAAATTACGATATTATTATGTTTGCAGACAAGCTTTATAGAGTTAACTAGAGCGCCGCTTTGTATTTCCGTTACGTTTTCGCTTTACACTAAAGCGGCTCTTAGTATAGATTATCAGCACAATAGAAATAGAAATATACTTAGTATGTCATGTAGTAAATCAATGAAAAACATTTTTTTTTAAATTTATTCCGAATACGATCGTCGATCTGTTGATCCCATTGAAACTAGTTGAGCCATTGGGTTACGGAAGTTACATATACCTTAAATAAATAAGCGACAAACATTCAAATGCAACTTTTTTGTCTGTGAGAAATTGTAGGTATTACAAAGAAGTCAGAAAACCGTAAGAAACAAGATAGATATAAACTGAGGGATATACCTAAAGAGTTCACGAACAGTCACAGCGTGTGATGATAACTGATCCCCTGAAAGGTACAGCAAAGGCTGTCAATCTAACAAGCCCTGTCGACCTCTGCCCCAGAAATATTCGCTAACCCAATTCATACAACCCTTTTTACATGTTTTGAAACAAGTTCAAAAGTTCGTAATACGATAACATGAGCTGACCGCTAAACTTTGCTCGAACAATTTTCTGTTCTAAATTTACGAAACCTAAGCATTACTACAATGTAAATGGGTATTATATACACATCCTTACTACTTAATATATACATGGTAAAGTGTGTTTGTTGGTTTGTTCGATTGTCTTTCTTCTCCGCGTCAACGGAATGATGGATCGACGTGATTTCTATAGTGTAGGTACAGCCTGGAGAGTGACAGGTTGTTTATCCCTGAAAATTGCACAGTTCCCTTGAAGTGGTCGAAAAACTGTAACAATCATTCGTTTTTTGTAACGATTTTTGTATTGGTTTGTTCTACTTCTAAAATTCTTCTGGATCGATGTGTTTTTTTGCACATAATAATATTATAGCACGCGGACGAGAGATTGATTCGTTTATTCACGTTATATTTTGAAGCAGGCGGACTTTTTTGTTGACATGCATCGCCGTCGCCATTTATTAACAACTAGTGGACGCCCGCAGCTTCGCTCGCGTGGAATTAGACATTCACTAACTTCAAAAACGGCAAAGTTTCATACTAACTTTGCACCCCCGTTTTACCCCCCTAAGGGGTGAATTTTCAAAAATCCTTTCTTAGTGCTCCCCTACGCTATAAAAGGAACCCCTGTGCAAAATTTCAAGTTTCTAACCCTTATAGTTTAGGCCCTGCGTTGATATGTCAGTCAGTCAGTCAGTCAGTCAGTCAGTCAGTCAGTCAGTCAGTCACCTTCTCCTTTTATATATATAGATTATTTCTTACCTTTTAATGAACAGAATGTAATGGAATAAATCATACACAAAGGGTACCTACAGAATATAGGTATACTTACGCTTTCGAAAGACATTATTTAAACTTATTTAAACTTTTGTCCTAAGTGGGTTAATTAAATAATTGGTCTTTGGTCTGAGTCTTGTAGTTAATTATCTATTTAAAAATATATATGTAGGTATGTATATCATCTCTGACACCTACAGTACAGCTTGCGCCTAGTTTGGAGTCTGTACGCCCTGTGTGAGAATGTCCATGATATAATATGATTATTTATTTATTTATTTCGAATTCACCAATTAGTTCAAATAATTTAATCGATAGGTTCGAAATTAAAACAATTCCGAAACCCTTAATGTAAATAGAGGCGTGTTTGGGGCGTGTAACGTTTGATGTATCATTATTATACATATTAAGTATTCATACCCAACCAATGTTATCATGACGGAGAGGCTTAAATAATTAATCATTATTTAGAATTTACAAAGCTGATGAGATACGCAGGATATTCGACTATATTGTCTCGTGCACATACTATTTTTTTAAACCAAACGTACCTACGTTTAACGAGTACATTTATGTACTACAGAGGGGCTCTCATTTTGTTTTTAATGCGTAGTTACTGCACTTATAATTTAACGACGAAATTATATAAAAACCTCAGAGCAATGAGACCTTTAGTATATATATATAAAATAAATGAACTTTTTGAAGTGAAGTTCGACCATTATTTTATGGATCGCTCAATTCAAAGATCGAATTGTATTTTGTTGAAATTACCATAGACTGTTTGTGGCAGTTTCTTCAAAGATAATCAATTACAAGTTAATTACAATACTTCAATATATGTTAATACATATGTATTTTTACAGACGGTGGTGATGCTGACGATACATTTTCTTGTCGACCATGGAACAACGAAATCTATATATATAAAAGGAGAAGGTGACTGACTGACTGACTGACTGACTGACTGACTGACTGACTGACTGACATATCAACGCAGGGCCTAAACTATAAGGGTTAGAAACTTGAAATTTTGCACAGGGGTTCCTTTTATAACGTAGGGGAGCACTAAGAAAGGATTTTTGAAAATTCACCCCCTAAGGGGGTAAAACGGGGGTGCAAAGTTAGTATGAACTTTGCTGTTTTTGAAGTAAAGTGGGCAACCCGAACGCGGGCAGACGTCGTTAATGGGTCTAATTCTACGCGAGCGAAGCTGCGGGCGTCCACTAGTTATTATCATATAACAAGATGTGAAAGATCAAAATCGCGCTCAGAATTGCGCTTGTAGCAGTTTCATTTTCATTGTTTAACTATAACTTTATTTCTTCATTGAATGAAAAAGCTGTAAAGTAAGTTATTCTACTATAGGTGTTGTTTTGCTTTTTTAGTGTACTAATTAGTTTAGTTACCTAATTTAGTGTGTAATTCTGTAGTTATAATATGTTGAAATTTTCGGTAAAGTAGACCAAATTCAAGATATCCAATATTATAATAAATCAAAGGACAATAGAAACATATTAAGGTTTTATAGTGTGGTAAGGACACCAACTTACAAGTCTGAAAAATCAATAAAAAAAATGTTATACAACATCCCATTTATCACTTTATCGACGAGCAAATTTACGATTAAATTAGATTAGGCCAAAACATATAAAATCGACGGTCAAGAAGTATTCGTCACTGCGTTGCCTGTAGTCTGTAGTGACCTACTAGAGCCTTTGCAAAGGCAGAAGGCACAACCATGCGCTCGTTCTACGTAATCGCAGCTCTTGTGGCTGCTGCGCTGGCTTTTCCGGCCGATCCTGAGATGCCAGAGCCGGCTCAAATGGCATTTGTTCTCAGCGAAGAGGACTTCGAGGACTATCTCGAAAGTTGGCTTGAAATCGAAGAACAAAAGTGGGTCAACGCTTCCTCCGTCGCTGAGCCGCGCAGTGGTAATATGCTTTACATAAAACAAACTGTACCTTAAGGAAAACATTTGCTAATCTTTGAAATATTTTGTAGGTTGTTCGTTCAGAGTGCGAGGGGACATAGGTCAGCCGACACCAGTGTTCATTCACAGGAATTCCCACCTGCTTCCAAGTAGCAATTCTGGTCTTATCACGCTAGCGACCGGCGAGCAAGTCATAGTGGCCTGTACTGGCTCAGGGCGCACTATTCGCCATCCCCGAATCACTTCTAACGTTGCTGTAGCTGTAAGTCTTAATAACTAAACACATACTTCGCTGCGACCCATTGACGTCCCACTGCTGGGCACGGGTCTCCCCCATAGACGCAGCTGCGGGAGGTCTGGCTGCAATGCGGATTGGTGGAGTGGTTAGTGGCCAACCCAGTGTCGAATGTTCTCAAGCCACCCGAAGGTCTTCGACAAGGCTTAACGACTGTTTCTACCATTGAAAACAACCGGGACCGACGGCTTTACGTGCCCTCCGAAGCACGGCAGCGTCCATGAAATTTTGCCACTAGCGGTCACCCATCCACAAACCGACCGCGCCCGTCGTTGCTTAACTCTTTCGATCACATTGAATCGACGCGAGACGCGGGCTATGGACGCTACATGCAACATGCAACGCATACTTATTTGTCTGCATTAATATATGTAAAGTAGTCTGAGCTCTACACAAACTGTAAAAGCAGAATATGTGTATAATCTATATTTAAATAATAGATTCTATTGAAGCAGTCTCATGTGAAAACTCGAAGGAACTATTACGCATAGGTATATATTATCTTCCAGACTGCCAGGTGTGCTAATAATAACTTAGTCTCTGGTGCTGGTTGGCTGAATGGCAACGGAGCTTTCGGAGATCTAACCTGCTCCAACCACGCGCAGCACGAGGCACAAAGTACCAACAATCGCTGCCATGGCAATAACATTATCATTCGGTAACTTACATGTTAAATTTTAAACATTTATTAGTCTTTATCTAACTCATATTATGCATACAGCCGTTGAATAATTTATTTCATTTTAGCGTCGGTTTCATCGTCAACAATGTGTTCCATCCTAAGTATTGGTCTTGTTTCAATCATCAACGAATGGAAGTACTATACGTCTGGTACTCGCAGACACCATCAAATGGTGTACATCAAACTTCCGTAGATCGTCCCAGCTGGAGCGGTAATAACAATTATTGTCAAAATCTTTCTAGACATATCAGATTTCGAATTATTCTACTATTGAATTGTGCAATGTTCTCATTCCAGCGGGTAGTTTCTACCCTGGCGTGAACGTAAATAATCTCTACACCCAAGTGACTCAGAAGGCTACTATTGCTCGTCTCATTGGACAAAACATGGCCGATAGATATATAACGAACACGCAGTTCTTGGCTCGTGGTCATCTTGCTGCCAAGAGTGACTTTGTCTTGGGCCCTGGTCAGCGTTCCACATTCTACTTTATTAACGCTGCGCCTCAATGGCAACCTTTCAACGCTGGCAATTGGAACCATCTTGAGCAGGTGAGTTTATTTAGGTACCTACTTGGTTTTTTCAGTGGGACACTCCGCTGTTACAATTTGATCGACACATGAATAACTAAACGCTTTCACAATCACGCCCCCTCACGCACTTTCTGTGACACAGTTTTCCAACAGTAGTTCACGAACAATCAGCTTGTTTATTTTTGCTTTTCTTTCAATAAATTTTATTTGGTTTGGTAATTCTTTAATATTTATTTGGTTTCCTTGTCGGCAACAATAAATATGCAGATATATACACAGACAATGAAACGACTAAAACCCGTCAAAAAACGACACGCAAATTTAGTATTGTTACCCAGGTATAAATTTAAAAATATAACTAGTAATAACTTAGTGTATGTAGGTATTATAATGAGTAATTTTTTTAACCCTACAGTATTACCACAACCCTTGGTATTATGGATTGTCTTCGATCAACAATACCATATTCTGTACTAAACTTTGAATAACATATTCATATTATAATGAACAAACTTTACTTCAAGAAGTTCGTTTAGTCGTATACTATACGTCGTATCATGTGTTTCTATGTTTTAGAACCTGCGCGCACGCATCGCCCAGGCGGGATACCATACTACCGTATACACGGGCACTTTCGGCGTGACGCAGCTGCGCAATGCCAACGGCCGCCTGGTAGACATCTACCTGCACCGAACTGGAAACACCAACCAGCTCCCTGTACCCCAATACTTCTACAAGGTTCGTATTATTTTGGAACATAAACATTATGATTATAACCATTAATGGGCACGTATCTAAAGATGTAGGTACGTATCTAAGATATAATAAATCCTTACTAATATTATAAATGAGTAAGTAACACTGTCTGTCTGTCTGTCTGTCTGTTTCGCTGTCACGCCAAAACTACTGAACCGATTTAAATGAAATTTGGTACACAGATAGTATAGAGCCTGACAAAGGACATAGGCTTTTACTTTTTAATTGGAAAAAAGTGTTGTAAACGGTTGAAAAGGGGGATGAAAGGTTGTATGAAAGTATTGTCATTTTCAGAACTAGAAGCATAAAACTTATATTTTAGGCTGTTGATAATACCATCATTATTTTACAAAAACAAGCCATGAGGCATTTACGGCATACAGATACAAAAGCGTGAATTCCTGCGAGAGCTGTTTAAGTCTATAAATATTTTAACTGTACCATGTCAATATATTTAGCGAATTTGTATTATGCTACTCATATACCTATATGTTACCGGACAAACCCGATTTCAGGACAAACTAGTTTGGCCTAGGCTAAACTAGTTCTTCCTATACGCGACAGGATTATCTAGTATAGCCTAGTCCAAACTAATTTGTCCTAAGCCCGATAGGATAAACCAGTTTAGGCTAGTCCAAACTAATTTGTTTTAAGCCCGATAGGATAGATCAGTTTAGGCTAGGCCAAACTAGTTTATCCTGATATATATACGCACACTCTAGGATAAACTGGTATGGCCTAGTCTAAACATTATAGTATATCTAAAAAGTCAAATTAAATAGATAAACTGAATAAAATACTCCGTAATTGGAAAAATAATCATTTTTATTAAAACCATAATGATTCGTTGTTAAAAATTATGGTTAATTGGTAATACATTCAATCCAGGTAGAATTTGAACCCAGAACCTTCCCATAAGTACTGGGAGCGCTCTAATCATCTGAACCACCGCAGTTATGGGTTCAAATAAATAGTCAACAATACCTAGTTTAATAGTTTCTTGCCGTGTTCTTCTCGGTAGCATCAACTTTGTGTACCTCATTAATCGTTTACAAATATCAAATAGTTAAAAAAATAAATGAATCTGAAAAATAATTATAATTAATATTCGCGGATTATGTTGTGGCCCAAGTCGTTATATATCTAGTACCATAGGATCGTACCTTCTACTCCAGGTCGCATACGACGCGAACAGGCGGCTCGGCACCGCGTTCATCAGCATCAACAACCCGTACTACTCGCTCGCGGAGGCACGCGCGCTGCAGTTCTGCACGGACCGCTGCCGCGGCAACAGCGCCTTCAGCTGGCTGCGCTGGCAGCCCGACCGCGTCGACGTCGGCTACAGCTTCTGCTGCACCATTGCCGACTTCAGAAGAATCATCCCGCACCTTCCTAGCTTCACTGCGAACGGACTCCTGACATAAATCATCTTTGATGCACATATTTGTAAATAACTTAAAATAAATATGAAATCACGATTATTTTTTTTAACAGTAAACTAATTCTTTATAGTTAATTGCATCAGGCGCTACTGCACGGAATCCATTGTTGGCGGAAATCCATTGTTATAAAGTTAATTTACGTTCGTAATGTTGGTTTATTATGTATTTTCATTGCATGTGTAAACTTTATTATGTGAGAGGGAGGGAAGTGATATATGCTTGAATGTGAACGCTATCATGCGTCTTGATCGCGGGTTGTTGAAAAGTAAATTAAATCTAATTTTATAAGTTATTAGTAATTCCTTATTTAAGTGGGCTCCACACAATAGTCTTATACTCGTAGGAGAACATTTTTAACAACTCTCAGATCTACATAAATGTCTTCACAACTTGCCATAAGTTAAATCTACTTTTGATTTAAGGGCCCTCGAGATTCGGAGGCTGAAATCGAAATAGACAGACCTACCTAATTATATAGCCATCGCAAATGTATTAAACATTAGAAGAGACTGTAGATTAGGATTACATGACACAATGTACCTACATTTTTCTTCATTGTACCTATTCAATCATAACCAACACTAATTTATTGTCTTTATTAACATCATATATTATTTTCTTTATGTGGATATAAAGATATCGAGCATGCAGAACTAAGCACGCTGCCGCCCATGACAACTTTGACAGACTTAACAAAACTCAAATAGGATCGGGGATGGGTTAGTCCACCTTAGAGGAGTGAGTTAATTAGAACATTGTTGGTCAGTTCGTTAGTGGGTATGTCTTGGGTCTGTTAGTGATAGTTAGGCCTGTTAGTTTATGTTAGTAATAATGGTCCAGTTAGAAAAAACCAAATCTTTCAAAACCATACATAGCATGGAATAGTAGATTGCTTTAAAATTAAAATGATAAGCATAAGTATTTTTAATCCATACATATTTTAATCGGAATTTTACGCTTTTTATCACAACAGTTCCTTGATTAGAGCACATATATAACCAACGACCGAAGAATCTGTTGATATTACATAGCTATCACCTGTATTAATACTAATTGCTACTCTGCTTACTAGATAGGTAATTAGCGAAGTAGATAAGGAAGTGGGAGCGTCACGATGCGCTCATTGTCTATACTCGCAGCTGTTGCTGCTGTGGCCGTGGCTGTCCCGGTCCAGCCCGAGGTGCCGGAGCCGGGACAGATGGCCTTTGTTCTGAGCGAAGAGGACTTCGAGGAATATCTGGAGAGATGGCTCGAAATCGAAGAACCAAAATGGGCTAACGTATCTTCCAACTCTGCACCGCGAAGTGGTAATATTATTCATTGATTCGACCATAGATATTAATAAAAACCCCATGGGTATGGCTTGAGCTATCGTTACTGAATCCTGTATCCCTTTATAGTTTTTTGTACATCTGCACAACTACGTTTTAACATAATAATATGGTGTTACGTTTTAAACACAACAACTATGGTTTAAAACTGAAACTTCAGTCCCTTTTTCTATTTAAAATTTGTTTTTAATTGTTGGAACAGGCTGTTCGTTCCGAGTTCGAGGAGACATAGGGCAGCCGACACCAGTGTTCATTCACAGGAACACCTACCTGGCCCCAAGAGATAATTCCGGCCGAATCATCCTGGCCAATGGCGAGCAAGTCCTCGTGGCGTGTACTGGCTCCGGACGCACCCTAAGGCACCCTAGAATCACGTCCGACATTGCTGTAGCTGTAAGTTACTACTTATTAAGTATTAGTTACCGGGGCAGTACCACCGCCCACCATCATATCGTAGTGCCATTTCTACCGTGTAATAATTGTTTAAAAGTAATTCTGGTCCGGTTGGAATGAGGTGGTTTCGGGTTACACTTCTTTATAGGCGACCATCTTAGTCAAGAGCAGCAATACATCTGTGACTGACTTAGAACGACTCTTACTAACTGGATTATTTACTAACTCCAATTAACAGGATTAATTATCACTAACAGACCCCAGTTCTCATGCTCACTAACGAACTAAATAACTAATGTTCTAATCAACAATCTCAACTAACTTGACCTTTCCATCATGACCTATTTGAGTCTTGTTCGAAGTTAGTCACAGTTGACATGGGGGCCAGCGGATGGGTGGTGCTTCAAGCTCGTTTGCTATTTTATATCAGTAGGTAATTTTTTTTAAACTTATTAGTAGGTACAAGTGCCGTCACGAAAATGTAGCTCTACCTAAATGTAACCTTGAATGTACAGAAGTCGAAATTTAATGTTTTCGAAATTTAAAGTCGAGTCTTGCGTGGGGCAAGTGTGTTGTCTTGTCAGACATAAGAAGCGCTAATTGGTTCGCCAGGTTTATTATGTCCCCCGCTTTATTTACACACTTTCGAACCGACACTTGAATAAGAATTTAAACGTTATCAAAGTTATCCAGATTGCCTTTAGAGCCACACTGGCTGCAGCCCGTTAGTAGACTCAGGCCACGGGTCACCTTACGCTACTTAGAGCTAGGGTGTAGTGTAGGTAGCTTCTTTACGCTGCTCCAGTGCAGTTGGCGGAGGGATTAGTGGCCAAGCTGCATTAAGGCACTAGATTCAAATTCAAAGCAAATGTTTTGAACTAAAATAACTTGAGTCAAACTACTTAACTCTGAAATTATTGTGCTGTGCTGGCTGTGACTACTTTTGTAATACATGCTCTATGACATGTATTATGAACATGTTATTTATGCAATTTATAGACCGCCAGGTGTGCAAACAATAACCTTGTTTCCGGCGCTGGTTGGCTCAATGGAAATGGAGCTTTCGGTGATCTGACCTGCTCCAGCCACGCGTATCACGAGGCACAAAGTACGGCTAATCGATGCTTTGGCAATAATATAATAATTCGGTAACTGGTTTTTATTAACACCATTAAAAAATGAGGGCAAAGTTAATTATTATTTAATTATTATTTTGCTGATTTTTTTAGCGTCGGCTTCGTCGTCAACAATGTTTTCCACCCTAAATTTTGGTCCTGTTTTGATCAAAACCGCATGGAAGTCCTGTATGTGTGGTACTCACAGACTCCTGCAAACACTATACATCAGACTGGTGTAGATCGTCCCAGCTGGATAGGTAAACATAACAACTTAATGTTTTAAGCTAGCGTTTATATACTCGTATCTTACCTACTCAACGACATGTTTTAATAGCTTACTTTGTACTTATGTAGGTACCTAGTAGATCTAGTTACTACTACTACCTGGTACTTAGTAGAAAGATAAGAAGAGCCTTAATCTTACTTAGTAATGATGATTTGATTAAGATCTATCTATCTTAAAAACTATGATCAGATTATGACAGATCCTAATTTATTTACAGCGGGTGGATTCTTTCCGGGCGTGAATATTAACAATCTCTACACACAAGTGACCCAGAAGGCTACCATCGGTAGGCTAGTGGGCCAGGAAATGGCCGATAGATACATTACAAGCACACAATTCTTGGCGCGTGGTCATCTTGCGGCCAAGAGTGATTTCATTTTGGCCCCTGGTCAGCGCTCTAGCTTTTACTTTATTAATGCTGCGCCCCAATGGCAACCTTTCAACGCAGGAAACTGGAACTTTCTAGAGCAGGTAAGTTTATTCTGTAATGGTAGCGTGGATGGTGGGGGAATGGATTATCCATTAGTAGCTACAGACGATAATTTCTCATATTACCTATTATATTCCGGTGTAATCAGTAATAAACAAGTCACAATCAATCTAACAACTATCTGATTTCAATGCAAACTATGGGTATTTTTATATGGTATAAATCCCTGTAAATAATTAGAGACAACCCTCACCATTTAAACGTGTTAGGTAGCCTGTAGGTAGCATTGGGCTGATCATTTTTTGTAGATAACAATACATGTCTCTCTCTACTCTCCATCTTGTGATTCGAGTGAAACCAGAAGAGGTGAGGTGAGGTGACGTGAGGACGTCACATCGTCCCTGGCGCTACCCCAGCAGCCTCGAGTTTTCCAGCTATAAATCATACGAATAGAATACTTATGGCACCTCTTCGTAAAGTCTCGCAGCCGGAGAAGTCAAGAGAACAGATATAATATAATTTAAAAAAAGTGTGTGCGTGTAACCTTTACGCGCGATTGAAGTAAAACTTATTATACGTTTTTGTTATTGTTATTTTTATTATTTATTATGTACAACCACCTAGATATTCAAAATAAAACAGCAAG
The DNA here is from genome assembly GCA_944567765.1 of Carterocephalus palaemon. NCBI lineage: Eukaryota > Metazoa > Arthropoda > Insecta > Lepidoptera > Hesperiidae > Carterocephalus > Carterocephalus palaemon. The sequence continues at coordinate 6,923,477 of OX155642.1, forward strand.
CGCACCGTATACAGGAGAACCTATTTACGGTGCGCTTGCTGTTTTATTTTGAATATCTAGGTGGTTGTACATAATAAATAATAAAAATTTGAATACCTAGGTGGTAGAAACCACCTAGGTATTCAAAACAAGCAGCAATCGCACCGTATACAGGTTCTACCACCTAGATATTCAAAATAAAACAGCAAGCGCACCGTAAATAGGTTCTACCACCTAGCTATTTAAAACAAGCAGCAAGCGTACCGTATAGGTATAGGTTCTACCACCAAAAAGTGTCAGAACTTTTAGTCTTATTTTTTTCCGTCTAGCCCCCTTTCGCAACACGCGAAAAGGAACTTCGTTCCAAAAGTAAAAAGTACTCATTTGAATAAAATAAATTAATAGTTTAATAAGAAAATAACCGGAACATCCGTCAGAATCAAAAATCTGAGTTACTCCCTAGTCGCGCCTAAAGAAGTTTTACTTCAAAAATATATGTGGACCAAATATTCCAGAACCTCCGTGCACGCATCGGCCTGGCGGGATACCACACCACCATATACACGGGCACCTTCGGCGTAACGCAACTGCGCAATGCCAACGGCCGCTTGGTAGACATCTTCCTGCACCGCACTGGAAACACCAACCAACTTCCTGTACCTCGTTACTTCTACAAGGTAAGGAAACGCAGTTGTTTTTTAACCAAAATTTAATTGCTCCCACGCTCCATTGCGCCGCTAAGGTTACTTAAAAGTATATAAGATTTCAAATTAAGATTCAGACCTTATTTTTGTGATGAGAAAATTATTTTTTGTATTGTGTATATAAGTATAATTACACAAGTAAATACCTACATAGAAAGTCCAACAATTAAGTAGGTAATCCAACAATTAGCATCAATGTAAAAAAAATTGGATTTATTTTTATACTTACTAGTGGACCCGCAGCTTCGCTCGCGTGGAATTAGACATAACAATAGTTTCATTTACGCTTAGTAATATTATATAGCCTATGTCACCCAGTGAAGATGCAGCTTTCTAATGGTGAAAGAATTTTTGAAATCGGTCTAGTAGTTTTGGCAGCGCACGCCAGAATAGCTCGCAGATGGTAGATTTTTTCCTACTTACTTGACACTTTATCGTCATATTTTGGACAATTCACACAATATCTTTATAAATTGTAGGCTATGTGTTATTCTGATGTATAAGCTAAGTATATTATTGTAAAGTTTCATTAAAATCCATTCAGTACTTTTTACGTGAAAGAGTAACACACATCCATCCATCCATCCATCCATCCATCCATCCATACTTACAAACTTTCCCCTTTATAATATTAGTAGGATTTATTACAATTTCAAACCACCTAGTTTATTACTCAGGTTGCATACGACGCGAACAGGCGGCTCGGCACCGCGTTCATCAGCATCAACAACCCGTACTACTCGCTCGCGGAGGCGCGCGCGCTGCAGTTCTGCACGGACCGCTGCCGCGGCAACAGCGCCTTCAGCTGGCTGCGCTGGCAGCCCGATCGCGTCGACATCGGCTACAGCTTCTGCTGCACCATTGCCGACTTCAGGAGAGTCATCCCGCACCTTCCTAACTTCACTGTGAACGGACTCCTTACATAACCAAGCCTAGAGTACTAATACGTACGGGTAATTATTATAACATTGTTTGTATTCCCAAAACATGAGTTACTATTCCAACTAATTTCGGGATGCATAAGAAAATAAGCGCCAGGATTCATTTTACTTACCTTACCTATTCTTGGGTAGCTAATGCTACAAAATTGCTATAGATTTTTACCTATACTCGTATTTTTAATTAGACGAAGTCAACTGACGTTTACTGTGTTGTCAGTTTTTGATGAAATAAAAATAGTGTTGTGACAAAGTGAAAAAATAAAATCGACAAATCGATAAAAGTGACAAAGTAAAATCGTCTAATTTATCTTTGAAACTGTGTTTCGGTCCACGTTTCTCGGGAGACTTAAATTGTTCAGCCTCAATAGGTAATAGTGAAGCAGCTTTCTCCTCAAATACGTGTTTGTAGACGTTTTGTATCATACGTTTTTCGGTAACACTTAAAGCAATCCGTGGTCTCTTCTTTCTTGGAGACAAGCTTTGGCTTGACGTGCTTGGTTGAGGATCCATACCGTTTGTACGAAACAATATAGCAACAAATAATCACAACAATTACCACAAACTTAACAAAAACAATAACTAAACAGCGTGAGCGCAGAAAAAACATGAGTGCTATCAGACCATACCAAGGTTAGAAGCCGAAATACAAACAAAATGGCGACCGACGCGCCCGGCGTTGATCGGTGTTGGCACTAGTTGCCGCGCCGCGCTTTGTAATAAGCCGTCAAAAAACTGATTGTAGTTACATACTACTAGTAACTTATATCAGAGCACTTTTATACAATTTCATTGTAAAATAGAAATAATATTCTTTTAAGTTTGAAATGATTAACTATTCACACTCATTCATCTAATTGAACGAGAACTGAACGCATCACTATTACTTTAAATATGGCAACATTATTTTACAAAGTGACATTAGCTACTGTCAGCTGGCTTCGTCTAATTAAAAATACGACTATACCTATAAATTTGTGATTTCTGTACATTGTTCAGTCAGTCAGCCAGTGTAATAACCCTTGTCTAATCTCGGTAAATATATTACACAGAGTACATTTTATATAACTGAAAATATACCTATTATTAATTAAACCCACGCTCAAGCTATCGGCCGGATTCGGCCGGTCACGTGACCATTGCGCCATTGTAACTTATCATAATTAGGAATTACATATACAGGGTGTCCCAGAATGAATGGATAATCCTTGAGCCCCGCATAGAACAGCTCTCCAGCACTTAGAAAAAAATATCAAAAAAAAAATAATTCCAAGTGATACCCAAAATATGATTTTTTTTAGAAAAACATACGTTATTTTAGCTTTACTTCACATTCATGTACACAACTGCCACAAATTAATGAAATTCTTGGCGTTTTTGGTGTCATTTTATTCCTGATAGACTATACTACTAGAAATACATTAAATAATATAAGTATCTGTGATACTTTTTTTATAAAAAAATAAGAACTTGAATTTTTAACATGAAATTTGTGACCAAAATAATTTTGACATAGTTTGAGAGTGTTTCACGCAAAAAAAAAGTATGAAAACGTAAGTGACCAGCTATTTTAAAAACATGCGCAGTTATTACAGTTTAAAAAATGGTATAATACATCATTGTATCTAATACTACTACGAAGTTATTGCTATTGAGATGCAAAAAGAATAAATACGACTAAAATAGAAAAGTTAACGTCTTAATACATTTTAATAATAATAAAACATTTCAGGTGTCGCTTCGACCCATAGACGTCCCACTGCTGGGCACGGGTCTCCTCCACAGACCTGCGGGAGGTCTAGAGCATACTCCACCACGCTGCTCCAATGCGGATTGGTGGAGGGGTTAGTGACCAATCCAGTGTCGAATGTTCTCAAGCCACCCAAAGGTCTTCGACAAGGCTTAACGACTGTTTCGTAGGAGGTAATGGAATCCCATTGTTTACAGAATGATGGCTGCCCTGCATATTATGGTACAAACGTCCGGGCTTATTTAAATGCCACGTATCCAAACAAATGGATTGGTCGTTTGGGTCCCATTCTGTGACCTCCTCGATCTCCAGATTTAAACTGACGGGATGTTTTTTACTGGGGCTGTCTAAAGGAAGAAGTGTACTCGAAAACAATTTCAAATGAGGAATTATGCAGCCGTGTTCAAGAGGCCGCTTCAAAAATAAATGAACGACTCTACGCACGGTTTCTTAGTAGAGCCTATAAAAGAAGATGTCAAGCGTGTATTAGAATCGGTGGCAGACAACAATTTGAACACCTGTTGTGAATAAAGATTGATGTTATGTACACCTGAAATGTAGCGTCCATAGCCCAATGGCTCGCGTCGATTCAATGTGACCGAAAGAGTAAAGCAACGACGGGCGCGGTCGGTTTGTGGATGGGTGAGCGCAAAATTTCATGGACGCTACCGTGCTTCGGAGGGCACGTAAAGCCGTCTGTCCCGGTTGTTTTCAATGCTGGAAACAGTCGTTAAGCCTTGTCGAAGACCTTCGGGTGGCTTGAGAACATTCGACACTGGATTGGCCACTAACCCCTCCACCAATCCGCATTGGAGCAGCGTGGTGAAGTATGCTCTAGACCTCCCGCACCAGCAGTGTCTGTGGGGGAGACCCGTGCCCAGCAGTGGGACGTCTATGGGTCGCAGCGACACCTGAAATATTTTATTATTATTAAAATTTATTAAGACATTAACTTTTCTATTTTAGTCGTAGTTACTCGTTTTGCATCTCAATAGCAATAACTTCGTAGTAGTATTAGATACAATGATGTATTATACCATTTTTTAAACTGTAATAACTGCGCATGTTTTTAAAATAGCTGGTCACTTACGTTTTCATACTTTTTTTTTGCATGAAACACTCTCAAACTATGTCAAAATTATTTTGGTCACAAATTTCATGTTAAAAATTCAAGTTCTTATTTTTTTTATAAAAAAAGTATCACAGATACTTATATTATTTAATGTATTTCTAGTAGTATAGTCTATCAGGAATAAAATGACACCAAAAACGCCAAGAATTTCATTAATTTGTGGCAGTTGTGTACATGAATGTGAAGTAAAGCTAAAATAACGTATGTTTTTCTAAAAAAAATCATATTTTGGGTATCACTTGGAATTTTTTTTTTTTGATATTTTTTTCTAAGCGCTGGAGAGCTGTTCTGTGCGGGGCTCAAGGATTATCCATTCATTCTGGGACACCCTGTATATATGCTCGGATACATATAGTATACACTATAGGTATCCGAGCTCAGTGTAGCGAGAGAGCATGCGTCCCCACGCCAGAAATCGGTTTTACGTGCGGCTATACTTTATGAACTCTTCTTCCCCCGACCATCAGAGGGGGAAACAGCGACTAACGGCTGCAGTTTAGCGCGCGCGACACGCGTGCGCGACGACACCGTCTCCCACGCCCAACAGTGGGGATGTCACCGACGGGGTTCACCCCTGGAGCAATTGCTCGGATAGAAGGACTATCCTTACATCCGAATTCCCTCACGCAGGAGCGCCCACAGCGCCGCGAAAGAGGAGGAAAGGTTTCGTAGGTTTCGTTTCTCGCCTCCCTCCCAGTATGCCTGGCCATGTCCGGAGGGAAGTCCTATTTCTATGAACAATGATATATTTTGACAGTTAACTGACGTTTGGCAGATATCAATGTCAAGATTGTCAAGCAAGATTATCTCAACAAATTATCAAATTATGTCCCGGATCGTGTTTCGATGTTTAATGAAACTATTGAAAGTTAATTTCAATTAAATGCTTTATTTTGCCAGTAGTTAACTCTTGTTTTTTGTGCAATTTCGTTAATTTTTATAAGCGTTTATATAAAGTAATATTACAAGTCGCTACAAAAGTGCACTGCGCCTATATAGTTAACATCTGTTTACAATTGTCGGTACGGTGCGATAGATAATATTTATTATAATAAAAAACGATGGCAGAAGAACCAAGTCCAGTCAATGAAGAGGATCTGAGGGAGTTAAAGAAGCGTATGAATATGATAGCTGAAGCAGATCCAGGACAGTTCCACAATGACTATTCTCTACGAAGATACTTACGTGCATTCAAGACGGTTGACAATTCATTTCAGGTATTTTATATCCATCACAAGTTAGTATCAATATAAAGGACCTATTATTTAAAATAATGAAATAAACATATTTCATGGTTTCGAAATAATGCTTCTTGTACTGTATATTGAAAAAACAATATAGGTACATATATAATTTATTGTGCTTATCAATATAACAAACACATAATAAATAGTTTTATCGCTTTTAGGCGATACTAAAGACAAACAAATGGAGAGTGGAGTATGGAGTAGCAGATTTGCAGGACAACAAAGATATCATAGAGAAATATTCTGACAAAGCTAGGGTGCTGCGACATCGGGACATTGTCGGCAGGCCCATTGTTTACATTCCCACTAAGAACCATAGCTCCAGTGACAGAGATATAGACGATTTAACCAAATTTATAGTATACTGCTTGGTAAGTTACTTGTTCTGATGCAATCAAAGCTATTTATATATGTTTTGGCTACAAAAATCAGGCAAAATTGAATTGGTTTAATACTTATTAGATATAAAAATGCATCCTGATAAGAAAAAAACTCAATTTTTTACAGGAAAATGCTAGCAAGAGGTGCTTTGAAGAGGTTGTAGATAATCTATGCATAGTATTTGATCTTAATGGTTTCACACTATCCTGTATGGATTATCAGGTACTCAAGAATCTGATTTGGCTGCTTAGTAGACACTATCCAGAAAGATTGGGCATCTGCCTCATAATCAATGCCCCGGCCTTCTTCTCTGGCTGTTGGGCTGTAATAAAAGGATGGTATGTATATCAAGTGATGAGTGTGGCATGTGGTTTTTAGCTGAATAATGTTGTGATCCAAAGAAATCAATACATGCACTGGCGGTTTTTATCAGACAGATTTTGTATTGAGTTAACATGATGTGGTTTAAAAATGCCCTCAGGTAACTAAAGTGCTGCCTTAAGCAAAAAGGTATATGACATTGGTGTTACACTGTCAGGCACCAGTCTCTTCTCACAACTGAGAAGGCCTAGAGTGATTGATTGCTCTAGAGTCTAGATTGACAGCAGTTGTGACCAATCTAATTGCTTAGTATTTAAGCCATCTGAAGTCCAACATGGTATAAGTACATGTTGTTCAATTTTTTTTTGTTCCAAGGTAAATGAGTCATGGTTAGTTGTGTGGTTTAAAATTTTAATTATGAAGAACAAGTACATAGAACAGAAAAAAAGGAGCAATATATTGCAATAACTAGTGTACTAAAACTAATACACCTAGAATTAACCACAATAAGGAGTTTGAGAAATAAGTGACAGCAAAAGTGCTTGTTATCTTCAATTTGGTACATTATCTATGGATGACTTATGTTATTTTCTTATTGTTCAAGGTTGGATGATAATACTGCAAGCAAGGTGCGATTTGTTAACTCTGAAATGGAGCTCTGTCAATATCTGATACCAGATATCTTACCCACTGATATGTAACACAAGGATCACCTTTACAAGTACAATCATTTCAAATTTAGTTATTTTCTGACAAAGACTAAAGAAATTAGTATAATTTGCATTCCAAGTACCCAATTACTTTTTATAACAATACTAGTCAGCTGGATACGTTATATAACGTGTGGTAATCATGGTTACAATAAATATAGCAATTTTTTCTTCGTTCTAATCAATATTATCAGTGCTAGAAATTTTAGAAACTGAGTTATATTTGGATTAATTTTAATAGTCTTGTAACTGTTTGACAGAATAGTTTATAAAATATGTTGTTATTCTTATTATAATATTATATAATTATAAATATAAATATCATGGACATTCTCACATACAGCCATCTGACCCCGAACTAGAATAATAGGGTCATACATACATATTGATGATAGTGACCATCAATATGTATTTATAACAAACTAAAGAAATAATTACTATATAAGTAGTACAATTCATGTTTGTTACCCAATTTAACTCCTAAAAAATTACAATTAAATTAGTACATATGTATTTATTTGAATATAAAAAAAAATTTGTTCAATAAAACTATTTAACTGGAGAGTACCCAGTTAATATAACTATGGTTTTATACACACAATCCACCAATGTTATGTTGCCATTTTTTTAATCTAATACTAATTTAGGTATCACTTAGGCCTAGTCTGGTATGTATTAAAAAACTTTCTTCATTGTTTTAATTACCTACTTTATAAAATATTTAATGAGTTAAGATAAATTCTTTATTAAAAAGTATTTAGAATTAAGTTAATTTTCAAAATAAGAAAGCCATGTTAACATACGAGTATACCTACATAAGTTCAAATATCTTGCTGCGACCCATAGCCATCCCACTGCTGGGCACGGGTCTCCCCCGCAGACACAGTTGCGAGAGGTCTAGAGCATACCAAAGGACTTCGACAAGGCTTAACGTCTGTTTCCAGCATTGAAAACAACCGGGACCTACGGCTTTATGTGCCCTCCGAATCACGGTAGCGTTCATGAAATTTTGCCACTAGCGGTCACCCATCCACAAACTGAACGCGCCCTTCGTTGCTTAACTCTTTCCATTACAATGAATCGACGCAAGCCATTGGTTTATGGATGTATTAAGAACAATATCTAACAAGGAAAAATCTTGTATCTAACAAGGATAAATGTTAAATATTTGTTGTTTGCTGACCTGACTGCCCCTATTCAATTTTGAAATGTAGCTTCTTATATTTGTGAAAGAATTTAATTTCAGAGTAATATACCAAATGCAGTTACTTTGGGCGCATATTATTCATCGCATATATTAGTATGCAGAGATTATTTTGTGAATTTTGTTTATTGCATTGCCTTGAGGTTAATTACCTCAATAATAAGTAATTAATAAAGACATCTACAACTATACCTTAAGAATTTTATTTATAAATTAATGTATTTATGTGTATGTCAGAACATCAACAAATCATACTCTATCCACACCTCTGCTCAAATAGATATATGTATGTATACTATTTACTATACCTCGCTGCGACCCATAGACGTCCCACTGCTGGGCACGGGTCTCTCCCACAGGCACTTCTGCGGGAGGTCTAGAGCATACTCCACCACGCTGCTCCAATGCGGATTCGTGGAGGGGTTAGTGGCCAACCCAGTGTCGAATGTTCTCAAGCCACCCGAAGGTCTTCAACAAGGCTTAACGACTGTTTCCAGCATTGAAAACAACCGGGACCGACGGCTTTACGTGCCCTCCGAAGCACGTTAGTGCCCATGAAATTTTTGCCACTAGCGGTCACCCATCCACAAACCGACCGCGCCCGTCGTTGCTTAACACTTTCGATCACATTGAATCGAAGCTAGCCACTGGGCTATGGACGCCACATACCTACTATACCTACTTTAGATCAATGGGTATCCAGCATTAACATTTTACTATACCTACTTTAGATCAATGGGTATCCAGCATTAACATTTTATATTTAGTAAGAACAGACATTGAAGGTATCACAAACATCAATTTCGTAATTAATTTAACATTTACAATTAGATGAAATCATTTTTTGGTTGAGAAATATTTACATTTTCATAATATATCTCCAGGTGGATAAAAGATCAGAAGATCATTGGTGTTGCATATTTAGATTTTTTAAATGTTAAATTCAAAATAAGTGTTAATATTTCTATTGAGATAACCGAGCTGGTAGCTATTCGAAAGCAAAAGTTCGACCCCAAAACCTGGCTAATTCTTTGGCTTTCCGAGGATTAGCGGTAGCCTATGCGAAGTTGTCATTAATTGTTGCTAATTTTCCTATCGTTTACAAAAGTAGGAACAACAAAGAAAACAATCTATTTCACTATAATTAATTTTATTTTTCATCCTGAATTTTATAAAACAGTTATACAAATTAATGGCTGTACAATTTAAAGCGAACTACTCAATCTGAACATAATACATTTTATTATATTGTATACATTGTACTGTAATGGTTCGGCAAGGCTTTTATTAAATATGCAAGATAATTAAAAATCTACAATATGATTTAAAAGGAAACATCACTGCATTCACAAACACTTCTTCACAATGCTCTTTACTTGTCATTCTTTTCTGAACCAAAAGTGAATTTTCTAACTAGATTAATTATTATATTTTTACAGTACTTACTAAAAACCGAGTAACTAATAATCTGTATTAAAATTTTATTGAATGTGAAAAAGCAATGCAAAATAATCTGATAATTAATACAATTGCGGAATGTAAATTCATTCACTAATAATTTTGTATTTTGTCTAATTTAATTTAAAATTTAGTCACTTCTAAAAAAATACATTTCTATGTTTAAAATTACGAAATGTTTTGTAATATGGACATGAATTTAATTAATATTATTATCTATTATATGAATTCTGAATTTAAAAGTAAATAAAATAAATAAAATAAAATAGCCATTTATTTCCTCAAAATAACAAATTCACAAAATTGCATAGTTCTTAGACACAGACTGCACTTTAGTCAATAGCACTTGGTCAATATAATAAAATAAGATAATGTCATCAATCGTTCGATAATATAATGTCAATCGTTATAATAATATATTAAGATAATGTCAAAGTTCATAGTAATTAAGTAATTTTCAATGTGCATATGTCATTTTGTTAAACATTAGAGTCAGAGTTGCAGTGCTTGTCTATGTCATGATAAGGATAAAACATACATGACCTGATTAGGTACTATATTAATTAAAATGTCATAAATGTGTCTTGTCATGTCTATAAATTAAGTTATCTTGAGGACCCCTCTTCGGGTAAAGGCCTCCTCCAGAGCTTGCCAGGTTTCTCTATTTTGTGCACTTTCAATCCAATTTTTTCCGCCAATCGTTTCCACCTCGTCTATCCATCTTTCGAGTGGTCTCCCTATCGCACGCTTTGTCCCTGGTCCCCGCCATTCTGTGACTGATTTGGTCCATCTCTGGTCCGACGTGCGTGCTAGGTGGCCAGCCCATCGCCACTTTTGTTTCTGAGCATACTTTAGAGCATCGATTAAATTTGTTTTTTTGCGAATATCAATGCTTAGAATCCTGTCCACCAGCCTAATGCTCAAGAGACTTCGCTCCATAGCTCTTTGACATTTTTCAACTAACTCTCTATTAGTTCTGTTGAAAAGCCATGATTGTGAACCATATGTTAAGCAAGGAAGTATGCACGTATCCATAATTTTTTTCTTTAAATGTATTGGTAGAGCCGATTTTAAAATTTCCTTGTGCGACCAGTACTTACTCCAGGTTATTGTAATTCTTCTGCGGATTTCGTCTGTATGTCTGGTTTTATTAAATGACACTAGTTTCCCCAAGTAAACATATTCATCTACGTACTGTAAGGGTGTATTGTTGTAAGTAATAGGTGATTGTATACTATTTGTCATAACTTTTGTTTTATTAGCATTTAAACTCAGCATGATTTCCTGGCTGACTATGCATAGCTCATTCACCATAGTCTCTATCTCCGGCGCTGATTCCGAGAATAGTACTATGTCATCCGCGAATCTCAGATGTGTAAGCCTTTTCCCATTGATGTTGATGCCTTTCGTTGTCCAGTTTAGTTTTTCTAATATATATTGTAATAGGGATATGAAAATTTTTGGAGACATAGGGTCGCCTTGTTTCAAACCCCTTCTAATTGGGAAAGTGGGTCCTAGTCTATCAAGTTTGACTCTGCTAGAGCTCTTATGGTAGATATCTTTTAAAATATTGATGTAGATGTTGGATATATTTTGGTTCTGTAGAGCTGTCCAAATACTATTATGCGAGATAGAGTCGAATGCCTTCGCGTAGTCAATGAAAATCAGGTACAGAGGCTTCTTGAACTCTATATATTTTTCAATTACCTGTTCCACGACATGTATATGATCTATAGTACAAAATCTTTTGCGAAATCCAGCTTGTTCGATGGGTTGATACTTTTCAATTTCTGCACTAATTCTTTCCTCTAAACAGGTGGCGAAAAGCTTGTAAATAGTAGGAAGTATACTTATAGGACGATAATTACCAACATCTGTGGGGTCGCCTTTTTTATATAGTAAGATGATGTCTGATTTTGTCCAACTTTGAGGTACTCTTTGTTCTTCTAATATTCTATTGAATAGGTATGTTATTGGCGTTATTAAAATATGTTTAGCTAATTTTAAAATCTCGTTTGTAATGTTGTCATGGCCGGGGCTTTTGTTATCTTTTAGTTTTTCTAGCTTTTTTAGTATCTGACCTTCAGTAAATGCTGGCACAACTTCATCCGTTTGAAGTGGCTGGTAGGTATTTTGATGTGCATCCTGCATGCTGTATAGGTTCCGATAGAAAGTTGTTGCAGCGTTTACTATTTCTAATCTTGTTTGACTCTTTCGTGTAACTTTTTGTAAGCAGGGGATCCACACTTTGTATTGATCCAATTGTTTATAGGCTCTTTTTGCACTGCCAGTTGTAGATATGTATTTGTTAAATATATCTAATCTGTGGGTGACGTAGTCTCTCTTAATATTTTTTGATGTTTTTTTGTAGAGTTCTTTAAGTTTTTCCTTGTCACAGCGTGTTAGAGGTTTTTTCTGTTGTAGTTCTGTTCTTTTAATTATAAGTTGTTTTGTTTCATCGCTAAGCACGCTATTTTGAGACTTTACAGTTGTGTTCGATTTTCGTAAGCAATCATGTATGTTTTTTTCAATTTTTTGATAGTAAGCGTCTAGGTCTTCCTTTTCGTTGTCACCGAAATCGCACTTCTCCATATGTTCAATAAACGTAGATTGAGACTTCTGTGACTTTAGAGAGCTAGGCATGTTGCAGTAGTTGGTTCGGGATGGTTTCATTTTTTTAATTCTTAATGTACCTCTTAGTAGCCTATGATCGCTAGGGTATGTTAGGTTATTGATTACCTCTAAGTTTGTAAAAAAATTGGGTTTATTTGATAATATGAAATCTATTTCGTTTTTTACTTCTTTATTCGGAGAGATCCACGTCCATTTACATTTCGGATTTTTTTTAAATAGTGTATTAATTATAGTAAGTTTGTATTGTAAGGCATAATCAATTAGTTGTTGGCCCCTAGCATTCCTTTGACCATAACCATACATTCCTGTGATAATACGTTCTGAGGTGGTCGTTTGACCAATTTTTGAATTAAAGTCTCCCATCAAAATAATATTGTTTCCGGCGAGTTGGTAGGCTTGAGTAACTTTTTGATAGAATGACTCTATTTCGTTGTCGCTGGAGCTGCTTGTGGGAGCATATACTTGTATTAGTGATAAAGATAGATCATTAATTTTAAGATTTAAAATGCATACTCTGTCAGAGATGCCTGTAAAGCTCTCTACATTTGTTCTGAATTTCCTTTTTAATAAAAATCCTACTCCGCGTTGGCCAGTGTTTTCTCCAAAATGGCAGAATATGTGGTCATGGTCTTCTATAATCATACTACCAGGTCTTCGTACTTCTGATAAGCCTATTATGTCATATTTCAAATGTTTGAGAGATTCTTTGAATTCAATCAGACGCTCATTCGATAGGAGTGATCTAACGTTGTAGGTACATATGTAGAGATTTTGCTCTGGAGGGTTGTAGTCAAGATTTCCCGCGGTGACAAGCCGTATTGGGGATAAGAGTGGGGTCGCAATTGATTGCTATGCTCCAGTGGTTTTGCTTTGTACTGCGGTAGTGTTGTCTCTTGTTGTTTTTGTTATGTAGTGTTTTAAGTCTGTCTTATTTCTTTTGGGTACTTGTTTGGAAATCTCGATGTGGTGTCCTTGGTTCCCTTTGGTAGAGATAGATTGGTTGTTTTGAGGCGACAGAGACAGGGGTCTTTTGTTATTGGTTGGTTGCCTGTCCTTCGTCGTTTCTAGTTTGATTATCTTATCATATTTTAAAATTACTCTTTCACCCTGCTCCAATCTGCGTTTTAACTCTGGAATCAACTGTTTGCGAGTTTCAAGTACGCTACGTGGGAAATCCTCTTTAATATAATATGATGTTTTCTCGAGGCATCGTTGATTTTTTAAAAGACTGATTTTTTTGCCAAGGGTCTTAAGGGTTATAATGACCGGTCTTGGTCTGCCACTCGGCTTCCCAACTCTTCTAAGGCTTTCTAATTCGAGTTTTTCACATGGCACTTGCATGGTGGTGTTAAAAATTTTTAGAACTAGATCCTCAAGGTCGTGATAGCTATTTTCCTTTTCTTCAATTCCGAATAGTACAATGTTTCTTTTTCTTAAAGTTCTTTCCATAAATTCAATACGATTTTTCTGTTCTTCCAAGTTTTTCTCAGTTTGTACATGGCGTGCTTCAAGAGACAAAAATTTTTCATTTATGTTTTCGTTAATTGTTGTGGTTATGCTTTCCTTCATACTTCTTAATTCAGTTTTTTGAGTGTTTAGATCTTCCTGTATTTTCTTTAGCATCTTGGTGATTTCTTCCATCGTTAAGAGTTGAACAGTGCCCTCTATGAATTAGGTTCGCTCGACTTGTTGCATCAATCTCCACTAGGTGGCGCTATGAAGCTTAACTTGGTGCGTATGGCACTAGATTTTCGTTTGCTTGTTTACTTGATAGTGACAGATCCTTGTAATAGATGGCGCTGGTGTCGTAACTTTGCAATGTTTAATTTAAATTAAGCATATTGTCATTTTTTCTTATAAATAAGCCACTTTCAATAAACTTTATGTAAATGTTTTTGTATTCGCACACTTTGGAACACTTTTTCTTGATTTAACTAAGACTTCTGTGATTTTTCGATGAATGAAAGACCAAGACGTTACAATATTAAATTTGAAAATTTTGCACTTTTTTCTTGATTTTAGCACTGGTTTCAATGTTCAGAGTTCGTTTTAGTACGATATTGTTTATTTTTTTCACTTTCCACGATGTAAACAGCACTTCGAATATTTTTACACAATTTATGTTTACGGAGCCGGTGTTTACTCGAGTTTAAAAGTAAATGGATTTAAATAAACAAACTGGATTGTGAGGTGTGGGACATATAATCAAAAACTAAAGAATAAAGGAGAGAGGAATACTTTCCCTTACATTTATAGCTCTACTTGAGCTTCATTATTTCAGATCCCATATTTCGTAACCGATAACTTTCCACATAATGATGCAAAATCAGTTAAAAAATAAATAAAAAAGACAAGATTATATTCAAAGCAGACCTTCTCTTTCATGTTTATTGAGTCTCACGTTGTCCTTATATAATAGTAATACTTACTTATATATTTTCTTTCATACGGAGCAAAGTCCTTAAAAGAATATTCTTATTCAAAATAACACTATTCATTCAGTCGCAATTTAAGTTTATAAAATAATAATATCTACATTTTTTTTACAAAATCTTAATTGTGAGTACAACTTGGCACTTCTTGGGTCAGAAATGGTTAAATCTCAAGAAATGTTTAGTACTTATTTCAACACACAATGAATAACAGGACGGTAATTTCAAAAACGAGTGATCTCTGAAATACAAAAAGGAAAATAATAAATTTATAATGCTGTTATACAATTAATAAAACTGAATATTAAGACCTTCCAAATTAAAAATTCCTCTATCTAAAATTTTAATATTTGTGGATTACATTGTTTTAACTATGTATATATAATATTCAGTAGTACTTAATGTAGTAAATGACAAAGAACATTACATTTTCCAGAAGAGGAAATATTCAGACCTATTAGAACTGCTAACTTGTTGACTACTTGTCTATAACAACGTTGCTAAATGATGACTAGGTAAACTTATCGTAAAACAAAAATAGCAAAATAGACAAAATGCTGAGAAACAATTGAACTATTCATGAAAATCGAAATGTGACAAGAAATTACATGTTCTAAAAATAGGCATTCACGAAATCTAATAAATATGACGTTATTAATCACGCGACTATGGTATTCAAGCTTTAAGCAAATGTACTGTTTGTTTTTTAATTTTAATATAATAAAATCTTTTTAAATATTCTATTCATCAAACTTTAATAAACCTAAAAAATTCCATTATAAATTATGGCTGTGGAAAAAGCCAACGGCTAACTAACTTTTAAATTAACAAATTTATAAGTTATTCCCAGATAAGAAGCTTATTTGTTACCAATTGCAAAAAAATAATATATTAAACACCTCAAAGGAAGTAAAACAACATAATATCTCCATGCAAGTCTGATGGAAATTCTAAGTTACCTAATATAATTATGTACTAAAGTTTTGTCATACATTACAATAATATGTATGGATATGTTTTAAATTACACAATTAAACTATATTCATTTGCAATACCACTACATACTTTTGAGGATCAATATTGACTTTATCCATTAAATAGCTAATTTATCATATTATGTACAAATCTACAATGATATGATCATGTCAATATTTATACTAGCAATACTAAAGTGTGATCGTTTACAAAGCGGTGTTAAATAAAATCTTACAATGAAATACACTAACCGTAATCCAAATATAGTGATAACGTGAGAAGTAACCAAAAATACTCAATTTTTAACACAAAAGCGAGCTCAGAGCATTTATAATTAATACAAAATAATTACAGTCTCTAATAGTAGTTGGTTATGTAAAATTGACATTGCTTCCATTAACCTCATAATATTCAATTCGTTTGTGTGTCTTTATTAAGTTGTGCTTCCAAATTTACTGCTATTAGGTAACAGTAATACAAAAAACAATTAATAAACCCTACATTCAGAAAGATTCATTTTATAATGTATCACAGATTGCTTAATAAACAGAATTAAGGCTAATTCTAATGAGATTCTTAATTAAAGTTAGCTAAACAATTCCTTAGTTATGGCTTGCATTTAAATTTTAAGTCAGCTACACTGAGATTTTAATAAATATGAAAAAATCTGAAGTCTTTTCATCCTTTTTTTCACTTTAGATGTATTAATAAGGCATTTTATATTATGATAATAGTTTCATATTGTACTGTAAAAGCATATACTGCCACAACTAATTAAATCTGTTTTTAATTTAGAAAATATTATATATTTTTACAATCATAGTCAATCGTCATTTTCTTAGATGTGCAAATCTAGCAGAATAATATCAAGAATCAAAATTATAATATCGCATGTAATTGTAAAAATTTTACAGAATGAAAAAGTTAATATATTGGAGACAGTCTTACTCTTACCAGGCGACGTGAATGCGACCAATTATTAACAGTTACTACTGCGATTTTCAAAGAATGAATGATGCATTCATCATCAGATTGTCTTTAGAGCTTTTTTTAAAAAAAAAAATAGTATTTATAGCAGTCCACATTAACGATTTACGAAAGTACTGTCGGCAGTTGCCTCGATAGGACTTAAATATACGAGTGCTCGGAAGTATGTTACGTCTCATTAGGTTTAAATAAAGAGTAAACGACGGAATTTTAAAAGATTTTCACACGGTTCTTGTGTACATTGTTTGACTGATTAGATGTTGCTATTGTGAACCCGCTGCGACCCATAGACGTCCCACTGTTGGGCACGGGTCTCCTCTCAGAATGGGAGGGATTGGGCCTTAGTCCACCACGCTGGCCAAGTGCGGATTGGCAGACTTCACATACCTTCGAGAACGTTATGATGAACTCTCAGGCATGCTGGTTTCCTCACGATGTGTCCTTCACCGTTATAGCAAGTGACATTTAATTTCTTAAAACGCACATAACTTAGAAAAGTCATTGGTGCGTGCCACTGGGGTTTGAACCCGGACCGCTCGAGTGAGAGGCGAGTTCGATAGCCGCTGGGCTGTCACCGCTTTTTTTATTGTCATTGTTGCCTGTCATTGTGAACCCACCAAATAAACTTAAATGTAACTAACCAGGCATTCAATACTGCAGCTTCAGACGGCTTCAGCTTTCTCAACTAATTGGACTAACCATCCCAATCCCTAATTGAGTCTTGTTCAAAGTCAGTCACAGTTGTCATGGGCGGCAGCGGATGGGTGGTGCTGAAAGCTCGTTTGCTATCCTGTATCCATAAAAAAAAAAAAATATTGGTTGCCTGTAAAGTCGGTATACGGGCGAAAGTTTTACGTGACAACGACTTTGAGTGGTAAAATAATTTTAATGTGAATATTCATTCGTATAGTAGTATCGTCTCGTATCGTATCGTCTCTCTCGCTCTTAGGCGGGCTAACCATGCCCGAGTGGAAGGGACGCGTGCCTCTCACTCGCTCTCATTGTGAGCGCATAACGTGAGCGGAGCGTAACGCAGTTTCTTGAAGTGTCACCCGGCAAACCAATTTATAAGACGTTGTCACGTCAAAAAAAAAAACTTAAATGTAACCAAATGGCGTTCAATACTGCAGCTTCAGACGGGCGAGGCGGACGAGTGCGGGGAGTGGTGTGCGGGGTTTGCGGGGGGCGGGGCGGCCAGGGGCGGGGCGGGCGGGGGCACGAGGGGCGGGGCGGGCGGGGGCGGGGCGTGCAGCAGCTGCAGCAGCAGACGCAGTCAGTCGGCGAGCACGGCGTTGGCCACCGCCGCGAGCTCGTCCTTCAGCAGCCGGAACGACGGCCGCTCGTCGGGCGCGTGCCGCCAGCACAGCCGCATCACCTGGAACGTGGTACGGTTTGAATCAAGACAAAATTATACATCTTTAAACAGCTACAGTGTTGGTCCTTCGAGCCGGATCAACACTGTAGCTGACTACAGAGTAGTGGACTGTATATTATATATATTAAAGACTTCTTTCCATGTAATTCTTATTTATTGAACCGGACGAGTTTACAATGACGCGGTAAATGTACTGAGATGAGCTGTCGTGAACTATCGTTAAACAAGTGTTAAGATCCGACTCAGATATCTCACTCGGATCATAATTAATTGTATCAGGCGTTACTTTGCGGAACTCCATTATTACAAACCAAGAATTAATCTACTTTGCAACAATCCGCGAACAAAAACTTGTATGGTGATGTATGTGCTACGTGCATGAATGTATTCATACATCACCATACGTTTTTGTTTTTTTTTTTTTTTTATAGTATATGTTCGCGGATTGTTGAAAAGTAGATTAATTCTTGGTTTGTAACATCTATATATATAAAAGGAGAAGGTGACTGACTGACTGACTGACTGACTGATTGACTGACTGACTGACATATCAACGCAGGGCCTAAACTATAAGGGCTAGAAACTTGAAATTTTGCACAGGGGTTCCTTTTATAACGTAGGGTATCACTAAGAAAGGATTTTTGAAAATTCATCCCCTAAGGGGGTAAAACGGGGGTGCAAAGTTAGTATGAAACTTTGCCGTTTTTGAAGTCAAGATGGCTACCCGAACGCGGGCAGACGTCGTTAATGGGTCTAAATCAACGCGAGCGAAGCTGCGGGCGTCCACTAGTATACACATACAAATTCAAACGCATTAACAAACCTAAGTTCTACCCTAGTAGAAGTGTCGAACAAAATTTTTTGTACTAACAACCTAGCCTGTAAGTATCTCATTGTAGGTGACAATTACTGTATGTATGTATGTATGTCTTATGAGAAACACGCAACATAACATCAAGTCAATATGTTTGCAAAGAAGTAAGCAGAGAGCTCAAATATAATCTATGGAGTACGCACCAGGCCAGTTATTCTGAACTGTAATGTCCAACAATTTTACGAGATTTTTGCATCATTACAACAAATACATATTATAATGTAAAATTGGGTCTGCTAAAGGCAACTAACTGATAATTATCTAAGTATACAAGCTCTTATAAATGTATTTATCTGCTTACGTTATAAATTTCGTTTAAACAGCCTTTCGGTTTCTCGAGCACCTGCCCTCTTTGAACCATTTCGACCACTTCTGAATTCTTCATCCGGCCGTAAGGTACTTTGCCACACGTGAACACCTCCCACATTAACACACCTAAAAAATATACTAAAATTACTATCGTATGTATATAATTCAAGGATAACTTACAATCATACAATACACCACATAATTGTCCTGTCCTTGGACCAGACCATGTAAGATTGTTTACTGTTCTTGAACAGTAAACAATCTTACATGATCTTATTGTTCTAATTTGTAATTTAAAAATGAGGTAAGTAGTTACAAAATTAACTCCACCAATCCGCATTGGAGCAGCCTGGTGCATTATGCTGAAGACCTTCCGTAGCTGTGTCTATGGAGAATACCCGTGCCCAGCAGTGGGACATCTATGGGTTGTATCTTAGCTTATGCTTTTTACAAAATGAAAAGTATATAGGTAAGAATAAAAATAATAAATCGTTATTGAGTACAATTTTTTTTTAAAAGCTTTTATTTAACTTCACTCGTATGTATCTACGTATGTATTTATGTATGTCCTGGAATCTTGCAATATTTCACCCACTTCCACTGAAGCTATCAAGCTAAAATTTGGGTCCGATGACAATGCACGAAAAGAAAAAAAAAGTTATAAAAAGCTTTTTTGTAAAAAACTTAATAATTTAAACATTTAATTAATAATTACAACAGCACAACAATAAAATTGTTTGCCAAACAAGACAGTACCATGAAAATGTTTATGATAAAAACACAAACATACCGAACGCCCACACGTCCGACTTAGATGAGAAGCGCGTGTAGTTAAGCACCTCCGGTGGCGCCCACTTGATGGGGAACTTGGTACCGCCCGAGCTCGTGTACTGGTCGTCCAGCACGTACCGCGCCAGGCCAAAGTCCGCCACCTACAACATTTTCCACAAGGAGTCGGCGAACAGAAATGGACTGCGCCGCCCTACTTACAATTATTCACATTACTAGCTTTTACCCGCGGCCCCGCCCGCGTGGTCAAAGGGAATTAACAATGAGTTGTTTATCATACATGACAACGCCATCTATTAACAACATCCGGAACTAAATATCTAGCAAATAACAAAAACATCGATATCTTCCCATGAGGATGTTTTACCGCGGTAAAAAGTAGCCTACGTCACTCTCCACCCTCCTCACTATCTCCACACACAAAAACCATACCATATAATAGCTTCGTTGCGACGTGAAAGCCGGACAAACAAACAAACACACTTTCCCATTTATAATATTAGTATGGATTGATACGCAACATCAATAATTATTCACATTATTGATATGCAACATCAATAAATGCAAATAATTGTAAACAGCGTTGCATTCATACTCGTATAATGTAATGAAAAATATTTACAAAACAAAAAAGCATTAACATGTTACGTACGAAGTGATAACATCTGCGTGCGCGAACAAATCTCAATTTACAGTGATTTTAGTACGTGACAAACCCCCGGTCGAACCGTGCCCGACGGACGGACAGTTATATTTACAGACAGACATTCCACAAGTGAATCAGTCTAAGCCACAGAATATGCCTTCGAGCCGGCGAATGTTATGCTAATAAACAAATATCACGGTAATTACTGCATGCCGACAGGTATACCTCTACTGCTAATGAATCGATGATATTTATAATAAAACTCATGGATTTTACTGGCGATACGGATGTAGAGCAAGCATGTCTATGATTCCTGTTAACAAAGTTACCGTAGGCATAATTAAGGTGCATGAAAATAACAGCTAATTGTTAAATAATGTTGTAAAAAATTTGCCGATACCCACCCACCACACGAATTGAACATTTAAAAACCAATAATTAACAAGACACACAAGTTCCTTGGCATAAAATTGTAAAAGTGCAATTTTAAGTGTTTATATTTTGATTAGTACTGTGCCGATTAACGTAAGCTTATTTGATTATTTTAAGTCACGTAACAAACGAAGGCATCATAATTTGAAGTACATATTTAAATCGAAAACTAGGTTACACCATTAACAAAATGCACATACACATTTAGCAAGATTTGTCTACAATATTAGTAAAGTGTTGAACATGCAATATCAAACTGCATTCCATTTTCTGGAATCTAAGCTGCACGCGTTGTCACGTCAAAATACCGGTAAATATATATATTTAATAACAGTCCATTTCTGTTCGCCAACTCCTTGATTCTTTATAAAATTAAATAGTCTGTGTTAACATGTACGACGTATTCACATCATGTATATCATATCATCAATGTAGGCTAGCTTGTTCATGACCCGAAACCTTACCTTAACAACATTTTCGTCGCCAACTAAGCAATTTCTAGCCGCCAGGTCTCGATGTATGTAATTGTGTCTTTCTAAGTAAGCCATTCCTTTGCAGACCTGAATGAATGAAGACATGAATGTTAGACATAGGGAACAAACATCTAAAAGGGAAAAAAGCTGAGAAAACTCCTCCGGCTTTTTTCTCTCTCGGCTTACACAATCCGATGACCAGATAGATAGTATATCGTGACATTAGAGCTTAGCTAAGTGGTAGGTAATTTTTGTAAATTAGCCCTAAGGCAGGTTAGCTAATCCTTTGCCTTATATTTATGAGTTTAGAATAGCATTATATCTGTTTTCTTTAGTTAACTAGACTTTCGTTAAGCGTGTCCAATGACCACATCTTAATATATATATTTCTTGTGTACGTGTGGAGAAGGACGAGAAGGAGCCGTTAAGGAGGAGTTCACTGTCACACATCATTTTTGTGTGTGTTCAAGGGGATTCGAGAAAGGTTTAGATTCACAATTTGGTCCACTGGAAAATGTTTTTAAAACACTATTTTAGTAAAATAATTTTATAAAAATAAAAAAAAGTTAATTTAATACGTAGGTATATAGTAACTTTTTAATTCAGATATGTATGAGATAGGAAGGAAGGTATAAAGTAAGACTTAGATAGATAGTAATAGATAATAAAATAAACGTATTAATATAAGAATAAAGGTCCACGAGAACTGTGAAATACCGGCTGCCGACAAACTGGCCTACAGTTTGGCAGAAATTTATATATGAAAAATGTATGTACCTTTTTAGTGGAAAACAAATTAAAAAAAAAAAAAAAGTAAGTATTTTCATTTTTAACCGTCGTTCATTGACGTGAAGCGTCGCGTCACTTTGACATTTCATATGGCAGAACAGCGAGGTCAGCTAGTAGGGAAATAAATTATTTGACTTTGACTTTGACTTTGAACCTGTATGCACATGTCGAGCAGCACCGCGGGGCCGAGCTGGTCGGGCGCGGTGCGGCGCAGGTAGTTGAACAGCGAGCCGTGGCGGAGGTACTCGGTCACTATGTAGATGGGCCGGTGCTTGGAGCACACGCCGTACAACTGGACGAGGTTTTGGTGCTGCAGCTTACTGAAATTAACAGGTTTTAACTACATATCGCTGCGACCCATAGACGTCCCACTGCTGGGCACGGGTCTCCCCCATAGACGCAGCTGCGGGAGGTCTAGAGCATACTCCACCACGCTCCTCCAATGCGGATTGGTGGAGGGGTTAGTGGCCAACCCAGTGTCGAATGTTCTCAAGCCACCCGAAGGTCTTCGACAAGGCTTAACGACTGTTTCCAACATTGAAAACAACCCGGACCGACGGCTTTACGTGCCCTCCGAAGCACGGTAGCGTCCATGAAATTTTGCCACTAGCGGTCACCCATCCACAAACCGACCGCGCTCGTCGTTGCTTAACTCTTTCGATCACATTGAATCGAACCGAGCCATTGGGCTATGGACGCTACTACTACATATATTGATGTTCAATTTATTTAATCGTTGAGAACCAAATGGTATCCAACTACACTACTTATATTAAAACTTATGAAGCATTTTTTCTGTACAAAAAATGTACAGTACAGTGCTATATATATTTATTCAATGAGAACCAAATGGTATCCAACTACACTATATTAAAACTTAAGAAGCATTACTGTACAAAAAATGCACCGTACAGTGCTATACCTATTGCCGTGATATGATTATATTGCTAGGGATATGATTATCTACCGTAACAGTTATATGGACGCATGGATGGATGTAATAAATAAATCACGGCTCCAACTATCTTACACATAGACACCTCTACCTAGACTTCGGGGAAGTATACTAGTGGAATGAGCTTCCAGCAGAATATTTTCCTTTTAGCTGCGACGTGGAGCGCTTCAAGAAGAGAGTAAATTTTAATCGCATCCTTCAAGGCCGGCAACGCACATGTGATTCCCATGTTGTGGCACGTGTCCATGGGCGACAGTGACCACTTACCATCAGGTGACCCGTGAACTGTCTTTATTATAAAAACCGGCCAAGTGCGAGTGACACTCGCGCAATGTCTGTTGTATGTAAAAATTTAAGGGGGGCTGCTCCCTTAAATTTTTATTTTTTCTGTGTATTTGTTGTTACAGCGCAGCGGCAGCAGAAATACATCATCTGTGAATATTTCAACTGTCTAACTATCACGGTTAATGAGATACCTGCCTGGTGGCAGACGGACAGACGGACAGCGGAGCTTTAGTAATAGGGTCCCGTTTTAACCTTTGGCTACGGAACCCTGAAAAGCAGTACAGGCTCGAGACTTCGAGACTCATACTAACAAGTACTAACTGGACTATTACTAACACCAACTAACAGGACTAACTATCACTAACAGTCCCCAGTCCTCATACCTACTAACGAACTGACCAACTAATGTTCTAATTAACTTTCTCAACTAATTGGACTAACCATCCCAGTCCCTAATTGAGTCTTGTTCAAAGTCAGTCACAGTTGTCATGGGTGGCAGCGGATGGGTGGTGCTGCAAGCTCGTTTGCTATCCTGTATCCATAAAAAAAAAAAAAGATGTTATGTTGAGAACACTTACGTCATGACCTTGGCCTCGTCGATGAAGTCGTCCTCGGACATGGTGCCCTCCTTCATCATCTTGACCGCGGTGTCGATGCGGCCGCGCCAGCGCCCGCGCCGCACCACGCCGAACTGCCCCGCCCCCAGCTCCTCCAGCAGGACCAGCTCGGACGGGTCGATCTCCCATTTGTCTGTGGACACGCGGTTTTGTATCCATATCCATACTAATTTACTAATTATACTAATTACTAATTACTAATATTACTAATATACTAATTATACTAATACTAATATACTAATTACTAATATACTAATCGATATATATAAAAGGAGAAGGTGACTGACTGACTGACTGACTGACTGACATATCAACGCAGGGCCTAAACTATAAGGGCTAGAAACTTGAAATTTTGCACAGGGGTTCATTTTATAACGTAGGGGAGCACTAAGAAAGGATTTTTGAAAATTCACCCCCTAAGGGGGTAAAACGGGGGTGCAAAGTTAGTATGAAACTTTGCCGTTTTTGAAGTCGTTACACGGGTAGACGTAGTTAATGGGTCTAATTCTACGCGAGCGAAGCTGCGGGCGTCCACTAGTATGCAATAAATTATCGCCCGCAAACTGGCGGGCGATGATCGCAAGACAAACGGCCGAATCTTATACACCGGCGCGCGCAGCCATCTCGAATTGAATTTTGTGTACAGTAAACTCAATCTTGTCATGTAGCCCCCTCCTCAACTTAAAATTATAATTAGTACAGAAAAAGGTGGATTTATTGCTTACAATCGATAACATACCTACTGATATTTATAATGCTAAAATCTGCAAGTAACAGTTAGATTATTTATAAAAAAAAAGATTTCTAAATTCATTCATTCATTCATTTCCAGATTCATAAAAATAGTAAAAGCTGTCTCGTAGTTACATGCTTCACCTCTCAAATTAGCAAGTTTAAAAACAGCTGCGGTTGGTGGATTTGAATGACAAACAACTAATCCAATGTTATCTTTATTTCAAAAGCCATTCAGGTTAGGTTAGAGGAGGTCGAAGAAGGGCCTATCAAGCCCTCTTGCGACCCCATAAACGATACCTTGGCGGCGGATATCAGGGGATATCCCCGTCAGTAAAGGGCCTCGGGGTGGCGCGTGCGGTGTCCCCGCGTGCTATTAACATGAGGAGGGGTCTGGAACAGGACCAACGCCGTCGGGATCGCGGAAGAATGCGAAAGCGTACCCGTGATCCCGGCAGAATGGTACAGAGAGATACCGTGGGGTTTTAGTCGGTAGGAATCCGACATATTCTCCCGCATTCCTCTGATGCGGAGAGATATCCATGAGGATTTCCCCACAAAAAAAAAATGGTTGTCTGTAAAGTCGGTTTACGGACGATAGATTTACGTGATAACGTCATAATCATTATTTTATACAAAAAATGAGAGGTGTCAAGGGACACCCGGATGGAACGAAGTTATTGGATATATAAGTTATATCATTTCTCACACACCCTGTATACAATGTTCATGTCTCACACACCCTGTATACTATGTTATCATGGAGGTAACGACACATGACGTCACACTTTTTCGGATGTGTTGGCGTTCATCGATTTAATAATAAACGTTATCACGTCAAAAAAAAGGTTAGGTTAGGTACCATGCGAGAGGCCGGCGGTGGGCGGCGCGGGGCGGTCGCAGGGCGTGGTCTTGAGCCGCGAGCACAGCCCGCCGCTGTTGTGCTTGTGGTAGTTGATCAGCTCCGGGATGCTCGGGCAGCAGTGCTTGTCCGACAGGTAGAACTCGCCGCGGGTGTTCTGCTTTATGTGGTAGTGCTTCGTTTGTGGATGATTACTGCAATATTTTTTAATTTTTTTTTAATTTTAAGAGAAACAAAGGACTTTGTCGCTGGGCGACCACATCGTCCCGTAAAGTCTGCGCACACATAAATTTAGGAAATTAAAATGTCACTTGCTATAACGGTGAAGGACACATCATCGTGATCCTGAATCCTGCATGCCAGTGAGAATGTTCTCGAAGGCATATGAAGTCTGTCAATCCGCACTTGGCCAGCGTGGTGGACTAAGGCCTAATGGAAGGGTCCATTCTGAGAGGAGACCCGTGCCCATCAGTGGGACAAAGAATGGGTTGTGATGAAATCCAATATAATTTATTTTTATACTTAAACTAGTGGACGCCCGCAGCTTCGCTCGCGTACAATTAGACCCATGAACGACGTCTGCCCGCGTTCGGGTTGCCCACTTACTTCAAAAACGGTAAAGTTTCATACTAACTTTGCACCCCCGTTTTACCCCCTTAGGGGGTGAATTTTCAAAAATCCTTTCTTAGTGCTCCCCTACGTTATAAAAGGAACCCCTGTGCAAAATTTCAAGTTTCTAGCCCTTGTAGTTTAGGCCCTGCGTTGATATGTCAGTCAGTCAGTCAGTCAGTCAGTCAGTCACCTTCTCCTTTTATATATATAGATTAAAACAGTACAAGACATTAATTAAAGACAAAACTATAACGCTCACAGAACTTCTGTCAAACTGACAATATATCCCTCCAATCATCCGCAAATAGATGACATGTGCGTGGAGGAGAGCGCTAAGAGCGATTAGAGCTCGGGGAATGGGCGAGCTAGCGCACGCGGTGGTGCGTGCTGACGGCCTGACAGGCTGACATTTAAAAAATATAATATCTACTAGCTGACCCCGCAAACGTTGCTCTGCCATATGAAATGTCAAAGTGACGCGACGCTTTACGTCAATGAACGGCGGTTAAAAATAAGTAGGTGTACTAAAATAGTGTTTAAAAAACATTTTCCAGTGGACCAAATTGTGAATCTAAACCATACTCGAATCCCCTTGAATACACACAAAAAATTTCATCAACATCTATCCAGCTATTTAGGAGGAGTTCACTGTTATACACACGTACACAAGAAATATATTATATTAAGGTATGTATATTTATAAATAACGTTACTCGCTCACACCGCAGTAGATTTGTTGCGGGTGGCAGACCCACTGGTTGGACCCAAGAGTTGTCTTACGGAAAACTCTTTCAATTATTAATTGGAGCCTGTTTCCAGCTAGTCATCCCAAATCTAAAGTACTCCACCATGACGCTCAAATGTGTGGCGGAGGGGTTAGTGGAAGTTTTTAGGCCGCTGGAAGGCCTCCTATTATCTTACGATAACAATAGGACCTGACGGCTTAACGGGCCCTCCGAAGCACGGAAGCGCTAATTAATTTTTCCACTAACGGGCATCCATCCAACTGCCGACCGAGACCGAGGTCACAAAGTAGATATTAGGAACAGAGGCTAAGCTTCTTAAGAACGTGCAAAATTGTTACCTATTTTGGTAGGGTTGTCACAACAGGTTAAGACAAATTAAAGAAATCATTTGTTAAATAGTTTTATTATTCAGAATATAAAAATAATACTACAATAAGAACTAATACAGAATAGAAAATAGAAAATAACATACTTTACAAATTTCTTACTCTAATAATTTTATTTTTATAATTTTTATTTTTTAATATTTTATTATTTCTTTTTATGGTATGGCAAATTCTAAATCTAATATATAGTTTTTTCAAGTAATGTATCGGGAAACACTCAAATGGCATATCAAATCCTAGCTGCAGCGTCAGATTATAATCTATCATATTATTGTACTGTCACCGAAGTTACGCAGGAATAAAAATTTCAGTTCAATAAGACATCTGGATGTGGTTCAAATCTCACTTGTAATACTTAAACTTAAAACACATAGTACGTACCAACCATACCTACAAATGTTTAGTAAAAGCTTGTAATAATAATAAAAAGGCAAAAACACACCGTGTAGTACCCATTTCTTATTAAAAAAAAGGATCATACAATAAAATAAAGGTACTTACTTGAAAAAGTAATAATCAAATATTTACTTACCTATTGCACTCCTTGGGATAGTTAAAGTATGATATATTTTTATTTTTTCTAGCATTATTCATACACACAGTACAATATACAACCATTATTATTAATACCACGTTTTTACATTAGATATTCAAACTTGCAACTAACAAAACCAACAATGTGCGTAGCGATTACCCTGAGATAGTCAACTTGATGTGACAGCGTCAACCGGTTTTTTCCACTCTCGCCGCGTACGCGACAAGCGGCCAGTGGCCACGCACAGATGTCCCGCGTGCTTGTAGGAGTGCAACCGATTTGTACGTTCTTAAGGAGCTTAATCTCTGTTCCTAATATCTACTTTGTGCCGAGGTGGCCTACCATTTTTTTTTTTTATTTATTTGCATTTATGTACACATAGGAAAACAATATCAGGAAATACAATTTTAATATATTATTAATGTACAAAGGTACCATCACAATAGACGTGGAGCTTCACGGATTACTTCAATGGATTAACTTCAAAGACTTACTATACGGCATAGACAGGCGTAGCAAACAAATACTTTGTTACCCAAACAGGTACATATTTGGACATATTGCATTTAAATTGAAAAAAAAAATGTTCTGTAGGTACATGGCCTATCTATTTCTCTTAGATATCAATGATTAACTTACACTTTGGTATATAGCGACAGGGTGTACATTCCCTTGATGGATGAATTACGAACGACGAAACACCCCTCCTTGTCTTCTTGCTTAAGCAGCGACTCAGTGCGCTGGCGAGACATCTCTCCGACGTACCATCTGGCAAGTAGACATTAATTTCTAATGAATACGGGACTTTCTCATTTAGGGCAGTCTTTTAAAGTGAGTCCTTAGTGTCTAATCCTATATAGAAATAAAAATAATATAAATATCTACATATATCTATATTATAAAAATGAATCGCAAAATGTGTTGGTAAGCGCATAACTCAACAACGCCTGGACCAATTTGGCCAATTTTTGACGAGAAAAATTTGAAAATTCATCCCCTAAGGGGGTAAAACGGGGGTGCAAAGTTAGTATGAAGCTTTGCCGTTTTTGAAGTTAGTGAATGTGTAACGCGAGCGAAGCTGCGGGCGTCCACTAGTTTCTAATGAATACGGGACTTTCTCATTTAGGGCAGTCTTTTAAAGTGAGTCCTTAGTGTCTAATCTATAGGATTAGACACTAAGGACTAGAAATAAAAATAATATAAATATCTACATATATTTAATACAATAATATCTTGGACATTCTCACACATGTCCATCTGACCCCAAAGTAGGCGCGAGCTGTAATATAGGTGGCAGAGACTGATATACATACATAGATATTTTTAAACACAAACTTAAATAGATAATTTCATATAATTAACATCCAGACACAGAACCAATACAAGTGATCGTCACACGAATATTTGTCCTGAGTGGGATTCGAACCCACGACCCCTGGCGCAACAGGCAGGGTCACTACCGATTGCGCCAACGGGGGCCCGTCAAAATATATATAGGTAAAATTCGAAATTTAAAAATGTATGAGCGGACAGGAAGAATAAGTCACCATTAAAGGGTGTGGTGATATTTGAAGTTGCTCATCTCATTCCATCAGGCAAGCAGAAAAGTTAAGTTAAGTTTGTAAGTTACTTATTCCTATTATTACTTTAGGTCAAACTTACTCATATTTCTGCAATCCTATAGTTTCCTTTTCTTTAACATAATTACTTGGAATGTAACCAACGGACCTGAAATGAAGATAATTTTATAAATAAAATATTTCGTTTGCACATAATATGCTTCGCATTGGCGTCTCACTGCAAAGCAAGCAAGCAAATCGGGAAGGCCTGGTGCGTAGTCTACCACGCTGTTCCACAACAGATCGACGGAGGGGTCCATCAATAATCAAAATCAATCGGGTCAATCAACCCGATTGTAAGAAATTTTTAGACCACGCGAAATCCTTACCATGGCTTAACGACTATTATCTTGCGATACAGCTTAACGTGCTCATCAATGCAAGGTTGCCATCAAGAATTTTTTTCAGTAGTGATCCCAACTGATCCATTTTGCCATTACCGATAATAATGGTTCAATAAACTATACATATAAATTGCCAGGATATATATAAGAACAGGCATCAAAGTCTAGTTCTGACCTTGAAAGCGCAGAAGTCTAAATAATATCTATCCCCTTCGGATTTCTTTCAGAGCTAAACTCTCGTAACGACAGCTGTACCAAAAATCATTACAAACAAAATAACATACCCGTTTGCGTCCTTAACTTTCCACCAGTGTTCCTGCGAGTCATCGATTACTTCATATTCGGCGCCCTGCAAAATAACAACACTTCTTGTTTTTAATTTAATTTAAATTTTTAATTTAATTTAAACTTTATAATTTACTAGTGGACGCCCCCGCAGCTTCGCTCGCGTGGAATTAGACATAATAATAGATTCTTCTTAACGCATTAACTTCAGCTCCACAAATTTGTAATGAATCCGTAAATGTGTTATCCCTTATGTTTATTTTACACCCTTAAAGAGAGACCCATGCTCAACAGTGGGACAAAGAAAGGGTTGTGATGATGATGAAAAAACAACAATATATTACCTTTTCTAAAGAAAGGTCACCACTTTCAATAGCCTTAAAGGGATACAACGCCACCACAACTTTGGTCCTTTGCTTTTCCTGAAAACAAAATAATAAGAAATACATAAAACAACTACCACTTCGCACTTCAAGCAACTAAGCATGTCTGTAAATGTTAGGATCTTGATTAGCCCTAACAAGTTTATCACAAACAATTCTCGATGTTTGCGAAACATGTTTTACACGTTAGTTTTATAAAATATTTTGGCGCAGAAGTCCCGGTTTGGTTTGCTATCTCCTCTATACAAAATCACAAACTCAAAAACGAATAAAACTTATCTTTATAAATATAAATTAACGTATTCGTGTGTATAGGTACTAATTAACACAGATTAAAATGCAACTTATAGCTTCGCTCGCGTGGAATTAGACATAACAATAGTTTCGTTTACACCTAGTAATATTATATAGCCTATGTCACTCACTGAAGATGCAGCTTTCTAATGGTGAAAGAATTTTTGAAATCGGTACAGTAGTTTTTGTGTGAAAACATTACAAACAAATCTTTCTTGTTTACAATCTTAATACATATATTTCTTGCGTACGTGTGTATGACAGTAAACTCCTCCTAAACGGCTGGATAGATGTTGATGAAATTTTTTGTGTGTGTTCAAGGGGATTCGAGAATGGTTTAGATTCACAATTTGGCCCACTGTAAAATGTTTTTTAAACCTTATTTTAGTATTTTTGTAAAACTTATCATTTATATGAAGTGTCGCGTCACTTTGACATTTCATATGGCAGAACAACGTTTGCGGGGTCAGCTAGTATTAGTATAGAAGTATAGATAGTATAGAGACAAAACAGCGCAACAACAATCCCCCGTCGCGCAGTGTCTCCTGGCATGCACTCTGGCATAACCTTTGTAAATCTATGAGGTATTGAATTACCTTTGGTTTTGCGGTCGGAGTGCCGGGCGCTGCGCCCCCTCCCCCGGGCATGGTGACCACGCCTACGGCTGTAAAAACATACATACATACATAATGAGTAACTTACAGTGATTCAGAATATCCGATTGCGGTTTGCAATAGTCTGCCTTTTGATGTGAAGGAAGTGTCCTCATATAGAAATAAAAAAAAAAATTGAACTATATTTCTTAGAATCCATCACGTATCGGTATCGTTGAGAGATTTACCGCTATATATTATTATATAAAATAGTATAAAGTTGTCTGTATCTTATATATAAAATTTCCGTGTCACAATGTTTGTTGCAGTACTCCTCCGAAACGGCTTTACTGATTTTTACCAAATTTTATATGCGTATTCAGTAGGTCTGAGAATCGACTAACATCTATTTTTCATCCCCCTAAATGTTAAGGGTAGTCCATCCCAATTTTTTTTTTTTTTAATTGTTAGATACATTTTTATTTTTGTATTTTTTTATGATACTACATTAGAAAATACATACAACCCTGAATTTTGAACCCTCTACGATCAACCAAAAATTATTTATATGGCAAAACAACGTTTGCCGGGTCAGCTGGTAAAATATAAAACTGTCTGTAAAAAACATGAGCTTACACTATCCGCCTACATAGGTACTCCTCTGGAGTTTGGCGGCATGTTTTAATTGTATTAGTCTTAAGCACTTATTGAATAAAGTTTCCTTAAAAAAAATTTTGTAAATTCATATTATTTTATTAAAGTTTAAATAGCTTAAATAAAATAGCTTAATTAAAAAGTTTAAATAAAAATGCTGTTAAATTACTTTCGATAAGTAGAGGAAAATGTATTGGGTAATCATCACATAGCATTGCAGTCAACTATAATTAAAACAATATTATCAGAGTATCCAGTGTGTGAATGTAAAAGCAATAATGGAAGATCGAACAAAAGATGAAATGTTGATGAACGGAAAGTAGAAATGATAAATGTGACAATTGATGAGGTTCAATACCTTCGTACGAAAATAATACTTTTCCTTCGTCAACCCAAAAACAACCTAAATCAAACGGAACAATGAATTCTATTCATAGTGGGTTTTGTAAACCTTGAACTTAACAACAATGATCGTAATAATCACACTTTTTTCATAGTAACATTATAGATAAAAAACATTTGTTTAAATCGCTTTTACGAGTCGAATTCATAGAACTTTTAGATAAGTTTAAAAATCATTAAACAAATGTATACAGAAAAAATCAACATAGTACCTATATTTATTGATTGGTTTTGATATATGCACCTACAATTTCTTTTGAAAGAAAAAATCTCGACAATTCTATTAGTAAATGACGTCATCACGTGAGTAAATGAAGTATGTTAGAAATAATTGCTAATAGTTAATAATGAGCAATTCCCTCGTTTGCCTAGTGGTCGCAAGGGCGACTGCTAAGCTAGGTGTCCTGGGTTCGAACCCCAGCTCGGGCAACAACTATTGGGTTTTTCTAACTTGAAATTCCCGTAAGCAGCTCGAAGGCTGGCTTTGTGCCCGGCGTATGGCAATAGGCTCTGCCTACCGCTGGGGGAAATAAAGGCGTGATGTTATGTTAATAATGAGCATGTGTAACATGCGTAGACAATTCATGGTGTCCTTTAGGAGCGGTCAAACAGCTACCTAAACTCACTGGATTATCATGGATTGCATTGACGTATTCAATGTGACAGATATGCAAATTTCTACTATTTGTATGAAGCCATATTCAAAAGCTAGATAGACATGTTATTATTGTGTTGAACTAGGTACTTGAATTTTCCATTACGTCAACAGACTGGACATGCGAGAACCGGCAGCAAGACCCCGTGACGAAAGAACTCAAACCTTTTAGCGTATGCACCTCCTCGTATATGCATAATATTCTATAATATATACATAATTTCACTTAGTGCGTTCTAAAAGTAGGCTCATTAATTTACTTCGAAACTAATATTTCTAAAATATCATGTACATTTTATTAAAGGATAATGTAAACTATTTAAACATTAAAATAGGAACATTTTCGGATTCGGTCGGAGAGGTTCGCTAACTGGAAATACGACCTAGCGAGTTAATTCACATTTAATTGAACACACTATGTGAAAACAACGTTATGAATGGGACTCTGACAGTGGAAATTTACTCCAAGCTTACTCAAATACTTATCATTATTTTAGCCACAAAAGGAAACCGAGACACAAACCACACGAGCGGCATATCGATACCCATTACACACATTAAAGCACACATACGACACGAGCCAATTTTAACACACTTAGACTCCAAATCACTTGCTAAAATTACACAAACAGTACTTTACGGACACCTGATCAAGACAAGAAAGTAAACGAGTGAACGCAACCGGTGGCTGCGTCTGCGTTGCTTCAATATAAAAAAAGGTCACACAAGCAACTCGTACCCTCTAAGGCCGGGAGAAACGACGATAACGATAAACATGGTATTTTGGACTTCTTCTTGGTAACCATGGGTTCGTCCTCGGATTTAGTTTGCAACATGGGTACGACAGCACTGTACGGCCGGACGTCCGAGCGCGACACCTCGCCCCGACTGGCTGTCGCGCCGAGAACGTGTCAATGTACCGTGTCGAAACTAAAGCCAGGGGCATGCCATGCACCACCTCGGCAGCCTTGCGCTCGAGCGCTCGCCGGACCTCGGACACAGTCTCGGATTTAGTACACATTGCGTTCTTATTTTACATTTTGCATTCAAAGTTCCATCCAATTGCAACCTTCGCCAAAAATTGATTCTCCTTATTTAGTTTGTAATTATCTTTGTTTATATGCAACAGGTTCAGGCGTATTATTAAACCGAGCTAATTATATTCTCATTAACATCTAAAATGTAAATACATACGATTTATCATACGCAAATCTACGATGCCAATACGTATGGCAGAACAGTTAGTGTATTATAACTTCGAATAAATATTATTATGTATAGCAACGATACAGACAATGTTAAACGAGGCTTTATGCTCGGCGAGACGAATGAGTGAGGGCATCAAAGATGGTCGCGCGCAACCTACATTCACTAGTCGATGCGCGCGCGCATGCCGTTTCCCTTTCACTTATCTAGTACATGCATTGAGCAAAAGAGACAGAAACTTCCCCATTGAGGACGATCCTACACGACGATCATACACATTTGTTTAAGAAGGATGATATTGTACACTTCTGCAGAAGCCTGTCAGTTTGCTAAGAGACGTTTTTTTGTTTACACATGTAATTTACTAAACGATTTTGGTACTGTAATATACTAAACGATTTTTATTATTTATTAATATATTATTATGATTTATTAACGTATTTTTATTTTGATCAGTTAAATAAGACTTGTCAAAGCAACTAATCCAATTTTTACTTAGATTATTTTAAGACGAAGCTAATTAGTAAAATCAAGTAAGTACTTAATAATTTTCAATGAAATTCAAATATGTTTTTAAAATTATTAAAAGATATGTAGATAATAAAAATAACAACACATAAGTGTGAAGTAAACAACTGCAAATTTACTTGTCACTAAAGCTGTTATCTCAAAAAGATTATCAAAGTGTTAGCACCCGAGACAATCCGAAACCTGAAAGCGTCTCGCCACTCTAGCCAGCCGCGACTTTCACAAATCGTTTATAATAAAAATAAACAAGTTGATCGCTTGACTCAACCGAATCGCTGCGGGTGACTCAATTAAAAAACTTGCCAATAAGTTTTTGAAGAACGCTTTCAAGTTTTCAACAGTTTACCTACTATTCGTACCTTTACCTATTTCTATACGTCTATTTCTAAATCTTCTCATTGATCTAACTAAACAAATGCCGTAAGAATACTTGAAACAAAGACAATTATTATTCAAAATTAAACAGTCCATTCGATTTCGACTCAATTTTGTTTTAGTTTTCCGTACCCAAAGGGTAAAAAACTGAACCCTATTTGTATGCCTCCGCTGTTTGTCTTTCTATCCGTCACAGGGCTCTATCTTATGACTATTTTTTTAACAAAATTAATATTTAAATAAAAAGCAGTGCAAAGATTGTTTACCAAATAAGACAACTCAAATCGGAGTATAGATACGGTAACTAAACCTATGACTTGACCAGTTTTTTTAAGTGTTATAGCTATTTTTGGAGGTCATACGAGGTCAAAATAATCTAGTATCCTTAAGATATCTTAGTATCCATTTCCTATAAAATAATTTTCGAGACTAAGCTGACATGTTCAGAACTAAAAAGTAACAGTCAACCAGTTTTTATGTTAGGGCTTTGGAGCACCCCAAATGGTATACACATAAATACTGTTTTGTCATTCCGTAAGTAGGTCATGTCGTACCGGGATTGTAAAAACAAAACAGAAGCACTCATTATCAGAATATGAAATATTATTTTGACACACACGCACGTACACTCACAAGGACACACACACAAAAGACACTTTATAAGTTTAAATAATATAGAAATTATGAATAGGTATCATCAGAGCATCTTCAGTATAATGATACTGAGGGTACACGGGGCTTAAACCAAAACTTTAAACGCCATAATTAACCAAGAGTCACTGATGACTCCCTTATATTTAATTTAAACGATCATAAGAATTGAAGAAATCTAATTTCTAGGTCAGGGTTAAAGTTCCGGAATTTCTAAACTTGTAGAAATAACTACATTGATTGATACTATACATTGATTGCCCTGAATCTTTGGATTCCTTGAATTCATTGCTTTTTCTTTCATAGGATACCTATTGGAGAAGATGCATGATTGTTTGCTTTTTTATTCACCTAAAAGAAATACAGTTCTGTAATGTTTTTCACATGTACTCGTAATGGGCGGAATGCGCATGGGTGATGCTTCACGTTTGTTTGCTTTCTCTTAACTTAAAATGAAGTAGCTTTGTAAGTATCAGGTTTGTCACAAATGTTACTGCCGGCAACGGCGGTTATGGGGAGCTAAGGAGCTTATTCAATGGATGGGCCATTGTAGTGACAAATTAATTTATTGAAAAAGCCTTGATAAAATCAGTTGATTGGCCACTGAGCCCCCTGGTTGCTGCTGTTCATACTCAGCAACGATTAACAGATGACTCTGCTCACTAAGGTTGAGCTCGGTTGCCTCGAGAACAAATCAGACGGCGGCAAGTACTTAGGCAGTCAAGCCAGTTGGCAACCCGCCCGATGGCCGTTCACCGTCACACTGCTACAAACCTGCGGGCTCAGCGGCTGGCTCTGCTCGCTGAGGATGAGCTCGAGGTTCGCCTCAGGCAGCTAGCGCGCAGACGGTTCCTGCCCGTGATTCTAAGTGCCCCACGGCCGTTCACCGTCACACTTCTTCGTACCTGCGGGGTCTGCGACGGTCTGGCTGGCTCTACTGGCTGAGGAAGACCTCGAGGTCCACCTCGGACAGCGGGTAGACGACAGCTAGCGCGCAGACGGGTGCCACCCGTTATTCCACGTGCGGCACGCCCCACGGCCGTTCACCGTCACACTGCTTTGTACCTGCGGGGTCAGCGACGATGGCGGGCTGGCTCTGCTCGCTGAGGATGAGCTCGAGGTCGGCCTCGGGCAGTGGCCACACGGCGGCGAGCGCGCAGCCGGGCGCCGTGCGCCGCTCAGCGTCGCAGCACGCCCAGCGCCGCGCCGCCCACACCGCGGGGTGGTAGCGCGCGCGACGGCCGTTCAACGTGCACACTGTCATATACACAATTTTAGTTAGGACGATGCCAAATGAGGATAGTTTCTTGAGATATGATTTCGTTTCTTAGGACGCATAAATTACGCTTAAATCAAAATCATTCAAATTCCTAGTTAATTTTAACTTGGAATGAACACAACTTACGAAATAACATTATATTATATAAAGAATAACGAGTAACTTATCTACTCATGATTTTAATTGGGAAATGTAAAGTTAAATTTATTAAAGATTATTGTTGACTGTATTTTTATTTTGGAACGTTTTGTGAGTCGCAAACTTAATTAGGGTGACTATTATGACCCATTATGACTCTGTTTCTGTGTAAACTTTGAATTTAAAACATTAATAATTTTATAATTTGTTTAGTTGAAATTGTATAAACAATATTGGTGTAAAATGTGAAAAATGCAGATTTTAATTGTTTTAATTTTTATTTATTTATTTATTTATTTATTTATTTATTTCATTTGTCATTAAGTACAGGTAATAGGATGGTAACAAAGAATGTAATGAACCTATGTACTTAGCCACTGAGTGGCATACAAATATTTACAAGAAGTTATTTAATTATCATTTGATCAATTTACTTATACTAATGTCAATTTATAATTTGTCAATAATAATGTCAATGTACATGAATAATAATGTCAACATTTTTTAAAATCATATTCTAGATACTCTTTAACATTGTAAAATATAAATTGAGAAATAAATTTCGGAAGCCTCCTATAAAACAATTTATCTGGTAAACTTTTAATTATTTCCGGCAGCTTATTATAAATTATTATACTCATGCCATATGCATTATTTTGGAGCAGGGATGTACGTGGTATATTTTTGTGGACTAACCTTTGCTTATTTCTTGTTCCCCTGAGGTACATTTCTTGAGCCGAATGAAATAAGTGTCTTTTTTGTCTAACAAATTTACATATCTCGATTATGTAAATTGATGTTAATGTGGGAATTTTAAGCTTTTTAAATAAAGGCCTACAAGAATCTAACGGCCCTGCACCGCTTAGAGCTCTGATACATTTCTTTTGTATAAGGAACACTTTTGATACATGCGGAGAGTTTCCCCATAGTAATAATATACCATAAGTAAAAATGGATGCTACATAGCCGTAATAAGCAGCTAAGGCAGTTTCAAAAGTTGCTATTTTTCGTAGCCTTGCCAGTAAGTAAACAACTCTGTTTGTTTTGCTACAGACAGAGTCAATATGAGCACTCCAGTTTAGTGACTGCTCTATAATTATACCTAAAAATTTAGTTTTTTCTATTTCTTCAATAATTTGTCCTTCATAGATAATGTTAAGCTTTGGTAATTGTTTGTTTTTAGTTTTAAATTGTACGTAATTGGTTTTTAGTAGATTTAATTCACATTTAATGTCACCTTATAGTCTAACGTCAATATAATGCCTTTCTTATTGCATCGGGCAGGGCGTTCCAGAGCAGTACGGCCTGACTGTACAGTAAACTAGTTAAAGAAGTCACTAGTATGCCGTGTAATAAATATTTTATGCAGATTTTAGGCATGTTAAATGCGAATGCATAATTATAATCAAATTGTAACAAGTAAAAACAAGAGGGGACGTGGGACTGACAGCTGTGAGGCGGGACGGGAAGCAGTCGACTGCTTTCTGATAAACTTGTTCAATCGGCACGTCAGTGCATATTTCTGTTGACAACAGACCAACAAGCATGAAGGCTAAGCATCAACAATTCAACACGTTGCGGAGATTTTTTATCACTTCAAATTAATTTACTTAAGTTTACTCACATGTCCTTATATCATGAATCCAGGCGAGTCGCTCAGAATGCTCTCGCGCGGCAACGTACAATGTATAGTCGGTGTTCTGTTCTGAGTACCCCACCTGTATACAATCTGATATATGAATATTAACACACTGGTTTGCCGTCTGTTATCACTATCAGTGTCAGTGAGTGATAGTGCCCAAGAACATGAATGGGTTACGTAATAGCTCGTCCAGTAATATTATAAGTGGGACAACTGTATTTCAAAAGAAATAGAGTTGTTCCGGTTAGTTCCTTGAGGTGGACCGCACTGTAAACGAAACGAAAATTTCTACGCAAGCGATGCTGCGGGCGTCCACTAGTATTTTAGTTAAGTCGCACCTAAGTTTATGGCACACCTAAACTTATTCACCAAGCAGTGCGGGGGCACCATTATATATTTTGTGGCAGGAGTTGAAGATTATCCCTGTAGCTCGGGACCAGAATAGTGCTACGGTAGCCCCTGCCTGGGCTTCATGGGGTTCTTTAAAAGGGGACTTCTGGGGTTGCGGGCAGTGAGAGTGGGAGCTCGAATCGTCCATCATATGACCCCGGGACGGGAAGACGACGCTGTTTGTGGCTGCACAGTGTTGTGTAAACCGGGAAGAGCCCGTCTTGGGCGCAGCGCCACAGT
The DNA here is from genome assembly GCA_944567765.1 of Carterocephalus palaemon. NCBI lineage: Eukaryota > Metazoa > Arthropoda > Insecta > Lepidoptera > Hesperiidae > Carterocephalus > Carterocephalus palaemon. The sequence continues at coordinate 6,963,424 of OX155642.1, forward strand.
GCACCGGCGCATTCTACAAGAGATTCCGGAGGCTTTTCAAGGTTTCCCACTCGACGACTTTCCCATGTTTGACGTTTATTCAAAAACGGCTACTACGCAACGAATTGCGCGTAGATCATCACAACTACCCATAAAGCTTAGCGTCTAGTTTACATTTAAAATTTTTTATTACGAATACCTGGAAGGGATACCGGTACGCGACTCCCTTGTCGCCCACCGCCTCCCAGACCTGCTTGCTGAGTTCTCCCAACTGCGCCTGCTCCACCGTGTGAATGGACTCCGTTGGGATCCGACCACGCTCCTTGCGCTTCTGCAACCGATTACTCGGTGTAGAGTGTATCTACATGACGACACGGTTTATTACGCAACACGCATTGTAATATCCGACGCCGCAGTGTTACTGATAGGCTGCCTGATATGAGCGCATTGTTTCGACTGGCTATAAACTAAGTCAGAGCTACGATAATATTAATATGGGGTGTCTGAATCTTTTACTTGTTACGCGGCCGTGAATTTCTTCATAATTAACCGCATTTTTATACCAGACATTGGCCGTGAGAGATATCATAAGCGGTAATTAGCCAGTGATAGGTTTTGATCGAAATATCAAACAATTTTTAAATGAATCGGTCGTGATTTAATACAAAGTCCATACAAACATTTATACCGTATTCCTAGGGAACCTCAATATTTTTCAGAAATTAAAGTATCCTTAAACCTAACCCGGTGTATAAGTAACAACTTAACCATTCATAACACATTCAAATCCATTCGAGGGTTTTAACGTGATTCCCGGACAACCAAAAACACATTTTTGAGTACTAACTCGTTATCATAAAGCCCCTGAATTAAAATTTGAAAAAATATTAAATTTACAGAAAATATCCTCTTCGGTTTTATTATACCGTCGTATAATAAAGTAATTGTGCGTATATAATTATACGCATAATTACTTTATTAAATAATCGAAACTATAGACTGATAGATGTCACAAAAGCTTCATGTTAATGTATGTGTATGAATTGTATATAATAAAAATAAGTCGGGTTTTCCTTCCTGACGCTATAACTCCAGAACGCACGACCCGATTTCCACGGTTTTGCATTCGTTGGAAAGGTCTCGGGCTCCGTGAGGTTTATAGCAAAGAAAATTCAGGAAAAATTTCAACAGAAAAGCGGGAAAAATTATTTATATGGCAAAACAACGTTTGCTGGGTCAGCTAGTTGTATATAAAAATTAACTATCGTTAAATTACATCCGAGTACCTACAGTTACGAGTACATTTAGGTTTAGAATAATTGTTTTTAAAAGCAATTTTGGTCCGGTTGGAAAGCTGTTTTCCAGTTACACTTCTTTAGAGGCGACCACTTTAGTCCTCAAAGGTAGCAACACATCTGTGACTGACTTGGAAGGAAACTCTTACTAACAATTATCAACTGGACTATTACATACTAACATCAACTAATAGGACTAAATAGGTATCACTAACAGTCCCCAGTACCCAATAACGAACTGAAAAACTAATGTTCTAATTAACTCTCTTAGCTAGCCGGACTAACCATCTAAGGCCCTATTTGAGTCTTATTCAAAGCCAGTCAGTCCCAGTAGTCATGGGCGGCAGTGAATGGGCTTTGCTGCAAACTCTTTTGCTATCTTATATCTATAAAAAACACAGCACACACAGCTTATAGCGATATAGCTTACAGCGATAAACAAAGGCAACGAACACGTGATGTGTTAAGACCAAGCAAGCAATCTTCATGAACCTTGGTTTCGAATGGAAACCTTTACTCATACGAATTTTTATAATAGCCGTCTCGACTGCAAGCCAGCCGGGTAGATCACTGAAAATGTCCTGCGGGAGTCTACGACTCGCATTACTGACAAAAAGTCTCTTTTATTGCTCTTCTGTCTACTAGCATTCAAACTTTTTTTGCCGTACCGCCTTTGGTTTGTAGAAATTTTACGCCGTCTTCATTGCTCATTATTTTCAAATGAATTATCGAATTTCGAATTAATTACTAGATTTACCCGCGGCAACTCCCGCGTGAAATCATTTTATTTATTTATCATTATTTAACCACAGTATATAATAGGCACAAATGGCGAGCTTAATGCATTATATATTTCGTCCCAGCTAACCAGAAATACTCGAAAAGCAGTTTGAATTAATAATAAGGGACAATATTTGAATAATTAAATAATAATAACTCCCTACAAATAACTAATGAAATTGATGTAATACAATATACATGGATATTTATATATAAATACAAAATATATAGGTATTTTACTGTCACAATTTCAGGTGGGAATAATTGCCTTTATCGACGCCAAGCTACACAAAAGCGGTGACAGTGACAGCCCAGTGGCTATCGAACTCGCCTCTCACTCGAGCGGTCCGGGTTCAAACCCCAGCGGCACGCATCAATGACTTAAGTTATGTGCGATTTAAGAAATTAAATGTCACTTGCTATAACGGTGAAGGACACATCGTGAGGAAACCTGCATGCCTGAGAGTTCTTCATAATGTTCTCGAAGGCATGTGAAGTCTGCCAATCCGCACTTGGTCATCGTGGTGGACTAAGGCCTAATCCCTCTCATTCTGAGAGGAGACCCGTGCCCAACAGTGGGACGTCTATGGGTCGCAGCGAAGCTACACCAAAGATTACCTCTAGTCAAACCCTAGCTTAAACCCGCAGTTCCGTCGGTCACAATCTGATCAAGATTTAGATTCATAATCATAATCTCTTTTATATGCCTTATAGTGGTGCATTTTGATGTTACAATTAAAGATAGTCCCTCACTCTAACCACTATGTGGTACACAAATGTCAATACAGATAAATTAATGGCTCGCTTAGATTATACTGCCACATTTATGAAATTCATCAAGATTATAATAAACTGTTATCAAAAGGATATTTTTAAGTTCTTTTATTTATTGGCAAGATTTGTATAGGTTCGGGTATTTTATTATAAATTCTAAAACACATTCCGTAAGCATTTGGAGTAAAGATGTGCGCGGTTTTCTATCCCCGACCAGTCTTTGGGTGTCTCTGGTGCCACGTGTGTACACCTGATCTGCAGATTTTTTATGGTGTCAATCTACAAAATATGCTTTTAATACTTTTAAAAATTCAAGTTCTTGCTGACATCCCATATAATTTTAAAAAGCAACCTGTTGGTTAGAAACAGTAGGTAAGTATACTAAAAATATAAGTAATTAGCTTTTATTAATTAGTTTTTAATAATACTAATAATTAGTATTATTAAAAAAATTAAAGTATTCGTATGTGAAGTTTAATATTAAAATACCTTGATTCGTTAACAAGGAAACCGCATTTGTGAAACAGTAAACATTAACATTGCAAACAGAACAGAGCACCCCACTGGATGAGAAATGCTGGCAACAGCGGTAGCATTGAAAAGCTTTAAGAGAATGGAGCCGAGATGGAACAAGGCTTCACGTAGACAGGCTTTACTGACAATTACCGTATAGTTGAGGGTTCTCTATTAAAACTGCTCATATTACAAGGAACCGCAAGTGCCGGCTAGAGTCACCATGTTGTATTTTTAAGGTGGGAATAATATCTCTAGTTACAAAATGTTTATAATATAAATGTGATAAATATCTCAAACAAAGTGTCATAGGGGAATAGTGAGCAATGGATTATTGCGAAATAAACTTTTTGTATGTACAGTACAGGACTTGTACAAGCTACTTGACTTTTATTTCAATGCAATCAATTGAAGTTTGCTATGTAGAAAAAAATATAGAATACATTTAATATCAAGTACACATCAAGACTTCGCAGTCATAGAAGTTATTTGAAGATAAGAAGTGAAGTTTATTGAAGTAAAACTTCTTTAGGCGCGACTAGGGACAAACTCAGATTTTTTGATTCTGAAGGATGTTCCGGTTATTTTCTTATTAAACTATTAATTTATTTTAATGAAACGAGTACTTTCTTTTTGACGGATGTGACGCTTATTTTTAAACTATTCATTTATTTTAATCAAACGAGTAGGTACTTTTTTACTTTTGGAACGAAGTTCCTTATCGCGTGTTGCAAAAGGGGGAGGAAAAAAATAAGTCTAAAAGTTCTGACACTTTTTGGTGGTAGAACCTTTTTGGTGGTTTGAATAGCTATGTGGTAGAACCTATTTACGTTGCGCTTGCTGTTTTATTTTGAATATCTAGGTGGTTGGACATTATAAATAATAAAAATAACAATAACAATAACTTATATTAAGTTTTACTTCAATCGCGCGTAAAGGTTACACGCACACACTTTTTTTTATTAATAATTCATTCAAGTGAGAGAGACAGAGAGTAAAGAATGGCAGACATAAAATATTACTGAAGAATGGCAGATATAAAAGTAACGAATAGCTATCTGTAAATTACAAAGCGTTGACGTAAGAATATTTAAACTTCTCTTTAATTAATTTTGTGAATATTCGACTGAGAGTACGAGTGGATGATATAAACAAATTAAAACGGAATCCATGATATTTAATCATTTACTGTACCTGCGATGTGGACAATCTACCCGAGTGCCGGCAACTCTAGCCGAAAACGTGGCGTGTCGTGACTGCACATACGAGGGGCGGCTGATAAGTTCGCGGCCTAAGGTACTTAGCGATGACTAATCACCTCATTACTAATGTCACTAGTAGCAGCACTCACTAGCAGTATATATAGCCATAAATTAAATTGTTATGTTCATTAATAGTTAATCTATCTAACAAAGAACATCGCCATGTCGACCGAACTTGACAATTCGCGTAATTTCGAGCATTGCGCTGTGATTAAGGTCCTCGTTAAGATAGGAAATACGCCGAAAGCAATTTTTGAAGAAATGTCATCGGTACTTGGGGAATCTGGACCTTCTTATACGATGGTCAAAAAGTGGGTTCGGTTATTTCAACAGAGACGAGAGTCCTGTGAAGACGACCCCCGACCGGGTCGACCTGTAACGGTAGTGACTTCGGAAAATATTCAAAAAGTAGAGAAATTAGTACTGGGCGATCGAAGAATTAAATTGTGGCAAATAGCAGAGGAGTTACAGATTAGTAAAGAAAGAATCGGAGAAATTTTGCATCAACATTTGCATATGAAAAAAATTAGTGCGCGTTGGGTACCGCGAATGCTCACTCCGCTCGACAAGCAGCGACGACTCGCGACTTGTAACGAGTTTTTAGAGTTGGCCAAGGATAATTTGGATGAAATTTGTCACAGAATAGTAACCGTTGACGAAACATGGATACGTCAGTATGATCCAGAATCGAAACAAGAGTCGATGCAATGGATAAAAAAGGGGAAAGGGCGCCGAAAAAATTCAAGTGGAAAAGTCGGCGTCTAAAATCATGGCGACCATTTTTTGGGATAGCGAGGGAATTTTATTAATTGACTATTTACCTAAGGGAACTACAATGAATGGACAATATTATGCTAATTTATTGGCTCAGGCACGGGAGGCTGTGGTGGAGAAGAGACGTGGAAAGTTGGCGCGCGGTGTGCTGTTTTTGCAAGACAATGCGCCAGTTCACACCTCTCGGGTTGCACGCCAGGCCCTTAAAGACACAGGATTTTTAGAAATTGACCACCCCCCATATAGTCCAGACCTGGCACCTAGTGACTTTTTTCTTTTTTCAAAATTAAAAAAGGAGTTAAGGGGCCGAAGATTTTCCGACGATAGTGAGATGATGGCGGCTGTAGAAAGTCATTTTAACGAGCAAGACAAGGAATATTTTTTCAACGGCTTAAAAGCATTATATGCTAGATGTGAAAAATGCATTTCACTTGAGGGTGATTATATTGAAAAATAAAAATTATATAACCCAATTTTCCTTTCATTAAGTACTTCAGGCCGCGAACTTATCAGCCGCCCCTCGTACATTAGTGCTTAAAGCCCCCTCGCTTTATTACGGGGAGAGATTGGCGAGTACACTTGGGTGAAACGATGACGAAGGGGACTGATTTGGCGCCCCAAGCAATAACATTTTTATTTTATTTCTCCTCACAAAACTACTTCGTTACATATACTTGTTGGGTTGTTAGTTGAATTGGTATCATTGATTGTATGAACCTATCTTGGAATATCTCTATTATAGTAGGTGTGATATCCGTGCTACGAGTACGATCAAAGCTGTCATGTCTGTGGTTATGCCGAGCATATACATCATACATAATACATAAAAGAGTAATACCTATTTTTTCTAAAATGGCATCAATTTGTAAAAAATAAATAATAGAAACTAGATACCACCTTGACATACTCGTACATAATCAGATTCACGACTTGGGATTAAGATTATTTTTGCGAATTTTAAGTTATTATTAATATTGGTCAATCTTAAGTTAATCAATCACTAATAATTATTATTTTGTCACATAATTTAATATCTAGTTATGTTCTAATTTAATGTTAAGAATCGACCCCAAAAGCAGAGGTGCTCGTTAGGTAGGAACTGCCGCTGAGTTTTCGTTAATTTTGTTGATTTATTATTTTCGGAATAAATTCTCCAGAGAAAAAATTTCCAGATAACAAATCTACAGAAATATTTTTATGCTAAAATTAATATAATGTTATTTACTAAAATATTTTGTTACTTATATACATAGTACGATTTATAAATCTTTGAGGAGAATGAATAAATTTCAATTTAACAAACGACGTACAACACAACAGAAAGAGGATAGAACATTAAAAGACCAGAAAATGCCTCACCCTGAACGGATGCCGATTAGCGCGTAGTCACACGAAAGAAAACCTTGGAAATACAGTTTTCCGGTGCGCGCACGATTAAGCACAAGCTGTATGAGTCAGTCGGTCAGTATTACATTGGATTTTAAATTGAGATATAAAAGGGATGTTACCAGAACAGTATCAGGGCTGTCGCGGGCGGCGAGCGGTAAGCCGGCTAGCTGTCTGCCGCGCGCCGGTCCGCAGACACGCCCAGTTAGCGCATGCGTCGGGACACCGCGATGCCACGGACCCCGGCCGCTTCAATCAACGATATTCTATTCCCCTCATTCACCTCGTCGTACTGAACTGAACCGGAATTACCGCTTGGTATCGCGAATGAAACTCGACCCGAATTAGATTATTGGCTAGAACTCCTAAATCAGATTAACGGCAGGGGTACCGATTAAAGTTTTTGTTTAGATAAACCAAAATTTTTTACTATAGGTATAGCTTGTAGTTTACCCACAAAGTAGATATCTACTTTGTGGTTTACCTATCCATTCTTAGTGATATATCAACCCATCCATCAGTCATTTACTGCTGGAAATTGGCTTCCATTAGCAACTACACTCAGACTGTACTCTTCGAAAGCCACGGCTTCACGTCTTCTTCAAGTCATTAGTCCCCTAATGGAAGGGTTGGCACACTGGCGACGATACTCAATCTGCCACGGCCACCACTTACTTATCAATATGACCACACCATCAGTGTTCTCGAATTTAGTCCTACGGTGACTATGAGAGTATCAGGCGTAATATCTTCTACGCTATCTTATCGTATCTTCTATCGTACCTATAAAATTGAAGATTTATAAGAACATTTTAAAATACAAAAAATTTGGTATTTTCTTTATTTTAGCTAATCAAAGGAGCTAATCTGGCCCAAATAATCAATTTTGCCAATAATCAGTTTTTTTGGCCCTTTACTGTAGTCTGTAGATAGAATTCTGCCGGACGGGAGGCGAGGATATCAGCGAAACCTACGTGTTGCTTTATTTTGTCCAGTTATTGTATTTGTTATATTGTTTAACAATCACACGCCCGCGGGGAAGTGGTATTCCTGATCCTGACACACGCAGCTACACAATTTAACATCCATGGATCGAGTAAAAATCTTGTTATCTCCGAAATAATCTCTGGTTAATACTGAAGACCAAAGAGTATAATATATATAACCGGCCGCTGTGTCGCGTTCGTGGACTATGAGAAAGCCTTCGTTTCTGTCGAAACCTGGGTGGTGTTGTCGTCTCTGCAGCGACTATAGGTACATCGAGGTGTTGAAGCCGCCACTATGTCAGTCTGAGTACACGACAAAATCACGAGCCCAATCCAATTGCAAGACGACGTTATTTCCTCAAATTTTTTTGCCGCCCGCTGCATCGAAAGACGTGTTTAAGCTGTTGGAGTAGACGCGCCATCAATATCAATGGCGAACGTCTCACATACCTTCGATTTTCATATCAATCCTATACTAGTTGTTGTAGATGACGCTGCTCTCGAAATTTTCGACGAATAAATCTAACTGGGACAAGTGGTTCAGATGGGTAAGTCCAACTTTGATAAAGATGTAACTCGCGAACCCAACTAGGTTGGTCAGCATTCGGGAAGATACGATACATCTTGACCTTGATTGAAACTACCTCGGTGCCTGAAGACGATTGTCAGTTATAATCTCTGGATCCGAGACGTGGCCTTTTACCGTCGGCCTTATACGTAAGATAAAAGACACTCAGCGCGATATGGAGGGCTCCATAGCGCGCTGCTATACTACTCGGTATTTTGCTACGTTACGGGATTCCGAATGATGAAATCTGTAGACGAATCGGTTACCTTTGTAACCGACATAACTCGAAGAGTTAACGCACTGAAGTGGCAATGGGCAGGCCATGTCACTCGACAAACTGATAACCGATGGGTAAGGAAAGTTCTTGAGTGGAGACCACGCCTAGGAAAACGGAGTATAGGCCGCCCACTGACGAGGTGGACTGATGACCTAAAGCAGACAGCGGGAAATCGCTGGATTCAGAGGGAGGAGAGAGGAGTGGAAATAAGCTATTTACCAATAAATTATTTTTTTAAACAAACTTAATATAGTAATTAAAGTGACTTTGCTCACCTTATTTAAATATTTTTTGAATGAGAATCCTATGCAGCATAACAGAAAAGGAAGTTTGAGAAAAATTATTAATGTGAAAGTTATGTAGATAAATGGTAATTACATATATAATATTGTTATAATAACACAAAAATGTAGTAATCGGTAGATCCAATCTTACATACAAATAACGAATGATGGTTAGTACTTAGATAAAATTGTCAAAATATTTATGTTTTTGGATCATACTATGTATTCAAACATATATAACATTCTCTTACATCTGAGGCAAAACAGAATACTTACATACTTACTCACTGTCATGCTGAGCTTATATAAGAACTTACTAAAATGTTGTTAAATTTTTTTTGTATTCATTGATAAAAATATTTTGTCTAAACTTTGTAAATTGGGCAAACAAATAAATTCAGCTGATAAATTAATTTGACTTAAAATTGATATGAAATAAAAACACAAATAATTTTGACCTTACCTGCCCATCAGAATCATAGTAAACAAGGGCTTTTTTAGAAAGAACAAATAGTCGCTCCTTATAATTCACTGGCGTAAAGATTTTTTTGTTTTGTGATCTCTTCACCATAAAAGCCTGACGGATGACTTCGTCTTCTTCTGTGCTTGCCATGACTCACTGAAATTCAAGAAAATACTGAAATGTTATAAAAATATTGGGCTGCATTATAAAACATACAAATAAAGGCCCAATCAAAAGACACAAACAAGTCTATTTTTTTACTAAAATCTGTTATTTGTTATTTTCTGCAAATTTTCAACCTACTGATACACTTTTCAAGGAAAAATATTTTTTCTAGAAAAAATATATTCTCTTATTTGACTGATAAGATTTGAAAATAAGTATAACGCAGACACAATAACTTTGCACCAAGTTGCTTGGCATTACCCCTCTCGTTCTACCTATTCACCTACCACACTCACCCAATTGTATCAGTACTGTTTACAATTTCATTTTAATTTAAAATTTGGTTAATTTTATGATGATCACATAATCATGTATACATTTAGTATGAAAACTTTAATTCAATAATTACTACACTATAGAGTAATAGCAGTTAATAAAATTCATATTAATGGTTGTTTTGCACATTGAACCACAGTGCATGAATGACTGCATCAAAGCCAGGTGCAGATATTTTGACCACCCTATATTGGGGGTCACATTAATCATGATCACAATAGCTACAACTGATTACAATATCTGTATTTGAGTGTTGACAATATCTGTATTTTGCAGCTCCTGAACAGAATATTATTACACCTGGATTTAAGAAATCTCAGGATATATCATACTTTTATAAAATTTTTATATAATCTACATTCAAATTAATGGGATAAAATGCCTTACAGTATGCCCAGTCAACCTATAGTGCTGATGATTACACTTAATAGTATTTATTAAGTTTGTAACAGTATATGTGAGATTCAAGTGAGACCAATTCCATTCAATTTATCCTGAAACATTTCTATTAAAGCTATGTATAGTATTAATTAATATTAATATTTAATGTCCTGGCATTTGGGGTAAAATAAAGGATACCTACTAAAATAAAACAATAGCTTTATTATTTAATACCGTTTATTAATAAGCTATCGTATATATATTTCATATTAGACATGTTTTAATTAACTAACATTTGCTTTTTTTAGTCTCAGAAAGCATATTAATAATTGTAAGAGAAGCAGATAACCGGCTGGAAAATTAACAAATAATAAAGTAGACATTACCTTAAAATATCAAAACTTGAAAAGAAAAATACATTATTTCCCGGGGTCAGCCAATTTATACTCGGGGTAAAAAACAATTTACATGATAGTTTTTAATTTATCTACCCAAGATTCAACTTTTCTGCCATTGTCTCCAATTAACCAAAACTCAATCAAACAATCAATCAAATAAACTAGACCAACATGAAAAAATGAAATGAACAGAGACGTCACACACAGACCACAGAATACTTATTTCTTTCTAATTCTATCCTCAATAAACAGACTAGTTAGAGCTCAGAGATAACATTTTTCGTGATGGGATTTTTTTTTTGTGATGGGAAATAACGAACAGAATTGCCAAGTTTTTATTTTTAATGGCAAAATCAAGGGGTTTGGATCCAAAACAGTACCCAACTTATTTGATGGAAGCGCATGTAGCCAGTGACCAGCGTCATGTCCAGAAACTGTTAAAAGTCTAGCACGGTCTGTGTTGTCCTTGCATTGTTATGAATACTTTCTTCAGGATACTTAGTCCTCTAAACTGCAAGGCTTCATCCATTCCCACCAAACGAACATCAGTCGGACAAATCTTTAAAATATTGCTGATGAGGTTAAGTGAACAATGGCCCAAATTTAACAGGGAGACATGCCTGTGTCCAAGAACTATCACTAAAATTTAAATTTAGAATTTTTTAAACACTGTTAATAGTGCCTCATTTTAAACTTGTAATGAAAGGTCATTTCCAATTAGGACAACAACGGAAAAAAAATGTCTAATTTTGAATTTATCACTGGTATGATTGCTTCTTCATATATCGGTGCTCATCATATATAGTCGGTATATAGTCAGATTATATAGTAGGATTATTTTTATTTCATAATATTAATTATTTTAATTCACAGATTCTTGCTTTAATATAGACCAATTTTATGACATTACACTCACACAATTCACTAGATTTTGGGGTAGATATTTATTTTGATTTTTAAGACATTGCTAATAACCATAATTGTCTTTGTATTCCGACCATATTAGAAAGTGTACTAATGTATGCTGCCTATTAATAGTACTCTTTTTGACGTTATATTATTTTTTTGTAAAAATGTCTGGTTTATTATAATTCGAACTAAAAGTATGTATTAGCCCGATTGTCCCTAAAAATTTGTAGAATTTATCCGCGCTGCCGTCGGTAAGTAGTATCTGTGAAGTTAGCTGTATCTAGGTACAAGTAGATGAAGTTTCAAATTAGCGCACAACAGCCCGCTTTCTGAGACAACTTAGCAATCGCAGCGCCTCACATATTTTGTCCATATTTCTGGGATACTATTTTCTACAGCGAGCGAGCGTTCACCTTCTCTCTTATTTCTATGTTACTCTGCTTGCCGGTCGCCACAGGCATCATTTAATATTATGCTATCTGTGACAATGATCCCCGCCCGATTGATTGTTTATGTTATGGGATTATTATTGGGAACAAAATTTTCAGAACAATATTTGAAAGGTTGAATTTTGTCAAGAAGGAATTAAGGGATGATGTTACCAAAACAGTTATTTGGCCTAAATTGTGAAGATTAAGTAAAAAAACTTCTAAAAATGTAATAAACCTTCTTAATGCGATTGCATATGAGCAAAAAGTAACCGAGTGGCTCCAAAAATGCAGCACGCTCTCCCTTGCTTATTACCATTTCAAGTGGATTTCTATAAATATTTGGAGAGATCGCCAAATCTTCGTCTGGCATCACTGCAGACAGGCGCTATCCGTCAATACAATTACCACAAAAGGTACTAACATGTTAAGCAACCAATGACAGCACATTTTTTATCTTTATTCCAGATCGAATTTGAACAGATCCTGATGTTTTCTTTTTTTCGAATGGACTTTTCCTGTATGGTCATATAGACCTTTACGGCGTCACTCACAGAATATACCATATCAACAGCTTTTACGATCTCTAACGAATTGAATAATTATATGTAGTCTGTGGACCCTTTTTAACCCTATTGATTTGACATAAAGGTTGTAAATACCAGGCATAGAGATAGCATTATACATGGAGACGCTATATTTTACTATATTAGTATAGCTTAAGTTTTTTTTAACGCACACTAAAATACATGTTCTCTTTTTCACTAATTGACAGCTGTCTATGAAAAAAGAGATACGAAGTGATTCGGATCCATCTTAATTTCGTTTCTACTTTGTCCGTGGGTCAGCCGTGACTGGATCGGCCATTTTTAATGCCATCAAGTACATGCAAGTAATGTAACGCATACAAGATTTAACGATTGCTCGATAAAATATTATTATATTTATCGTAATCTGATCGGCAGTGTGAGGTAAAGCTAGATTTTGATTAGTGTTTGGTGTAGCTTGCTGTCGATTAAGCCTATACTTTTATATTTTTAACCATCCCTTAATGACAGAGGTAGTGATTAAGTTCGGTATGGTGTTAGTGTTTAGTTCATTAAGTGGTAAGGTGGCCCGCATATCTGTTTGTCCGTCTATATTATAAAAATAAAACGATTTAACTCCGGTAAAGTTAATCGTATTTTATATTTATATGAAAAAAATTCTAAGAAGGATTTTATGGCAATGAAACATTTCGCACTCTGTAATTTCACCAAGGGGTGTACAATGAATGAATGCAAACCTGCAACATACTCATACATGCTCTTTAAAATGTAGGTACTTATTCTAAAGTACACAATATTGTACGGGAGGATGACGTCACACTTTTTTTCATATGTGTAGGCGTTCATCGATTTATAAGACGTTATCACGACAACAAATATCGTGTTTTCTATCGATAACGTCTCCACATAGTACGCACAACACTAGTAAAACCAGCCATTTTATCTGCCCCTGGCGGTTTAGGTATACACGGTCTTTTTGCAATTCGGGCAAATCCATAGTGTTGGTCATATCAAAATCAGTCATAAAATCCCAAAAAAAAAACCACTGTCATTTTTGCTATGACTTTGACAACTCGAAAGAATTTTGTTTTGTTGTACTTTCGCTCGCAGCACTTGTTTGTTGTGTGGATGTTGATTGGATTCCTTATAGTTTTCATTCAAGTTCTGAAAAGTGATCGAAATGTCCTCAGATACCGCGCAAGTTAGTTCCTTGCCGCTACCTCCTATGCAATACATCAATTTTTATACAGATGACAATGTACGAAGAAATAAGGCTCCGCTACCTCCACGACCAATCCATGATTCTTATTCAATGTTTGGACATCCATTTAATGCTGATGATACGATTATTAGATCTTTGGAAAGTCAGGTAAACGATTTTTTTATGGCAACGAATTCCTATTAGTCTTTCTGGAATGATAGGACAGCTAATGGCTGGTTATAGCTTTATGTTAAAATTTTGCGTTTGAAATACATATTCGATTGTTTTGATTAATAAATAATGATATATCCACTGATGTTTTTATAGGGTTTTCGACGTTTATATCCAATGCACTTTGAAAGAAGACGTGAATTGAAAAAGTTGAACCATTCATTACTGGTTAATTTTTTAGATCTGTTAGATTTACTTGTACATTGCCCTGATTCACCTAAAAGAGCAGAAAAAGTTGAGGATCTCAGTTTGTTATTCATCCATATACATCATTTGTTAAATGAATTTAGACCACATCAAGCCAGGGAAACTTTAAGAGTTATGATGGAACTACAAAAACGCCAGCGCTTGGAAACTGCCATGCGGTAACATGTCATCATTTATATACTTATTTTATTGCCTATATGTTTTGATGTTTTAATCACCATAATAATTTCAATAGGAAACTTTCATTTTCATAACTTGCAGACTTTATGATTTATTATATATTTTATGTTCCAGTTTCCAAAAGCATTTGGACAAAGTGCAAGATATTTTGCAAAATGCTCTACAAAGTCTGCCAGATCAAAATGAAATAGAGACAAATTTTAAAGTACCAACTGAAATTCTAGAGCAAATGGAGTGCAGTGGCAATGACAATGGAAATGCTGATGTATGTTATGAACTGGATCGCATCATGTGTAATGTTGTTGACAATATGTGATTAATGGAGGGCAGTACTTACAAGCAGTGTTATAATTTTGATATTATCAAACTTGTTAGGTATAGTAAATTTCAATCCTAGTTTTCCTATTCGTTTTATTGCTAATATTGTATTGTCTGATTAAATTCATTGGTAGACAAACCAAAAAACTAGTCTAGTATAATGTTGATTAATGAAAGCTGTCACTTTATTCAATTACAGAAAATTATATACTGTGGACTCAACCAAAACTAATTTTTATTATACATACATACATCATGTTTTAGAAACTAGCAAATCGGATAATTTATTCCACTTCTATAGATATTTTACTGATGGAAGAGTTCTAACATCGAGCTATATTTCAGAGTTAATTCGATGCCAATGTTTCGTCAATCCTACCATAGATGAAGCAGAAGGACAATGCGCAAAGGTGCATAGCCTCGGATAGCCTAAAATCCCAAAATTTCTTACACATTAGCCCATAATTTAGCAAGTGCTGCTGTTGATGTTTATTGTATATAAAATCACAGATTGCACCTATCAGCATGGATATGCAGCTGATGATTGAAAACATGACTACATGCACAGACATGTGTGACAAAATGTTAGTATCATGGTAGTTTTTGATTTTCCTTTGCCTAGATTACTGTATTTTTTATAGTGTAGACAATGTGACTTTTCTTTAAGAGAAAAGTCCGCATGTAGTTGCGCTGTGTGGTAGAATTTTACAAAAGAACATCTCCACCTACTTATGGCAAGATGATAATAATGTGTGATATTTAAATACAACTACACCACTCAAATTTGTTAATAAAATTGCATGTATTACTGAAAGAATTTATTAGTGAAATAATAAACATCCATAATGTTATTTCAGGATGTTACTTCTTTGAACTTTCAAAGAAACCACAAAATCTGAAACAATAAAATCAAACAAAACTGCTGTTCTGCACATTCTGAAATTAAAAAATGGGATTATAAATCTGCTACTTACTGTTTTGAAGAAGTTGCGTTCTTCTGTTAATGCTTCGCAGTACTTCACACCACAGAAAATATCTAATTAATAATACATAGGGAAATACTTACAATTACTATTAAAGTACTGGAGTTTCATTTGCAGAAGACTGCCGTTGTTTAATGTTCTAAGGCTGCCAACTGTTCAAAATGCGTTTATAAATGAACCATAGCTTAAGAAATATGTAACACTTACCAACTTGACATAAAATTGCAAATATCATTAAGAGCCATTTCACATTATTATTAGCAGCTATATTATCAATTAATTTAAAACCATATGCGTCAGGCTTATTTGGGTTTTCAAATCAAACATTATTTTTTGCTAACTCAATAAATAAAAAAATAACTATAAAATTAAATATCAATATCTATACATGTAAGACATCTATGTATGCAGCTAAATAAAACTGAAACGTGCTCAGTTTCACCTGAATTACTGAATAATTTCCATGTGTATGGAAAAATACATGGAGTTTAATGTTGGGTGGTATCATCATTAACAATTACTATGATGTAATTATTACAATGTCTACATTTTTACTTATGACAACATAAGTTTTCTGACTAGTTTCTTCATTTTGAAACCATAAAATTAATTATTAAAATAATAATATCGAAATGAATGCATAGTGTCATGATTGAAGGGCAAGGAAAACAAAATCAACGACCAAAAAAAGATTCGCGACAAAACGTGAAATGACTCTTAATTTAGTACGTAGTCAAGTACTACTCATCCTCATTCGGCCCAATCCACCTAAACTTACCATCTACAAAGACCACGGCCAGACGAAGGAACTTAGAAACTGCCTAATCAACCTTGAAATCTGAGACGAAGCAGAACTGAATGAATGAACTGAACGAAAAATTAGAGTAGAGCTAAACTCCAAGAAACCGACTTGTAGTGGTCATGCCAAATATAACTTTAATTTTTATCACCCCAAAATTAAAAAAGAAACGAAAACCACTACAACTAAATTCAGTTGTAATTGATGTCAACTTTGATTAATAGTAGATTACCAATTTTATTATCATTGGACACATCATTTGTGTTACCACAAATTTGTCAATCTGTGCACTAAATAGTCCGATTTGAGTGCTAAATGGTAATTTAAATAGATTGTATCCAAAATAGGTGTTAATAATTGCTCCGCCTTCTGTACGGCGCACCCCCATAGCGGAAATTCCGCCTGCCATACCCCCCTCTACCCCTACCCGAAGAGTTCGATTCAGAGAACCGGCCATTGTTTGAATTTATTCTGGAGCTGTATTTTCCAGAAGGAGGTGTATACATTTTCATGTTTCTGTCCCCACTACGCGATCTTTTCTCTGACGTTTCTTTTTTGTCTCCATTGTCAAATGTTATAGGGCGGTGTCGTTTTTGTCCAGTCGACTGTTTATCTTTTTCCTCTGATGAGACTGAATCTTTTTCCTGAAAGCAAATTTTTCGAAACATTACATTGGCTGATTCATATCCATGAATTATCATCTTTGAATTATACATTTAATAAAAGGTACTTCTATTCTGTGACATTACATTAAATATACTTAAACTCACTTCTTTTTCAGTTTTTTTGGATTGGAAAGATAACTGGACTTTGCTCTTGAAGCTTGGTGGGGTACGGAATATATCTCGAATTAGAGTGTTAATGTTACAAGTTGTTTTCAATGCAATAACCTTCAATTTCTCTTCTTCCGAATTTTCATCTGCTTTTTTGCTCTGAAAAAAGTAAAATAGCATAAAAACATACAGCAACAGGATGGAGACAGCCTAGTGGCTGAAAGTGGCCTATCACTTAGGATCAACCTAACCCCAGGTTTAAAATCTGAGCTGCACATACTAATGACTTTTATGTTAAATGTCACCTGTCCTCGAAAGTATGTGAACAATGTGAAGTCAACTAATCCACACGCGGACAGCATGTAGTACAGCATGGCCTGACCCGCCCGTTAAGAAAAGAACTGTGTTCAACAATGGCATAGTGAAACGCTTCTATGATATATCGGGATATTATACGATTAGATGGTATAAATGTATGATCACTAAAAGGCAGGCCTCTTAAAAATAAAAACAAGTTGTGTTTACCTGTGTGACTTCCTTCAACTTCTTTATATATCCTTGAGTAAGGCGAGCTGTGTATTGTAGACGTAAACGAAGGGCTTTCAATCTTGCTGTGTCTGCACTGAGAGCAGTAGGTGCTTTCCTGCAGAGAGAGTGAAGAGCAAAAAGAGCGCATTCAACATGCGAGAACTGAAGCGACGGTGCTGATGCAGATTTACCTTCTTCTATTTTTTCACTATCTTTAGTTTCTTCTAACTTTTTACTATCCTTAGTTTCTTCTTCCTTTTTTTTCCCCGACTCTTCCTCGTTATCCAATGGAGCTTCTGGTAGATAGTTCTGGCAAACAAAAGTTAAGTGCTCCTGTATATCTTATTGCAACTAGCAAATTTATTGATATTATCATTGCGAAACTGAGAAAAAGGTTATCTAATTGTATTAGATTTGATGTTGGACTTCCAATGCACATCTAGCAATAGGCTCACCACCTTTTACATGGGACTTACGTAACGGGTGAAATGTAGGTGTATACACACTTCTGCCTACGCCTTCGGGGAAATACAGACGTGATATTATGTTTATACTACTAAAATATGGATGCCACCATATTAGTATTATGTATAAAGGTGCCGGAGACTTACTAACAATTACTAAGTGGACTATTTCTAACACCAACTAATAGGACTAACTGTCACTAACAATCCCTCATACCTACTAACGAACTGACCAACTAATCTTCTAATTGACAGAATAACTTTTGTAAAAATAATAACTTTTATATCTCTCAGCTACTTAACTGGACTAACCATACCAGTCCCTATTTGAGTCTGCTTCAAATTCAGTTACAGTTGTCACGGGCCGCAGCGGATAGATGCCGCTGCAAGCTCGGTTGTTATCTTACTAATATATAAAATTTCCATCTAATCTCTTCTAATATATAAAATTTCCATGTCACAATGTTTGTTGCAGTACTCCTCCGAAACGGCTTTACCGATTTTTACCAAATTTTGTATGCGTATTCAGTACGTCTGAGAATCGGCTAACATCTATTTTTCATCCCCCTAAATGTTAAGGGTAGTCCAACCCTAATTTCTATTTTTTTAAGTTTTAGATAAATTTTTATTTTTTTATTTTTTTATGATACAGCATTAGAAAATACATACAACCCTAAATTTTCAACCCTCTACGATCAACCCCTATTTTTCCATCGCGATTTTTATTTTTAATAATTTCCTTCAATTATGATTAGTGGTAGTGGTAGTGGTAATCATAGTGGTAGTGGTAATGGTAGTGGTAGTAGTAGTGGTAGTAGTAGTGTAGTGGTAGTAGTAGTACACACACTTACATTAAGTTCTCCCAAAATATTCACTAAAAATTATTTATATGGCAAAACAAAGTTTGCTGGGTCAGCTAGTATCCATATAAAATTAAAATAAAACTAGGTTTAGCTCCACAAGCGTTAAATCATTTTTCCTTGCAGAACACGAAAACCATTTTGATCCACATTCCTTTGAGGTTATTGACAAAAGGAATAGATTAAACATCCAATGATTATTACAGGATTTTGTAAATTCCCAGGCATTCAAGTATTTTTTAATATATATATATTTATGTACATACAAATATGTATGTTTATAATGATACCACCAGTTGATATAACAGTAAAAACTGAATTTATTATTTTATACACTCACACACATTCACAATTCAAACTGACCTCATATACATAATAATTTTTAAGTTATAAGTACTATTTTACTTAAAAATGCTGTTTCAATAGAAAGCTACACCAAATATAAAATCTAAGGACGAAGAAGAAGGACAAACACACTTTCCCATTTATATATTAATAAGGATTGCAGCTTATTTTTGCGAATTTAATTTTTGATATATTTAAAATTCAATTTAACATACCATCAGCAAGTCGTAAACTGTGTTAATTTTTTCTGAAGCATTTTCTAGTTCTCCAGCATACTCTGTAACCTCTGCAAACAGCTTCAATAATTCAAGTTTAGAATCATTTGCCCCTTCAAGTGTAGCCACTTCATTCCATTGCTTCAATACATGTTCACAGAAAAAATTGACAAATTGGTTCGAATCAACCTGCGTCTGTAGGAAAAATCATTAGTTATTTTAGTATCTATAAGTATTTATAGTATCTCTGCATGATTAAAGAGACAGAAAGGAGACATGTTGAATGTAATAAAATGGGCAGTTTCTGAAGTCTTCATAAAAAATGTCATACACTTACAGAAAATAATGGCAAAGCATGGTTAGAACATTGGATAATCCTTTCTACATATTCTGGATCTTCCGGATGCCAATCATCTGGCGAAAATGCTTGGGCAGCTATGAGTTGCACAAGTTCTTTTTTCCCTGCAGGTAGCTTCCCCAGGCGGGACCATGTCAGCAGCTCCATAATATGCTCAAACTCTTCAGCCACAACGTCCTAAAAATAAATTTTACATACAATCAAAACTTGCATAACAAATCCATAGAAGCCTTCAACACTGTGGTGCCCTTTTTTCTGTGTGGGCTAAAAATAAAAAGCCTAACCCTAACCTCTTACATATCTAGTTATGATGGTAGAATACTCATTATGATGGTAGACCAGATGTTTAATATTTTTACAGGGTGATCAAACAAAATTTTAATTAATTAGAAGTATGGTTTAGAGTTATCCCTCCCATTCTGAGAGGAGACCCGTGCCCAACAGTGGGACGTCTATGGGTCGCAGCAAAGCGATGGTTAAGAAACTATTGAATTTTTACTAAAAGTAATACATACTTCCAGTATTTTCTTGCATTCTGCTATAATTAAATCTTCAGCTTCTTGATTGATAACTTCCCTTCCAAGTTGTTTAACTTTGGTTGCCAAAAACTTTATGCATCTCTCTCTGACAATTACATTAGTAACTTCATTGTCAGTGCTTTGGTGTATTTGAGAAAATAGACCAGCTAATGCACCTTTTGGATCAGTCTTTAGTATTGTTAACAAAGAGTTTGTAACCACATTAATCTCAGTTGAATCCTCTGACTGAAGGAGTTGTGCAAGTATATCAGTAATCCTCTGTGTATGCTCTTTGTTTGCCTTGCACATTGCTGGCAATTCCTTAATGGCTTGCTTACGAATCTGAAATAAATTGATATTCTGATATATTAATATCTAATTAAGTTGGAACAGTTTCATCCAGTCCAGCAAGTGGATTCAGAGAGAACTGTTCATTATAGTTCATGGCAAAATAAGTTCTTCTATGTTAACTATTAACCATCCCAATTGTTAAATTGATAGTTATTAATACTAGCCTAGATGGTTGCCCCTTGTATCACTATCACTCGAATGGTTGAAATAATGTTCACCCAACAAACAAAATTAATTACTTACAGCAACATCGTCATCCTCGCAAAGATCAAACTGCGCTTCGATAGCCTGTTCCGCTAAATTTGGGAAATTGTTAAAGAATTTCGCAATGAACTGCGACGCTAAACGTTTCTCTTTATCAGATCCTTTAACAGCAGCAAGTATTTCTAAATACTCTTTCTCATGCTATAAATATATGGAAATATTAGTAAATTATTCTCAATAAATAGTAAATACGGCAAATTAAATTAAATAGGTTATGTACCTTGGTTAAGTTATCTTTCGCTTCCGCTAAAATCCCGTAGTTTTGATACAATTTATCTATATTATCGGAAGACATTATTACTTGACTAACAATCAAAGGAAATTAGGTATTTCTTTTTAGTCAGTACAACGGATAAACCAAAAACTTTTGTGATGCAAAAATAAATTCACACAAAATTCTATGTCCCACAATACAACGCGCGCTTCATTAATCCAGAGACAAAAGAAAGCATAGCTTAACATGCATAGACAAGAAAAGATTATAATATGCAAGCACAGATTAGGTATCAACCGGACCACCACACAACAGTACCACAGAACATTATTAATTCGTATACCCGTGAGCTTGTGAGGGATAGCCATAGCGGATCTATTATTTCCATGGGGATAGTATGCGTAGCGTAGCGTGCATTTTAGTCACTAAATTTTAGTGCGAAGTATGGAGCTGATGCTTATTTTTTTTACTAAAGAATCGCGGAAAATTATGAACATTTTAAGATAACGTCTGGGCCCACTTCCGGGTCGGTTTCAATATTTATTTACGTAATAACGTCTTCATAATTGATGAACGCCAACACAAACGGATAAAAAGGGCACCTCACATACCGCCAAACGTACCGCCAAGTGTTACGCCAACTGTACCGCCAAGTGTTACATCAAGTGTATTCATTCGATTTTTGTCAGTAGCACTAGAGCGAATAATCGTTTACACTAAGTATAGAACATGAAAATTACACTGGTCTAAATACATTGACTTTACGTAGGTATTCTACAAGGATGATTTAGAATACAATTTTGTAGGTCCATCTAGTGAATCAGTTCAATAGTAGGTAACGATCGAAAAACTAATTCACCCACATTTACTTACAATAAACCTATTTTACTGTATTATTTCTTTGCACCCGACAAATAAAATGGGCCTAGCCCCGGGACAGGAGAGTGAATTCTCATGCATTCCAGCGCCCCGATTGCACTGGATATTTGATAATCACGAGGATAAGCCAACGTGCCTTCCCACTAAACATACCTCCTGGGTGAGGGAGAGGGGCAAGCGGTACTTCCATATGGAGCATCCGCTGAGAAGTGCACTGAAGGTGCTATCTGATTTGGCTAGTGACACCAGAAAGATGATCACACCATGTGAGGTGAGACTTGATAAGTCTGGTTACTACTGGATGCCGTGAGGCAGTCCAGGTCAGACGGAAGTTTATTTAGGGGATCGGTGACAGCGTTTCGCGGCGTCCAGACTTGATAACGGGGAAGGGGAGGGGCGAAGTAATTAGCAGCCTCCCTTAATAAAGGGTTGGTGTGACTTTCTGAAGCTCTGAAGGTCTCAGAGAAGTTTTTGATAAGTTGTTGGATGGTGGGGAGTTCTAAGTCCCGGTGTAAGTCTGAATTTCTGACATACCAGTGTGCGTCGAATGCCTTACGACAGAAAAGGTTTTAGACAGTTTGGAGTCCATGACGTTAAGGTTCACTTATGCGACAGGGGTGACATAGGTTAATAACGGGCAGCACCGGTTACCCTCCTGACGTGGTTGAAGGTGAGTTGGAAATCTAGGGTTACCTTTCCCAAGTATTTGGCTGTGGTCCTGAAGGGGATAGGGGTTCCTAACATACGGTAGGGGGGATCGTCGCCGCAACATTTGCGCTTATGGTCGAAACGGACTGCGGAGGTTTTCGTAACCTAAATACGTACCTAGCTACTAAGTTTATTCATCATGAATAATATTTCATAATAATAATAACCACTTTAAAGTAGATCTTACCTTTCAGAGTCCTTATGAAGCCTAAAAAATGTTAATTTGGAGTGCAATCCATGATTAAACAGTTAAACACTTCACAGTATCTCTTTGCCTTTAGCTATTGAATAGATTCTATCGCGGGCCTCGGGTGGAGGCGGTCTACAGAAATTCCGTAACGTAACGAAATAACGTAACGATGTAACGTAACGAAAAATCCTTATTTCAAAAGTGTCGTGTAAAATTTCAGCCATCAGATCACCTGCCTCAGTGGCGCAATTGGCTAGCGCGTTCGGTTGCTAACCGAAAGGTTGGTGGTTCGTGCCCACCCTTTTTCTTTAATATATGGTGCGTCGCCTACAATTTATTTTTAATTTTGATTTTGAAAATACTGCATAAATAAAATCAATAAATAATTATAATTGCATAAGTTGATAAAAAATGCTATGCTTTACCGCGGCAGTCTCCGAGTGCCACACGTCTTTTTATTATAATATGTCTCCATTTTTAAAACAGCGATAGTAGGATCGCGGTCGCGAAGTAGTGCTGACGAACAAAACTCGCGCGTGCGTCACTGCTCGATCGTGACTCCATGACTAATTGACTAGCCGCGCCGGCTCGGACGCTGCATGTACTTGCGTTTTCGATATCTACACGTGGAGTGAAACCGGCCTGACTATACTAAAACGGAACTTTTTCTGTACATTGAATAGTTTTTCAAAATTTCAATTCAGAGGCATTATAAAAGTTTATACTATACTAAAGCCATCCTGCGTAGAGAATGTTTACCAACAAACGTTGCCTAGCAACCGATAACAGGCAGATACGAATAACCTTTTTTCGTCCGCACATTTATGAACGTGTTAAAATAAATTATTTTCTATGTATAATTCCTTAACTTCTTTAAGTTAAGTATTGTGAATCTATATATGTCCTTGACTTTGTTTTTGTTTTTGTTTTAGGGATTAAGTTACCTTGCAAAATATAATTCTAAATTGCACCAAAGATTATATAACATTGCGTTCTAAATTGCACTTTAACGCGTAGTTAGTAAAAATTACACATCCATATTGTAATGCTACGTAGAAATATATTTTTGATAATAAAATGTAGCAAGTTTGAGTATTTTTGAGGTGACCAACAAAAACTAGTAAGTATAATCATGATGGTATAAATCAAGTTACTGTAGCGTAGGTATAGGTACATATTTACTTTTGTCTGATAGTTAATAGATAGAGATAATAGATACGTATTGTAATCTAAGCAAAATCAGACAAAATGTTCTAAAGACCTGAATTTAGCTTACTATTAGGGCTGTAACTTACTTACTGATAAGGATAGTTTATGAAATTTTGTATAGACGCAATAATATAAACGTTATGGAAGTGATTCGAGTGTATTGTGTCATAGAAATAACCGATAGTATACAAATTTCATGTTATTTTTAGAAATGAAGTTGAAAACACGAAAATTTGTAGATTTCACAGTGCCAGAATTTTGATAACCCTAATATCGGTTTGTTTACATAGTTTCTTTTCCGAGCGTGGCGCGAGTATAGGTACAAATGAAATACCTTACATACCCTAATTACCATATACATAGGTACCTACATATTTAAAACTGCTTAATGTTTATATTTTTTGAGCCAGTAAAAAATCTTCAGATTTTTGTTTTAACTATTTTCTGCCAAAGTAAAGTTGGGGAAATATTATATAATTTATCTCCAAAATTCTCTCCTGCAGCTATACGACCATGTTAATCTTCAATCAGGGGAAGGAAGAAAAGTCAAACGGCGATATACACGGGCACGCCAGAAAAAGGGGTTATTGGAAAAGAAACTGAAGAAATAAGGAAAAGAAAGGAAGCGAATAAAACGAACGACGAAGAAGAGGACTATTTTTGCCTTATTTGTATGGATTCATACAAAAATAGTAGGCCAAATGAGTTACCTACCTATGGGTTTTCTTGTACAGAGTGCCACCTACCTATGGGTCCATAAATTGTGCACACCAAAAGAACCACA
Source organism: Carterocephalus palaemon (assembly GCA_944567765.1). Classification (NCBI taxonomy): domain Eukaryota; kingdom Metazoa; phylum Arthropoda; class Insecta; order Lepidoptera; family Hesperiidae; genus Carterocephalus; species Carterocephalus palaemon. The sequence continues at coordinate 6,988,509 of OX155642.1, forward strand.
CGGCACGTATGCTATAATTGTGATTCTGAATAAAACTGGCACTTGAAGGTGCTTCTTCTAGGGTTTACAATACATTTGAGGCGATTCTGGCGCAATTAATTATTATTATTAATTAAAAATTTTTGGTTTCTACATTTTTTGATAAGTTCATTTTCTCTTGAACTAAGATTTCAATTGAAAATTGAATTATTCAAATCCTAAACCTACTATTAGATATTATTGTTAAATATTAAATATTTCAGTTCGGTACTAAATCTGAAGCGAATTTTATCAAAGATTATTTGGGTTTATTAAAAGCTTTTACTTAACTTCACTCGTATGTATTCATGTATGTCCTGGAATCTTGCAATCAATATTTCACCCACTTCCACTGAAGCTATCGAGCTGACATTTGGCACACATATTAGGTTCCGATGACAATGCAATAATATGGTACATACTGTCAAACTGATCTGATGATGGAGCCGGAAGATATTAACTGGAACTTCATGATGGAATATCGTATCATAGTCGTTTAATGACGTACCTAGTGCTCATAATTTGTCTAAAATTGTGAGTTTATAAAGTAATACATTAGTTTTTGATCAGTTACATAGAGAAGTGTATATTTTTTTGTTTCGAAGCGGCTTGAAGAATTGAAAGCATTTATTTGAGTTACCAATTATAAGACTGATTGTATTATAGATTGTGATTATTTTAAAAATGAAAATATAGCTATATCAATTAAAACTGTCATTTTATTGTCCATCAAAACTATGTTACAAACGACCCTGTACTAGGGGTCAAATGTAACATTCAATACTCCCTTTTAAAAGTGTGATTGCAACAAAATTACAATTAGTACTCGAACGTTAGCTGCACAAGTTGGTAGACACTTAAATTCTCTTTCTTGGAGACTAACAGGATTTTGTTAAATATCAATAGTTTTAGCACAATCGGCCATGAAGTAAAAACTGTTACTTTTGCCCCCGGTCTCCCCTACTATAGGCCAATGACAACGCTACTTTGACATGAAAACGGTTGTCTTGTCAAGCCACCATCTGTAGGTAGGTATAGGCATAGAGTAATAACCAAAATAACTCTAATTATGTAGTCCGTGGTATAGGTATGCACACGGAAGAGTTCCCATTATCTACTAATGTTATCGAAATGCCTAATTATTGCCAATGCACACTTATGTACTTTTAGATAGCGTGGTAGGTCAATCATCCTCATCTACTTCACCGCATTCATCTTTAGATCAATCCACTTGGTCCTATTGTTTTCTTATCCATTCATACAACGTAACAAACAGATATCAGTAGCTAGATACTGCCAGCCACGTGTTCTGCCCGTTGCAACGCTAATTCTTTTACGGATTTTAACGTTACATCTTACCTACATCGCATGTCGCATCGCGTAATATTGCTAAGAACCTTTATCAACCTGCACTGGAAAATGTATTTTGGTCTAAATAAGGTTGTGCTACATTCCTTCTGAATAATACTTACTTAAATATAATTTTATTGCCCGAAATTGCGCAAGCATTTAAAACTGTTTTTGTTTTTTCTAAAGTATTCATCCAAATAAAATGGTGTAAAAATATTGTTGAAAAATAAATAATACCTATCTATTTAAGCAAAAATAAATACATAACATGACTAGGTACCATATTTATTTAGCTATGTAGGTATAAAATAGTATGATAGTAAAATCACCGTGGCAAATAAGACATAGGTAGGTACATAAAACGTTTTAATCTCAACATTAAAATCAGAAAAATGGTTATTGGGAGTAAAATTTAACCTAAATCATGTACCTCCTAGGGTTGCCAACTCTCCCGGAATTCCGGGATTCTCCCGTAAAAAAGCAAAAAGTTTTTAAAATCTCTCGGCTCCAGGAACGCAGCCAAAATCTCCCGGATATTTTCATAAGCGACTGGGTTGGGTGGTGTACATCTCTGTCGCAAAAACCGCCGCTGAACGTGTTTTCAGCGTAGTGGTCAAAAAGTCGAAATCGGCTGAATGAAAGTCACGTGAAATCTGAAATACAGGGATATCAATAGTATCATATCAATGCGGGAATAATAGGTAGGTAATATGGTCAGGCACGGAACAGTAGATATATAAATTAAGGTAATTCAGCGCTTACGAGTGAAAACCCGTGCCCTCGCGCAAGACGATAGGACGCTACTCGTTAGTAGGTAGGTAGGGTACCTTAAATTTTGACATAAGCTATTAAGTAATCTGTGCTTTCGTAACTGACACTTGTAATAAATACTAGGTACGTAACCGAAAATGAAGATGAAAAGTATTTTAGATTGGTAGGTACCTACCTAATTATAGAGGTAGCGTGAGCTACATATTATTATTTAAAAAAGCAAGCTGATACACAGCTGTTGATTGCCTTATTGCAGTAAAAGTTCTAGTGCACGTTCAGGATTAGGTACCAGGCGGCTGCGGTTGAAGTTGGTCTTTTGATAACTTCCTACTTTTTTTTTTTCCAAGCTTTTATCATTTTATTATCGCTTGCTACTAGGGTTGCTACTACCGTACTTTATTAAAAATAAGTTTTATCAGTATAAAAAATAAATATACCTACAGTTATTTCGGGTCTGCGTACTTTATAGGGTAAAAGCCGGATAGTTGCCTCGGACGGATACATGCCCCGGTGTTTAATAAACTATGTTAGGATTATAAGTTGTGTTGGCGCTTTACTACAGTAAGTAGTGACCGCCCCGCAGGCCTCATGCCGCTTAAGCCATAGGAATAGGCGCACGTGTTTTGTCCGTGTGAGCAAAAATCTTCCGCGGCGAAGCTTTGACAGGCGTTATAATTATATTGGTAAGTAATTTCTATTGAATATTTTTATTACTGATCGTGGTTTCAGTCAACTTTTTGTTTCTTTGCATGCATTAGAGTTTAAATTACATTGTTTATTATGTTTTATTGCTTAATAATTTTTATTTATTTTGCAAATAAAAAGGGCAAGTATCCACATCAAAAAGGATAGTCGGCCTACTTACTGTCGCGGATAGTTGCCCCTAGAGTGACTAAAAATTTCTTAACAAGCAAAGACGGATTTTATTTTATTGCTGTTTTTTTGAATTTACTTTATCTCTAACTTGTTGTAAATTAAATAAATATCTACTTCACAGTTTTATATATTTATTCTAGATAAGCAAAATCATCAATCAACCAACTGGACAGAAGATAGCTTAGCACTTACCTTCGAGGAATTGAGAAGAAAAAAGGGCTACCGCAAAAAAAAAGACTAAAAAATATATTGATATGACTAGCAGTGAAACTGAATCTGATAACATAGACATTATGAAACAGGACAAAGTAAAAACATCAAGGAAGAGAAAATTACCAATTTACAGTTCTGACAGTCCTAACAGTACCTAGTGAAAGTGAAGAAAATGTCTTAAATCTAAACGACGAGAAATCGATAAGAGACCCTCGAAAGATATTAAAAGTCAAAAATGCTAGTAAATACGAAAATAAAGTTTCAATTAATAATTATTGCGTACAATGTTTTGATAACTACAATTTAACTAAATCAAAATCAGATTGGATTCAATGTAAGATGTGTCGGATGTGATTGCATGAAATATGTACAATATTCAAACACTGTTGTATGGGATGTGGAGACTTAGAAACCTTAGCTTCTGGTAAAAATTAATGTTAATACCAAAGTTGATTACCAAATTGTTGTATTTTTAAGATAAATGCTAATATTTTATAATAACTTACATAACTTTAAGTTTGAATAATATTTAAATAATTTAAATACTTACCTAATATTTTAATAATTTAAATACTTACCTAATATTTTAATAATTTAAATAATTTTTGTAATCAAAACTGAAAACTATTTAATAATGTTAGTTAATATTTTAAATTGTACTTAATTAAAGATCTCAGTAAATTATAAAGACTGTTAAATAAATAATAAAGATTACTCTAATTGATATAAATTTCATTCTTTCCAAAATAAAAATCATACCGAGGTTACTATCCCCGCACGAGGCAAGTATCCCAAAGCATTTTCTACGCTAGGCTACTATCCGCCATAGTAGGCAACTATCCCTCTTTTGAGAGATGAAATAAAACAGTATTTATTTAAAACCAGTGTTAATTATGTATACAAAAATAGGCTTTTATAGAAGATAAAAGACCTATGTTGTGAGATACATACTGAATAATTTTCAGCAAGTTCATATTTTTTTTAAATAAAGCTTTCTCGAAAAGTGGGGCATCTATCCGGGTTTTACCCTACTGTTTAAAAATATATAGCACGCATAAATACTTTATTTCAATTCCTAGATGGAATAAAATTGGAGAATTTTAACCAGAGATTATCTACCACTCAAATTCAAGAAGTGCAAAAGAATAGGTACCTATAGTATGTATGTATTTAATCGAAAAAAATTTCGCAAGTACCTAGGCTACTTGAGGTACCGGCCTACAAAAACCAGTTTACCTAAAGCCTGTAGGTATATTATTTTCTCTTTAGGTACCTACCTATTACCTATTGAATAAAGTGCGCGCACTAACTGCAAAATTGCGGAAGGCGCGTAGTCTAGGTAATGACGCAGCGCTACTACTTATGTTACCTATTCGTGAAGGTATGGTGCGGGGTTAATTTTTATTAACACTAAGATTTTCCTGAGAGATTTGCAAAGCATATTTTCTAATTTTAATACTTACCTAAATAAAATTATTTCCATCAGAGTCCTTTTACACGGCAGCGGGTTCACAGTCCCTGCTTTGTTACCACACCACCTACCTACCTAACCTAGGTGCTGTAGGTATATACATTGCCCGACCCGGAATAGAACTGCTAAGTTGAATTTGCAACCACTAGACCACAGTAGGTAGACCTATACCTACCTACTATTTAAAACCACCTAGGTCAACGAGGCAATCGAGGTTCATCATTGCATAATGATATTGTATAATATAGGTAATTTAAATATTATACTTATAATATGTATAATAATAAGTATGTAGATATAGGTACCTAACATTATTAGATAAGTCCCTAACCTATCGAAACAAAAAATAAGAGTATAATAGTAAGTGTACCTAACCGTAGGTACAGTACCTACCTATGTTGTACTTAGTGTATATATGTAGGTAAGTCATATTTATTACGTTCGCGACATCGGGTAGGTAGGTACTTAGATAGATAGGTAGGTACCTAAGTAAGTATTGAGTATCTGCCTATCAATCTCAGGACTATTCAATGAATAACTTGTAATAAATCAATTTTTCAATGTTTCATCTATATCTACCACAGAATATAGGTAGTAGGTACAATAGGTACAAAAAAATAAAAAACCTGATTTAAATTAATACTCGTAGGTACCTACCTACCTATAAATAAATAATTAGATCATTGTTCTCTTCATATGCAGGTATACCTACCTATTACATGCCAATTATCATGCGTTTAATCCACCTTAGAACATCTACCGACTTTAAAATAAATATGTAGTTTCTGTTTAAGGTTTAGGTAGGTAGGTACCTACTAGTAAGCTTATCTAAAACACAATGTTTTCCGTTCCATTTCATTGAAGGAAAACCAACATAGTATCTCCCGCCCGATTGCTATTAGCGGCGGCAGTGTCTATTAGGGAGTGAATTAAAAATATTTGAAGGCGGACTTCATTTCATCGGTGTCCATTATTTTTGCTGTAATTAGGCAAATTAAACGATAGCGTGGGGCGCGGCAGCGTGGCGCGGCGGGGCGGACCGCGCTCGCCATTGGCCGGAGCGCGCCCGCCTCCGAGCGCCGCGCCGCGCCGCTCTCGCGACAAACCGCTCAGTCGCGTTACGGTCGCGGTGTGGACGTATCTCACGCACCGGTACGGTACTAAGGTTGTGTTGTGCGGAGTGTGCGATGCGCGGACAGTGATCGAAGCATGGTGAACTACGTCAATCCGCTCGCCATGTACCAAGGCAAGGGCGGGCAGTACGGCGCGGGTGGCTGGTACGGATGGCAGCATCAGAACTTCGAGGAGCAGCAGTGGTGCGCGTGGAACGGCGCGCCGGCGGGCGGCGAGTGGCCCTCGGACCCGCACCACTTCAAGCGCGAGCCGGGTGACCGAGAGATCGGGGAGATCCCGTCCCCCGCGCGAGGGGACCTGGCCAGCCCCGGCGAGGGCTCCCCCGGCTCGCGGCCCTCGCAGCCGCCGGCGCCCCCGCGCTCCCCCTACGAGTGGATGAAGAAACCCAACTACCAAACACAGCCTAATCCAGGTATTTACAAAAACCCAACCCGCTTATGAATTATTAATAGATAAAATTTTATGGACTCATGTGCACCTAAGAGCCCAAGTTGATGTTATTGGTCATGATTTTAGACCGGACCAAAACAATCTTCATAGAAATTAATTGGTAGGTAATAATTAAATAAGAGTGAAACGTTTCCTTCAAGACAGGCAACGCACCTGTGATACCCCTGGTGTCGCACGTGTCCATAGACGACGGTGACCACTTACCATCAGGTGGCCCGTATGTCTGTTTGTTATGCTATAAAAAAAGGTAGGTACCTAGTTAAATCGTTTTAGTTACATTCTAAGTACACACAAGTGACATACATTATCATACCTTTAGCTAATTTACGACTACGAGGAAACATAAAACCGCATAAATCTAAATATCCTTCGGTTTTGTTATGTTAGTACTATTTCGACTCAAAGAAATCCACTCTTCTGCCTTGTTAGTGTTTGTAGTTCAACTCTGCTCTGTGATAGTGTACCGGCAGGTAGGTACCTACCTACTGTAACCGTGTTCCTACTCTTTTCGCTGAAAAGACAAGAAGTCATCTCTTTTCCCGGGGTCGCTGGTTTGATGGTTCAAGCTTTCACCGCCCATAAGATCATGTTACACAGCGGTAGTTACGACGGGCAGGAGGTACCGTTTCTCTAGAGACATAGGTTGGTACCTATTAATCAAAGGTAATAAAAATAAAAATATCTGGGCCTTCTTAACTTATTCTTCCATATACCATACCTAGCTGCCTTTATATACCAGATATGATATTATCCTACTATTAACTATTATAAACGGGAAAGTTTGTAAGTGTGGATGGATGGATGGATGTTTGTTACTCTCACGTAAAAAGTACTGAATGGATTTAAATGAAACTTTACAATAATATACCTAGCTTATACATCAGAATAACACATAGGCTACAATTTATAAAGTATTGTGTGAATTGTCCAAAATATGACGATACGATAAGTGTCAAGTCAAGTAAGTAGGAAAAAATTTACCATCTGCGAGCTATTCTGGCGTGCGCTGCCAAAACTACAGGACTGATTTCAAAATTTCTTTCACCATTAGAAAGCCGCATCTTCACTGAGTGACATAGGCTATATAATATTACTAGGCGTAAACGAAACTATTGTTATAATCTTTTTATCTATATAACTATATAAAAGGAGAAGCTGACTGACTGACTGACTGACATATCAAAGCAGGGTCTAAGCTAACTACCTATAAGGGTTAGAAACTTGGGTTCCTTTTATAACGTAGTGGAGCACTAAGAAAGGATTTTTGAAAATTCATCCCCTAAGGGGGTCTTGGAGATCGGATCATTGGGCCATATTTTTACAGTGGCACCTTAACTGGAGAGAGATATTTCACCTTTGTACAAAACGATAATGCTAGTCTCTTAACTAGAACCAATTCAAGACGATGTTGCACATAATACAAATGTTGTAATGAATTTCTTACGAAACAATTTGAATGGCTAAATGGCTTAATAGCCAATAATAGTGCAAAAGTTCATTTAGAAAATGTAAATAGAGCTCGTCATTGTATGTATTGCACAAGGAGGACGTCACTTCGAACATCTGCTTTGAATACAAAATAAGGAATAAAAAATTTTTGGATATTTCTCGTTTTATTTTTTAAAAGTTATTATTGTCATTTTACTCATTAGGTAAAGTGCTTTCGATATCAGTTTAAAGTTTTTTGATATCTGTAATAGTTACGGAATAATCGCCTGTTCCACCAATCCGCATTGGAGCAGCGTGGTGGAGTATGCTCTAGACCTCCCGCAGAAGTGTCTGTGGGGGAGACCCGTGCCCAGCAGTAGGACGTCTATGGGTCGCAGCGACGAATCGCCTGTACACACTTAACGATTACACCCGGTATATCTATATCTTATGTGTAGGCCATTATAGCCAAAATAGTGAGCCTTAACTACATAATTTATTTCAAATACACATTTGGTAGTAGGCTGATTCTACGATAAGAGTTTTCAAATGTATGGGGCATGCGGCCAAGGAGAAATGTTGAATTTTTTTCATGAAACCTATGTATTATCATTTTTGTCCTGTGTAGGTATTTATTTACCTTTTCACGTAAAGGCAAGTAACTTTATACAAATTTTATTACTTTTTTGAAGGCCAGGGTAAATACATCGGGCAGGGGAGAGACAACAAGATCACTTATTTCACCAGGGACTAGATTTAGACACAATAACATAATTCATAATATCAATAAAATCTACTTTTATTAAACACTAGTGGACGCCCGCAGCTTAGCTCGCGTACAATTAGACCCATTAACGACGTCTGCCCGCGTTCAGGTTGCCCACTTGACTTCAAAAACGGCAATTTCATACAAACTTTGCACCCCCGTTTTACCCCCTTAGGGGATGAATTTTCAAAAATCCTTTCTTAGTGCTCCCCTACGTTATAAAAGGAATCTCTTTGCAAAATTTCAAGTTTCTAACCCTTATAGTTTAGGCCCTGCGTTGATATGTCAGTCAGTCAGTCAGTCAGTCAGTCAGTCAGTCAGTCAGTCAGTCAATCAGTCACCTTCTCCTTTTATATATATAGATTGTTCTTAACATATAATCAAGTCACTTTATTCAAATTTTATTACTTTTTCGAAGGCCAGGGTAAGTACATCGGGCAGGGGAGAGACAATAAGATCACTTATTTCACCCGGGACTAGATTTTGACACAATAACATAATTCATAATATCAATAAAATCTACTTTTATTAAACATTGTTCTTAACATATAATCAGACTATCATATTAATCATTAATCCATTTTTTCATATTTTTTTTGCCTTACGATGCTCAGAAGTCAATTATTTAAAAGTTTTAATGATTCCTTTCTGCTTTTTTAAATAGTTTTCCTTTTCATTTTGCTTTTGCAATTCATACTTTTCTGGATTATTTTTAATCTCTTGATAATGTCTCTGCTTCTCGTTCACGTGTTAACTTTTTCCGTTGTGGCTTAATCTGTAAAAATGACTATATTATAATAACAATATGGACTAAGAACCTTCTTTATTTTTTTTACAGTAACAATTTTCATTTGTAATAATCATTTTATACTGACGTCGATAAAAGTTGTCTATTTTTTTTTACAAACATCTTATGATGAATATTAACTCCCCTGGTCAGTGAGTCTCTCCCTGTTATCTTGACAGGGGAAATACGCCAGGGTAGAGACGTTTTCATGACAAATTCAATTGTTTTAACTGATTGAATTATTTTTTGGGTTAATTATTTATCTCACCGTCTTTTAATTTATCATGGTATTAGTGGAACAAAATTTGGCAGGGTGTATCTCCCCTCCCCAAAAAAATCGGGACAAAAGTTAATTCTAAAAATAATTTGAAATAAACAAATTTATTTAATTTTTTTATTGATAATACTTAAGCATAACTATTTTAATTCCGATTGAACTATATTTTTGTTAAGCATCTGATACAAAAAAGATATGTTTTGTCTCAAAGTTGAATAACAAGTAGCAAGGGGACAGGCCAGGGTAGAGACTATTTTAGACTTTGTAAGGAATTTCAGAAAAATGTGTTTTAATTAGGCACTAAATCGTAACGTTATTTAATAAAGTACATTACGATGATGTGATTCATTGTAAAAAATAGCCACATATAGAATGAAAAAACTGTTTTAAACTGATTGCCGTACAAGTTACCTCTTATCGTAGAATCACCCAGTAATAAACTGATTCCAAAATGAAAATAGATAATTTTATCACTAGGTGTAAACGAAACTATTGTTATATCTAATTCCACGCGAGTGAAGCTGCGGGCGGGCGTCCACTAGTCTATAATATGCGGCCTATTATTATTACTATGAAATGCTATTTGCATAATTCGACAGCAAATTTGCTTAGATAATTTTGGTAGGCTATGTCGACAAATTAAGTACCTAACTAAATCAGTTTTTGACTGAGTCAAAATGTTACTTAAATTATCTACCCACAAATTCCAATAAAAAAAATATTAATAATAAGGAAATGTATGTAATAAAAGTTTTTGTACATAACTTATACACACATATACCACAATATACTATATAAAAGTAAAAACCCGGAAAATAGAAGAAACTATAACTGTAATATGTTAACTTGAAAATTAACATATTACAGTTATAGTTTCTTCTATTTTCCGGGTTTTTACTTTAGCAGCTGTTTACGAACATATTTGTGTTTTTGTATTTTCCATGTTTTTGTGTTGAAATTGAAATTTGAGTTTTGAACTATGTACCCCTCATAAATTTTAATCACTATAATTCGTCAATTTTTCTTCAGTAACTAGGTAGTAAATACCTTTTTTGAATTAACTATGTTATGTATGAGCGATGGATTTGGATATGGTGTCGTGGACTTTTATTTGGGAGGACTAAATATCAAATTTTTTGTAGAACATTGTATTAACGCAGGGGTTTCCAACCTTTTTTAGTCCGCGGCGTTCTTATAAAAAAAATCCCGCTTTATTATACATATTAGTAAATATCCGAAAAGTTTTGTTATTCGATTATTCTACTTTTTTCGGGTATTATTCGAATTAAAAAAAGCAACTGCTACTTATAATGAATTTCATTGACAAAATCATAAAAAAAATTTACCTAGCGACACGATATGATGGCCTATTTGACACATTAAAATACTGGCGTGAAATCTTAATTTAATATTAAAAAAAAATATTCGAGTGCAAGTCGCATCGAAACATTTTTGGAGTAACTATTAAGTATTTAGTTGAAAATAGCTAAAAGTTTTTCAGAGAATGTCCAGTTTGTTTGATAATAAGTAAACTGACAATTCTAATCTTATAAGTTATTTAAATAATAATAATAATCTTAATATTTATATTTCTTGTGTAACTTATGTGTATGACAGTGAACTCCTCCTGTAGTTTATGAAATTTTGTGCGTGTTCGACGGGGGATTCGAGAATGGTTTAGATTCGCAGTTTGTTTGGTCCAATAGAAAATGTTTTTTAAATACTATTTTATCATTTTTATTTTTAACCGTCGTTCATTGACGTGAAGCGTCGCGTCACTTTGACATTTAATATGGCAGAGCAACGTTTGCGGGGTCAGTAAGTATAAATATAAAATAATATTGATTAATCGTTTTTCCTCGCCCCCCTTATATTTTTGCCTTATCCCCTGTGACCTGCATTATATTAGACTAGTGGCCGCCCGCAGCTTCGCTCGCGTAGAATGACTAATTTAAAAAAAATGTACTAAATTGTTAACACTGGGAATCTCCGCGTATCGTTGTGATTTTATATAATGATCTAATTCCTTTTTTTTAAGCGACTAAATTGGCAACACTGGCGATGCCTTGTTTTGTACGTTGTCATTTTTGTTAGGAATTGGTGCAAATTTGATTAAATTATTTCTAAAAACCTACAAACAAGGTTCGCTCTTTGAAACTTTGCACAATTCTCATACCTACTATAAGACTTGTCGCCAAAATATTACCGTCAGCCAACTCGACGGTCCACGGCCTAAATTTAAGTTGCATTCTGTACCATCCAACCTATTTTAAGTGAATTTTTTATGGTGAATAGTTGCCTACAAATTCTTGTTACGAGTACCTAGGTTACGTTACGTTACGAGTTAATTTTTAAATTACGAGTTAAAAGTTAACACTTTATAGGGGGCCTATGAAACGAAATAGGTTTCATATAAAACCTATTTTGTTCCATAAAAAGTTCGCCCGCGGCAGTACCAGTTGGTGACTAAAGACGTGAAGAACTCCATGCCTAAGTATTTATTGTCCAGGGTTACAGTCTTTATGTTTATAACGGGGCTATAAATTTAAGGTAGGTTATTTATAAGTTGTAAGTATTGATTTTATAACTGGTCCGGTAAACCATCTGTCTTTTCGCAATTATGCTTAGTGTGATGTCTATAGAATAAAAAAATATTGCGGGTAATTTGAAATTTAATATGACTAATTCTATCATTTAAAAAAAATTCTGTGACCTTATCTTGTACCGATTAAGCTGTCACTCCAGCTTAAAACTTTAATTATATAAACAAAATAGGTATTCCAATAATCGCAATGTTTTATCTAATGATAAATTTGATAAGTAGATACCTAATTCAATCCTAGGTTACCTAACTACTTAGCTTTTGAATGATTATTTTTTATTTAGCATAATGTACGTACTTACACAAAGGTGTGATATATAAATACAGGAAATACAAACATTTTTTATACATATTATTTTAGCAGAAGAGCTTGCTGGACAGCATTGCAGCCGCCAATGATAACTGAGACTGACTCTATAGAAAACACATGTTATAATGTTATAATACGACTAAATTAAAAGTCTTGCTCATTTCCCGAAATATCGGGCGAGTACTGTTAGCTGCCCGTGTAGCCATTAAAATACATCTTAGAAAACTTCCATGCCGGAGTGTTCTCCATAATATCCTCGGAGGCATTTGAAGTCTACCAATCTGCCCTTGGACAGCGTGGTGAATTATAGCTCATTCCTAGAGGAGACCCGAGCCAAATTGGTCAATGAAAGGTCAGGTGGTGCTGCTGGTGATGGTGATAGGTGCGAGTGGAGAAATGAAAATGAGTAGAATAAGCGGGCACTGCAAGTACAGCAACACTATTTTTTAGCGCTGGGAAATGTTTTTATGCATCCTGCCTGTATCAGGCAAACACAGAAATAGACAGGTATGTTGGACTCAATCAAAGTACCTATTAAAACGGCGGTACCTTCAGCGTCAGGATGGCGCCACGGGTGAAGTATGAATACGAGCAGCACCACGGTCGCGGGCCCTGAACTGAAGGAAAGTTTTTTTTTAAATCATCATCATAACATCATAATATCATTTGCCATGAAGTCGTAACGACAAAAAAAAATTAGAATAGAATAGAAATAGAAAAAACTTTATTTCACATTCACACCGAAGCATATTACATTACATTACACATATTACATATTATATCATTTATGTATATGTATTATAAGTTATTAAAAATAACACGTAATAGTTTTAGGCTAGTGTATCAATAAAATGAGTCAGCAGAACAAGTTCACTATCGTTTGCGATTTGAGGTAGTAAACTTATTAATTTCAGTTTCTTATACTTTCACTTAATTCTCCTAACGCGAATAACAAGCATGAAGACTGCTACGAGAACAATGGATTCATAATTTCTAACAAAGACGTCTCAAAACCCAAAGTAGCAATGAGACGATGTAAATATGGGCAATTCATCTGAAAAGCAATTCTGTCGCTGCAACAATTATCTCGAGCATAACATTAGTTGGGTGTTATTTTGCGCTTACTGGTACTTTCTGTTAACGCGTGCCTAGGGAGGAGTGCATGTTGTGAACAATTAATCCCGGGGCCGGCGGGGTAGGACCGCTCCCGGCGACAATCACGGACAACGGCGCCCCGGGGACCCGGGATCGCGAACAGTTAAATCTTTCCAACTTCACGCCGCCCGCCGCAAACTGCTAAAATGAAATTGTGTAAGTAACTGTTTAGTTAAAAAGTGATTATAACATAGTAATCGTCTTTTCTGTTGGTGAACTATAATTTATAATTACGTAATTTAAAAATGACTATCAAAATTGAACCAAGTTAGATTTACATTTACTGTATGAAATAGATTAACGATTTGGTAGTGTGTAGTAGATGTGGTTTATGTAAGTACATATACCCATAACATTAAATTACTTAATATAAAATTATAATTTTATATTATCTTGATTTACCCATTGCACGTCTTAGATATACTAGGTAGGTAGACATCCATTCCACCAAACTATATTTAACCAGGTTGTATAAAGCTTTTTGTTCCATTCGAAATTACGACGATATCAAATAAGGCATAGGTATAAAATAAGAACATAAACACTACGAGTACCTATACAAAGAAGTGTTGACAAATAGGTACCTACACACTACGCCGGTCGAGAACCATGGTCGAACTCGAACATAATACCTAATGCTAACATATCGCTACTCATTTCGACATTTTGACTTCTACTACCACAACATTTCGATTCTTCGAGCTTCCGAGGAGAATATTACAAAAAAGGATAGCTTTTCTAATTACGGGCCCCCCATCGTTTATAACGTCGTAAATAAGACGTTAGTTTTAGCTATTGAAACATGGTAAGAAAGTGTTGAAAGTCTCTATTTAATATATTTCTCCCACCCAACATATACACACCAGGGGTCCTTGCGAGCTCGCAAAAAACAGAAGTGACTGTCATAGCTATTATTGTATATTTCCGTTCCACAACTAATTGATCTTGAAACGTGAGTTTTGCAAGGGTGTTGTCACATGCTTCTGGTCTAGGGAACGACATAATGAATAGATGATGCGTCGGAACGCCACTCCCTGCGGTTTTTCACGGTCCGTGTCTTATCTGAATCAGTGGTTAATGTTGACGCAAAAATGTACCATTGTTTAAAGTTTTGTTTTTAATTTCATTCTTGTGCATTTATAATTTTATATGTACACGCGTTAATAGAATTATGTAAGTGTAAGTTCACACCATGATCCATACGTAATAATTACAAATAAAACTAAACACATAATATATTGCTAAACACATATATTGAACTTAACTACTTGTGACGTTGCCTCTGGTCCCACAGAATCATTATTTGTCATAAATTTTGTAGCCTTATTTAAAATCAAACAACGGCATTTTGGAATTTTTATATTACACACGCATTTATCGGAATAAAAAATAATAAAAACCGGAATGATGGAAGTATCGAAAAGTGAAAGAATTTTAAAAAATTGGAGCAGGTTCAGACTGGATACTAGGTAGTCTAAGCGTTAAAACCTACAGATTACAAAATTATTAGTTTAAACAATTTAATAAAGAAAACAACATACTTACCTAAGTCTGAATTCAAATAGCAAAAGCATTCTGTCTGAGGGTTGCAGATACAATTAGGTACTTTACCTTTGCTTTTACACCATTGTTATTTAGTAAACACGTGATTTGTGTAGGCGTTAACGGCAAGGGCCCGACTGGCGCATGGCGTCGCCCGGAGCCCTAAATAGACGTAAAGCAGCACATAAAGCGATCGCGCCACCGCTTTACGGCCCGCCCTCCGATCGGGCCCTTCGCGCGACCCGGCGTCCCCTCGGGACCGATACGCGGTAACTTCACCGTCTTCACACTTATCACCCACTTACAAATTTCTTAAATCAAATCTGAAATCTCATCTAAACACTACAAAATGTCAAAGCTAGGTCTGCCTCACTCCAACATAATATCACAGTTTATTAGTCTCGGCGTTTTATCGCCAGGGTATCTGATAGCGACCGCGCCCTCTCCATCAAAACGCATTACAAGCGCTTACAAGAAGGTAACAGGGCGATATGACATGCGTTGAATCAACAATGTCAAAGGCGCCGCTATCGCGGGCCAGTCGCGATTATCGCGCATTACTCAAAGCAGGATTTCGGCAGGCCGACAAAGCCGTCGGCGTAACCGATAACTCGTCGATTAATTGTTTTTTTGTCGCAAATCGTGCCCTATACGATGTTCAACAAGCTTTATGATATAAAATACACATGTCGGTAATAGAGATAGAGATAGGTCTATCGGTAACTAATCATAATTATAGTGTTCATTAATTTCCTATTTATCACATCATGTCAAGTTGGTATAGTAATAGTGATACATTAACAGGGCGTTTATCACCTCAACAGCAGAAAATATGAACACCGATATAACTACCTGAAACTTCCACTGGCGAATACGTTGCGTTAAAGCAACTGTCGCAAGACAAGGCCAGCATACAGCAAGCGAGATGTATTTAAACCTCAGTTCTGTAAGTAAGGTGAATTCAGATCTGATAACGGACAGTGAAAAACATCCATACTAATATTATAAATGTGAAAGTGTGTTTGTTTGTTTGTTTGTCCGGCTTTCACGTCGCAACGAAGTTATTATATGGTACGGTTTTTGTGTGTGGAGATAGTGAGGAGGGAGGAGAGTGACGTAGGCTACTTTTTACCGCGGGAAAACATCCATGGGAAGATATCGATGTTTTGTTATTTGCTAGATATTTAGTTCCGGATGTTGTTAATAGATGGCGTTAGAAAAAAATCATTTGCAAGTTCTGAATTTCGCTAACAAATTATACATGTAAATTAATTAAGTCATAGGCAACTAATAAATTGAATTGAATTTTGAAGTAATAAATTGAATTGAAATTATTGAAGTTAGCTTAAAGCTCCAGTAAGTCAGTGTACGTACACTTTATCTGCGGTCAGCATTACCTCTGGTTCCTCTAAGTATCTTTTAATCGTGGAACTGTCACTATTCATCCACCACAAATGTGTCATGTATGATAAACAACTCATTGTTAATTCCCTTTGACCACGCGGGCGGAGCCGCGGGTAAAAGCTAGTAAGCACATAAGGCCTTAATGAATACCAACCGGCGTTCAGCTGATTACTGCGCCGAATAGAAGATTGTTTTCAATACATCTGTATGAGTTAACTAGGTATGAGTTACTAGGAGACGAATCCAATTAAATAGGCTAACTTAAAGACGTTCCTATTAATTATTATCAAAGTTTTATAGGTATAATTCCCTGTAGAATAATACCTTCGAAACATAATTTTAATAATGCAAGTAAAAAAACGTTTTTTCGTTAGATAAGTAAGACCGGTTGTAAATTATACAGCATTATTACAAGTACAACCCTATCAATGAAATGAGATTTAAATAATTGATAAGATTGTTTAAGCTACCTGCCTAAATAAAATTATTACAAACTAAAGGACCCGCATCTTCGCTAGCCAGGATTTAAACGTAGGGATAGTTTTGTTTACAGTTGCTACCTATTCTAACCATGGACATAACTGGAAAAACTCTATCCACTGAGACCTAAGGAATCCTTCCTTACTTACAGGGTGTGATAACCCGAATAAAATGTCGTCTATAAACGTAAATGTGCATCGTTATGCTTAGACAATCATAACTTCTTTTCACTTCAGACAGAACTTTCATTAATTAGAATTTTCATTTCTGCTTTATTATCTGTCTTTAACAGAGTGAGTGACCAAACAAAATACATTATCTAATATCCATTTCATCATTAATGTTGGAATGGTTTTTATTGATTTCTCAAAACATATCAGTTTTAAATCACTTAAATCATCAAAAATGGTTTCGCCCCTATTCGTACAGTTGGTTTGTGGTTGGTTGGTTGATTAAGCTATTGTCTGTCTTGGCGGTTTTATCTTTTGCATTTGATGATAAGCATTCAACATTATACGTTGGGTATTTCCTTAATTTTCCTCAATATGGAGAGAAATATACCAATGACAATTGTAATGCACCCTGCAGATAAACCGGGCCAGTTTATCTAGCAGCCTATTTGTGCATGATAACGCCGTCTGAAGTCCTATCCGCCCTCGACCGCCGAGCCCGCCCGCGCTGTTTACACCACAAACACTAGTTTTTTTCTTAAAAACCCACCACGATAACACTCATAGTTAGTGATGCTTGATATTTAGTCAATTAGTTATCAGTTGTAGTGCGTGAATTATGACGTCGTTTGACGTAGCGAGAATACTTTAAGCAAATAATGGTTAAAATTTACTGGTATTGTAATATCGATTGCCAGGTGAGAAGAGTTATAGAGAAGGTAATAATCGTAGGTAAATATTTAAATTTTAATGAGGCAAACAAACTGAAGAGCACGAACTAAACATCACTGAGATGCAAGATGTACTTATGTATAAATTTTTTTTAAAATAATGCTCACAAAAAAGGTTAATTACTTTGATGAACTACTAAGACATGAACACTAAACCAAGATACAGCCAAGTCCTATACAAGTCCAAAACCTTTTCAACTCATCCACAAATGTAAACAAAGATGATTTTGAAACAAAAATAGGATATTTGAGAGATGGCAGGGCTCAGCGCCCACGGCTGGCCACTGTGTGCCACATAAATTAACGGCTCCTATCAAACACCGCCTCGTCCATAGATAGAGGGCATATTTGTTTGCGTTACTAGTTCTCCTTTGTTTGCTACACTAACAGGAAATTTATTTAAGCTATAATTTTCTGTCATTCGAGAGCTTCGAAGTGTTTATCTACTTACATCTATATGCATAATGCTGTTACGGTTTTTCGAAGCCAAGCCAAGCCAAGACAAAGTGTCATTCTGTTTATTTTTAACCTTTCATCAAAATCTTTTGGGGAATGGCTGAGGCCAAATTAATATCAGAATGTTTTCTGCGGAATTCGCTTTTTTTTTGGTTTGAAATTTATTAACGTCTTTTCAAATGAAGAACAATTTTTCTAATTGCGGAGACTTTAAAGTACCTAACCACGTAACGTAACCTAAGTAACCTACCCACCTAAATAAAATCAAATTTTGTTCAAATATTCTCTTGCTTTAGATGCTTTAGAGTAGTATTAGTTTGAAGCTTTAAGAACTAATTTGGTAAAAAACGGACATAATTTATTAGGAAACACAATATTCCAGAATAATATGTTAATCAAAATGATACTGTCTGCAACATTCAAGTATTGCGTAACGATGTTTAATTCCACACTGATTCTCTCGCATGTGACAAACATAATTTATGAAGTTCTTAATACCGAGATAAGGAATATTTACACACTCCGAGTACACAAAAGCAGACACCTCAGCTCTGTCTTAGTGTTATGTACACAGATCTACGTATCTAAGTAATTTTAGTCGTTGAGAAATCTACAACACTGTACTGATAAAAATTGTATTTAAAAGTAACCATTCTTCGACATGAAATGGAAAAGTCGAACTGTATCATGAAAATAAAAGCAATCCAAAATTGAGGTAATTTATATTTTATAGTAAAATAGTGGCTGAATTTCTTAATGAACTACAGTTACAGTGAACACTCTAATTTGCTCTAATTATAAAAAATATTCACTATATGTACTCGTATACCTCTATACATTACAAACTACATAGGTATAGTTACGTTGGTTTTGTTGGATACCTTTATCTTGTACGTGATGAAGGATCTTCATTTTTCTATTTTGAAGTTATTTAAATTTAAGCTGTCTTCATTTTTATTGCAGTCATATTGTATACTCGTACCTATACAATGTCCAAGTGCCTACCGTACGGCGGTACCTAGTTAAAAATGTAATGATGTTCACTAAGCGTAAATAAATCCCATAATTGGGTATTTGAATATTTTTTTTTTATGTGATAAATGAAAAGATCATATATAAGTTTTATAACAAAACTATTTTTTTTTCTTTTTTTCTCGCAATAATTCAAAAGTTATTTCAAAATAAAAATTCAATTCAATAATTTTTGAATCCAGTACCGAAGACACGCCGACAACTCCCGAACAAACCCGAGCGCGTGTGACGTCATAATGTTAGTTTTCATTGTTAAAATATTTAAAGGATGATGGACAAAAATGTATGGAACCTGGTACCGGTGCGTGATTCATATTGATTGGACATGGGGTACCAAAATGGCCATCCTCCTTTATATAACATTTTGACGTCACAAATATGGTGACCAATCATGGCGCGTTTATAGTCACGTGATTTTTATTCAAATTTCATCAATTTTTAATTGTTTATAATTAATTGAAAAAAAACATTTTTAAGTTTTTTTGCATTAAATATCAATATTATTAATAGTATAGTATTAAAATAAATTTAAAAAATCAATATTTTTTTTTTTTCAAATACCCAATTATGCTACTAATATCATAAATGACAAAACTTCTGTTTGTATATTTGAATGTCTGTTACTCAATCACTCAATCATGATAATTACAAAATGGATTTGGATAAAACTTGGTATACCTATCGTTAGAACCTAGGACAGTTTTCATCCCTTAGGATGGTTTGCACGTTTATTGGAATGGAATGCTGTCTGTCACAACGTAATAGATGGTGCTGACACTAATACTTAACTTGATAGGATAACATCATGGCGATTACGGAATTATATCCATCACTTTTTCAGAAAGATAATGGATTAATGACAGTGGATTATTTTTTTTGCGGGCAAAGCTGCCGGCAAAAGCTAGTAAGTAATGAACATAAATTAATCTGAATCATAATTACTTCGTTGCGGACAGCCTACTGATCTCAATGTTTTTAGATTCCCGGTTGAAAATCCCGAACCCAAACATTGTTTCATTGACAGTTTAATGGTAACTACAGAATTGTTTTTCTTTGACTGTTGTTTTCCTTGAATACTTTTTTCCTCTCTCAGGGCATCTGATACACAGGCAAGTGATATAAAGAGTGAATAACTCAATAGCAATGCACACCATGTATGTAGTTTTGTAGTTCGTCCAGGTATCGCGTGTGGTCCGTATCTGATCCCGCGCTAAGCCCGGCTTCGCGGCCTCTCTGTTGTGCCCGCCGCCGCCCGCCGACTGGATTTACCTTATCGAGCCCTCGGGACTTAACTCCTCCCCTATCACTATAAACCTACAACTCGTTTTTCTACTTATGATATAATAAAATAAAAATTAGTTTTTAAATACATTTTGGTAAACAACAATATTCGTCTGTAATTCACAATACGCTATGTAACTACGCGTTACTCATATTTTATTTTATTATCTGTTAATTATTTAGTAAGATGATTTACGCATGAGATCATATCTAATGTGGATAAAAATGTAAAAATAATTAGTTAAAGGGCGTTAAAAAGCGAAATTGCCAATTGAATAAAAATGTTGGTTATTTGTATTTGCGTAAGCAAAAGGATCAGTCCATTACCTACTTTTTAATTTAAATTTAATTTTCTTTTATATATAATTACCTTCCGTCTGTGCTATACATATACCTATGTGGGTCACACTCTAGTTCACACTCAGTTTCTCTAGAATATAGAAAAACTATAGGTACCTATATGAATTTGCCTGCAATATAATACATACTCGTAGAGTCGTAGGTACCACGATAGCTTAGCCGCAGTCGGGTACTGTTTAGTTATTTATCTATATATATAAAAGGAGAAGCTGACTGACTGACTGACTGACTGGCATATCAACGCAGGGCCTAAACTATAAGGGTTAGAAACTTGAAATTTTGCACAGGGGTTCCTTTTATAACGTACGGGAGGGGTTACGTAGGGGAGCACTACGAAAGGATTTTTGAAAATTCATCCCCTAAGGGGGTAAAACGGGGGTGCAAAGTTAGTATGAAACTGCCGTTTTTGAAGTCAAGTGGGCAACCCGAACGCGGGCAGACGTCGTTAATGGGTCTAATTCTACGCGAGCGGATTAGTTTATTAATATTTTCAACAAGCAAACAATTGATTGATACTAATTTAATGTAGAGAATATTTGGCTTGTTGCAGGCAAGACGCGAACGAAAGACAAGTACCGCGTGGTGTACAGCGACCACCAGCGGCTCGAACTGGAGAAGGAGTTCCACTACAGCCGCTACATCACCATCCGCCGCAAGGCCGAACTTGCCGCCAGCCTTGGACTCTCGGAAAGACAGGTCTGTTACATGCTTTTATTTAACAGTGGTGAACAGTGACAGCCCACTAACTTTCGAACTATCCTCTCACTCTAGTAGCCCGGACTCAAATCCAAGCGGCACGTACCAATGACTTTTCACATCAAACCTGCTGTAACGGCGAAGAAAATCATCCTGTGAGAAAGAGTGAGACGAAGAAAGGGTAGTGATCTTGAATGTCATAATTAATCCCTCAAGGGTTGCTGTTCTGTTAGCTTGGGCCATGTCTTGCATCTTGAATTTGAACCACTCTCCTTCTCTTTTGTGATGTTGATTCAGTATTTTTCGTGATACGGTTCAGATGAACGGTTTGTTTCTTCAGCCTTTTAATGTTAGGGTGACCTAATTCTGCATCCAGTCGTGTCAGGATATATCCAGGTAGGTAGGTTAATCAAAAATTCAAATTCTCTAAAACTTAGTAAACAACAGAACTATTCTACTTTAAATTCAGATATGCCCGTTGTTGGTTGACTAGGAAGGGCAACCGTGTTAATTATAGGATTTGCACAAATACATAGTTAATTTTGTTCACCGGTTAAAATTGTTTGATTCTTGCTCCGCATGATTTTGTTGTTATACTGTGGAATGAGTTTCATCTGAAGTTTTTTGTAAATTAATTCACAGGTCTAATGTCTATTCCATTTCTAAAATTATTTTCATAAAAAGTTCCCATTTAACCTGCCACGAATTATTATTGGCTTGAATTTCAAAAATGCATCGCCTTTATTCAGTTTCCTTGTTATTTCACAATATTTCACAGTACCTCTTTGTTAATTTATATTGTTTTTCTCATGCCTCATTTTATTAGAATCGCAGTGTTTTACGAGCATGAAAATCTTAAAACAGGAATTTTGACCTTTCGGATAACCGGAGATTATGCTCGGTCGTTGATTTGCACAATACATGCATCTGCCAACTAGTGCTAACGCCCGAGGTGGCAAAAAGTCATTAGGAAATTTCCGAGACACCAGAGTTCATGAGACTTTAAAAAAAAATCCCATCTTGAAGTTATTCTATTTATCTATGGTGTAAGAAATAACAGTATTTACTTACTTATATTTTAAGTAGGTAATTGCTTGACAGAAGTACTTCGAAAACAGGCTTCAATCAATAAACATAATTTTTGATTTCCATACTTTTCATAAGAAGGAAATAAATTAAGCTAACTAATCCTTTTGTTATAGGTAAAAATATGGTTCCAAAATAGACGGGCGAAGGAGCGAAAGCAGGTGAAGAAAAGAGAGGAGGTAGTGATGAAGGAGAAGGGCGATCACGCTTCGCTGCAGCACGCACAGCTGCATCACGCCACAATGCTACATCACCAGCAGATGATGAATGGTATGATGCACCATCACCACTACCACCAAGGCGTGCTGCAAGGCGTCCCCGAGCCTCTGGTGCCGGGCGTGCCCCCCGTGCCTCTCCTGTGACCCCAAACCCAAGCCTACTGTGCTCACAGTGACAACTTTGGACAGTGACAGTAAACATTTAGAGACAAACTGTGACGCGGATGGACCCGCCCGCGCGGGCAAGCTTTACGTTCGTATGCTGATTGATTTTCCTTTACTTGATCTTGGATTTGTGATAAATTTAGTGCAATATTCTCACGGGAATATTAATGGAGGTGTGTGGGTGCGAGTATATTGTGAGAAATACAACAGAATACTCGTAGGTACATGTTACAAAATTTTGTCGTGCAAGCGAAGAGAACGCTGATGCCTGGGCTGGTTTCATTAGCGAAGTTTTTGTTACTATTTTTGATGTAGACGATTAACACACATTGCTAGTTCAATTAAGGCTGTTAAAACACTCGTAATGAAAGCAGTCTGGGTGTTAGTGTAGCGACATTTCTTTGCGATGTTTTTAAGCTATCGGCTATCCCAGTGGTACCTACAGAGTAATCACGAACTGCGACAGTCTTGGCTTTATATTGCCAGGTATGTTTTAGAATTATTGTAATTTAAAGAATTTTGTCTTTGTAAATATAGAATACTATATTTTTATATTATTATTAATCCTAAGTATGATTAGAATTGATGATTAAGGCAGTTAGTACTTTCCTATTTTTCAATGTTGTTGTGCTTTCTTGAAAATGATTGTTAAACTGTATTCTGATAATTGTTATAATAACCATTGTTTGAAATTAATTTCTAAATGTTAGATATAACAAAAGATTTAAATCCTGGCATAATTCAATATTTAATATTTAGAGAATCTCATAAATATCGTAATAAAAATACTTAATTAAACCATAAACCGGACAGGCAATAAAACTAACGACAATTTTTATTGCATGAGTAGCATTGAAAAATACGTAGGTACATTATTACATTGAATGAGATTATCCCTAGTTGTATGTGTATCAGTTCTGTAAATAATAGCGTATTATTAGATGTAATTTTATCTCAGTTTCAATAACAAATAACACAATTAAATCACTCAAATTCACAGTAAAGTTAGTATTGATATCGAGTAAAGTTAATAATGTAATCTTAAACTTTATACAATAAGGAAACAAATTGCAAAATAGTGATGTATCTCTACCTTTTGAAATTAGTTGGATGTAGCTTTTGATTATTAAGTTGTTAAAATAATGTTACAATATTTTTATTTATTGAACTGAATTTCATGGGATTTGAATTATTGTTTATCGTTATGTTTTGTGATATCATAACTTTTTATGATATTGTGGTGCTAAGAATGTGTTGCCTCGGTCAGTGTTCAATTCCCCGCCTTTTATAAGCAGTTTTTTATAATTGTATTATGATAAAATATTTGGCAATTTTAAAAAGGTGACTGTGTTTATTGTATTAAATAATCTGTGTTAATGTTTTAAATTTGTATGTGAACACCGAGTTGTTAGTATGTATGTGGCACTATCACGAAACACAGTTGATAAACTAAATAAATCAATGTTAATCTACTGCAATGTTTCATTTATTGCCTTTACACAATCGTTAAATACTAACTTGTACATACCGATTTTTTCACCTCTATCGGAATAATATTAATCATGGTGGAGTGATAGCTCGAGATAAAGGCAGAGAACTGTGAAAATTGCACAGCAATCTCATATTAATGAGGCATATTTTCGGAAAGATGAGACTATGCAAAATGGCAATAAAATAAGCCACGAACTTATAAACAAATACCTAAATTAAAATATCCCAGTAATTTCTATGTCGTCTGAAATACAGGCAAATTCTAAAACATAACTAATTTACAATCCAGTTGTTATTTGCAATAGCTTTTACATATAGGTACCTACGGACAATCTAATTTGCTCAGCATCACTTGTCAACTAGTAGTGTTGAACAGGCTGTAGTAATTTAAGCAAGGTACTCGTCTATTCAGTTCTAACGTCGGCCTTTCATAAAAGATAGAATTAATTGACGTGCTTATGAGGAGGAAATACCTTAGATCTCCGGAAGATGAAGTAGTAGGAAGAAAGGTGCTAGGAAGGAATGCCGCTAACTCTTTTGTAAACGAATGCTTATTGAGGCCAGTTTGAGCCGTTTCAAAGACGCCGCCACCTCTGATTCGCCGCAGGGTTTGGTTTGCTCCAGATTCAATCTCACAATTTACAAACTTAGTATTAAATTTAGTAGATACATAAACTCACGCATATCTCCCAAGAAGGACGTAGGACCCCAACGATACGCTTCTTCAGCAATTTCATGTGGGCACATCGTTTACACTTATTTACCTTAATAATTACATTAGTTCTTTACCTATGAAATCGGAATTTGTATGAAAATATGAAAGTCGTGGAGCAGCAATGGGGAAGAGCGATTGACCAGTCTTGGTTGTTCGGTTAGTTCGTGTAGCACCCACATAATAATTTTTTTTTTATCCTCCTGATTGCTTCAATGTTGTTTCGACCAACTCCATAGCCCGCAAGCTCAGCCGTAGATTGAGTTGGATCCGCTTCCACCGTCGCTGTTGACAATGGTTTCCGGCCGCCTGCGAGGCTCGTTCTTCAACTCAAAATTTATAGACTTAAAATTTGATACAGCTTTCGAATAAAATTTATTAGAATTTCGAATAGCGCGTCATAACACCACAGAACCATAACACAGATCTGAAGCAGAAATCTGAAAATACATACTGGTAATAAAATGTCCAATTGCATAGATAATTAACCTCTTATTTTATACTTATAAGAACATAATATAATTAAGACTTATAAGAACATAATATAAATAAATACCATACATATGAATCTATAACTTAAAACTACGTCGCGTAGGTAGGTATAGGTGTTTACTGTCTATTCCTCCTTTGGAAGTTAATAATATAAGTTCTAGGATGTCCTCTACGGAAATAAGCATCCGATATATTTCATCCATCCATCTCCATGTACTTTTATACCTTTTTTTTAACTTCAAATTCACATTTGAGCTCATTGCTTCGTCTTGAACTAAATCACAAACTACTACTACTGCAAGTACTACCTAAGCTGTGTACTACCTTTGATTTGTATCTCAAGTCAACTTGATCATCTTCGTTCACTTTAATATACTGTGCTTAAACCACAGCTTTATCTGTCCGGGAGATTATAACATGCGAATAACTAAACAATAGCACCTGTATTCGTCAGGTACACGGACAGTGTATATCTTTTATTAAGCAAAGAAATTAAATAATAAATTTAGGCACTGGTTATTTGATTTTATGAGTACAAGTACCTACCTAGGCTGTGCCTTGTGTGGCAACACCGCTGCCGCGCCGCGACGCCTACGGAGCTCGTGTCTAAGTGGCAAAGGGAAAGCGGGATTAAATTTCATAAAGTAAGTGATTAAAATTCATTTAACAACTTTCATGTTTTCCGATAATCCACTGTTTATCAAGATATCAATTCAAAAGGATTACCCTGGCTAGTTAAATAGAATGCACGCGATAACGTCTACTTATTATCTCTATACCTAGATTGTTACAAAATTTATGTATTAGTGTTGGAGAGTACAAATACGATACATTCGAGGATTTTTTTAGCTTAGTCATCAATCGAGCATGTGCAATGCAAGTACCTACATAGGGCACACTAAAAGTGGCCGCTTCTGGCTGCTCATAAATGTTAGAATTTCGAATGTTATATTTTTTTAAACACTAGAAACTCATTAAATTCATATCTCAAAAATTTCAATCTAATAAAATATGTGTGCCAAATTTCAGCTCGATAGCTTATTCAGTGGAAGTGGTGAAATATTGATTGCAAGATTCCAGGACATACCTTTTAAAAATTGGCGGGATATCTCGTGTCAATTGTTTTTTATCACAAGTTCGTTGTCGTTGTTCGTTGTTTTTGGCTATTGAAAAGGTAAAACTAGTGACCCATCCCGCATATAGTCCAGACTTGGCACCATGCGATTTCTATAATTATTTTCCCAAAAATTAAGGATTTGATGACAGGCATGCTATTTACGGGACCGGAAAAGGCCGTGATAAGGCTGATAAGGGTTTCAACCAGCACGTGAAAACATGCCCTTAGAGACCAATGGTTCTCGTGTCTTCATCAAAAATAATTTGGCCGAAAACGTGTTTAAAATGTAATGCAGAATACTTCGAAAAACAGTACATAACTTACATGTAAATTGTTTTATTAATGAGTTACGCAAAACTTTCAGTGTACCCCACGTAGTGGCCTGTTGTGTATGCAAGCGGACGCCACCTACCTAAGATACCTTAGTCTGTAGTCTGCAAGAACGAGATTTGCTTGAGTAAGACATTGGACAAGACAACGACAACATCTCGGATGCATCACTGAACAAATATCCGGTGCAGGCATTGTTATTCGTTTGGCCACCGCTGTTTGCGAGGTTCTCATTCGAGCTGATTTAATTAAAGAGTTAGTAGTGTAGCGTGGTATTGACACCGTCCAACAGTTAGGCGTGACGTGTTAACGACCTAAGACTGCTGTCAAAGAGTAAACATGGAGGTTGGGCAAACAGCTGGTTGTTGTTTGCCAAGGCCGCGTCGTGTGATCATGAGGAGCGCGGCGGTGGTCGCGTCTGCCTCGCCGTCGCCATTGTTTGCGGTGAGACTCCGACGATACCTAATTATAAGGCTTGTATTTGTTGTTATAGAAGGAAAATCCAAATTAGTTCCTGAGATTATTGACACATGTGGTTAGCTACATATACCTACTAAACCTACCTACCAATCACGCAAAACATAAAACTCATTTTAAGTCTTTGTGTAGGTGCTGAATGCTGATACATATTTGCATTCTCTTCTTCAATTCTTTTCTAGTCACTTTCTACGAGTAGTCCGTGGAGCAGTGTAGTAATTCAGATTTATAAGAAAGTTATTAAACCTAATTTAGAAGAGTTATCTACTCTTTATTATCCTATTACTTTGTATTTTTTATTCAAACTTAATACAGAATTCGAAAGAAAATGTCAAAAAACCTAGTTTTATTAATTTATATGAGGGAACAACAACAACAACAACATTGCATCCTCTAAACGCTATGCGGCTCGTGCCGCCCTACACGCGAGGGAATTCGAGTTTCAGGTGTCCCTGGTTCTCGAGCAATTCTCTGGGGTCAACTGCCCCGTGGTGATGGGACCCACTTTTCGGTGGGTGTTGTAAACATTATTAGGCCGGGTTCTTTGCTTCGCGCGCCTGCCGGCGCGCGAGACGGTTAAACTCGCTGGACCAGTTCATTAAATATCTCCCGAGGGAGAGGCCGCCCCTCCGGCGGTCGCGCATGCAGCGGCGCGATGCCGCGCAGGTGGGGGTGGGGTCCGTTGTCGGCGCGGTCATACATGTTCCGCGCCAACCGGACAATGAACTGGTCGAGCGATTCGACCTTAAGGTCACGCGCCAGCGTCGCGTTCCTGACATAGCGACCCGCGCCTGTGATGGTTCGCAGGGCGATGTTCTGCTGTGCCTGGAGGCGCTTGCGCTGAGTGGCTGACACCAGCACGTACCATGCTGGCGCCGCGTACGTCAGTCGGGATCGGATGTAACACTTGTAGACACCCAATTTGGTTCGGGTCGGTAGCCTGGACGCCAACACAGGTCGGAGCATCGCACGTGCGGTTCGGGCTTGACGGAGCACGTGCTCCACCATGGCCGTCATACGCAACGTGCGATCTATGTGGCATCCTAGGTACCTAACCGTGGGCTGCCAGTGCACATCCTCGCCTAACAGGCGAAGCGGCGCCGGCATAATACGTTTGCGACTGAACAATATCGGAACCGTTTTACCGACATTAACGGCTATCCTCCATTTGTTCAGCCACACTGGTAGCAGGTCCAACAGTCGCTGCATCCTCCTGGCTGCCAGGTCGGCGCTAAGCGACGAAGCAAAGAACGCGCTGTCGTCAGCGAACAAAGCGAGTACTACGTCTCTCTCCCACTCCTCGCACTTGGATCGCGGCCACCGTCGCGTTCGGACGGTCTCGCTGCGTATTTTTTTTATCCAACATCATTCCCCGCGCTGATTCGATCGCAGAAACAGGACGTTCTCTCGTATCAGCGCGCGCCCACGCGTCTGGGAGGGTAGTGAATTTAATTTCCACCCGCCCGCGCCACAGTTTTTTTTCTATGTGCAATCCAAAGTACCGGCAATAGTGATTACTTATGTAGGCCTATTGACATTGGATTACCGAAGATTGCAGTGCTGTGCAAGTGCTACCGATAGTGATAGTGACACTGGTGCGTTTGTGCAGTACACCCAGTCATCACCGAACCCTTTGATGAGCAAAGGGCGCCGGTTGATGGCCACGCCAGTTGCCAAAACATTATGTTAACCGCAGCGGAGGCCCATGGCTGACCGCGCGGCCCACTGAGATATAAGAAGAAGAAATAAGAAGATGGACCGAAAGTGGCCCAGGTTCCGGACAGGGAGCCCCGACAATCGGCAGAATGTCGCCCGCGACACCGTCACGGGCGAGGCCCGATCATTGGGATCGGTCCACGACTTGACGCGGCCAACCCCAGAAGGGACCCAAGGAGCAGCAGCAGGACCATCAGAACTGAAGGACCCTTGCCCCCCCCAGGAGGACAGCAGTGGTGGAGCCAGCTCTGATGAGGAGCAAGGCCGCCTTGTATTGGACCCGGAGGAAGCGCACAAGGAAGAGCCTATTCAAAAAATAAAACTAAAGAAAACAAGTAAAAGCTATAAAATAGTAAGGGAGGGGAAAAAAAAATCGCCCACCCCCCAAGAGAAAGAAACCAATCCCACAGGAAGGGAAGAACCCACTCCGCTCCCCCCTCAAGCTACCAAGTCGCAGCGTAGGTGGTCGACCGGAGACGAGGCCTCACCTCCTAGCAAGTTCCAAGCGCTGGCCTACTCTTCTTCGGGGGAGTCGTCGGGGCAGGGGGTAGGGGAGGTGCATGTGGCTAGGCCCGTGCCAGGGGGAGAAATTTTCAACTCTCCCCCTTGTTCTCCCTCCCCCCCTCCGGTGCAACAGCGGGCCCTTTCGGAGCCGCCAGAGCTGGATGAGACCAGCTATGTGGCGCTGGCGCCGTCGCCGCACCAAACCCCACCAAGGGAGGTTGTATCCCCGGGGATTCAAGTTACGTCCACCCCAATGGTCTCCCCAGCCCTGGCGACCCCAGCGGGCACATCTGCCCAAAATCAATCTGTAAATGCCATAAATATAAATAACTCTGAACAAAACGTAACTGCGCAACAACACACAGACAACAATGTTGAATCACCTATGTCGCCTCAGCAATCGTTCGCGGCGGCACTGGTCGCACCGGCGCCGCCGCGCCCCCCAACGCCACCACGGCCATCCACGCCACCAGCTGGCACCTCAACTGCGTCCCAAGCGGCCCCGCGTGGCCAGGACGGCCCTAATAGCATAAGTAAACAATACCCACCCATAGTGGTGGAGCGCCTGCCCAATTGGACAGAGCACTTCGCAGCGCTGCGTTCCAAATTGGGGCACGCGCCGAACGCCCGGCCATTCCAGTCGGGAGTAAGATTTCGCCCTGAGACAGCGCAGGAGTACCGCACCGTGCAGGCCTACCTAGCCGACTTAACGGAGAGGGACCCCGAGGTTGCGTGGTATTCTTTTGACACGCGGGAGGCCACGCCGACCAAAGTGGCCATTAGAGGTATCCCAGCCGACACCAACCCGGAGGAACTCGCCGCGGCCCTTAAGGCCAAGGGCTTCCCGGTGCGGTACACTCGTAACATACCACCGCGGCAGGGCAAACCGGGCGCCCTTTTCTACGCCCAGCTAGACCACCTTATGCAACAAGAGCTCGCGCGGTTATACGCGATCAACGAGCTCCTGTTCATGCCGGGGGTGACCATCTGTGCCTGGCGGGGCCGCATTGGAGTCCACCAGTGCTACCGTTGCCAGGCATTCGGACATTCGTCCAAGAATTGCCACCGGCCGATAAGGTGCGTCCGCTGCGCAGGTGGACATTGCGTCCGAGATTGCACCACGCCAAAGGAGGGCCCCTATAAATGCGTGAACTGCAAAGGTCCACACACCGCCAAGGACCGTAATTGCAAGGCCCTACGAAAGGCTGCTCGCGTAAGAGGGATTACCCTCCCCCCACCACAACCCGTGGCCCCATCGGAGGAGCCATCGGAGGAGCCACCGGCGCGACCTGCACCCTCAGAAGGGCGGAATCGAGCTGGGCGCTCCACCACTACAAGGTCTCAACCTACTTTAGGATACGCGTCAACGGCCGGGGGACCCGCGGGGGCCCCGACGGCCTCACTTATGGCACAGGCCAACCCACCTACATCACGTGGCCCGGGTAGGAACGTTGGACCCCGCTTCGAGAGCGGGATCACGCGCGGCTTGGCGCGCGCCCCTCCCCGTAAGCGGGGCCCCCGGCGTACTAAGGCGGACCGCAGAGAGACACAGCGCGAAGCGCAAGAGCCCTTTACAACGGAGGACCCGCTCGAGGGCCTGTCTCACGAGCGTCAGGACTCATTGTCCAGGCCTCCGTCTAGGCAATACGGTCCCACTGCGGTATCGCGAACTACTCCGGTCACATCGGCCCCTGTGGTCACCGTGGCCCCCGCGGGCCCTGCGGTCGTACAAACCGTAAATAAAAAAAATAAAAATAAGAAAAATAAAAAAAAGAAAGTCCAAGCTACGGCTGCCTCAGCCGCAGAGCCCATCGTAAGCACGCGAGAGGAGTACACGGTCTATGCGCCCGTACAGTCGGCAGGGAGCACCGAGGGTGTCACTACATCCCTCCCCCCTCCCCCTCCCGCCCCTATCCCATGTACCTGTCTTTGCCAGTGCAAGCTGCGCAAAACCCTCGCACCTGAGCCCCTGCAGGACTTAGGAGCCCAATACTCGGTCGAGGCGCTGGTGGACGCATTAGCCACCATCAGCAAAGCCTTGGCCGAAAACCCGCTGCTGATTGTACAAATCAAGCAAGCCCTAAGTCTTGTCCTCGGATCCCAGTATGGTAGTACATCTTAAACTACTATACTGGAATCCGGGGGGCATCGGCGCCCATGTCCATGAGCTGAGCTCCCTCGCCCAGGAGCAAGGCGTGCACGTCATCCTCCTGGGCGAAACCAAGCTTCACCCACTAGACGCCCTTCGGTTGCCCAACTACCATGTGTACCGCCGCGACGAGA
The DNA here is from genome assembly GCA_944567765.1 of Carterocephalus palaemon. Lineage (NCBI taxonomy): Eukaryota > Metazoa > Arthropoda > Insecta > Lepidoptera > Hesperiidae > Carterocephalus > Carterocephalus palaemon. Next base: position 7,020,860 of record OX155642.1, read on the forward strand.
CAACGCCGAGCGGCTTCCCTTATAGGGGCACTGCAGTGGCGGTCCGTGGCGACGTTATACATGAGGACCTTCCCCTCCCGTCATTCACAAGCACCCGCTCTATTGGAGCCACGGTGAGTATGGCGGGTAGGGATTTGCGACTGTATGCGGCGTATCGACCACCGAGTCTCAGGTTCAATCCCACAGATATCTCGAACATCATGGAGGGGGACTATGCAACCCTCATAGCTGGCGACCTAAACGCCAAGCACCCGTCATGGGGATCCCGGCTTATATCGCCGGCAGGTCGCCGGCTATTCGACGACGCGGAGGAGAAGGGATATGAGGTGCTAGGGCCCGAGGCGCCTACACATGTCCCTACGAACCCGAATCATCGACCTGATGTTTTGGATATCGTGCTCGTTAGAGGTGTCAGCTGTCCGGTCAATGTTGAGGTGCTATTTGACATGAACACTCAGCACCTCCCCATACTCGTCACGCTCGGCCTGGGGGTCGAGTGCGTTCGCCCACTAAGAATGCAAAGAACAACGGACTGGGAGGCCTATAGGGCAGCCCTGTCCGAGTTCAAATACAGCGGCCCGCTCTCGACGCCTGACGGAGTGGATTCCGCCGCTCAAACCATAACGACTGAGATAGTCAATGCTTTGACGGCGGCCACTACCGAAAGGCGGAGTGAGTGGCGCCGCGATCCATTACCCCTGCGCTTGCAAGACATGTTGTCACGAAAGCGCAGGCTCCACAAGCTGTGGGCGCGCACCCGTTGCCCCCAGGTAAAGCGTGATTTTAACGCGCTGGCAGAGAGGCTGTCTGTTGAGATGGCGGCACACCGGGGCACTGGCTGGGAGACTAGGATCGACCAGGCCGGTGAATCCGACACGTCATTACACCAACTCAACAGACAGCTTACTCGTACCCGAGCACCGGTATGCCCCCTCGTGGACGGGAGAGGCATCCGGCACCATGCAGCGCGGGACCGCGCGGACATTCTTGCCGAGCACCTTCTCGAGCAATTCTCACCACACCCCATAGCCGATGACGTCATCGAACACTGCGAGCATGTAGAGTCGCGTGTAGCAGAATTCGTCAGTCGCCCGACCCCGCCGCCAGTCGGAATCGAGTTTATCTCGCCCTCCGAGGCGCGGAAGGCCGCCATGCGGTTACCTAACCGCAAGGCGCCGGGCACTGACGGTATTCCGAATATGGCCATAAAGCAACTGCCCCAGAGAGCCATTGTCAGTTTGACACGGCTCTTCAACGGCATCCTGCGCACAGGACACTTCCCGACCATCTGGAAGAGGGGGAAGGTAATAGTTCTCCCGAAGCCGGGGAAAGACCGTCGTCTCCCGGCTAGCTACCGTCCCATTACGCTATTGTCCTCACTATCTAAGCTGTTTGAGAGACTGGCGCTAACACGCATACGGCCGTCGCTTGCTTTAAGAGACGAGCAGTATGGGTTCCGCGCCGGTCACTCGACAACGCTTCAGTTGACAAGGGTGATCCATCATTTGTGTGATCAGCTAAACTACGGCCGTCACACGGTCGGTATCTTTCTCGACATAGAGAAGGCATTCGACCGTGTGTGGCACGCGGGGCTGATCTACAAGTTGATGGATTCTCCCTTGCCGACGACGTTAGTGAGGCTAATAGCGTCGTTTCTTAATTGGCGGGAGTTCTTTGTATCGGTCGAGAACAGCGCCTCAGACCCCCGTCCAATACGCGCAGGAGTTCCGCAGGGCAGTGTGCTCTCGCCATTGCTCTACGCGCTCTACACGAACGACATCCCCACCCTCGACGGGCACCTCGAGGAGTGGGAGAGAGACGTAGTACTCGCTTTGTTCGCCGACGACAGCGCGTTCTTTGCTTCGTCGCTTAACGCCGACCTGGCAGCCAGGAGGATACAGCGACTGTTGGACCTGCTACCAGTGTGGCTGAACAAATGGAGGATAGCCGTTAATGTCGGTAAAACGGTTCCGATATTGTTCAGTCGCAAACGTATTATGCCGGCGCCGCTTCGCCTGTTGGGCGAGGATGTGCACTGGCAGCCCACGGTTAGGTACCTAGGATGCCACATAGATCGCACGTTGCGTATGACGGCCATGGTGGAGCACGTGCTCCGTCAAGCCCGAACCGCACGTGCGATGCTCCGACCTGTGTTGGCGTCCAGGCTACCGACCCGAACCAAATTGGGTGTTTACAAGTGTTACATCCGATCCCGACTGACGTACGCGGCGCCAGCATGGTACGTGCTGGTGTCAGCCACTCAGCGCAAGCGCCTCCAGGCACAGCAGAACATCGCCCTGCGAACTATCACAGGCGCGGGTCGCTATGTCAGGAACGCGACGCTGGCGCGCGACCTTAAGGTCGAATCGCTCGACCAGTTCATTGTCCGGTTGGCGCGGAACATGTATGACCGCGCCGACAACGGACCCCACCCCCACCTGCGCGGCATCGCGCCGCTGCATGCGCGACCGCCGGAGGGGCGGCCTCTCCCCCGGGAGATATTTAATGAACTGGTCCAGAGAGTTTAACCGTCTCGCGCGCCGGGAGGCGCGCGAAGCAAAGAACCCGGCCTAATAATGTTAACAACACCCACCGAAAAGTGGGTCCCATCACCACGGGGCAGTTGACCCCAGAGAATTGCTCGAGAACCAGGGACACCTGAAACTCGAATTCCCTCGCGTGTAGGGCGGCACGAGCCGCACAGCGTTTAGAGGATGCAATGTTGTTGTCCCACTCCTCGAGGTGCCCGTCGAGGGTGGGGATGTCGTTCGTGTAGAGCGCGTAGAGCAATGGCGAGAGCACACTGCCCTGCGGAACTCCTGCGCGTATTGGACGGGGGTCTGAGGCGCTGTTCTCGACCGATACAAAGAACTCCCGCCCATTAAGAAACGACGCTATTAGCCTCACTAACGTCGCCAGCAAGGGAGAATCCATCAACTTGTAGATCAGCCCCGCGTGCCACACACGGTCAAATGCCTTCTCTATGTCGAGAAAGATACCGACCGTGTGACGGTCGTAGTTTAGCTGATCACACAAATGATGGATCACCCTTGTCAACTGAAGCGTTGTCGAGTGACCGGCGCGGAACCCATACTGCTCGTCTCTTAAAGCAAGCGACGGCCGTATGCGTGTTAGCGCCAGTCTCTCAAACAGCTTAGATAGTGAGGACAATAGCGTAATGGGACGGTAGCTAGTCGGGAGACGACGGTCTTTCCCCGGCTTCGGGAGAACTATTACCTTCCCCCTCTTCCAGATGGTCGGGAAGTGTCCTGTGCGCAGGATGCCGTTGAAGAGCCGTGTCAAATTGACGATGGCTCTCTGGGGCAGTTGCTTTATGGCCATTTATATGAGGGAGAGTCTTATTCAAACTTTTTTATTGAAAAAAAAAAAAAAAAGACATTGTAAGATTGTTCATGGCTTTGGTGACTGGCAAAGACTGAGTGAGATGGTAATACTGTAATGGCTGAAGTAAATGTATAATTTGTATCAAAAAAATTTCGTTCTTACAAAATAATGTCACTTGCTGTAATGGTGAAGGACACATTGTGAGGAAACCTGAATGCCCGAAACTTATTCATAATGTTCTCGAAGGCTTGTGAAGTCTGCCAAACCGCATTTGGCCAGCGTAGTGGACTAAGGCCTAATCCCTCCCATTCTTACAGAAGACCCATGCCCAACAGTGGGACAAAGATAGGATATCGTGAATACAATACACATAAATGCGTTTTATGCCAATATCAACGTGTCGACTTTAATGACGTAAATGATGTAGAATGAATTTACCAAACGTGTGGAATTTTTATGGAGACGAACAGCTTGTCTATACATTGCTGATCTTAATATGACATAACAAAAGCAGCCTTTCGTTCTAACTCCGTACTCCGTACCATCTCGTGAGGCGGCACAAGCAACAATTTCAAATCCTCGTGTCGACCAATATTGCATTGTCACGCTAGAATCTGCCGTACGATCGTGGTAGGTACGAGCTGCAAGCTAATTGCAATGGATACAATTAATTGTACCTACTTGTACTATAACCTACTGCGGTTATAAATTGTAAATTAATTATGTATTTTTAGGAAAATAACTGTACCTACCTATGTTACATCCATTGCCTGTCGCAGGGCGGGCGGGTTGTCAGTCGCAAGCGATTGGTTCGCCAGCCGTATTATGTCCCCCGCACTGATACTATCTCCTTCGGATTTCGTTCAGAGCTAATCATTCTTGCCTCGAGCTGGTATTAATATTGCTTACTTTATTTTGCCATTACCACCTTGTTGGTCTAATAGTCTCAAGCGCGAATGCTAAGCTAGAGGTCCTGGATTCGATACCTGGGTCGGGCAAAATATTATTTGATTTTTTTTTACTTGAAATTTCTACTAGTAGCTCCGATTCTGGATTTGTGTTCGGTGTATGACAATAGAATCACATCCTATTGCACGGGACCTAAACATAACATGTGAAGGGGGTGTAGGTACCTACTGCACACTTGCCTACCCCTTCGAGGAAATAAAGGCGTGATGATGTTAATGTTACAGTAACAACTTACACACCTGTTCTGCAAAAAGTACAAGACAGGATTCGTAGCTCGTAGGCAGTCGTAGCTGACTTCAACCACAGAACAACAATCTCTCAACATCTCGATTATCAGTGTGGCAGATATCTCATACATTTTGTTCGGCAGTTACCATTATATCATGTACCCAGTTCCTTGGATAACTGCTAGTCCCTAATACTTACATACTATTGTAGCTATAGATTTGCTACTTTGAATTAGAAGGTATAGTATGTATCATTAACTATACTATAGATATCTATTATGAGTAAATTATATAGGTAAGTAACTAATTTACATGCATGATACGAGATACCTTGGTATCCTAATCCGCTTCTCAGTACAAAGCTACCTATGTCGGATAAGATGGCGAAGATACCTACTGGTATTATCTATTTCTGGACATTAATGACATTGAATAAGTTTACTTGTCCAAAAATTTGTAATCACAATATTTCTTTAAATGATAAGATCAAAAAGTTGGCATAGTTATTATTAGTTATATTGACTTTGGTATTAGGTAGGTATCTACGAGTACCTACTTGGGAAATTCCGGGTAAATTACTCATCTACTAAGCCGTTGTGCTATGGAATAGTGAAATGTGGTGAAATTCTGTAAATACACACAACAACGCAGATTTAATACAAGTTTTATTGTTTTAATAAAAATATATAATTAGGTAGTACATAATAATGTAACTTATGGGATTATTGTGACGTAGACGAAGAAGGTTAAATATTGTTAAAGGTTGCAATGTAGTGTACCTACATACCTAATGGTATTTTTCTTATCAGGTTAAAATTATTTTCAACTTTTTAGTTATTTTTATTAACAAGTAGGTAATAAAAGTTTGTTTTTTAATTATTTTTATTTATTCCAAGAGAACACAGTATCGGGATATGTTAGCTATATTTTAATTCAGGGTGTCAGCTACCTCCATACCAATTTTTATCAAAATCGGTGTAGCCGTTTGAGCGTGAAGAATTTACAAACATACAAACACACACAATCACAAACATTCGTCTGTATAATATTATAAGTGTGATACAGGATTCCGTGTTATAAGAGTATGCGATGCAGGAGAAAATATTAGGTATAGGTATAGAAAACTACATCTTACGGCCAAAACTCAAATCATTATCGGCCATCCGATAATTATTCGAGATCCTGTTCGAGCCATCCATTATTAATTTGAACATCCGACCGATTGTATGCACTCTACTTAGTCTCAGTTTCTCACCGTCTTCCTTAGGTCATTAGGTCACCTTGTCGAAGCTTGACATGAGTTCATGAATAGGTATTATTGGATAAAATTACGATTATTGGAGTAAGTTAAAAATTACGAATAGAGCACGCGTTTTTCATAATAGCCTGCCCAGTAAAGATTACACAGTTAGATGCTGAATACCGAATAAATACATACATACCACTTGATATTATTTGCTGAAGTCTATTATGGACTCCCTTTCCTACTACATATCATTCTACTTCTAATCCTACTTTTTTTACCTAACATTTTTTACACATACCTACAAAGATGCCAAATATATCTCTGACTTCTCTGTAGATCAAATTGTTTGTTATGTAGTAAATCTTTGTCGTAAATAATATTTTATGATCAGATAGCTCCAATACTTATCTTCTGGCGGTAAAAAGCGCCTATCGTAAGCTTTTAAAAGCTTACGCAATTTACACGTATAAGAGTGCTTAGTTGACGAGTTATGCAAAATAAAATATAGGGACCTCTTAATGATTTAAAAGCAGTTGCACTTAAGCACAATAAAAAGAAAATGTATCTACACATTAACTTGGAAGCAGCTAAATAATAGATTAGACATGTAGGTATACAAATAGATTGGTTTGGTACAACTCTATGAAGAACAATTTATAAATGAGATTCCGTCTTATTTATCTAGGAACCTATATCTAGTACCTACTTATGTTGAGTATTTTGAGAATGTTAAGAGTTATTAAACTCAAAACATAATAAATACTCTAGAGTAGTCTAGAGTAAGAGAGAAGACCTTAGAGTTTTCGATGAGAAATAGAAGAGCAAAAATTTACATGATTCCATGCCACTAAGTAGTATATCAATGATCAATGTATGATGAATCAATCTACTACTAATCTATCTACTACCAAAAAATGTAAATACATATGTTCAACTTAATTTTACAACATTAAAAATTCAAATTAAAGAAAAACGGTTTTTTGAAACTATCGGTGTCTAATATATCCTAGATCCTTTTGTTGCATAAGAATCACATCTAAAAACATCTCAATTTTTCTTATAATTTATAAAGCAGGTAGGTCAACAGGCACCGGGCAGACGGCAGGTTGATTTTTAAATATCAAAGTAAAGGTAAAAGCATGAATATGTGATGCGATTTGACGTGGATCGAGATTTATGTTTATGGCGCGTCTTATTTATTGTGTGCTATAAAGTCCGTCAAAAGCCGTCGATACTTGTGTTACCGACACTGGACCTTCATTCCAAACAGTATCAACTGTATCAATATAGACGCCGCCGCGCCGGCGGATTTTATTTAGTAGATACTTTACATACTTAATGGAAAAGTATTCAAATTACATTATCTAATTAATTCAACTGAAGAGTAGGTAGGACTAGTAACAATAGCTTATGAACAATACCTTAAAACATTGTTGTATAAGAATTCAGACACCAATTATTCAAAAAGATGTGGAATTTTACAGCTTCATTCTAACTTCACTTGAAATACCTATATTATTTTCATATAAGTAAGTATATTTATAAGTAAGCCGTTGATTTCACAGATTGACTTAAATACACCTATCTACCTATAGTACCTATCAATGGTTTCACAAGTGTTTTCCACCCGGCCCGAATTATCCTATAATCCTGATGTCGATTCTTCAGCAATAGGTACCTATTATATTGGTTTTGACTTAAATAAAATACCTATCATTTCAACAGTACCTACCTACTAGATATTAAAATAATATTTTACGTCTCTACGCCTATAGTCTTATAGGCATAATTAATTATTTATTACAGAATAGGTGAACGCTCAAATGGAGCTGCAGTAAAGATAGCAGCAAGACCGGACAGGACTGTACTTTTTGTAAAAGTTTAAAAACAAATACGTAAATGCATTAATGAGATAAGGGCTGGGAAGGGCGGTACGGGGTGGGTCGGTAAAGGCAGGCGGCAGGCGCAATGTTTAGCACGTGATCATTTTGCGAAAGGAACAAATCGTCGTCGGCACCGTTCAAAGAGTCATTTCTCAAAGGTTTACAAGTCAAAATATGTACAAATGCTGACCGTAATGGGCTAAACAATAAAAAATGGATATCTTATTTAAGCTTTAACAATGAGATCGGTGCATTCCGTTCGGGCTGCGCGCTACAATTGTTACGGTTTATGGCGTCGTAAAACCAGTGTCTTTGTGCACCCCCTCACAGGGTTGCCGAAAACAAAGAACGAGCGAGTTAACAGTCTCAGAGCCAAGTCAGTTTTGACAATGATCTTACTCTGAACTGTTTACCTGTTGTTTGCTAAATAAAGTACCTATTTGTTAGATAAGTGCCTGATTAATAAACAGATTTCCCCGACCAAGTACGGTCCAATCTATGGTGTCAGAATACCTACTATCTATCTATTTATAATGTAAAAGTATTAATATACGGGAAGAATACTTATTTATTGGGTGCAATATATATATTCCGAGATGAACATTCCGTTTGTGCACCAGAGCACAACAGTTGAGGAGCAAGGGCATAGTATAAAGAGTCGCTGGCAAGGGTGTCTCAACGTCCTCCTTGCATAAATTCATGTTTATTAATTTTTTTTAAATATTTAGTAATGGTAGCTTAACAGCGTAATTACGCACAGCGCACTCTTTTACGAAATTCCGTCAAAGACCTCGAAATGGTCATAAGTGGACGTAACCTTTCAGCTTCATTGTTATAGGTTAAAAAGGTAATTCTCAAGAATTAGGGCTTTAAAGCCCTCGAAATGTCAATGAAAGAGGAGTGTTGGTCGCCCTCCGACCAGTTAAACCGATGAATTAAAGAAAACAGCGGAAACTCGCTGGATTCGAATAGGAAGTGGGTAATTGAGGGATGTCCAAAAGTGGAGTTTTTGGATGATTGCAACTTCCTATCCTGATTTAAATGACATGTGATCAATCACAGGTGCGGTGAGCACTGAGCAACTGTCGCGTGCGACTGTAATCAGGAGTTGCTGGATGAATTCGTGGCCCGGATGGCACGTGTTATGTAGGCGTCGAATCCACATCTAGAGGGTATAGCGCCGCTCGCATCCCCTGAAGGCCGACCGCGCTCTGCTGTCGGACTTTCTTCCCCCCAACCGTCTGGGGAAAACGGCTGCAGAACAGCGGGGAAGCCACCGAAATGGTTCACTCCTGAAGCCTGGTCAGGATAGAAGAATCATCCTTACAGCGGACTTCCCTCACGCAGGAGCGCCCACAGCGCTGCAGCGCTGCGAAAGAGGAGGAAAGGTTTCGTTCGGAGCGGCGCTTGCGTACGACGGGTACCGGTCGGAGTTATTGAAAAACGTGCATAAGTACAATAGTACCTAGGCATACAAAAGCTTGTAATAAAACTATAACAAAAATCATTGTTACAACTAATAATGTTTCAAAGGCACCGCGGTAATACCTCGCTGCGGGCTTTGTTTTATCGGCGTTTAAGCAGATAATTTTTATTGTTTTGTGAACTGATAGGATGAACAGGCGAGCTAATATTTCTTCTCTGCGTAGGTACCTACACGGGGTATTAGGCGGTAATGATTATACGAATATATATATTTAAATGATCAACCATTCTCGATTCAAGTTCACATAAGGGCTCATGCGCACGAGCGATTCTGTATACCTTTTTTTGAAATATAAGTCAATTAAAAGTTTCGTCATTATCACGATCAATAATAAGATTCCGTCAAAAATGCAAATGATCTGTAATTTCAGTTATACCTATAGAAAAAGCGATGTTAAACAGTCGAAGTTACAAAACCAATTAAACAATAGTGGACTCTATCCGAATGGTGACCGAAGCCATTATAAACAATAATAAAAATAATAATGAATACTTTTTTAATATATGTAGTTACTTTTATGGATATAAGATAGCATAGCAGTAGCATCCAACTACACCCACTACCTACGCCCACGACATCTCTGAAAACATCAAACGTCGCAGGACTCAGTAATAACATAAACTGGAAATGTTAGTTCATTTTAGAGTTTAGTGAGATATAGGTAAATTGAATCTGTTCTGTATGCTCTGTGGGAAATTTATATCGTCAAGGACTAACTGTATAATAAGAACCAATATTAGGTAAACATTAAAGAAAGAATTATATAAAAACTTTATACACACAGCCTTAAACAGAAGCGCTGGTTTTCATTGTAAACCTTGCGGTTCGGGCGGCGATTGTGTGCGATTTAATACTGTTAAAATTATACCTACCTATAGGTAAATTCTATATATACAGAGTCTACCGACGACTATTCATATAATACCTACCCTGAAAAATAAATCTTAGGTTTAAGTAGGTACCTATAGCAATTTGATTAAGTACCTATCTAACTATGTACATACTTCAATCTTATAGGGTCTATCTATATACGTACAAACTAATCTGTAATTTAAAAAAATTGTAAACATAAAATAAAAGGATTTTGGAATAAATAGGCATTTAAAACAATTTTTGGAGTATCTATAAATTTATCTTTTTAAACTTCTCTAAACCAAAGTTTCAATAAAAAAGTTACTTTAAACTTTGTATATAATTTTTCATATGTGGAAAGAAGTTTTACACCTGTAAAGATTTTATCCAGACAATTTGGTATAAATAATAAATAATATAGACCATTATTTATTAGCCTAAAATTGACTGTGAAAGATATACCTAACTTATGAAATTGATTGTTGTCTGGTTCAATTGCAGACTGTATGTAATTAGAAAGCAAATATCAGAGAGCCAATCACGTAACGTTTACGGTAAAACCTTAAAGGATTCATTTATTGGAGCCACGTTGGGAAAGGAAACCATTTTAATTGTAATAAGAACGGCGATTATGCACCATAAAAAGCTGTAAAACCGTAGTCAGTCGAGTCCCTGCTGGTAGGCAATTTGCGAGGCTTTACTTGCCCGTTTACGGCCCCGGGGTACCTAAGGCTAGTGCCAGCTTTAGATTGCTTATTTGGATCAGAATATTATACTTCCTGGCAGAATTCAGTTTTTGCTCTCCACCTATAACAAAATGTAGTAAATATTGCTAATGAAATTACATGAAAACGGTTAGATGTTCTATTATGAACCTACTAATCAACGGAAACTGCGTTATCTCGGTAAATATGACACTGCAAAGGTGACTGTATTTTCTTTCTAATAAACGTATATTAAATAAATCTAAATTAAGTTTGCAATCCACAAGCTGATTAAGTTTTGCTTTTTGTTGAGGTTTTTAAAAGTTTTTATTTAACTTCACTCGTATGTATCTATGTATACATACGAGTATGTATGTATGTCCTGGAATCTTGCAATCAGTATTTCACCCTCTTCCACAGAAGCTATCGAGCTGAAATTTGGTATACATATTTGGTTCCGATGTCAATGCACGAATATAAAAAAAAAGTTATAAGAAGCTTTTTTTATGTTTTTGTATTAAATTAATACGTATTAGTCTTTACCATATTAGCCTTAGGCACCTATTTAATGGTACCTACTCCTATTCTAATTATATTAAATTACTCTCTACAACTCCTCTCTTCTTCACTACATTCGGTACCTACTTACCCATATTCATTTCATCAACTTTATAACGGGTTCTTAACGTAACATAAGGAAAACCTCAATTTATCTCAACGATATATATTACGTTTAGGCTCTACCGCTTACAGTTTAATTGAAAACCCACAAGGGGCTCTTACTCACGTATATAGATATCGGGAAGAGTTTAATTAATCCCGAAAGTGGATATAGCGCGCTCTAACCTCGAGTACCTATGTACAATCGCTACATGGTCGCAACGTGGTGAGTTGATATATAGAGGGCAATATTAAATAACCGCTCGCGGGCACCGAACAATCAAACGGTGTGATAAGCAGATTCGGCGGCGCGTTTCATGTCTCGCCTTTGTCCGAGTAATCCGCCGCCCGCGCCGCCCCCAACCCCGATCCCCGCGACCGCCGCTGCCCGCGCCAAGCTTGTACCACTAATTAGGTAAATACAGAAAGGCCATTGGAGACATTTGGAGTTGAACTCGTTAACTAAGAAGCCGTCTTGAACTGATATATGTAAAAAATAAAATACAAAAATAAAAATAAAAAGAAATAGCTTACCAAAACAAAAAAAATTCTTACTGTACAGAAACAAACGAGACAAACAGATATATTTTAGTGTCTTAATTAAATTTGGTCTAGCCTAGCTTTAAGTTAAGTGAGAATAGCATCATATACCTATCATAATCATAATATATCAATTTTAGGTAGGTATTACGGAAAGGAATATAAAATTAAATTTATACAGCTACTGTTGAGTTATGGGCCAGTACCACCGCCCGCCACGGTACCTAGTACCATTTCTGCCGTGTAATAATTGTTTTTAAAGCAATTGTGGTCCGGTTGGAAAGGTGTGGATTCCGGTTACACTTCTTTAGAGGCGACCATCTTAGTCCTCAAGGGTAGCAACACATCTGTGACTGACTTAGAACGAGACTCCTACTAACAAGTACTAACTGGACTATTACTAACACCAACTAACAGGACTAACTATCACTAACAGTCCCTAGTCCTCTTACCTACTAATGAACTGACCAACTAATGTTCTAATTAACTTTCTCAACTAATTGGACTAACCATCCCAGTCCCTAATTGAGTCTTGTTCAAAGTCAGTCACAGTTGTCATGGGCGGCAGCGGATGGGTGGTGCTGCAAGCTCGTTTGCTATCCTGTATCCATAAAAAAAAAAAAAGCAAATGAAGAGTAATGAGTGTGTGTGTGTGTATGTATGTGTGTGTGTGTATGTATGTGTGTGTGTGTGTGTGTGTGATTGCGTGTTATGTATGTTTATAATATCTCCTCCAACATGTTATTTTGTGCTTCATATAGTGTTTTTTGTTTGAATAATAAATACTTTTTAAACTTAATTTTGAACAATTGAATTGTTTTGACACTACGTAATGGTGGTGGGATATTATTCCAGCATTTACTGGAATTATACCTAAAACTACCTCGGAAAGCGGCTGAACAATGCTTTAAGTTTATATAGTTACAAGAAGTAGATCTAATGTTACGTGTTTGACTGTTTTGGTTGGACCATTGAAGTTTGTTAAATAGATATATGGGACACTTGTGTTGAACGACTCCAAACAGAAGAGATGCAAAATGTAACTTCCTGCGGTTGTTCATTTTTAATATATTTGCATCATTTATGAATGGGGAGACATGGCCACGGGGCGGTATATCGAAGCAGTACCTCGCACACGCATTCTGTACCCGCTGTATTAAATTTTGAGAGCGAGCTAGTAGCCTTGGTCCGATGACTGTATCAGCGTGATTGAGTTTGGAGAGCACCAACGCTTCGCAGAGCCTTATACGCATGTCAGTACTGATGTAGCTTCTTATTCTATATAAAACCTTTAGTCGATAGAAGCAGTTTCTGGCAATGTTAATAACGTGCTTTTCGAATCGTAGGTGCTCATCCATCATTACTCCCAAATTACGTGCTTCTTGAACTCTCTCTATAATCTGTATGTTGTACAACTATCTGTATGTTGACAATCTACCCAAGAATGGTGTAGGTCCAATACCCACGTGCTACTACAGGTGATCCGCGATCATAAACCCCAGATACCTACCTCGGGATAGAATGGGTATGACCGGTCACTCAAAGAGGACTAATCAGAAATTTTGAATAAATAAATTTATTGACAGATGACAGATAAAATTATACTACTAATTACTAACTTAATTAACAACATTACGAAGTGCACCCAGTGTACCTATATACACCAAAGAGGATTAGTAATATTGTCTAAAAAATAATTCAATCGCTTCAAATTTTGAGGTTATAATAAAACGAACAAAACAAACCAGAAAGCATTCAAATCGGTTTGGTAGTTTACGAGTTTTAGCGAGACTAACGAACTAACTAACTAACTAACGATCCATTTTTATGTAGGTATAGCACTTATATAGATTAAAGTAATCATTAAACGCATCAGTAATCAGTATTGAAGAATCCAGACTCCCAGATTGGACACAGTTTTGGCCGTAATACTGTGAAGTATATGAAACAACAATTTTGGTCTTGACTCTCGTACCGACGAAAAAAGTAGAACAAACGAACGAAAAAGTGTAGAAGATTATCGGGGAACTGATTGTCCAAAGGAGTCCATTTGGATTGCACAATCCTGATATAAAAGGGTCCACACAACAATTAATTGATAGTAGGGGCTTAAGTAACAGGTAGGTATGTAAGTTAGTACATAGGTACAATGTAAGTGGTATATGTATCTATTAATGTATGCCCATGTATGATCATTCATCAAAACCCTTTAAAAGACCGAAAAGTTATTGTCTAAGAGCCAGTGAACGGATACCTGTATGTATTTGACCAGACTTGGGCTTTTGTACATTGAGACCCCTATACCTACCGTACATGAGATGGGGACTCACTAAGCCCAAAGTGGTGGACGCGGCGAATGCGCAGGCAAGACAGGTATCGATTTTTGGCTATTTATAAATGCATTTGACCACGTCTGCCCTTTTGATATTTGAAAATATATTATTATTAGTAATGGAAAATAACAATGGCAGACCATTATCACGCGTTTAACATTGTGCCAGACAAATTTTGCAACACAACTTGCAACACAAAATGGTGGTTAATGTAGAGTTTGACAGTTAAAAAATTATTTTTAATGGACAATTAAAACTTAATGAAAAAAGGAGTTTAATGGAGCATTAGTGTCTAATGTCGGCATTAAAATTTAATGAAACTTTCTTGCAACTGACTGTTAATCACCGATGTTCCGGGTAAGTTGATAAAAATCAATTCTTTATCGAATATGTTCGAATAATTTACAAATTAATTATATTTTAAAATTTACGTTTAATTTTGCGGATATTTTCATTGGTCTGAAGCTTTGTAATTGCGGACAAATAGTTGGATTCTTCCAAAAATACTATAAAAATACTATAGGCTAGAATGAGTACAATAGTAATACATGGGAGAACGAAGAAAGATAGCTATATGCATACATCTGACCGGGTAGTATCTCAGATTTTGTTATCTGCTGATGTTTATACGCAATGAATACGTCTGCCGTTATCAATATAAGTTTTTAAGACTATAATAAATAAAATATATTGATGGCAGATCTGGTCTATTAATTTAAAAAAAAAAATTTTTTTTTTACATTTTCAAAATTGTCTGCCACAATGTTAAAACGCGTGATAATGGTCTGCCATTGTTATTTTCCATTAATAATAATAATATATTTTCAAATATCAAAACGGCAGACGTGGTCAAATGCATTTCTAAATAGCCAAAAATCGATACCTGTCTTGCCTGCGCACTCGCCGCGTCCACCACTTTGGGCATAATGAGTCCCCATCTCATGTACGGTAGGTATAGGTAGGTATAGATATAAAATATTGAGGGTAGGTGCCTTAACTTAACATCTAATTTTTGTGCTCCTCTGTTTTTAATAAAGTAAAATTAAAATTAGTAGCAGTTTAATAGTTTTTCCCACTGCATTTTATTGCTTTTATATGAGTGTATATAAAACAGTGTTTAGATGTTCATGTAGAATCAATACTACTTAATTTACCTACACCACCCTCAGCTTAACCTAACCTATACAGTGCAAATATTGAATTATCTATGTGAAGTGTTTATCTTCTCACATTACAATCACTACATAAATAACAACGATAATACCTACAATGGCCAACTTTGGTGAGCTGGAAGCCAACTGGAACAAACGTTTTGCTGAATTTGAGAAGAGGCTTGAGGCTGAAACCGGTGCATCCAGCCCAAATCTGGGGCAGCTGATGGAGGATTTCAAGTGTTTTAAGAAGGTTGTTCAGGACTTGTTTGGATCTCTTAAGCAACAAGTGCGTGATTGTGTAAGAGCTGTTGACAGTATTGACATGCAAAGTAGGCTCAAGATTCTATTAATTAATGGTGTCACCGAGGACCCAGCAACTAATGTTGAATCTACAGTTTTAAACCTCATCAACAGCAAATTAGGTATGTCACATATCACTAGTCAATCCATCAAGCGGTGTCACAGAATTGGAGCCCAAGTGAGTGACCGTACCAGGCCTTTACTTGTGCACTTTCATGACTTTCACATTAAAGCCGAAGTGTGGAAAGCTAAATCTAAGTTAAAGGGCTCTGGAGTCTCATTGTCAGAATTTCTTACAAAAGCGCGGGTTACAGTGTACAAAAATGCCAGGAAACATTTTGGTATCAATAATGTCTGGTCAATGGATGGAGTTATACACATAAAGGTTCCTGGTGGTGGGCATGAGAAGATCATCTATGAGGAGGATCTGGCAGGTCTGGTCTCAAAGTTCCCTGAAGCTGTCAAATCGGTGGAGACTACCGTTGCCTCAACTAAGGGTCAACAACCCCACATTTCTTCGGGTCACCAGAAGTCTGTAAAAACTACAGCACAGTTGGATGACGTCAAGAAGTTAAGCTCAAAACGTGGCAAAAAAGTATGAACTTTATTTTAGATATGACTAAGTTCTAGTCACATTTGCGATTCACTTGTTTTCATTGCTCTTTGAGTTTTTTTATCATTATAAAATCATATCTTTATCTAAGATTCTATTGGTACCTATGTTCTGAGAAATTATCTAGTTTGTGGCTTTTAGGTATCACTATACTTTAATAAAACTCAATGATACCTTCCTAACATCTTATACCATAAGTAATTTACTAATTATAACTGATTAATTATATTATAAGCTTCCTTTAAAAGCTATAGCTCTCATGGCTATAAGCTGTGTGAAAATACACCTAATCAACGTACTGAAACAACTTTTAACTTATGTCAGTCTTGTATGTTTAATAGTTTATTTAATTCGTCTCGCAAAGTACACAAGTATTTGTTAAGAGTGCTCAGTATGTATTCTAATTCTTTCTAAAATTATCAACAATGTAGGTCTATTTAGGTACGACTGGGTTCTAGTCGCACTAGTGACTCACTTGTTTTCATTGCTCTATGAGTTTTAATGTAATTAATTCTATAAAATCACATCTTTATCTTCTATTCTATTGGTATGGTATGTTCTGAGAAATTATTTAGTTTGTGGCTTCTAGGTACCACTATACTTTAATTACACTCAATGATACCTTCCTAATATCTTATACCTGAGGTAATTTACTAATTATAATTGAAAGCTTCCTTTAAATGCTATAGTTCTCATGACTATAAGAGACTGATTAACTATAATTAGCTCAGCTGTGTGAAAATACTTTTATTCAACGTATGTACTGAAACTTAAATGTTTAACAGTTTGTTTAATTCCTCTCTCAATGTACACAAGTATTTGTTATGATTGCTCAGTATGTATTCTAAATTTTCTCTTTCAATAAAAACAATGTAATTTAAGTCATTTTCGGTTAAGTATGATTTATATTATTTTATATAGTGTATATATCAGTGAAGAAATTATGAGAGCTCCGAGCATTTTAAAGGTGCCATATGTGCCAGAATCTGCCAGATGTCATGTCATTGTCAACCACAGACTAGCGAAGGCCTGGTACATTAACTGTTAAATCTGGATAATCTGTATTGTACTACTGTACTGGTCGTAGAGGGAGATGTTTGGTTTTTTTTTAGAGATTCTGTTATTAAGTATTCATAATTTAAAAGTTGTAAGCTATTTAATTTATGTATTTTCCATGTCTTCGTTTAAAAACATGACTATATTTTATAATATCGCATAAATATTTTATAGGTATATATTATAACCTGCTTGCCCAGTACATCTTAGATTTAAGTATTAAGTAGTTTTTTTTTTTTGTTTTTAGTAGTTAGTAATATATTAATACTTGGTATAAGTGATTGTATATTGTAATTAAGTAATTGTACTGTTTAATTTTCAAATGTTTTGTCAGCAGTTAGCTGTTGGGTTGGTGTACAGGTATGGATTTATTTTTTTTATTTTTTAAAGAAATTTTTTGTTGTATTTTTATTTATATATTTTATTTAATTCTATCATATATATTTTTATTTTATTTACGTATTACACGTTATGTTAGATGACGATTTTTATTCCATTAAAGATTCAGATAGTTCTTACGAATCCTGCAATGATTCATCAGTTGATAACATATCTTCATTGAGTAATCATTTGACCGGAATATTCTCGACTTGTCAAAAATATTTGAATATTTGTCACATCAATGCACAAAGTTTACCAGCCCATTACTCGGAGCTTGAGGCAGTTTTCTCACTGGACCACAACATAGATGCCATCTTAATTTCAGAGAGCTGGTTTGTGCCAATGCTAGAATCAACTCATTATCCTCTTAGAGGGTATATTCTTCTCAGGAACGACAGGGTAGGTAAACGTGGTGGGGGAGTAGCCATGTACTTGCGTGCATCTATTGTGCATAAAATTTTACTTACTTCCCCTCCCCAGTATTCAGCTACCGCTGAGTATCTGTTTGTTGAATTAGATTTCAAAGGCACCAAGGCAGTTCTAGGAGTTGTGTATTGCCCCCCTTCTGTTGATTACTTTGCTGCTTTAGAAGCAGCATTTGAAAGGATCGGGTCTGACTACTCTCATCTCATAGTAATGGGTGATTTCAACACTGATCTTAACAAATCTTCGTCGCGATCTCTCAAGCTTCGATCTATCGTTGAGTCAGTCAACTTCTCTATTCTACCTTTAGGGGCAACCCATCACAATGTGGACTCTGATGACTCATGGATAGATCTTTTAATAACTGGGTCTATTGACTCTGTTGTTAATTATGGGCAGGTTCCTGCACCAGGTTTCTCGCGTCATGATTTAATCTATGTTTCGTACAAATTAAAATTTCCTAAGCGTAAGCCAGAGGTCTTAAAATTACGCAGCTACTCCAAAATTGACATGGAACTCTTAAGGATGGATGCTTGTAACTTAGACCTGACGATGGTGACAAGAGCGCCAACGATGAATGAGAAAATTTCTCTTCTAAATACGGCTATTCTTTCACTTTATGACAAGCATGCGCCAATACACACTGTCAAGTTAAAACGTCCTCCCGCTCCATGGATGAGCGAAACCATAAAAGTGGCAATGGCTAGACGGGACCGAGCATTTCAGAATTATAAGCGACAACGTACCGAACAGAATTGGGCTGCATTTAAGGCTGCAAGGAATAGGTGCAACCAGGTGATACGGAACGCTAAGCGGCAGTATATTCACAAGGGAATTAGTCTCTCTTCGTCGTCTGAGGTATGGAAATTTCTAGCGTCAGTTGGAGTCCTTAAGAAAAAATCATCAGACCCTAACATTCCTTTATCCTTAGATGACATCAATCGTCATTTTGTTTCCACCACGACACTTGACAGCATAACTCGCTCGTGTACAATCACTGCTATTACATCTATGCAATCTCCTAACGTTCCAGTCTTTAATTTTAGTTCGGTTGGTCAGGATGAAATCTCAAAGGCTATAAAGTCAATCAAATCCAGGGCCGTGGGATGTGACGAGGTGAGTAGAGTCATGATATTTAATATTATGGATTATTTATTACCAACCATTACCCACATCATCAACTTTTCTTTAACTTCTGGCCAATATCCCACAATTTGGAAAAAAGCTCTTGTTCGTCCTTTACCCAAAATTCCACAACCCATCATCCCTAATCATTTCAGACCCATATCTATTCTCCCATTCCTCTCAAAAATTTCAGAGGCCTGTGTGTACAAGCAAATTTCTTCCCATATCTTTAAACATAATCTACTGTGTACTTATCAGTCAGGTTTTCGTCCCCGTCACAGCACCACCACTGCTCTCATCAAGGTCACTGATGACATGCGACAAGGCATGGATGACAGAAAGCTCTCGGTTCTGGTGCTTGTTGACTTCTCGAATGCTTTTAACACAGTTGACCATGAAATCCTTATAGCTATCCTTTCCTTTTTAAAGTTTCATCCTTCGGTCCTGGTTTGGTTTTCATCATACCTTCAGGGACGCCAACAGTCTGTTCGCTTAGGTGATCTGGAATCTGCATGGGTAAATATTGAAACTGGTGTACCACAGGGTGGAATATTATCGCCACTTATGTTTTCCTTGTATATCAACACACTTGTCTCCAAATTTGATTGTTCGTATCACCTGTACGCTGATGACTTGCAGCTTTATGTTCAGACCAATTTTGACAGCTTGGATGATGCTATTGCAAAAATCAACAGGAACTTAGATGTCATAAAAACCTGGTCTACTCAGTTTGGAGTGTCCGTCAATCCATCTAAATGTCAGGCTATCCTCATTGGAAGCTCAAGACTCTTGGCCAGATTGGATTTAAACCAATTGTCACCTGTTTCCTATAATGGTACTACAATACCTCTATCAAATGTGGTTAAGAGTCTTGGGTTACAAATCGACAGCACTTTGGGCTGGCAAGCGCAGGTTACTGAAATTAGCCGGAAAGTCACTGCCACTCTTCGGTCTCTTCACCGTACCAAACATTTTTTACCCGTGCAGACTAAAATCTTGTTAGTGAATGCTCTTGTTTTGCCCATTATTGACTATGCGGATGTTTGTTACCCAGACCTGAATGAAGAGCACTTAAACAAATTAGAGCGCCTACTCAATAACTCTATTCGGTATATTTTCGGCCTACGTAAATATGACCATGTCTCCAAATTTCGCTCTAAACTTAAATGGCTTACCATTCGACAAAGGCGTTGCTCTAGGATTCTAACCCTTCTTTATTCGATCTTGAACGATCCAATTTCTCCTCCTTACCTAAAGGAAAACTTCCAGTATCGTCATGAAAATCTTGATAGAACTCTTCGCTCTTCTTCCAATCTTACTATCACTACTCTTCCGCATAAAAGTGGGTTTTTCCACTATTCCTTCTCTATTCAGGCAATACTGCTCTGGAACGCCTTGCCTGAAGAAATTAGGAGAGCTCCGAGCAGAGATAATTTTAAAAAACTGGTCCGGAAGTACTATCTAGAATCTAGCCGCTGATTTGTTTCACCTGTGTTTAACGTGTATTATACTATATATTTATGTGTGTATGTATGTGTTATGTTATGTATGTATTATGTTATGTATGTATTATGTTATGTATGTATTGTATATATTATAAATGTATAATAATTATATGTATTATATGTATTATTTTAATGAATAATATTTAAATTTTACTGTTTACTTTTTATTTGATTTTCCTTATTAATTTTCATAAACGCCTACCGCTACCTCTCACCATCTCAAGGGTTGACTGGTAGACAATGCCTTCAGGCATTAAGTCCGCCCATTGTAATCTACAATAAAGCGTAAAATAAATAAATAAATATAGGGGTCTCAATGTACAAAAACCCAAGTCTGGTCAAATACATACAGGTATCCGTTCACTGGCTCTTAGACCATTATTTTTGAAAATTTCTCTCAGTTACTTCTGACAGTTTTGACATGTACGAGTACCTACTTAATATAATCTTGTCATATGGCTGCAGTCCAAAGTAGTAATGCCGATGCCCCGCCTACGCGTCGATCCGATGCTGTCCTACCTGCTATACGAATCACTATTCGATGCGTAATCAAAGCAATAGGATCGAAGTTTTTTTGACGTAGTACGTGTAGCCTATCATGACTGGACAGGCTCCGGGTACAGGCTAAGCAAGTAAATTTTTGATGAATTAAGTAAGCTTTTTGATACTGTCAGTGGTTTTTATTTAAAAAAATACTTACCGTTAACGAATCGAAGCGCTAAAGAAACAAGGCAAATAGTTTTTATAAACTAGTTGTTGGTCACAATTCATCTCATGAAAACTTGTACGCAATTGCCCCACTAGTGACAGTACCTCTACAGCACTACTTAAGGTAAATAACGATATCAGACACGGAATGAACAACTGTAGCGCTGATTGATTTTTCCAATGCGTTCTACACTGTTGACTGTGAGCACCTTCTCGCCTTTCTCTACCGTTTAATTTTCTCACCCTCCACCTTGGTCTGGTTCTCGTTTTATCTTCGCGGCCGCCATCAATTGGTCCGGCACGGACAAATGTCCTATGAGTCCTCCCAGGTACTAAGAACTGGCATGCTGCAAGGCGGTATTTTTTCCCATATTTTATTTTCAATACATATTGTAGTTATACTTCTTTTGGCGCGTTAGGGAAAAATGATAAGAGTAAATTTTTACGATGCGCGCGCACACCGTCACAAAAAACCGACACCATGAGGTTAGCTATAGTCAACATTGTCAAAAAATGGTTTGACAGTGTACACTTTCAATTGTCAAAGTCTGCTAGTCAGGTGTTTTTAATGTAGAAATAATTTTTTTGTGATATTTAAATAAACTTTATTTAACTAGATAATGCGTTATAATAAAACTTTCAATCTACTAAATACCTTTTTTTCAATTGTTAGTGTCGTTTTTTCTACAAACGTAGAATAAGGCGAAAGATAAAATTTTTGAAAAGATTGTTATCTTGTTACGCCAAAGAAGTATAACTTCTAACGCGTGTACATAAGTACACACACACTTTTTTTTAAATTAGCGACATTTAACTTAATGTTCAAATGTTGAATTATTGATTATTTTGTAAAATTTAATTTGATTAACCAATATACCGTTAATTAAAAATGTAGACAGTTAATTTTTCAGCATAATATTCTTATTTTCGGTGACCTATTCTTTAGACCTTTTTTTTTTGTTAAAAAATTATAAAGTTTATATGTACACGTAATATTTAACTGGCAGTAGGTATCTATATATGAACCAGAATAAGTTTTTTCTGAACAATTTGGATTTATCAAAATTTGTTCACAAATAAGTATCTACGCAAAATAATTCCGTGTACCTACTAAGGAATTTCTGTTTAGGAAAATATATTGAACGTTGCATGGATCGTTAATACCAACACAGCATCACAGTTGGTTCTATCTACGTACCAATAAAACTATAAAACCGAACCCTTCCTCGCCGTTTCTGCTAATTGACAATGAAAATTATTCCGTCGAAAATAAAATGCGGTACCCCTTCGTATAGTTCGTAGGTAGTTACAGAGAAGGATTGATCGCTTTAGATTAGAGCTTGATTTAACGGGTTACTTATTAAAAACATATTTAGAACTGTAAAGTAAACCCTGTAGAGCTACCTTCTCATAGCCTTGTCTGTAATAGTTTTCCTTTTAAGTTTGTTATACGAGTAGGTACCTACATACTAAAAGATGTCTCAAGAAGAACTCAAATTTCAAAATAGTAAATAGGTCCCTACCAAGAGTCCATACTTACCTGCCAACAGAGCAACGATGGCAATAACCGATATTTGGTTTCATGTCAGAATTTCAATTACTTTCTGTACCTCCATAAGTAGAAATAAAATATACCTGCCTAAATGAATCATCAAATCATTATAATTTATTTAAGATCCTATTTTGAAGTAAAACTTCTTTAGGCGCGACTAGGGAGTAACTCAGATTTTTGATTCTGACGGAAGTTCTGACGTTTATTTTCTGACGGAAATGAGTACTTTTTAATTTTGGAACGAAGTTCCTTATCGCAGGTTGGTGGTCGGGCAGTACAGACTCCCGGGACCTCCTTTTTCCTTGCCTTGATTCACATTTGAATGTGGAACGCAAGATTCCATAGAGTAATGCTCGCGTTGAGTTTCCACTTTGTGAATTCTTAATTCGTGATGCATCTCCCGTCCACGGCATGTTTGAAAAGTTAAGTTTATAGAATTTTGAAGGAATAAACTAAACCATTATTTCCTAAACCTTTTTCAGCTGACCGTGTAGTGTATAGACTATTTGACTGACTGACTGACTGACATATCACGCAGGGCCTAAACTATATATAGTAACTTATAAAAATCAAGTACCTGATAAGTTTTACTTCAATCGCACGTAAAGGTTACACGCACACAATTTTTTTTTATTCTAAGACCAATATACCTATAGGTCTTAGCGGCTTCCCTGTTGGTTTCTTGTTGAATGTAAGCTATGTAAATACAGATATAGATATTGACCTACATAATAGATAGGTGCGCTGAAGTGTAAAGTTGAGGTATATTTTATGAACCTATCTAATTTTATTTACTATCGCAGCGGTATGTTGGCGCACACCAATTAATTCTTGGTCACCTTAAATAAGCTTTTATCGCTGTTTAATTAACATTACCACGTCAACATGACGCGCTCGTCTCGTACATAAATCCAGCCAAAGCGAGCCATTAATGTCAAGGTGAGTCTCTGTTTACCTTCAACTAGCGGGCAATCAGCACAATATCGAGTCGCGAGTCGAGTCGAGTTGGTCAGGATGAAATCTCAAAGGCTATAAAGTCAATCAAATCCAGGGCCGTGGGATGTGACGAGGTGAGTAGAGTCATGATATTTAATATTATGGATTATTTATTACCAACCATTACCCACATCATCAACTTTTCTTTAACTTCTGGCCAATATCCCACAATTTGGAAAAAAGCTCTTGTTCGTCCTTTACCCAAAATTCCACAACCCATCATCCCTAATCATTTCAGACCCATATCTATTCTCCCATTCCTCTCAAAAATTTCAGAGGCCTGTGTGTACAAGCAAATTTCTTCCCATATCTTTAAACATAATCTACTGTGTACTTATCAGTCAGGTTTTCGTCCCCGTCACAGCACCACCACTGCTCTCATCAAGGTCACTGATGACATGCGACAAGGCATGGATGACAGAAAGCTCTCGGTTCTGGTGCTTGTTGACTTCTCGAATGCTTTTAACACAGTTGACCATGAAATCCTTATAGCTATCCTTTCCTTTTTAAAGTTTCATCCTTCGGTCCTGGTTTGGTTTTCATCATACCTTCAGGGACGCCAACAGTCTGTTCGCTTAGGTGATCTGGAATCTGCATGGGTAAATATTGAAACTGGTGTACCACAGGGTGGAATATTATCGCCACTTATGTTTTCCTTGTATATCAACACACTTGTCTCCAAATTTGATTGTTCGTATCACCTGTACGCTGATGACTTGCAGCTTTATGTTCAGACCAATTTTGACAGCTTGGATGATGCTATTGCAAAAATCAACAGGAACTTAGATGTCATAAAAACCTGGTCTACTCAGTTTGGAGTGTCCGTCAATCCATCTAAATGTCAGGCTATCCTCATTGGAAGCTCAAGACTCTTGGCCAGATTGGATTTAAACCAATTGTCACCTGTTTCCTATAATGGTACTACAATACCTCTATCAAATGTGGTTAAGAGTCTTGGGTTACAAATCGACAGCACTTTGGGCTGGCAAGCGCAGGTTACTGAAATTAGCCGGAAAGTCACTGCCACTCTTCGGTCTCTTCACCGTACCAAACATTTTTTACCCGTGCAGACTAAAATCTTGTTAGTGAATGCTCTTGTTTTGCCCATTATTGACTATGCGGATGTTTGTTACCCAGACCTGAATGAAGAGCACTTAAACAAATTAGAGCGCCTACTCAATAACTCTATTCGGTATATTTTCGGCCTACGTAAATATGACCATGTCTCCAAATTTCGCTCTAAACTTAAATGGCTTACCATTCGACAAAGGCGTTGCTCTAGGATTCTAACCCTTCTTTATTCGATCTTGAACGATCCAATTTCTCCTCCTTACCTAAAGGAAAACTTCCAGTATCGTCATGAAAATCTTGATAGAACTCTTCGCTCTTCTTCCAATCTTACTATCACTACTCTTCCGCATAAAAGTGGGTTTTTCCACTATTCCTTCTCTATTCAGGCAATACTGCTCTGGAACGCCTTGCCTGAAGAAATTAGGAGAGCTCCGAGCAGAGATAATTTTAAAAAACTGGTCCGGAAGTACTATCTAGAATCTAGCCGCTGATTTGTTTCACCTGTGTTTAACGTGTATTATACTATATATTTATGTGTGTATGTATGTGTTATGTTATGTATGTATTATGTTATGTATGTATTATGTTATGTATGTATTGTATATATTATAAATGTATAATAATTATATGTATTATATGTATTATTTTAATGAATAATATTTAAATTTTACTGTTTACTTTTTATTTGATTTTCCTTATTAATTTTCATAAACGCCTACCGCTACCTCTCACCATCTCAAGGGTTGACTGGTAGACAATGCCTTCAGGCATTAAGTCCGCCCATTGTAATCTACAATAAAGCGTAAAATAAATAAATAAATATAGGGGTCTCAATGTACAAAAACCCAAGTCTGGTCAAATACATACAGGTATCCGTTCACTGGCTCTTAGACCATTATTTTTGAAAATTTCTCTCAGTTACTTCTGACAGTTTTGACATGTACGAGTACCTACTTAATATAATCTTGTCATATGGCTGCAGTCCAAAGTAGTAATGCCGATGCCCCGCCTACGCGTCGATCCGATGCTGTCCTACCTGCTATACGAATCACTATTCGATGCGTAATCAAAGCAATAGGATCGAAGTTTTTTTGACGTAGTACGTGTAGCCTATCATGACTGGACAGGCTCCGGGTACAGGCTAAGCAAGTAAATTTTTGATGAATTAAGTAAGCTTTTTGATACTGTCAGTGGTTTTTATTTAAAAAAATACTTACCGTTAACGAATCGAAGCGCTAAAGAAACAAGGCAAATAGTTTTTATAAACTAGTTGTTGGTCACAATTCATCTCATGAAAACTTGTACGCAATTGCCCCACTAGTGACAGTACCTCTACAGCACTACTTAAGGTAAATAACGATATCAGACACGGAATGAACAACTGTAGCGCTGATTGATTTTTCCAATGCGTTCTACACTGTTGACTGTGAGCACCTTCTCGCCTTTCTCTACCGTTTAATTTTCTCACCCTCCACCTTGGTCTGGTTCTCGTTTTATCTTCGCGGCCGCCATCAATTGGTCCGGCACGGACAAATGTCCTATGAGTCCTCCCAGGTACTAAGAACTGGCATGCTGCAAGGCGGTATTTTTTCCCATATTTTATTTTCAATACATATTGTAGTTATACTTCTTTTGGCGCGTTAGGGAAAAATGATAAGAGTAAATTTTTACGATGCGCGCGCACACCGTCACAAAAAACCGACACCATGAGGTTAGCTATAGTCAACATTGTCAAAAAATGGTTTGACAGTGTACACTTTCAATTGTCAAAGTCTGCTAGTCAGGTGTTTTTAATGTAGAAATAATTTTTTTGTGATATTTAAATAAACTTTATTTAACTAGATAATGCGTTATAATAAAACTTTCAATCTACTAAATACCTTTTTTTCAATTGTTAGTGTCGTTTTTTCTACAAACGTAGAATAAGGCGAAAGATAAAATTTTTGAAAAGATTGTTATCTTGTTACGCCAAAGAAGTATAACTTCTAACGCGTGTACATAAGTACACACACACTTTTTTTTAAATTAGCGACATTTAACTTAATGTTCAAATGTTGAATTATTGATTATTTTGTAAAATTTAATTTGATTAACCAATATACCGTTAATTAAAAATGTAGACAGTTAATTTTTCAGCATAATATTCTTATTTTCGGTGACCTATTCTTTAGACCTTTTTTTTTTGTTAAAAAATTATAAAGTTTATATGTACACGTAATATTTAACTGGCAGTAGGTATCTATATATGAACCAGAATAAGTTTTTTCTGAACAATTTGGATTTATCAAAATTTGTTCACAAATAAGTATCTACGCAAAATAATTCCGTGTACCTACTAAGGAATTTCTGTTTAGGAAAATATATTGAACGTTGCATGGATCGTTAATACCAACACAGCATCACAGTTGGTTCTATCTACGTACCAATAAAACTATAAAACCGAACCCTTCCTCGCCGTTTCTGCTAATTGACAATGAAAATTATTCCGTCGAAAATAAAATGCGGTACCCCTTCGTATAGTTCGTAGGTAGTTACAGAGAAGGATTGATCGCTTTAGATTAGAGCTTGATTTAACGGGTTACTTATTAAAAACATATTTAGAACTGTAAAGTAAACCCTGTAGAGCTACCTTCTCATTGCCTTGTCTGTAATAGTTTTCCTTTTAAGTTTGTTATACGAGTAGGTACCTACATACTAAAAGATGTCTCAAGAAGAACTCAAATTTCAAAATAGTAAATAGGTCCCTACCAAGAGTCCATACTTACCTGCCAACAGAGCAACGATGGCAATAACCGATATTTGGTTTCATGTCAGAATTTCAATTACTTTCTGTACCTCCATAAGTAGAAATAAAATATACCTGCCTAAATGAATCATCAAATCATTATAATTTATTTAAGATCCTATTTTGAAGTAAAACTTCTTTAGGCGCGACTAGGGAGTAACTCAGATTTTTGATTCTGACGGAAGTTCTGACGTTTATTTTCTGACGGAAATGAGTACTTTTTAATTTTGGAACGAAGTTCCTTATCGCAGGTTGGTGGTCGGGCAGTACAGACTCCCGGGACCTCCTTTTTCCTTGCCTTGATTCACATTTGAATGTGGAACGCAAGATTCCATAGAGTAATGCTCGCGTTGAGTTTCCACTTTGTGAATTCTTAATTCGTGATGCATCTCCCGTCCACGGCATGTTTGAAAAGTTAAGTTTATAGAATTTTGAAGGAATAAACTAAACCATTATTTCCTAAACCTTTTTCAGCTGACCGTGTAGTGTATAGACTATTTGACTGACTGACTGACTGACTGACTGACATATCACGCAGGGCCTAAACTATATATAGTAACTTATAAAAATCAAGTACCTGATAAGTTTTACTTCAATCGCACGTAAAGGTTACACGCACACAATTTTTTTTTATTCTAAGACCAATATACCTATAGGTCTTAGCGGCTTCCCTGTTGGTTTCTTGTTGAATGTAAGCTATGTAAATACAGATATAGATATTGACCTACATAATAGATAGGTGCGCTGAAGTGTAAAGTTGAGGTATATTTTATGAACCTATCTAATTTTATTTACTATCGCAGCGGTATGTTGGCGCACACCAATTAATTCTTGGTCACCTTAAATAAGCTTTTATCGCTGTTTAATTAACATTACCACGTCAACATGACGCGCTCGTCTCGTACATAAATCCAGCCAAAGCGAGCCATTAATGTCAAGGTGAGTCTCTGTTTACCTTCAACTAGCGGGCAATCAGCACAATATCGAGTCGCTAAATCTAAATAAACTTGGTCATTCACCAATTTTACGGTAATTAACTTTGACGCCGACGAATTGTTTGAGGAGTAGAGGAGCTCGGAAGAACAATCGGGGGCGTATAGAGTATACACGGAGTTCATAAAACGAGGTGATGCCGTTTTGTTCCGAGCTCCTTTTTATTGTGCACTATATAAATTTATGGAATCATCATCGAGTTGTATGAACTCTACTATCCGCACCCAGCGGGTCCATAACCATTACGGATTGTATTTCGATACTAACACGTTTATTAATTTACACCTAATAAGGTTTTACTAAGGTAATGTTAATGCAGCTGGTTGGCTTCCTCGTATGGTTCTTATAATTTTAGTAAGCTATGATTACTTGTGTTTCTAGGCTTCTGTTCATTGTTGCCGTAATCTCGCGTCCCGCTTCCATATAGCAATGTATATTATAAACCCTATAGGTAGTCGATTTTTCGATGCCCTGCTAATTGGATTTTCTGTATTGACAGTAAAAGTAAAAATATTGGGAGAAATTAAATAAGCGTACCTATTGGAATCTTTGCTGTACATTATTTATAATATAAGTGCCGCGCTGTTTAAAATAAAAACTCAGATTTCTTTGTATCAGGTAGATAGGTAGGTACTTTTACAATTTTATTGGAAAACCTTCAGATCTTTCTTGTTTAGATGTATGTTTGTTTTCAATTTTATTCAGGAGTTAGGTTATGTACCCAGTCATTTTATTGCATTATTAATCGTAGGCGACTGTTGATTTCGACCGCTTCGTTTGTAATTAAAGAGTAAATATTTAATAACTATAAATTACTCAGCGCTCAGCGCACAGCAGCTGTAAATGACATATGCAGGGAACATACTCGTATAGAGCTCAGGGCGAGGGCTTGTTATTTTCTGGTCAATTGCCGGTTTACTGCGCCCGCGCATCCTTGCTTCCAATTACTGCCCCGCCGCTAACGCTATAAAATTTATAACCAATCCAAAAGAAACTTATCTACCACATTACAATTATCAATATTCAACTCTATGCACACGTTGTAAGGTTGTATTCCATTTGAAAAAATATAATTCATTAGGATTTCGCTTTATTTCAAATGCAAATTATGCTTAGGTAAAACGTGTTTGTTGTCCGTCCTGAGTTTTATTTTTTACAATTATATCGGATCGGTTACTTGGAAATGCATTCAAAGAAATCGGAGTCTGCTTCGTAATATTTAATAGGCTTAGATTAGAAGTTAAGAGGCGGGCTATGGGCAATAGATCCATTAAACATTTCTCAGGACTCGTAGGAATCGAATTTGTAGATATATGTAAGGTATATACGAGGGCGGGATGATAAGTAACTAGCCTAATGAGGAAACACTTAACTTTCCGTGATAAAATTAATTTTATTTTTCGACATAGTCTCCGTGAACCTCTACGCACTTATTCCATCTTCGTTCTAAAGCAGTAATGCCTTCCATAAAATTATTTCTTTCGAGGCCTGAAAAATACTCCTCTACAGCGGCTATGACTTCATAATTTGTGGCAAATTTCTGTCCGCCCAAAAAAGTTTTATGCTTAGAGAATAAGTGGAAGTCTGATGGCGCTAGATCAGGCGAATAAGGTGGGTGGGGCAGCAAATCATACTTCAATTCGTTGATTTTTGCCATAGCTTTAACACATGTGTGAACCCTAGCGTTGCCTTGGTGGAAGATGATTTTTTTTTCGCCAGACCTGGTCGTTTTTGCTGAATTCATTGATGAAGCTTATCTAGAAGATTAGCGTAGTATTCTCCATTAATTATTTGACCTTTTGGAAGGTAATCTATCATCAAGATCATCTGCATCCCAAAAGACGGAAGCCATCACTTTTCCAGCCGACTTTACAGCCATGGCTTTTTTTGGAGCCGGGTATCCCGATTGAGTCCACTGTTTTGATTTAATTTTTGATTCTGGCGTGTAATGATGAACCCAAGTTTCATCTGTTGTTACAAATTGACATAAAAAATCGGCCTTACTACTCTGAAAACGGTCCAGACATTCTTTTGAGTTTTGCACCCGAATCCTTTTTTGATCGTGCGTAGGTAAGCAATCGCGGCACCCAACGGGCCGATAACTTTTTCATATTTAATTCCTCACTTAGGATATGATGTACCCGTTCTTGTGAGATACCTGTAGTGTCAGCTATTTCAGATAACTTCAATCGTCGATCTGCTAAAACTATATCATGTACTTTCACGACCATTTCCGGATTCGTGACGCTTTTTGGACGTCCGGGGCGGGCTTCATCTTGGACACATGTACGACCGCGTTTAAACTTAGCCACCCAGGTTTTTACTGTGGCATAATAAGGAGCACATTCACCCAAAACATTCTTTAACTCGTCATAGATATCTTTCCCCTTCATGCCCTACATAAGAAGAAACTTTATCACCGCTCTTTTTTCAATTTTATCCATTTTGAAAACAGTTGACGAAAATTTTTTTCAAATGACAAAAATTCAATAAAATTTTCACGCCACCAAATTCAAATTTTTAACACAGGTAGCCAGAGATACGAATTTAAAAATGACATATATAGTTTTTTAATTTTAACTTTTTAAATAGCAGAGGCTAGTTACTTCTCATCCCGCCTACGTATGTATCTACATACTTACATACGTACGAATGTTACGTATATCTACAAATATGTAGATATGTATATGTAATATTTGTATGTTAAGGATAACTTTGGTTGTACTTACCGGCATAACAAGAGTTAGCCTTATTCAGGGATTTAATATAATATATATTATGGTTTTTTAAAATTGAACACACGATAGACATAGAGATCAACCCACAAATTTTTTGTCTTACCTAACCTACTTAAGGTTAGGTACAATTTTTAAGACGAAATCTATTTATAGTACTTATGTAAGTGAGTAAGCAAATATCTGGAATATTCCTGCGATTGCATTGTTGTTACATATTTTCAGTACTATAAACAAAGTTGATTTATAACAGACTTCAGAAAAGGAGGAGATTTTTAGTGATTTATTCAGTGTCAAAAGTAAGTATAGGTAGGTACGATACATGTAATCTACCTACTGGGATAAGGTTATGGAAAATACAGTTATGTATCTAGAAAAAGTTAATTTAAGAACAACTGTCGGTACCTATGTCAATATTGGGCAAATATCTGATTTTCTGGAAACCTGGTAGCTCCACATGTAACTGAAAAATAAGAGTACAACAGGAACATCTAATCTGCCGACAAAGCATGCTTTTACAGAAAAAAGCTTTCAATACGTAATTAGAGATTTATGATGACGTTAGGTTTTCCGAGGTACCTTATCAGCGATTAATGGGCATTTGATCGTGATATGAGTACAGGTATTGGATAGGACAGGACCCTTGGATTTGAGGTAATAATAATCATTATTATCGGATTATAAATTTATTCCAATTGGTAGAATTTGATATAACCAGAATAGCAAATAAAATAAGGGCAGATTTATGCGATACAATTATTGGTAGATTATTAGGTATGTTCACATGTAGCCAATTAAAATTCGACAAAAAAAAGAATACTCTAGGTATAATAGTAGGGCTATTGTGTAATAGTAAGGCCACGTGAAAAAGCTTTCAACGCTAACTGAATGGGATCGTTTGGAGATATCGAGGTAAAAAACAGACATCTAGGGGTGAGTGCTATTTTGCATTTTGCACAAAAAAAAAACTATACCACTCTTTCACAAGTGCTAGTAAACTGACGTTCATATTAATTAGCAATTGTTTAATGAATTAAAAAGTTTAATTGCAGTTTTCGCCGACTACTCGGGTCCATTGGGGGCAATAAACATTTAGTTTTGCAAGCGCAATTAAGACGGGTTGCCGACAAAGGGCTTTATGCTTTGAAGTCGCCGACATTCAGCATCCGCTTTCTCTTTAGATAATGCCGGATATGACGTGGCCTTGTCGGGAGTAGTTTTCACGGGTACTTGACACATTCCTGCTTCGGGATAAAAGACCCTCTGTGTTTGCGTAATAACCGGGAAGGGAATAGGTATGCGTGAATCACACAAAACTTCTTATCATTATCATAAGGTAGGTATGCGGATATCTTCCTTAGTCGAAAACACTTAGGTACGTCCGAGTATGTGGGATGTAATTTTGCTAAGGTTCTCTATCCAATTGCTAAGCTATGTACTTATACCAATTTCTGCTAAGCGTTGAATCAATCAATCAATAATCAATAACGGACTGACGTTAGCAATGTTAGCATTTTGGCCTTGGTCCCAATAATTTTAACTCCTTATTAAACTGTATTTTTTCAAGATTCGACAAGATCAAGACCGTAATGCTCTGTGTAGGGTATAGGTAATTACCGATAAGTAGTTACCTATACCCTCAGATTATAGAATAATCTTGTTTTCACGACCATCCCAATGGGTTCGCGTCGATTCAATGTTATCGACAGAGTTAAGCAACGACGAGCGCGGTCGATTTGGTTTGACCCTAGTGGTGAAATTTCATGGGCGTTACGGCGTTACCGTGCTTGCCATTTATTGTATCCTAATGTTGTACACAGGTCTTATCAAATAATGTGATGTCAGGTACATTATGAGCCTGAGAGGGTGTGGCATTTTGTTATAGATTTGTACTAGCTTTTACCCGCGGCTCCGCTCGCGTGGTCAAAGGGAATTAACAGTGACTTGTTTATCATATAATTTTATCTATTAACAACATCCGGAACTAAATATCTAGCAAATAACAAAACATCGATCTTCCCATGGATGGGGTTGTTTTACCGAGGTAAAAAGTAGCCTACGTCACTCTCCACCCTCCTCAATCTCCACACACAAAAACCATACCATATAATAGCTTCTTTGCGACGTGAAAGCCGGACAAACAAACAAACACACTTTCACATTTATAATATTAGTATGGATTTGTATTTGTTTGTATACCTTTGGTTCTGTAATCTGTGATTTACTTATTAGTTTGTTTTATGTATGTTATTTATGAGTTATGAGTATGACTTGACAATGACAAGTATTTTACCGAACGTATTTTTATGAAAAAGTTGAATATGCCTGACGTTGATGTCTAGAAAAGGAAAGGCTTGTGAAAAAACGAATTCGTGACTCGATTAGATTTGTTCGTTGTGTCGTATTGTGTCTACATAGTAGTTACCTAAATCACATAGATGTAGGCATGTCTAGATTTGATATCACCCTCACGTATGATCAGCTGAAAAGGAATAATGGGAATTAAATTGAGCTTGTTTCAGCCGCTCATTACGTATGCAGTTCCAGCCAATGCAGGCGAGGCGAGCGAGGGCAGTCTGGCGGTGGGGCGAAGGGCGGGGAGTGGGGCGGCGAGCCAACGAAGCCAGCGGAGCCAATAAAGGCTGTAGTAAATTCACGTAATTTAGAGCGGTCGTAAATTAAAGTTCCGCTATAAAGCCGCGTACCTGCCGCGCCCGCCGCGCCGTCACGCCACCGCGCATAAATCAACCGGCCCGCTTCGTGTGAACGTGGCGCGTTCTCCAACTCCGGCTATATACTTAATGCTTATATACGCCAAAGTTACAGCCATTTACCTCACCCCTAGTTAGGTATCCTAGTCACTAGTTTTCGTTGCTTTCGACCTCAGCTTTCCGGATGTAGAGTCCAATTTCCTGAAGATTTTCTGTAGCCTTCTGTATACCTTGTACCCGCTAGTTCATTGAGAGTATAGTACGTTTCTGCGAATAGTGTAGGTACATACATATATTTTTCTGAATCGCTCCTAGTCTACTCGTAATTGGCGACGTGACTTGCACAACTTGGAAGAAATCTGTTACCCCGTTGTGCCATTAGCGACCCATGCAGGGCCTAAGTCTCTTCTCACAACTGAGAAGTCTTAGAACGTACTCCACCGCGTTTCTCCAGTGCCAATTTGCGAAGGATTTAGTGGACAATTCAATAGCCAGTAGTGTCTGATTGCGCTGTAGGCCTCGCGACGTGGCTTAACGACTTTTATCTTACGATGCAAGTAAGCGGAACCGAAGATCTCACGCGGTGATGTCCTTGTTTAGCTAGAAATACTAACTCAGATGAATGAAGTTGAATTAGTATTCATCTTCATTCATCTGGAGGAGACTAGGTACTCTAGGCAGAAGCAGTCTAGTGCAGCTCGTAGCGAAGTGAATGAAAACCAGCCGATCTGAAACCAACTGACCATCGAATTTTACCTATTCTCTTTATGTATTGATGTCAAATTTACTTAAAACCAGTGACCGGGAAAAACTATCAAAACCCGCTTAAACCACAACCTATTTTTGATGGTAAGTATAGTTTGGATAACATTATGGTTAGAAATCATAATGAACTAGCTGTACCCTGCCACGCTTCGCTGTGGCACATTGTGATTGAATGGCTGCGAAATGAGAAACAAAACAAATAAATACATGTCATATAAGTTTAATTTTGCAATACTTGTGGATATACAATATTTTTCGCGGATATGTGACTGATGCAAAAATTAGATGAAAACAATCCTTGATACGGATTATATATCATGCTAAAATTTCAGCTCGATCGGTGCAGAACTTTTTGAGTTTTTGAAGCGTACACAAACCAACATAACATTTTTATATATATAGATAGCTAAGAGCAGATATAATACTCTAGAATAGATCTCACCATGGTCAAAATACTAATTTTAGTACCAAGAGTGAGGATCTATTGCGATTGAGTGCCCGCAAATAAAGTCCTATCATAGGGCTGAATCCATAGTGTACCTACCTACCCACCAAACATTGAAATATGAAATAATATTTTGGATCTGTTATCATACATATTTCCATGAAACCTTTCTAAGATCTAGGATATTGATGATAAAAAAAGTGCGAAAATACCCCCTTATTGGTACCGAAAGTAGTCCCTTTTTCACATCTTATCGGCAGGGCAAGGTAAGATAAGGAATGGCAAAGGCTAAATAACTTACCAGTATTGATAAAGTTGAGTCACTTTTTAAGTCACTCACAGATGCATTGGTACCCAACTACTCAGATCCTCAAAAAAAAGTTTAACCGGTCACCACACCTATCCTACCGGAACATTACCTGACTGACCGAACCGGAACACAATTGCATTGAAAACAAAATGGCATAACAATTAAATTATGTCCGTAGTGGTAGGTAATATTACCCCAGGCGAACTCTACGTTACTTTAGGTTTCGAGGTGAAACTCAGAAGATTTCTAAGCCTACACTGCATACTCAGAGTTGGTGACATTGGTGAGACTGATTCACAATGAGGTGAAGGAGCCAACACGCTACAGGCGTTCAGTAACGTAATGATCGATGTGGATGAAGAGTGTAATTAAAGTAACCAATATTTCAAATAGAAAATACCTACACAACTACTTACTATTAGCCGAAGCAAGAAAGAGTTTAATGGTATTTGTCAAAGTTAGTCATGGCATGGCGCGTTAAATAGAGGAAACGTAACACATGAAGGCTCTACCCCATGACGCCGGGCGCGACAGTTTCAACTTTACGATTCACTAAAGAAACACATTATCTACATTATCTGACCTGAAACTCCCCAACAAAGAGATAAAGGATCCACAGTTTACTCGTGTAAATAAATTATTCCCGTATTCATCACTCGCTTGGATTGTCTAAAGTAAACTGAGCTTAGTATAGGGGTCTCGATCGAGCAGTAAATCACTCCGCTTGCGTCGTTCGTGCTACGATACGAAAAGGGTTTTATAGTGTAACATCTATATGAAGAGATTTTTAATGTCACACGGGTCTGATTTAAGTATTGGATATACATACATAGATAAGTATTTAAAGGGTTGCGAGTGCAACAATCTACCTATTGTTATTTTTCGGGTTAATGCAGTAAATTTAACAAAAAGACAGTCTTGTGCGCATGATAGGTACTCGATTCGAGGTTCAATTTATAATCGATTTTTAGTATCAATTAATCGATAGATCGATAACATCTGAATATTGATCGGATTCTGATCGGCGGAACTGCGGGTACCTAAAGCTAGATTTTGGTTAGCAATAGATTACTGGAAGTCTTTGGTGTAGCTTGCCGTCGAAAATTTTTTTTTTTAAATATTTTAAATTGATATAATTGATAGTCTGTACCTATACCTACTCGTATATACCAGCAGTGGGACGTCTATGGGTTGTGGGTATATACCCTACTACCCACCTACGGTGGGTGGACCATGGAAGGCCACTCTAACGAATAAACAGTTTTTATTTGTTCATTTACTGGATAAATGAAAGAAACAACATTATTAATTAACACTTTGTTTTATTGTTTAACATATAAATTACATTTTTGTTTATTCTAGATGTAATCACTATTTGTTAAACTTAACTTATAAAAAGCTCTTCCAAACGGCCTTGCAAGGAACAGGGCTCCATACAAGGCCAATATTATAAATCCGTCTTACAACTTTAAACTAGAATTAAAATAATCAAAATATCCACTTTTACTAAAACTACATGAAAAGCTCTTTCATATAAACGAAAAATTAAATGGTTAACATATTTTAATCTTCTTTAAAAAACTCAACGAACATTCCTTGACCACCATCGTATAACTAAGCATATATTAATGGAATTTATTAAAAAAATATAGTAATGAGTTATTATATCGATAACAAATAAGTTGCCAATGCATTTTACAGTGAAATTGTAATAATTTTGTTGGCCTTCTTAGGGGTCCGTTCTTTGTAAGGCCAACATGTTCCTAAGAAGGCCAAACTAACAATTATCATCTATGAAAACCTTTTTTATATTAAATAAAATAATAGACACTACAAACTAAGTTGTACTGCTTCCATGGCACGTCTTAAACTATCTTCATTCATCCCAGGTATTTACCTCTTTTTCAAGGTTTTGACCTGACATTCTTGAAATCTGAAATGATGCATGTAAAACTTAATCATATGTTCAATTATAGACTTATTCTTATAATAATATTTACAGACATACCCTTTTCATTAAAGAAATTTAAAGATATATCTGTAATAGAATAATTTTAGAAACAAGTTTTTTTAAAAAGTTGATCCTTAAAAAGAATGAAATTATATACATAAAACATTGTTTCAACATTCTCGGTACGCATTTATAACTGAAAACTAAGTGTTAATATTTTCATTATTTGTAAATGTTCCTAGTTAGTTAGTTAGTTCCTAGTAAACGTACCCTAGCAAGGCCAACCGTAAAATTTTTTGATTGGCCTTATAAGGAACCACTGGCTTTCATAGGAACACTACCGATATTTTAACGGAAATGGAAGCAAAATTAT
This sequence comes from Carterocephalus palaemon, assembly GCA_944567765.1. Lineage (NCBI taxonomy): Eukaryota > Metazoa > Arthropoda > Insecta > Lepidoptera > Hesperiidae > Carterocephalus > Carterocephalus palaemon. The sequence goes on from OX155642.1 coordinate 7,059,057, forward strand.
TATTTTTTTCTTTAATAGTATAATAAAACCTCATAAAACAATTTACAGTAAAAAGAATAAGATAATTATAGGTTACCTACTCACATAAAAACTTACCTTTTGCTGAACGCGCGAATTACAATTTTAACGTCGACGATCGAAGTTTACGAAACGAGGGCCCGTATTGACAAAATAGTGACGCCAGCGACTCGTCGCCGCGTCTGGGTCCTAAGTTCCATCAAAGCTTTGTATGAGTGGAAGGAATTTGTCATCACATATGACTTTTTTATAGTTGGCCTTCCAAGGAGCATGGCCTTCCATGGTCCCATGGTCCACCCACCTTACCTATTATTTGTAACGAACTTTAGTAACATAACGTAACCCCCTGTATTATCCCGAATTAATACATTGAATTGGCATACGGTTGCGAGTTTCCCAAGCCAAAAAAGAAAAGCCCGACAGAGGGAGGTAGGTACACACTTTTTTTAACAAGGCTGTATCAGCGAGGTACTTCTATACTTAAATTATGTACCTACCTATCTATCTATTTATGTTTAGCTCAATGTATACAAAGTGGGTTTGTTTAAAGCTTTTAAAACGATTATCTCGTGAATAATACGTTGTCGTCAGTGAGGGCTATCTATCAGATAAAAAAAGCGTCGAGTATTGGTGGATGTGTCGAAGCCAAGTCAGTCGAAGGAAGGCATGCAGGTATGTGAGGCAGGGTGTTTGCCGTTTGGCGGGCGAGCGGCTCTGTTATCTATGGTCCCCTCCCGTCCCACGCTCCCTGCCGCAGCGCCGCCGCGCGCCGCTCCAAAATGGCGGCGCAGTGGCGCGACGACTTTATGGACCTAATGAAAAACACTTTTAATTAATTCCCAGCAATCACATGTCTCGCGCATGCCGCAGCTTTTATGTTTATTGTTTCCATATCATTTTAAAGCTCTACGTTCTGATTTCTCCGGAGTGTCATCGCGGTAATGTTTTGTGTCGTCAACGACTGTATATAATCAGCACAATGCTACGCGTAATGTTATGATTATTACACTGTTACGCAACTTTTCACTTATCATTATTGTATTCGTCGTAAAATGTAAATGATGCCTTTTATTATTTCATCAAATTACTCAATAACTACGTATTTAGGTCGAAAGGTACCTACTAGGTAGGTATGTCTATGTTGTAAGACTACTATTAAGACTGTAAGTCTGGCATAGGTGTGTACAAGTGTTTAAACATCCCCTTTTCACCATGTGCCTTATGGGGATCGATCTCAGGACCTCTAGCTTAGCATTATACCTAATAACTAGACCAAAGAGGTACCTACTTAGGTACTTATTCAATAAGCCTATTATACCTAAACTAAAACTTGTGGCTGAGGTAAGGGTAACGTTAACGCAGCAGAAACTGCTTTCTGTTAAATATTTAAAATACCATATCCATGACATGACACATTTAAAAACTACGGAACAATTTTATTACAGAAGCTGGAGCTCTAATATTCTCTGAGGCTCAAATAACGATTACCTATATGAGTCTCAGAGATTTTATTCAACAACATCAGGCTGGCTGGAGTTATTAATGGACAAACTCCGAAACCAAAAGCAATCAGCAGCGTCTGATTCTGAATCAGTCGTTTGAAGAAATTCGTTTCTTTCTTTATATATGTACTACCTGAAATTGTTTAAAATATAAAAGCTATTCTTAATATTATAATATTATCTATTCTATTATACCTAAATAATTTTTCATTTTCATTTCATTTCATTCTTACCACAGCGAGTCCAGTGTCCTTGACAAAAAGTAGGTACCTAAAATAGATCCCTAAATCCTAGTTAATAAAATTATAGCAATTTAATAGTTGAATTTGTCCATCGTAAACGTCACCGGGACGTCAAGGATAGCTAAATGACGCCGTCGGAGTAGCGGTACCTACTTAGGAACATACTGCTATAAAAATCTTTTATTTTTAGTCAACCTATTTCATTTAGCAACCCGTAGACGACCCATTGCTCAGCATGGGTCTTCCCCATAGTCACAGCTACGGGAGGTCCACGTTAGACGTGACGTCAGGACGTGATGACAAATCCAGTGACGACGCACGCGGTTAAAGGTTTTGAAGGGGCGTTGGAAGAGTCCAACTTGCTTAACAAAATTCATTAGGACAAGCTGAGAAGTGAAACTTAGCCCGTTCAAACAAAGGTTGTTAGAGGTTTTGCAAATAAAGACATAAAAACTCTCCCGCTTTATAATATTGGTAGAGATGAATTAAGTCATCATATAAAAAAAAGAAATTTAACTATTAGATATGTATTAAAAATAGAAAGTTAGGTAAGTAAAGGAGACCAGGTACAAAAGTAACACGTTATTTACAAAATAAAGTCAAAGTAGACTATATTTTTGATATATTATATTTTAGGTTATATTACCCTAAATATAACTAGTGAAACGTGGGTGTATTACACCTCTTACTACCCCTTCGAAGAAATACAGGCGTGAGTTTTGCAGTGCATGTGCGACTATTAGGTACCTAATGCAAGCGGGTGGGGGAAAACATGAAAACTGGCTATCTCCCGACAGTAGCGAGCGGCAATTTGACACTTTGACAGAGCTCATGTTGTTACTACTCTATATAGACCCAACATCGTTACCATAGTATAAAGAGTCTTCGTAGTCTTTATACTATGTCGTTACGGTCTCTCCTAATTTTTTTTTTCTTATCAGTTAGTTATTTAAGGCACTGAGGTAGGTAATGTTTTATAAAACGAAACAGGAAATCAGCATGCGGAATCAAATTTCAAATTGCTTTGCATTCGTATTTCGAACGCGTTTCGCGCGAGTTTTCGTCCCCCGCGGCCATTTGTCGCGACTCGCGCCAACCGCATCCCCCGGGGCTCGTTAGCGCCATCTAGTGTCAACGCGTCGCTTGATTTATTCCTCCCGCGCTTGCCACAATGCCACAACTGACACATAAATGTCGCTTTTGTTTCTCTTTACGGGGTGATTTAGGAAAGCCCGTAAAAAAATTATGAGTTGATTTTTTTTTTGATGCTCCGCTTTGAATTCCGACACCCGGTCTAAGTAGATTAGTGAGAGTACCTATTAAAAACTATGCTTAGAGGTGTTGCTTTATTTTGTGGTAGATACCTAATTGGCTCTATATTCGAGCCTGTTTGTCAGGATTTTGGGCGCAGCTCCTACTATGCTACCATTATCGTACGCAGCATTAGCTTAGGGGCTATTATGTATTCTGTGTTAGGGGTAAGTATATAATAAGTAAGGAAACTCGATAAGTAGTAAGAATTTAAAAATGCATTTTAATAACTGAACTTCCCTTCCTTATTTCAATAATAACCTGCGAGGGTTCTGACAAAATCTGTTAAAAAATTCATTTCAAATTCACTTCCTTTTATAACCCCCTCCTATACACACACTCATCATGCAGAGGCCGACAAACAAGGGGACGTATCTCTCCAAAGCTTTTCACTGATGCATTGGAAGATGTGTTCAAGCTGATGATGTTGAAAGGACGCGGCATCAACATCAATGGCGAACGTCTCACACACCTTCGATACCTAAACAGTGTCTCTCAACGGTTGAAAAGGAACATGGACAAGACTAAGAGCATATCCAATGTTCATGTTAATCCTACATTCGTCGTCGGTCGTTTTAGATGGCGCTGCTCTTGAATGAATTTATTTAGATGTGGTGAAGATGGGTAAGATCGAAGTATGGGCCGATTGGCTTTCCGACAATGGACTGAAGACCTAAAAAGACATCGGGAAACCGCTGGATTCAGAGTGCACAGGATCGGGAGGAGTAGTTGTGTCTATTGAGGGAGATTTACCTATGTCCAGCAGTGAGCCTTGAAAGGCTGATGGTTGGATTGATGGTTGGAGGTACGTACCTTTTGCTGTGAAAAAAAAGTTTCTTATATATATTTCAGATCGCAATTATAATTTAATTCATATTACATACTTAGATTAGAACTGAGTAAGTATATCTACCTATATCACTATTTAATCACAAGCAATAATAACGTTAGATCATTTCGCTTTAAAAACCATTAAACTTACACACATTAAATTTGTCATTGCACTCCTAATTTTGTAAAATTCCGAGATGTGCGAGGGCAGTCGGCGTGCGGAGGGCGGCGCGGTTCGGTCTCACGATTACATGCGCGCTCGATTCATCGATACCACATCCTCATCGATACAGCCAACTATTTTGCATAGTAATCATACTAAGTAGATGTAATAATCTAAGCATACTACTTTGTTTCGCATGGTAATTTAGAATTTTCCTAAATGAACAATTAGTTATTTACTTAATAAAGGTAAGCTTTTAGCTTCAGAGTGGAGGATGTGACAGGTGCGTGGGCGTGGGTACACGAAGGGGTACACCCATGACCGCTACGCTACAGTTTCAAATAGGCAGATTCATTGGCTTTTACCCATTTGAAATCTCCTTGGGCTAAAATATCTGTCACGGGCGACCGGAGATATCTGTCATGGTATAAGAATTATTTGTCAATTTATTGTCATCAACTTATCACTCATACCTTGGTTTGTTGATGTTTTTGTACGTGTATTTACTTTGATACATATATATTTTTGATTTTAAATATATTGCTTTTAATAGATTTTTATTTATTTTATTTTAAACTTTTTTATTTAAATTTATTTTTTCAACAATGGCTGATGCAAAAACTAAAAAAGATGTGGTAAGTTCAGATTTGAGTGATAAATAAATAAGGTCCGTGTCCCCTGTGGAAGTCGAAGACATCAACTTGATGTCTTTGGTGGAAGTACCTAAATTATCGAGAGTACCTAGTCTGATCTAAAAGTTTGGCAGCAATGGCAGCACCGCTCATCCCTAATAGGTTAGTTAGTTAGCAAAGATTGTTAATAAGAACATGAGTTGAGCAGTTCATCAGAAGCAATTGTTGAAATGTAGAGCTTAGTAAGTAATGGCAAATTTTGCAGTCGGCCTTACTGGCCTTTTTACCCCAACAGAATGATGAGATAACTTACCTTTCTGCCACTATGTGGAGTAAAAGATAGTAAATAATTTTTGCACAGAAATTGGAGTAAATAGTGAAGTAGAAATCCCATAAAAATTTGTTGAAAATTTAAATTCAAATTAATGGTGGTATTTTGGTTTATTAATAACACGGCCATGTAACGTAAAACCGGTAAATTAATATTCCTAGTCTATTTTTAAAAAGTTACTGGGATAAATCCATAGCCTAATCGATAATTATTCTCTTTGAACTTTATCAGGAGGATCCGGAAGAAATTTTACGTAGAAAGTTTCGCGCGAAATGTCGATTCCGAGCCTTGGGCCGTCTCGCCCTGGCCAACGCGTACTGGATGTTAGAGGCCGGGGACCGTTATGAGGGCCTCGATGATGTGAAACGCCGAGTGGAGCAGGCTGTGCGGGGCACGATCAAGAAGAAACGATTGCTAACCATAAATGTATGTCGAACTAAACGCACGCGTATTGCACTAGCACGTAGTAGTCCGCGCGCCAAGGCACGTTACGTTTCGCAGTTCGCGGCGCGAAAGTCTAGCGCTGAACGAAATCCGGACGGATAGCTGCGCATTGGGTATCAGTGTGGGCGACATAACAATGCTGGCGAGTGCCGAACAATAAACGCTTACGAGAAGTTTTCTCGGTGGGTTATGATGCATGACATATCTATATATATAGCCCACCAAGAAAACTTTAAAAAAATATGTAAAAAGAACTCTGCTTTGAGGCTAGCGATTCCCTGACTTTGCTAGTGTTTTCAGGCGACAGTGACCACTTACCATCAGATTGTTCACTAGACTATAAAAAGGCATACCTATATCTTTCAACTCTAGCGGAGCACTAAGAAAGGGTTTTTGAAAATGTATCCCAATGTAAAAATGTAATGAAAGGGGATAAAACGGGGGTGCAAAGTTAGTATGAAACTTTGCCGTTTTTGAAATCAAGTGGGCAACCCGAACGCGGGCAGCGGGCTGCGGGCGTCCACTATTTAACTATAAAGGTTGTTTAAAAACATAATTTGCTTCTAACTCGTCCGTCACTCCGTTGGCTCTGTTTAGCATAATGGACAAGGCACTTACTACAGACTCATTCACTTTAAGCCTGTTTCTGCACTATCCCACATCACATACAGACACGTCGTCGACGTTCGATCGAAATGCATGATTGCGATGACGATTGTTAGAACATTAATTGTTTAAAGGTCTAAAAAATAAGGTAAAATTTCAGGACAAAAGTTTGCTGAACAAACCCGCTTTAGAACGTACTGACGCTGAAAAAAAACACTTGTACCGAATCATTGGAGGACTTAAATGTTTCAAGCGGTATCCTAACGTAAGTAACTTAAGTAGGTATCTACTATAATTTTATGCTTAAAAATTACTTATTCATAATCAGTGTTTGTGTTGGTTTTTTGCAACAATTGCTTAAACAAACTACCTTAAAATTTTAGATTGCCTACTGTTTAATAATTGAATAATGAGAATAGATTCAACCGTATCGTGATTGGCTAGCGTCACCCATGGCCATGCCTTATGCCACACAATGTCACCGCCATGCGCTGTAGCTCGGGTTCAGAATTTAAGTGATTTCTGGGGTTGCTAACTGCAAGAGTGAGAGCTCGAGCCGTCCATCTATAGTCTGATCCAGAATTACCTAGAAATTTTAAACAAAACAACGTCATGAAAATGTCAATGTCAAAGTTTGTTTACAGGTTTGCAGGTTGCAAACCTATAATTATTTAACTTATCTTACTTTTTAAAAGACAATCAATATTTACAATAAAGATAGGTATAATTTTCCTGCCGTTATGATTTTAGCATTAAGTCCGCCTTTGTCTCTTTAAAAAAACTTGTACTTAACTTGTAAAATGGCCACTGGCCAGTAAAGTTTCAACGTAGGTAGACGTCGACAAAAAACACAAAATGGTGTTAGGATGCCGTAACTGAAATAAATAAATAAACACATCATTATGTAGCACATGCACTCAATGACAAGTAAGTACCCGCCGCCACCCATTGACATTCGTAACACCTACACGGCGCACTATAAATGCTCACTGCAAAGATTCTGGAATAACTAATTCCGCCAAAATACTATCAAAGATCATTTTTCACCGTTGATTTTCTGAGTACAAGTGGTTACTACCTACCCAGTCGAACCAAAAAGCTTTATTACGACGTAAGAGTACCTTATGATGAATGAAAATCAGAATCTGAACGACTTTGTTACATTTATAATGAAGCGGTCGCTGACATTGTCTATGATATCGGTTCAATATAGTTCAAATACTATAACTGAAAAAATGAGCAAGATTTGGATAGGTATCCGAAAATTAATAAAAAATGTTTTGTCGATTTTGCTCCCAAGGTCATAAAATTATTTATTACCTTAAACGCAATATTAGGTAAGTATAGGTATTATAATCATTAATCTATGAAACGTATTTGGGATAAATTTTCTATTGCAAAAAGTTAATTGTTTTCACGTTTTACGAGATAAAATGTTAAAAACCTTGTAAACGTTCATTACCGTCGAGAATAGGAAACTACCATTTAAAAAGAATTTTTATATAGGTACATATTTTCACTGTTATCCCCTTTGTTTACATTTTGGACAACTGATTCTGGATCAGACTATAGTGAGTTCCGAAGGCGACACTACAGCAGTACTGTGTACTGTTATGTACTTACGAGTACGTGTTCATGAGAATTAGTAGGCGATGACTTCAGGTCATCAACGGCGAGGAAGAGACGCCGCCCATAAGACCACTGACTGGTGCAATCTAACCTCAATTTATGATGTTCTAACTAAAATCACAATGTCTTTTACAAGTGCTTATATAGGCGAGGTGAAAAATCTACATAGTTTAGCTTCACTTTTACGACGTCCGGTCCGGTGTACCTATTATGTTTTAGCACGTGAAGAGGAAGCTGGCAGCCGTAACGTACTTCAAGTACTACGGCCCCGGACGAACCATCGTGCGGGAGCACCAAGAGGCGCACGCGCTGTACTTCATCGTGACGGGAGACGTGGTGGTCAGCCAGATGGTGTTCGACGAGCTACTGAAACATCACGTTTCGATGGATGTGGGCCTCATGCACCCTGGGGATTTATTCGGGGAGGTCTCCTTGTTGCATAACATCCATAGAACCGCCACGGTCACTACTACTGGTATGTTATGAAAAATGTAGATTAAGGCTATAACTTGATTGGGTACTGTAGTATAGTATCATGGCTGATCCATCGCCTGACGATGCTAAGAAACTATGTAAGTTTGTTTGAAATGTAGGTAACTCCAATTATTTGTGAAATGGGTGATCAAAAATGTTATTACCGGGCAGCATTATGCGACAAAGCCCTTCTTTTCTGAATAAAAAAAAATAATGGTTCTGTAAAGTCGGTTTACGGAAGATAATTTTATGTGATAACGTCTTAAGAAAAAAAGCTTTATCTGAACTGATAAATAAAATAAAGGTACCAAATGCTTTAAAATATAAATTAAAGAGTGGAACAACTTACTGTGTCTTGTTGGAATCCCACTGAAAATTTCAGCTGCCGTAACCAAAGGAGGTTGCGCAAAAATATTGCTAGCACCATCTGATGCACTGTCGGGTGATGCAGTTCCTCGATCCATGCGGGTACCTACACAGTCATCATCTTGTTTGTTACTACTAAACTGACTGTCTGGTTGGTAACTAGATGGCACTGCAAAATTGTATTCTGAAACACGCAGTTGAGAATTGAAATGAAATTATTGTTGAATATGTAAATGTGACAGCACGCACCAATGACTTTTCTATGTTATGTGCGATTTAATTGTTACTTGCTATAACGGTGAAGGCGGTGAAGGACACTTCGTGAACCTGCATGCCTGAGAGTTCTTCATAATGTTCTCTAATGAAGGCATGTGAAGTCTGCTAATCCGCACTTGGCCAGCGTGATGGAATAAGGTCTAATCCCATCCCATTCGAAGAGGAGACCCGCCAACAGGGTTGGGATGATGACGTAAATGAGAATGTTTTTAAGCCGGTGTCATTTTCATTTTCTATATATCGCGATGGCGTAACACTTGGCGGTACGGGAGACGTCACACTTTTGTTCGTATGTGTAGGCGTTCATCGATTTATAATACGTTATCACTAAATGTCATTAAATTTCAGGGGTACTCAGGGTTGATTAATGGTCCTTTACAACCACAGAACAGATAACCTCTTTTATCTGTTCTGTGTTTACAACTATCTACCTACTATTTATAATGAAGGAAAACTTATTATACCTTCGCAAAATGCTACGTATGCACTACTCAGCGCCCAGCTGAAAGTTTCTTAACATTATTGTGAATTCGGCTAGGTCTACGGCTAAAAAAACCTTGTTCTTTTACTTTTTTGGGATATTTTTTCTTTATACCGAATTTTTAGTTCTTACCCTGTCTAGGTCATTGCGAATTTCTTGCTCTGATGAAGGAAGACTTCAAAAGTGTTCTCCAAGCATCTATTCAGAAACAATGGGATGAAGTTCGGCTTGCCATGTCCTCATTTACTTACTTTGATACTCTTGACCAGGTGAATACTCTTGCATTAATACTCTTGAATTATTGACTCAAGATTGACTTATATGACTGTCTTTTTGTTTCATTGATAGATTTTGATAAAACGTGAAGTATCTAGGCTAAAGGATAGCTAAGTATAGGTAGGATAGTAGTGTAGAAACCAAGGCGTCCCAGTTGTTTTCAACTGTAAAACATTCATTCAGCCTTGTCAACGACCTTCGGGTGGCTTGAGAACATTCGATTCTGGGGTGGCCATTTATCCGCATTGCAGTAGTGTGGTGGAGTATGCTCTAGTCTAGCTAGTCTAGCAAATCGTCCCTTAACTGTGGCATATGTGTACGTGGGCAACAGTGGGCGCCTATGAGTTGTAGATTATCTTACATTTTATATAGGAAGTCTAGTAGAGTCATTGGCTATCAACTATCACATGCTTTCTTTGTCCAGTGGGGCAGGAAGAAGCAACCTTTGAGAGCATTATGGAGAAGTCTCAGGTTTCTTCAAGATGCTTCTTTCACCGTTACGCCAGGTGATTAGAGTAGATTAGACAGCATTTAGAGTCATTTGTGGTGCGTGCGTGCTTGAATTTGAACCCAGACAACTATAGTGAGAGGCGAGTTTGATAGCCACTGGGCTGTCACACCTAGTTAATGTAGATAAAGCTACCTTAGTTAGCGCTAATTTTTAACCTGAAATGGAACATGATTATTTTCAGGTGGCTTTTCGTGAAGGTTGTATTGTGGCCAAAATGAAGTCGTATGAAATTAATGAAACTATTCTGGGCGATGGTGTGGGGGTCCCCAATTTTGTTTACTTCGTTTTAGCAGGAAAATGTCAGATGATTGAATCTTTGCAAGTCATTGTTAAAAGGCACTTGGGTCGTGATTATTACACTCTATACGATCCCTACGTAAGTATCATAATGGATGCTTGAAATACACCACAACACAACATGTATTTACATTTTGTGTATGTATATTACTAATATATAAATGGGAATGTCCGTGGGTTTGTCCTTCTTCTACTCCTCAATGGAATGATGTATCGAAGTTATTTTTTGTATAGGTAGGTAGTATAAGACGAAAAAGTGACAAAGGATACTTTTCACCCCGTAAAATTGCACGGTTCCCGTGAAATGGACAATACTCAAACAACAGACAAAACACTGAAAAAATCGTTCGATTTTTAATCGATAGTAAAATTAATTAAAAACCGATTGATGGCTATCTCGGATTATGATCGGACGGACTGCGGGTGCAGCTACATTTTGATTGGAAATATTTGTTGTAGCTTGCCGTTGATAAAGGCTATGCTAACAGTATATTTTGAAACATCCCTGGATGGTATAGAGGTAAATTCGATTTGACGCGGACGGAGTCACGGGGAAAGCTAGTGGCTCTATATGTAATGACGCCAATGTTTGGATTTTCTTTTAGATGATACCTACTGTGGGTTAGGCCGTGCTTCGGAGGGCACGTAAAGCCGTCGGTCCCGGTTGTTTTCAATGTTGGAAACAGTTTTTAAGCCTTGTCGAAGACCTTCGGGTGACTTGAGAACATTCGACACTGGGTTGGCCACTAACCCCTCCACCAATTCGCATTATTATTAGAGAATTTAACATTAGTATTAGAGAAATGAAAAAAAATCACTTATTATACATTCATTCATTCATTAATTTAAAATATTTAAGTAAGGTAGGTTTCGTGTAAATTTGTAGGTACCAAAAGAACAAAGCGAGCTCGATATAACTCGCAAATATCTTGAAGCACAAAAATCACCAGAAAAAGTGGGCCTGGGCAATGTATCCGACGCGGCCGTGGTTAACAGACAGACTGATTCGGCCAATGGACAAATGAATCCTACCATATCCAAAACAGGCACAAGTTCATTTGAAATGCCTGGGAGAGGGACTGTGCAATCCACCGGTTTCAGTCAAGAAAAGCATTCTGGTTCAATTAGAACGGAATTTTCTGTGAAAAATATTAATGAAACAAATGATTTGTTAACACCTACGGACCTAGGGCGAAATTCCTTAAGGTAGGTACAGAGCGATGTTAAAATTAGTAGATCTCAGACAAATAAAAACAGTTTGATTGGGATTTGTTCAGATTGGGTTGGTTACCACTAGATATATCTATGTACTGCGGAATCCAAATATAATTATGTAGGGTAGATTTCGTAAATGGATAATTTATACCAGTAAAAAAATATATAAAATCTTTATTCGGGTTACGTGCCCAGTATAAAAAATATCAACACAATTACATTTACATTACATAACATCATGCTTGTATTTTCCCGAAGGGTAGGCACAGGTGTGTACCTATACACGGTATACACCCACTCTTCACCAGTTACGTTTTATAGGTGGTGATCCTGTTGCCATCACTGGACATAAATCTAGACTCCGAGCTGCTACCGGGCATTTCAAGTTAGAAGAACTCAGTAGTTGTTGCCCGACTCGGGGATCAAACCCAGGACCTCTAGCTTAGCAGTAGCGATGCGCGAGATTGCGAGATGTTTCAACAATCGAGACAATCGCGAATATCCGAAATTTACAATCGAGATCACCGATAACTCGTTTACTGACTAAACAATCGGGATGTTTTTCGATTGTCTCGATTGACGATTGACTCTAGGGGATAGCTGCATTTATGCAGCAGCTATCTCCTCCGAATTTCTTTCTGTGCTACACTTGCTTGCGGAAATCTGTATCTACCTATTTTTAGTCTATAATAAGGAAATCTACTCATAATAATTTTTCTCTAAATAAAGTTGTTCCTTGTTTTGTTCGCAGGCTTAGTCTTACTTCAGAAACGTCAGAAGAATTGCCAAACAATCTTCGCACGTACTTCATGCAGGTAACGGCACAGTAACCGTACACAATAATTTATGCCTCAGGCAAAGTAATAAGGTAAGTTTAAAGGCAGTGTGTAGGGTACCTAAAGCATATCTAAACGGTAGGTATTGTAAGGATACTTAGTGTAAATAAATTTTACTATGTACTATGTAGTAGTCCGTGCTATGTAGGTTTCAGTGGCTTATGGGCTTGGCCCATACCCCTTTCCTTCAAATAATAATGTGGGTCCCGCATTTGAAACCCATATTAGATTTTTATTTTTATTTAGAGTCAAAATGAATGTTAAATCATGTTGTTTTGAGTTTTCCGTATTTCCACCACTTCTCCTACATAAGAACGTTATTGAATTTTCGAAAGGTCAATTCGGCCACCAACCCGACATCTTGCAATTCAGCACTGGAGCAATTTGTCTTCGCAAAACGGTTTCGCATGGACTGTACCCCCCACTAGTTAACCAGTACATAACACGGTATATCTCTCCGCAGGTGTGTCAGCTAAATCCCGGGTCCAGTTTCGGTTTTGGCGAGAACATGCGGGATCGCAGGATAGTGGCGCTTAAGCGAGTGGATTGCTTGCTGCTACCCAAAGTGTGGCTGCTGCAGCGGAACTCAGCCAACATTTGGACACGGATTCAGTATTTTCTTGAAATGAAAGTGTGTTTTGTCTTGCTGTTTCTTGACGATACAATTATATTTAACAGAGGCGATGTATGCAACTTCAGCGGTGACAGCCCATTGGCTATCGAACACAGCTCTAATTCGAGGGCGTTTGGGCTTAAATCCATGCGGCACGCATCGCACCATTGATTTCTGTAACGTGCGTTAAAGCAGTTAAATGTCACCTGCTGAAACGGTAAATTACCTAATAGAAAATATTGTGAGAAAACCCTATAATTATATAGTTATAATACCTGGATGTTTCGTCAGTAAGACGGCGTTTCATTACCTATACAGTTAGCGGCATGGAAGTTTAGCTCCGACCTTGAATGCGCAGTTTGCGGAGCGAGCGGGTTGTCAGTCATAAGCGCTGATTGGTTTGCCGGCTGTATTATATCCCCCGCATTTATACTCCATGCGCAGCTATCTCCTCCGAATTTCGTTCAGAGTTACACATTCCTGTCGACAGCTGTTCCTAGTATTTTTCTTCAGATACCAAACAAGAAGCAGCTCTTCAAGGAGTTTGTGGCGGCGCGCCGTTGGCTGGAGTACCGCGAACAGGTCGTGTCTGACGTGGTGGCTCGCGCCAACACGGTGAACAGTACCACTATTCACGACGTGCCCTACTCTATCCGCACTCAGGAGATGATGGACATCTGAACATAGCCCTTTTCCGTCGCTGGACATCTGCCCATAATAACCTACATTCTAGATATTGTAAGTATTAGCCCTGTACTCCTAGGAACTCTGAGCACCGAGACGCTTGGGTCATGCTTCTTCATATTATTATTTTCGAGATCAATAAGTAAAATATTTAATGTTTCAAGGCGATTCAGTTGATGACATTAGATAGGTACTTGTTAGACCAGGTTGGGGCGCTTTGTAAAAAATACCAAAACTTTTCCATCCGCTGACGTTAATGTTTTTCTAAAATTTAGATCCTAAGAAAGTTATTCTTAAATAAAATGGCATGTTGGCATAACGCAAAAACGTTGGTTTTGTAATACCTAGATTAGATAGATAGGTTCCTCTTTATAATATTAGAATAAGTAAACACTGTAAGTTTTGTCAATCTCACGGGTACCTACCCTAAAATTTCCTTGGACTCACACTCATTCTCAGGATTTTTGCCCATTTTTTATTATCATACCATTGAATCATACCGCTAGATATTGCAAATTGCCACTATGCATCTCAAGACATTTCCAACAAAATTAAACACGGCCATGATATCTTATTGCGTTATGGAGTTCGAGTGCCTACTGCCGGCTCCATCATCAGATTAGCAACTTGTTGCCGCTTTAATTTAACGTCGACAAAACATAACCACCAAATATCGTGATGATAGGCACAAAAATGAAGAGATAAAAATACAAAACTTTTTAAATTTTTGCAAGAAATACCTGGCATTCCTGATAGTCCAATGAAGCATAGCTATTTCTTAATCTAGAAAGAGGCGTAGATAACCTACTAGTACTGTTCCACCAGTCTCTCTATAGCATTCAGTGGTTAGGTAAGGTATGTCAGGTAAGAATCATCACTTAAAATCAAAATACAGCAAAAAATCTATTAAAATATTTATTGGTTATACGTACCTACCCCTGCTCTGGTGTTATTTATTTGTTCATAAATTTATTTAAAGTAAGAAGTCCGATTACCTAATTGAGATAGTGATTAGGAAGTTAGGAACTAAAGATATACTTAGTATTGATATGAAAAATAATACTTATTTTGTTTTAGGAAGATTGGTAGGTACATAATATCATTTGAACATTGAACTCGTTAGCTAGTAAGAAGTAGCCGAAGTAGGTAATGACCTGTGACAAATGTAGAGATAGCGCGTGTGTATCTGGCACTCATAGTTTTATTCCCATTTTAATAAAGAAAGTGTTTGGTACTGTGTAAGTAGACTTACGCATAGCAATATTATGTCGTTGTTCATAAGTATTTCTGAGGTGAATAAGCTTGAGGACAATGCTTTTGAGAGGTTGTTTAGAAATGTGATAGAATTGTGGCCTGATGCGTCCGCGCACGTGAAGTCGTCGCGCCCGTTCGCCGATGTTGCAGACCTCAGTAATTCATTTTATAGATACATGGATGGTTTGAGCGAGGATGGTAAGTTATTTCATTAATCTACCACCATAGATGATTTTCCCAGTAATTCGTCCACAATCATCTTCAGATTGTAGATACGGGGAACCAGAGTAGTGATTCAATGTAATGTGACCTCTGACTGCGTAACATTAACAGTGGCTAAACATTCACATAAAAACATTTCTTCGTTAATCGTCTCACAAAATATTGATCTGCCTACTTATTTGATTTATGTTAAAACAACAGCACATTCTGCTTATTTGATTTATGTTAAAATAACAGCACATTCTGCTTATTTGATTTATGTTAAAACAACAGCACATTCTGCTTATTTGATTTATGTTAAAATAACAGCACATTCTGCCACAACTTCTTCAATTGCTAATTCAAATTCAAATTCAAATTCAAATAATTTATTTCGCTATGAGGTGATTAGGTACACACGCTTAACGAAAGTCTAGGTAACTACAAAACTTTCTGTTTAAACATGGAGAAAAACAAATAGTTCAATTCTTATTCATAATTCATTTAATTCACGTATTTCGACGTATTTTTATAGGAAGTCGATATCACTGTTCTAGATAGCAAGATATGTAAAAATGTTTTATTTGAAGATTGCCGAATTGCCGTGAATGTTGGGCTTGACCTTAGAGCAATGAGACCGATTTAGATTTATTAATCTGAGGGTTTGACTCTCTAAATATTCATACAGAGACAATGTTTCGTCTATTGTCATTTTTTTTATCAATAATTGTGTGTTTTTGATACTCGTAGATGCAGATCTGCGGAGCGAAGCCTTATTTTGGTTCTAGGTACCTACACACAATGTGCGTGTATCCATTTTAGTTTTAGGTTTATTGTCTAATCCGTGTAGTTTCTTAATAAGACTTTTAATATAATATAATAGGATATAATGCATATATCTAATATATAGCAAGTCCTACTATAAAATTTGTACTTAAGTAAAAATGTAAAAATTGTAAGTTTGGATGTTTGTTACTTAATCACGCAAAAACTACAAAACGGATTTGGATGAAACTTGGCACAGGTAGACGACAACTAGACTAGCAATCCCATCCATTTCAAAATGATCCTAGGGATGCTTTGCACGTTTACTGGAAAGTTGTCTTGCACACTATGATACATGAACAGATGACGCTGAAACTAATTCTTAACTTGACTATGTACACTTTTTACGCGGGCGAAGCCAAAAGCTAGTTCAATATAATTTTTAAATGTGGTGGTTTGGTTCCTTTCATTCGTGCAGTAAAGTCACGATTAATTTTTTTTGCTCAGAGATACCAATTTCAGCCAGGAGTTAGATAATAAAAAATGAATTGTTATTTTCAGACAAACTAGGCATTCTTAAGTCTCATCCGGATTTAGCAGGCAGTTTAGCAGCGAGTGGTGGGTTGACAAGTGAATCCGCAGCAGAGCAGGAAAGTGCTGGCCTGAGTAATCTCACCATTGAACAGAAAGAAACCATTAACACCTTTAATGAGAGGTGAGTAGAGTAATTTAGTAAATATATGAAATTTAATTTATTCAATTGTTGTACATAATAATTCAGAAGAATAAACTAACATCTGCATTTCATTAATATTTATTACCTTTATATGCGATTTGTGGTACTTCGTGCGACATCTATATTCCGTTACTACTCAATAGAGCCTTACGACAGAAGTCCGCGACATCTGGCGCGTTTGTTATGCATTCTGTAACAGAGATGTTACATAGAGTAGATAGTAGTACGGTAGTACTTAAAGTTCTCTATATAGTTCATAGGTGGCAGTGGGATTAATTTTGTATTATTTTAATTTCACCTAACATTCACAAAATGACCTCACTATTTTTTAAGTCTTCAATCATCAATTACAATCAATATGCCACTTCGTGTACCTGCTATAAATTTTTATATAGGTACGTTTCATTATTAAGTTTCATGTATCACATTTTAATTTGTTTTTCAGATACAAAGCCAAGTTTGGCTTCCCTTTTATTATCTGCGCAAGGGAAAACAAGATAAAATCTATTATTGAAGGACTGCAAAAACGGTATTACAATACGCAACAGGAAGAAATATTAATTGGTATCAATGAGGTTAAGAAAATATGTAAGCTGAGAATACTTGATATTGTCAATGAGTAATTTGTTGATGAATAAATATTTCAACCAGGTGAATAGTTTTATTCCAAAACGATGGGACGCCCGCCGCTTCGCTCGCGTGTATTTATAGTTGCATCCTATTATAATCAAGGACATTACTGGACAAACTGTATGCAGTGAAATCTGTGGAAAATTTTAACATTGCATTAGTTTGTCAGATTTTTAGCCCCTTTTTCAATACTTTATAGATTGAAAATACAAAATCGCTTAATTTGTATTGGAGATCATATATTTTTGTATCTATAATATACTAGTGGACGCCCGCAGCTTCGCTCGCGTTACACATTCACTAACTTCAAAAACGGCAAAGCTTCATACTAACATTGCACCCCCGTTTTACCCCCTTAGGGGATGAATTTTCAAATTTTTCTCGCAAAAACCATCCTTGAACTTCAACGAACATTTAAAAAAAAGAATTGGCCAAATTGGTCCAGGCGTTGTTGAGTTATGCGCTTACCATTACATTTTGCGATTCATTTTTATAATATAGACTAGTGGACGCCCGCAGCTTCGCTCGCGTGGAATTAGACATTCACTAACTTCAAAAACGGCAAAGTTTCATACTAACTTTGCACCCCCGTTTTACCCCCCTAGGGTGTGTATTTTCAAAAATCCTTTCTTAGTGCTCCCCTACGGTATAAAAGGAACCCCTGTGCAAAATTTCAAGTTTCTAACCCTTATAGTTTAGGCCCTGCGTTGATATGTCAGTCAGTCAGTCAGTCAGTCACCTTCTCCTTTTATATATATAGATTTAATTAGAGGTCAAAAACAACCTGCATCACCTTCAGTTTTATTATAGTATAGAGGTATATGAAAGCAAATTTGACTACTAACTAACCATTATTTTCTTAATACATATCCATATTCAATGAGTTGAAAAAAAAAAAGTTGTTAGCCATCAAGTTTTATTGTTAAGTAATATTATGTAAAAAAAAATATTTCAAAGCACACCAAGGGATCTTTCAACAACTGCATGAGGTTGGCCTGCAATTTCACACAAGTCTGGAGTGTTCAGGATATCTTCAAAGCCAATATCAAGGTGTCTTCCAGTGATGATATCTTCCTGAAAGTTGGAACTAGGCAAGAATGGCAGCCTGCCCACCTGAAAAGAGTGGAAGGTTTCTCTGATGTATATTTATTATTTATCGCATTATTTATATACAAAACAGTTGGGTTACAATTCTTATAACTGAAGAACGGCTGAATGGATTTTTACATAGTATACCTAAATATTTTTACAAAAACATTTTCTCTATTGCATGTAACATTTATTACTATTAGTTTAATATGTACTAATATAATTTAATAGTGTGTTAGTTAATAGTATAAAACCATGCGTCTCTTATAGGCTGCCCCTCCCTCCAAATGTAATGGTGTGAAAATGAGAAAACACAATAAATATCTTGTTTATTTTTAATTGTAACAGTATTTATGTATCTTCTTTGAATTCCTTAAAAAAAAGAGTAAAATCCTATTACCTACAAATATAATTTTACTAATCTTCCTCTCTCATCTGTTTTTTAGTGTTACTCATTATTAGTATGTTTTTCTTGCTTTCCTGTACTTTCCGTTTCTTGCTTAAATATTTCCTAATTTATTCTTGTGCACCCTACCATATTTAAACTCTTTCTCTAACTCCTCAGCCCAAGGTTGCCTGGAAGAAATCGCTAGTTAGCGATAAGGCCACCAATTGTACCTAAGTAGTTTTTAGTCCTTATTCCATGTAATTGTTCTTTTATGTCTTGGGTTTGGAATAAAGAGTTAATAAAAAAATAAATATTTATGCTCAGACTATGTATATGCACATAAAGCAAATGTGCATGACAAAGATTTCAAGAAAGGAAAATATAAACATTTATACAATGTACCTTGCTAACAAACTTTCTTTCCATGGTGAGCCTCATTGGAGCATGAAGACCCTGGATGTTGCGGAGCATTGCCATGTTCATTTTCTCTTCATTCAAGTGGTACTGAAATATTCAAAATGCAAATAAGTCAGGTTACTTTTTGTTTGTATGCAATCCCATTATTGCAGATTTATTTATTTTTTTGTAGTTCAATTTTTGTAACTTTTAATCTTCAGGACTATTACCAAATAGCTGTTCTGGTAATAAAATCCCCTGTGATTATGGTCTAAGAATACAAGTTGTCAGTAGGTGATAACCCTAACAAAGGAACTTTAATGGTTTGTTTACATGTATACCACATCAGATTTGAAGAGAGCATAGTACTTGCTTACAATATTTGGAAATATTGAGACAATATTGGGATATTCTTACTGCAGTGTGTTTGTATTGTAGTGCACAGGTATCCACACAAATGAGAAGGTCTAGAGCATACTCCGCCATGCTATTTCAGTGAAGTTTGGGAATCTCAGAAGTTACAACACCGAATGCCTCTGACATGGCCTAACATCAGTTATCTTACAGAAACAACTGAGACCTACCGTTAACATGCTGTCGGGATCATGGAAGAGCTTAAGAAATGTTGTCACTTGCTGTTAACAGACCAACTGTAGGTTAAGACAGGGGCGGCTGAACACTATTAATTGGTATGTAAAGATTTTGTCTCAAGCTGTGGCCAAATTGTATGTTTCTACTCTGCATTATTTTTTTTTAGTCATACTAGCTGTCCTCCAAATGCAACTTACAATAAATACAAATACAGATAACAAGACAAATTGAACCAAAGATACTCACACTTTCTTCAGAAAGCTTGAGAGGATGGGCTGCACCAAGATTGTTTTTAGTTGACCTTAGGCCATCCACAAGTGGATCTGGAACACCAAACGGGCCTTCTCGAACCGGAACATTGTTGACATGTTCCGGTTTCACTTTCAAAGAAGGTAGACAGAAACTCTAAAATATTATTTAAAAGATTAATTGAAATATTAAAAAGTATTTAGCAATTATAATATTTAAACAGCTAAATTATATATTCACCATTTTAAGATTTACACTTTTTTACAGAAGTAATAGAAATGAAGTTTACTACTGCACGTATGATCTACAACGAGGGCAGCAATCAGCAAGCGAATATTGTGATTTAAATGTTTAATTCAGCAAGTCTTCGTTTTCGAAATAAAGTTATTTCGCCGGAATGAAAAATGAAATTGTAATGAATTTTCAATGTCATACCTGTCAGTCAATAATATGAAATTGAATGACTTGCAGGCAGACTGAGTCATAGACATAGAGTAATGCTCATTTTAATTATACAATAAACAATAACCTGACTGACATGACATGAAGAAATGAAATGAACACAGATTATGTAGAGTACTATGAAATGACACAGACAATGAGACAGCATTTTCTTGTTTTTTGTGTTCTACTTTTAGTCAGAGATTTATTTATTTATTTATTTTTATAATTTAAAACTCCGACATCATTTTTTTTATTGAATTTGTTCCTCAGTCATAACTATTACTTCCTGTGTAACTTTCTTGAGTGTCTTCATCTTTTGAGTGATTACAATAACATTCCCTATGACGGCATTCCTCGGTGACGGCCTAAAGGACTGTATTACGATACAGCAAAAGTCCATTCGAAAATCACTCTACCGAATAGAATTCAATTATGGTAGGGATGCCTACATACGATAGCATCTAAATCGCTCAACGTGTTTAAAATGTGATGCCTGGGTAGGAAGGGGTGTGGGCCTTAATGCCCATAAGCCACTGCGACCTAAATAGATCTATTGTAGCTAATATGTCCAGTAACATTATGAGGTAGCAAATTACCAACTAATAAGCGAATGTTTTTATTTCACGCGGGCAAAGCGAGTGTACACTGTATTAATTATGATTTTAAAGATAGTTTTAATCTAATTTGCAAAACCTGTGAACAAAGAACAATTTCATGTAATTTAAGTATTTTCAAAACATATTTTAGTGAAAAATAAATCTGTACTGGTTCTTAATTTTTTTTTTTTTTGACATTTTCAATCGCTGCGACCCATAGACGTCCCACTGCTGGGCACTGGTCTCCCCCACAGACACTTCTGCGGGAGGTCTAGAGCATACTCCACCACGCTGCTCCAATGCGGATTGGTGGAGGGGTTAGTGGCCAACCCAGTGTCGAATTTTTTCAAGCCACCCGAAGGTCTTCGACAAGGCTTAACGACTGTTTTCAGCATTGAAAACAACCGGGACCGACGGCTTTACGTGCCCTCCGAAGCACGGTAGCGTCCATGAAATTTTGCCACTAGCGGTCACCCATCCACAAACCGACCGCGCCCGTCGTTGCTTAACACTTTCGATCACATTGAATCGAAGCGAGCCATTGGGCTATGGACGCTACATTTTCAATATGCCTATTTATCACCAAGTCATAATAAATGGTTTATTGTATACTGTAAAAGAGCAATAAGTATCTGTGTACAATCATATGAGTCTCACGGTGTACCACGCTAACATGGTCACCCTACTAAAACAGGCCAGCGAGAAGTTTCACAGCCTCTCTTTCGGCTCGCGTTTTATGTGACAGTACACCTTTTTTCTTTTCATGCGTTCCTTCCATGCGTACAACTTTTACTTTTATAAAACCTGGAATACACATGCTACGTAGTAGTACACAAGCATGCTAGTTTCGAGCAGTTGCTACTTAATAACAGACAATTAGCACGTGTATACGAAAAGAGCATGCTTGTTAATAAGCAAGCTACTTACAGTCAACCGGGGTAACATTGGCCCACTTTTCGGAATTAAATTGCAATAAATGTTTAAATTAGTGCGGAAGACTCATCCAAGAAGACTTTTTGATGGCTTTGAGAGCCACTGATTCTATAAACCTAGCAATATAATGATAGTTTCTTAGAAAAAAGAAATGAAAAAGTAATAAAACCGATGGGTTAAAGTTACAATTAGAGTTGGGGTAAAATTCAAAGTCAAAGTCAAGTCAAAGTCAAATAATTTATTTCGCTATGAGGTGATTAGACACGCTTAACGAAAGTCTAGGTACCTAACTAAAAACTACTTAAACTACTAACTGATCTATATAAGGCAAAGGATTAGCTATTGATTATTGAATGAATAGCTAATCCTACACAGGTGTCTAACTTGCCTTAAGATAAATTTACAATAATTACCTACCACTAAGCTAAGCTCTAAGTCACGATAGACTATCTATATGGTCATCGGCTTTAGGAAGAATTTACAATATTCTTATCCTATGCCCTAGTGTAGGCCGAGAGAGAAAAAAGCCGGAGGAAAAAACTCTCGGTACTCTTTTAAAATTCAAATTATTTTTTACAGAAAAATGCACAGTATGACCATGACATGATTAAGTCAGACACGAGACAGCCAATCGTGTATGCCAAGAATCACCCCATATGCCACCTGCTTACAATTTTTAGTATAATTAATACAGAAGCATAGTGATAGCCTGTCAGAGTTTAATTCAGTCCCATGCCTTTATATCATCCAAATACTCCTGAATATTATAATAAGCTTTTCGACATAATGTTTGTTTGATGGTTTTTTTAAACCTTTGTAAAGGCAGAGACTGAACCGCAGCCGGGACTTTATTGAATATTAGAATAGACATTCCTATGAAGGAACGACTTTTCTTACTAAGCTGGCATTTAGGAAACGCTAATTTGTGGCCGTTCCTTAGTGTTACATTGCGTAAGGCATTTAGGTCACTACGACTTACAAACTGATGCCTATTTTTACGAATATACATAATATTCTCATAGATGTACTGCGATGCAAGGGTTAGGATGTTTATTTCCTTAAATTTTTCTCTAAGGGAGTCTCTACTTTTCATTTTGTATATATAACGGATAGCCCTCTTCTGCAAAATAAAAATAATATTAGTATCAGCTGCATTACCCCAGAGTAAAATGCCATAGGACATTACACTGTGAAAGTAACTAAAATATACCAATCTAGCGGTATCGACATCCGCCAAACAGCGTATCCTTTTAACCGCGTAAGCTGCAGAACTTAGTCTATCCGCCAGTCGACAGATATGGGGTCCCCACTGCAACTTCGCATCAATGGTGATTCCAAGGAAAACAGTCGAGCTAACTAAGTTCAGTTTTTCACCATTTAGTTCCGGTTGCTTATCTACTTGTTTCACATTAGGTGCTGAAAATTTTATGCAATTGGTTTTATTGCTATTTAAGAGTAGGTTATTTACGCTAAACCAATGCACTACTTCAGAGAGAGCATTGTTTACATCGTCATAGTTAGTTTGTTGCCTGTTTAATTTGAAAATTAATGAGGTGTCATCTGCAAACAATACAATCTCGTTATTATTCTCTACCATATAAGGTAGATCGTTAATATATATTAAAAACAGGAACGGACCCAGAATCGATCCTTGTGGGACCCCCATCTGTACTAAAGACCCAGACGATCTTGTACCGCTTACTTCGACTTTCTGAGTTCTTTCGCTGAGATAAGAAATCAGAAGATTCAGTGCGGTATTTTTAATGCCATAGTGATTGAGTTTCCTGATTAAGGTTTCATGCTGTACACAATCAAATGCCTTGGACAAATCACAGAATATGCCCAGAGCATCCAATGAATTCTCCCAAGCATTGATAATATCAGTAAATAATTCAACTCCCGCATCAGTTGTTGAACGGCCTTTTGTGAAGCCAAACTGTTTGTTATGTAGGAGTTTATTACTTGTAAAGTAGCTAAGAAGTTGCTGGAGAATTATTTTCTCAAATATCTTACTACAAGCCGGTAAAATGGAAATCGACCCAGGCCTGGCCTGGTGCATGTTTTTTATGATTTCTCGCAAAATAAGTGAACTAGGTAGCATTGGCCACTAAATACTAGCAGAAAAATATATTGTCTACATCCAAAGTCAATATTTTTTGTACCTTAATTATGGTTTGTGAGGAAAATTTAGGTATGAAATAAAATGTTGCCCTATGAAACATATTTTTTTATTAAATCTTTTATTATTTGGTATTGATAGGAAAAATAGGAAATCAGGCTGTTATGGCCCTTCAAAATATCTAAATAATTGTTAAAAAATAAAATTTTAACCGAAAAGTAACTACTTAATTATCAAAAAATGCTGTAAAGTTATCCTTTCTAATCATCCCATTCCATCGCCAAAAATCATCATTTATATCAAAATAACTGCCTTTTCGAGTTATTTACGATTCATCTAAGACTTATGATTATTGTTAATTGATAATAGCACTATTTCTGGTCGATTCGTTAGCCAAATCCAACAATCTGTAGCCTTTGTCATTAAAGAGATTCGTCGTGAAAAAATCTTTTTCTATATGGAAAAAAAGATTTTTTCACGATATCGAATGTACTACATAAATATTTATATCAAATTCGACACATTTTCCAAAATCTGGCAACATATTAGTATGATAGTAAAATATTAGTGTAACCTTATCCCGGGCCAATGTTACCCTGATATAGTAACTCCAAAGTAGTTTTGAAATATTTTAGATGTTTCTAGAAAAAATACTGTATTTATATTGCAAAAAATTTATTAAATGATAGGCAGACAAGTTGGTAACACAATACATTGCAACTTACCATTCAAAACCTAATAAGAACAGCGCTGAATGCTACTTTTTATGACTGAGAAAAGTACCGTCTTTATTGCACTCACGAAAAAGGCAACTTTTGAATTTTGTCATTGACAAATGACACATTTCGGCGGGTGAAATACGTTTACGAAGATACCTTCTATCTTTTATTTGTAAAATTATTTTTTTATCAATTAAGGCAATCTGTAAAAAATAATAATAATCGGAAATATAATTTTGGGCCAAAGTTATAACTACGGCCAAAGTTACCCAGATTGACTGTAATCGCAAGCCGGTCTATTTTTCGTGCTAGTAAGCACACGGTGTGAGGTACGGGTGGGAGGGGGGTGACTCCAAAGCAAGTCTGAATACGTTCTATGCAAGCATGCTACTTGATATGTTTTGCTACTTTGAAATACTTTGAATTGTTTGTTTGCGTACGTAGTTCACGATGGCTCGATGGGGAGACGATAAAACTTAAAACTTTATATTTCTATACCAAAACTATGAATGTTTATGGATTGTGCGGTCACCATAATAAAAAAAACAAAATATCGAAAATGCGAATACTAGCATATTAGAATCGATGAACGATACCACTATAACTTTAAAAAGTGTAAAAACAAAGATTAAAAATTTGAGTTCCAGTTCCGCACCCAAATTCTTTTTCTTCGTCTATTGTTCCTTTTCACTAAAAGTTTCCTTATTAAATCTATTGCAAGTCGCATTTTAACTGAATTTAATTCATTCCGCAAAGAAATGTCCATTTTGATTGCTAAATAATGAGCATGTGTATCTCAGACGTGCTAGAAAGAAGCATGCTCTTAATAAGTATGCTCCTAGGTCAGTGCTTTCTAAGAGCAAATGTGCACACTGGGAGAGCATGCTATAAATGAGCATGCTACCTAGTAGCAAACAAGCATGCTTTTTTAGTAGCATGTGTATTCCAGGCTTAAGTATGGAATGACATAAATGTCACATAACGATGCTTCACCGTGGAATTATGTAGGTACCTGAATTGAAGAAAACCCTGAATTTTTTTGTTTCGTGTACCGTGTTTACTTTATGTATTCTATGTACACCACATTATAGAATTACTTATCGAGCTGATCTCTGGGAAAGTAAATAATAACTCTGTGCTATTAGAAACGTAGCCTGCATTTCAAAATTAAAACCCAAAGATTATCAGTGTGTTTATCATATAAATAATCTAAGGTGTTTATAATCATAATGATAGGTGAAATACTAAGATTCTGGTTCAGGCTTTTTCAAGATTACAGGGTAGATGCGGATGAGTAGTGTTGCATGCTCGTACCAGCGGTAATAGCTTATTTATTTAGTGGATACACAGCCTATCACTTGAGAAGATCTGGGTTCAAGATCCAAGCGGCTTCGCAGTAAATTATTTATCCAGGTTATGTGCGTTTTTTATTTACCTCTGCAGACCTCAAGTTACTATCTATAATATATTATCTTCTTTCAGGATCTAAGGGTTAAAAAAGTAGGCTATTTAACACAGTGATTCGATTTGAAGTCGAATACTTAGAATTAAAAAACGTGTATACGTTGTTACCAGGTTTCAGTTATGTAAAATTAGGGCTGCCATCTCTAAAAGCAGCCCCCCGGACCAGAAGCGTAAGTTCCCCGGATTTTGGACCTTTCACCCCGGACATTTCAATACTTTTTTCATACACTTATACAATGTATTCAGTATTTTTAATAACATCAAAATGTCCTCAAATTTTAAAATAGAAAAATCAGAACTAAAACTTAATAAACTTTGCTTACTAAAGTAAAAAGTGCCTTGGGTTAGCTACCTACGGACGTGTGCGACAACACTCATAGAACTGTATAACTAATTTAAATTAAAAAGAAAACTACTTATAGTTTTTAATTATTTTGTAATTCTATAAGCAATAACATTAAAATGTGGTGTGGTGTAAAAACAAAGTGGTGTAGTTTTATTTACATAAATTATGGGAACGGGATCTGATCGAAAACCCGGACTTTTATTCCGGACCGGACCCGGGTTTCACCCGGACTACAATTAAAACCCCGCCCGGACGCTCCCCGGACGTCTTCCTAACTATGACAAATCCGGGGAAACCCGGACGGATGGCAGCCCTATATAAAATGTACTTTGTGTATCTCTACAAATGCTTTATCTATCTAATAAATTACAGAGTACAATATTACAAACTCAGAATACAAAGATTACAAAATAGATCATTCAAACATGGAACATAAAGATACTGAATCCATTCTTTCAAGTCAAACAAATCAAACTGCCAATTTTCACGTCGTAGCGTATTTTTCGTTTACAAATGTTACTTTAACACTGTATTTTATTTTAATAATTAACTTATTTTTGATAACTTAAGTACTTTATATTTATTAAGGCTCAATCATATTAGTTTTTACACTAATTTTAATTTACCCACTTAATTTTATAAACAACCTACTACCTGTTTTCTATACCTACGTAAAGTTGTACCTATCTAACAATGGCAGGGCGCGACGGATCCAAAAAAGAAAAGGAAATGGTAAGTAACGAAAAGTACTGAACAAAAAATGATAACGATGAAATATTGCCTTTTTATCCACTTTCTTATTAGGTACTACAAAAGTCGTTAAATGGCTTATGTAGATAGGTATTGTTCTGTAATTAGTAGCTTTTCCCTAATTTTAAATAATGATGTACCTACCTAGGCGTATTGTTAGTTTTATAGTTCGCTATTATATATACCTATAGAGAGGCTCCAGTTGGTAGACATATACAGATTTCGCCCTGGACAATAGCATCGCAATCCAACCAAGGTATCAAGTATCTAGTAGAAGATAATAATATCTATGTAAAATATCGTCTTGTAACCTATTAGGTACTTTTTAAAACAATTGTGTTTCTGGAAAGGCGTTTCAACATTGACCATAGCATAGATTAATATTATTTACATTGACGGTTGACAATCTTAACGGGGTCCTGCACGAAATTCCGCAAAATACCTACCTATAACATTTACACAAGTTCTAGTTTGTAGTGTAGGATGTGTACCTAACTAGAACAAGAAACAATATGGAAAAATACGGAGCGTGTGAAGATGGTAATAAGAATATTTATTTTACCACGCTACGTCCTCTTCATTTAGGTACTCTCAGCGCATCTGTGACTGACTTAGAACGGGACTAATATTAATAACAATAACCAATTGACTAGTAACTAGGTACTTACAATTTACGTAAATTCTATTTGCCTATCTTTCTCATACCAATTACCATCATTTATAGATGCTTAATTACCTATTACCATGATCTTTTATCATTGATTTAATATAATCATAAAAACGTTATACCGCATAGCTACCTACTCCTCAGTTGATTTAGTAGTCTATTTGTATTTTTGTTATCTTAAATACTTACAATTAAACTACAGGATCCAGAAGAACAGATGCGACGGAAGTTCCGCGCGAAATGTTTGTTCCGAGCCCTAGGTCGACTGGCCATGGCAAATGTGTACTGGCTGATAGAGGCCTCTGACCAATACGAGGGCCTGGACGATGTGAAGCGACGGGTGGAGCAGGCCGTGCGCAAGAAGGGCAAGAAGAAGCAGCTTCTAGGCATAAACGTATACAACTGCAGTACAGTTAGAGGCACGAAAGTGTAGCTCTGAAATTGAATGCGCAGAAGCACAGAAGGTAAGGTATCTTGGGTGGGGCAAGCTGGTAGTCAGTTGTAAGCGCTGATTGGTTCGCCAGTCGCGGCCCGCATTGATACCCTATGCGCAGCTGTCCCCTCCGAATATCGTTCAGAGATACACTTTCGTGCCGGCTTTTATACCTACTTGTTACATAGACCTATAACGTCTTTTGATAACGGTGGCGCAATGGTGAGTATTCATGACTGCCGCACCGCGGGCACCAGGTTCGGATCCCGGCCGTGGCAAATATAGACTTTAAGATGAGTATTACTCTTATACAAGCCTTCACAATCTTTATGTTTGTTGTTATTATTGCAGGATAAAACATTACTTAACAAACCCGCTGAAGAGCGAACTGAGCAAGAGAAAAAATATTTATATCGCATTATTGGCGGACTTAAATGTTTTAAACGATATCCGAACGTGAGTTAATTTCTTTTTTTTGTCATGTTATTGGATTCCTCTCGATTCCTTTTTGGATTTTTCGATTGGTCCCTATAGGTAATCTTATCTAAACAAATCTGTCCTTATTAATTGACATACCCACTTCCTCATTTTATTGATAGGTAAAGATGATTCAATGACTATGATCTACATTACTAAATTCCTCCTAACTCTATGATGAAATACATGATTTAAGCTACTTAACTTTTGACATTTTGCTAGTGGCTGTACCGACACAAACAAGATTTGTTGGGGAGCTTGTGACTTGCGTATCAAATCTATTTTTTTGTGTTTTTGATCAACAACATGTATTGTACTATGTACCAGTGGTCACAGAACATAGGTCTATAGGTCAAGGTCTAAAGGTATGTAACATAGACAAAACGTTTATTTTTAGTAAATTCCTTGTTTTATAACACGCTTTTATTAGATTGGTATGTATGTAACGGAATCTTTAAACGTGATTTTCGCCCACTTCACAACGTCGGATTAATTTGAAACTTTGCGCACTTATCAAGAGACGATGACAATGCCATAAATAAATAAAAAATCTACATCTAAACTCTTCTTGAAACACTCCATATCGAATCTCGAAGGAAAAGCCATAATTAAAAGCTTATTCCACAAGACTAGTTCGTTGTAGGTTTGGAGTCGATTCGGTATGGATGAAACTGTAAACCTTTATAGTGCGATAGTTGAATGAGGTTGGTGATAATAGGTTATGTTTTCTTCCGACCATTCACCATGGTAAATATACCTTACGGTAGAGGACAGAGAGGTAGCCCCGTAGGCGGAGGTCCTCCATTTTTTTTAAAATTAAAATTTCATATTTAATTGAATAGCATGTTAAGAGGAAGCTGGCAGCCGTAACGTATTTCAAGTACTACGGTCCCGGGCGCACCATCGTGCGGCAGCACCAGGAGGCGCACGCGCTGTACTTCATCGTGACGGGAGACGTGGTGGTCAGCCAGATGGTGTTCGATGAGCTGCTGCAGCAATACGTCTCGGTGGACGTCGGCCTTATGCACCCTGGGGACATGTTCGGGGAAGTCTCTTTGCTGCATAACATCCCAAGAACCGCCACAGTCACGACTATTGGTGAGATGGTATCGCAATCAGAATTCATCATCATCATCACAAACCTTTCTTTGTTCCACTGTTCGGCACGGTCTCTTCTCAGAATGGGACGGATTATGCCTTTGATTAGTATTAGGATTGACAGACTTCACATGCCTTCGAGATTATTATGATGAACTCTCAGGCATGCAGGTTTCCTCCGATGTGTCCTTCACCGTTATAGCAAGTTACATTTAATTTCTTAAATCGCACATAACTTACAAAAGTCATCGTGCCGCTTGGGTTGAACCCGGACCGCTCGAGTGAGAGGCGAGTTCGATTGCCACTGGGCTGCTGGCTGGGCTGGCCGCTAAATAAGAATTATTCAACGTAAAATTTACTCCACATACCTATTTGCACAGAATTATGTTTTTATAATTTTCCGTAAAACTTATAATTTCAGTAATATTATATAATAGGGAAATAAAATTTGCTTATACATTGTAATCAAGGTGGTGGTATAAATTGTATGATCACAAACTTGAACGAATCAATTAACTCGAAATACAGCAATCTCTCTATGTTATATCCTTAAAAAGCACTTATCCTGTTCTATATTTAGGCCATGTCTCCAATAGCAACCAGTCTCCGAGATATTTACAAGGCAACCAACAACGGTAACTGGTAACTATGCGAGGGTTGGTGAATAATATTAGAGAATCTCTGTCTACCTAACGATCATCAATATTATTGCCACAGGGCATTGTGAGTTACTTGCTCTGATGAAAGAAGATTTCAAAAATGTTCTCCAGGCTTCTATTCAACAACAATGGGACGAAGTTCGCCACGCAATGTCCGCCTTCACTTACTTTGACGCTCTCGACGAGGTGAATATTTGAATACATTTCCGTGTTATGAATTTGAATGTGGAGGTAGAGCTTATACAATCAATAGATAATTGACGTTTGATTAATTATCAGGTGGCCCGCCGTGAAGGTTGCATAGTTGCCAAAATGAAATCGTACTCACCCAATGAAACGATTCTTGGAGATGGCGTGGGAGTCGCTAACTTCGTCTACTTTATTCTATCAGGAAAGTGTCAAATGATTGAATCTATGCAAGTAATTGTTACAACTCGTCTTGGTCAAGATTTCTATACATTATATGATCCTTATGTAAGTATTTTAGAAAATGTTTTAGATTTTCAAGACTGTTTTGTTGTTAGTGTCTGTTTTGCAAATCTTTTAAAACCTCCATATTTTGCCTTAATATAGCAAATCACAGAGCGATCGTTATCTGAGTACCTGACTGACTAACTATCGAGTATTCTGTCAAGGTCCTAGATAGTTATTCCGTTATTAAGTTTACAATCTATAAATATCCCTTGTATTTACAATTAAATAATGATCAAGGTTCCAGTTGAAGAAAGTGAACAAGATTTCGATGCTAAATATTTTGGCGCACTAAAAACTGCGGACAGGAGCAGTCGGTTATCTGAAATGACGTCATCAGTCAAAGATAAAGCTAGCAGCCAAGTAAAGCATTCCTTCTCGAAGACAGATACCAGCGGTCATGTAAACATTTCCAAAACAGAAAGAGATTCCTCAAAGGACATAGGCAGTGAAGAACGACTGCACAGTGCACTTAAACAGGAGAAACGATCAAGTTCCTTGAAAAGTGAAAGTGCCCATATAACTATAAGTGCAGTGGTGTCATCTAAAACTGAAGGGATTGAATCACTCAAAGATGAACCAATAAAGGGGAAGTCAGAGGATTTGCTAAAACCTGGTGAAAAGGAGCAACGCGCTTCAGTAAGGTAGGCAACCAAATTATAGGTACGAAAAGTCTTTCCTGTTCCAGCGCCCCACGCTTTTACAATCAAATATTATCATTAAAAGCACATAGTTTACATTTCAGCCCAGAAATAGAGACAACTTGAACGATCCATAATTTATATTTGGTTTTTACGTGCATTTATAAAAGCGTGTTTTTCTAGTTTTTTTCAATCTATTAATTTAAAATTTTTAACGAATAGACCAAATTTAATTTTCATAGATATTAGATATAGCAAGAGAAATTACGAAGTTTCATACAAACTTTAACCGCTTTTTTCCCTTAAGGGGTGGAATTTTGCAAAATCCTTTCTTAATAGAGTCCTTACAAAATTTTTATTGTAGGTTCTCCTCACTCACCAGCGGTTTAGGCTGTGCGTTGATATATAACCAATAAATCAGTGATCAGTCAGGACCAAGTATTTTATATACATATTTAGATTGAATTGTGTATCTTTCATTACAGACTTAGCGTGGTTCCTGCAGTAATGCCTGCTGCGCCGCCGAAGAATATTCGCACGTTCTTTATGCAGGTACTCGCCAAACTTTATGATTTTTCTGATTTACGTATGTACACTTAAATGCACAGTAACTACAAATATTTTGGACGACAAACGGGGAGTGGTCTCGGTCACCCGCGCAGTCTCAGCTCAGCTTAGCCTATTACACCCGCCATGATCAATGAGCGGGGGCTAAGTTCAGGGGCTCAAATTCTGACTAGGTAGGTATTCTACGAATATGATTTTTTTCTCTTTAACATATTAGTATCTGCAACTTATCTAACGAGTGGTTCTTATAATTTCAATTCTAATTACGCCTAGCGATATAATTAATTTTATTCATTTATTCGTCAACAACATGCTTACTTTAAACACCAGTCGCATAAGTGTAATACAATAGAACAATGAGAAAAATGTTTATACAAATAGTTACTTTAATAATTTTAAGGACTTAGGTACACTAAAGCATTATACGTTCTTAACATTTAAATAAACTTGGTATTAATTTACTTACAGAAAAGGCTTAGCCTTGTCAATGAATACATGAAAAGCTAAGCTGTTTATGTTTAATATGAAATACATTTGCCTAGCCTATCGTATCCTGGCCCTCTCCAGCAATCCGCAATGGAGCAGCGTGGTGGATAGCCTTAGGCCTTCCGCAGCTGTGTCTGTTGTCCCGTGCAATACAGTGGGACAATAGATGTCCCACTGACCCAATACAGTGGGACGATAGTTGTCCCACTGTATTGGGTCTATATGTTGTATAGGTTGTAGGTCTATAGGTTGTAGCTACACTGTAGCTTATGATAATGCGTAATGATTCTAATTAACGGCTTGTTGCATTTTTGATATTATTTAGAGAGCACACAAACAGTTCGAGATCAGGGGTTTGTGAACTTATTATATTAAGTAGCCTTAAGCCTCTAGCGAAGCTGGCAGGATAAAAACTCGCTGGCGCATGGCGGTTCGCGTCCATTGCTCTACATCTGCTGGGCACAGCAATCTCAATTTGGCTTACCCGCGTTGTTTATTATTATTAGACCAAGTATTAGGTGAAAAAAGTAAACTGTGACGTATGCATTTATAACTTAAGTGTACATAAAAATCATTTGCAGTGCTTAAGTTTCATTTTTAATGTCCGTATACTAATCGGTGAAATCAAAATTGGGCTCCAGATTGGTAACCTTTTTGACAAAATTGATGATTCGAACCCAGATCTTAACTAAGGCACATTGTTTTTGTTTAACGAGGGAGAAACCTTGAAAAGGTACCCGGACGAAGCCGGTGCCCTCCGGCGCTGCGCCCAAGACGGGCTCTTCCCGGTTTACACAACGCTATGCAGCCACAAACAGCGTCGTCTTTCCCGGGGTCACATGATGGACGGTTCGAGCTCCCCCTATCCCTCTCACCGCCCGCAACCCCAGAAGTCCCTTTTTAGTCGCCTTTTACGACAGGCAGGGGCTACCGTAGCACTATTCTGGTCCCGAGCTACAGGGACTAACTACGGCGCCTACGCCTTAATTAAGACGCTGATTAAATAATTGCAGATTAAACACACACTCGTTGAATACTAAAACTATGTAGTTCCGTTGTATTCTGCAAGTATGATTTATGTATTACAACAGTAACCAAATACATACTTACATTCAACACATGTACCTACGGTCATTAAACGTGTGGATATAATGAACAGGATTTCATTTTAAAATGCATACTATATTTTACTAAACGATATTAAACAGATAATATGTCCAATATATATTTTTTTATTTTATCAATTAGATATCGATATATTATAATTTATGTACATACATAAATAATATTATTATGTTTTTTCAATTTTAATATGTAAAATTGAAATCGTAATCAAAATATTTGTGAACTGACGATGGATGATTGACAATATAACTTAACGCTTGTATTGCCCTGGAGAGTATTTTACACCAGTTAAAAGCAAGTCGCATAGCTCCTATATGTCAGGTCGTGGGTAAGCCCATTGCTATCAATATTATCACCAATAGCTCGGAGTTTACGTACGTGTACAAATCCAAACTCCGAGCTATTGGTGACAAAATTGCTTTAGAATGTGCCATTAGAAATACACTATGGTAATTTCTTCGCCTTTCACTCGTTTCTGAGTTATTAGGTACATAACTTTAAAGTTATGTAATTAAGTAATTTATATATAAATTATATCTTAACACTTCCGCGTTATGTAACGTATAATATTAAATAATATTTTTGAATACGAATAAACTTTGACTTATTTATTTTGTAGGTGTGCCAGTTGAATTCCGGGTCTAGTTTTGGTTTCGGGGAGAATATGCGGGATCGCAGGATTGTGGCGCTGACCCCGGTGGAATGCATGCTGCTGCCTAAGATATGGTTGCTTCAACGCAATACGGCAAACATTTGGACCCGGATACAGCATTATCTAGAAAAGAAAGTGGGTTAATTTTTCCTTTCTTTTTCCTGTATGTCTTAGAAACTGGACTGGTTCTATTGCTTTGCGTTACCCTTTGTTTCCCTATGTAGTAATGGAATAGTTCGGTAAATATAAGTATGTAGTATTGAATATAGTAGTACCTTTTTTATGTTAAGTTGACTGTTGATACCATGCGAGTGCATTATCCACACTATAATACGTTTATGTTTGCAAGTTGTTTCGAGTTTCGTCCTGATAGATGAATTTAATTATTCAATATCAAAGCAAACATGTTTTTATTTTGTTTACCGCGTACTGATCTTTACCTCTTATCTGGCGTTTCCAATTTTCTACCGATTGCACGTGAGATACGGCCCAAAATTACTAATGATAATTTTTGACGATTTGTTTTTAGATACCAACGAAGAAGCAACTGTTCAAGGAGTTCGTGGCGGCACGACAGTGGACTGAGTTCCGCGATCAACTAGTTATTGACGTAGTGTCTCGCTCAAACACTGTCAACTGGACTTCGGTCCACGACGTGCCTTACTCTATTCGTATGGAGGAAATGCTTGACATCTGATCCTTAAGCAGCCCTAATAAGTCACTTGTTTTAGAAATAACCCTATTTCTCTAGAAAAACTTCGATATCATTATTTTCAGTTATCTGAAATACAATAACATACAAAATTTATTATCTGCTAGAATCTGAGTACGGTTTTCTAGTTTTAGACTCCCATTTCGCTGAAATGTGTACTCAGTAAAAGGTAATTTTTATTTTTTTTATATGTTTCTATGCTTCTGGCTTCAATAATTGAAGTCTGCTATGGTATATAACCCCTCCGATTCCGAGAAGAGACTCAAGCCCAACAGTGGGACAAAGAAAGGGTTGTCGTGGTGGTAGTGGTTATTTTCTTCTTATCCTGACAATACTTTATGCTCCATTTCAGTTGTATATTGAGTCGTGCCTTGCAGTTTAACCGATATTAATTCTAAGTTATTAGTAACTTAAAAAGTGTGTGATTGTTTTACATATTATATTATAATGTATCTGAATAAACTGAATAACTGGTTTTATTTCAAAAGCACCTTCGTATTGTATAGACCAAATAGGCAAAAGCACATTTAATTCAGAATATAGGTAAGTACCTATTTGTACGTGGTAGGCATACCTCACAGGCCATGTTTTCACCCGACTGCGCGAAGCAAAGAAGGGTACCTAATGTGTTAACAATAATTTATCACTATGTATGAATGTTCCTCTATGGCGTTCTAGAGATCAAACGAGTGGCGATTTTGGGGATACTTAACTACGTCAAATGATTAGTTTTTTAGGTATTTAAAAATCATTCCAAGATTCAATTTATAATTTTTCATTTTAATTAACATTTAAGGATATAGCTATTTAGTGTTGATTAAAAACCATTTTCGCAAATTTTA
The DNA here is from genome assembly GCA_944567765.1 of Carterocephalus palaemon. Lineage (NCBI taxonomy): Eukaryota > Metazoa > Arthropoda > Insecta > Lepidoptera > Hesperiidae > Carterocephalus > Carterocephalus palaemon. Next base: position 7,095,295 of record OX155642.1, read on the forward strand.
TTTTGTTTTACAACTGCAAGACAACTGCAAATGCAACCTGTATTCGGTTGAACTGTGCGTTAAAATGTCAGTCAGTCAGCCTCTTAATAAAATTAAATAAATATTTTGAATAAATAAAAAGTGAAAGTATATACTCCACATAAGGGGATCGAATTGTACTAACGTTTCGTAGGATTTAGTTAATTCTGACTCATTTAAGTAGATTGGATTGCCTTATATATTTACAGCATGCAAATCGGTGAAGGCGGAGGCCTCGTAGGTTTGCGAATTTAAAATTTCAGGCACAAAACAGCTACTTAAATACATTGGCGTACCCACACAAATATTTAATCTCCTGAGATTCTAATTTATACATTTCCTTATTAATTCATTGTAGAGATTTGTTCGGGTCAATGGAAATCATATTTGGTCCATAATCTGACGTAGCAATAGGTGAACATAGCATACATAACATAACATCACGCTTGTATTTCTCCGAAGGCTTATACAGAGGCGTGTAAACACCCGCTTATATTAAATGTGGATGACATTTAATTTGTAAAACGGCATGCCTGAAAGTAATCCATATCAACTAATGTTCTTTTATTAACACTCTATTAACTACACTAACCATCCCAGTCTCAACTTCCACTATCCTCCAAGGATAGTGGAAGTTTAGACTGAGAAAATTTATACGGTATTAATACGGTGTAAGTATATTAAAGTTCGGTGGACTTCAAATCTTTCCACGAAAGTTTTTTTTGCAGTCGGACCCGCGTGCAAAGGAATAGAATTTGTAGTAGGAGGTACTATAAGTAATATAGGATACTACAGAGCAATTAGCTCTGTATTTTGTAAGATAAATGAAAATTTAAATAACTGTAGATAATTTAAATAGTGGTTCAATAAAGATGCATACATAAATAACTAAAAATATGTGGTCATGTTGTAGCTTAAAACGAACCGAAACTAGATGACATAGTTGAAAGCGCAGAAGTTATAAAAGAAAATTCAATAAATTTATAATAGCCAACGCATAGAGCAACGCACGCGATGACGCCATTACCAACATTGGCGCGCATCTCGTACCAACGCGACTGGTTTTGGCGCGAAGCGCCCACGCGACATCGTTCCATCTACAACAGCCGCACAGTGAAGCAAACAAGTAACAAACAGAATTGCCCAGCATTCGACCGCAGTGCACCGCGACGACCGAGCGCCACGCTATACCTCGACGACAGCTACGGCTGATCGAAAATTCGCGATTAAACTGAACAAAATAAACACTTGATTTGTAACGGTAACTAAACAATTTCAGAACCAACCTCAGAGAAGTAACGTTTAACTAAAACAGTAATACATATGTGAAAATAAGTGTCAACATAAACAACGATATAAAACCCAATTTCTGTTTACGGTTTTGGTAAGTCTAATACATCTAAATACATCTGTTTCACTAACTATTTATTGTTCATCATCACTAGCAACTCTTCACTGGGCCACTTCAAAGTTAGTCTACCTGAGCCTCCATGTTCGTCAACAGCGGATTTGCCACAGTGAATTCATTTATGGACATTCATGTTCCCTCAACATGGTATCCTTCGTATAAACCTTCATGGTTAGTCAGATTATAATTATTCATTACATTTACTTTTCGTGTTCATCATCACATCACTACCAACTGGTTCATTAGTTAGTGTTAGTGTTTCGATTCACCCAATGAAATTGAGAAACCGATTTCACAATTTCCGCTGAAAATGCATGTGTTTATAAGTTTAGCACTCTACTACACCATCGGACATGCACTAGCCACTCGGATATTTCCGGTTTCAACCAGATATTATTATAATATTAATACGTGAAGCAAAATCTTCCCACTCCTTTTTACGAAAATCACATTACGGCGGTGAATGAAATTTAATTAGCACAGTTAAAGCATAAATGGACAATTTGCAGAAAGCAAAAATGTATCTTTGATTATAGAGATACCTTAATAACGTACAAACTTAAAATTTAACAAAATATTTATGGTCGAATTTCGAACACTCGGCGACCACTAGTTTGAATTAATGTACCTACGTAAATTGTGAATCGGCATTAATAAGGATTCTGTCGTAATGCCGTTCACCGAACACACCCATACTTTAATCACACCGCAAGTGTTGCAATTTAGAGATGGAGCTCTTTTCATTAGATATGCAAACTTGTTCGATGGAATATGTCTCGAGCGCAGCCTATGAACACAAACGCCAACCAATCAGAGACAGCCCTCGGAAATTGACAATTGAACGCTTCAGAGTATGATTTCCATTTTCAGTAGTTAATGTGAAAAAAAATGCGTATTGTGTTAAATTGTAACATTGGTATGGGTATGAAGAAGTATTTCGAAGAGTTTGGGGAGCAGTAGGTACTACCGAGTAGGTTTTTTTACAAGGAATTTGAGCATATGGTGTACTCGTATATCCATGAATACAGACAACATTACCGCCTCACCGCCTCGATAATTCGTCTCACACTGCTGGTTTCAGTCAGCGGCTTATTTTGCATTCTTGAATCATTCATTTTGACTTACCTATTATATTTTTCTCAGAACTGAGAAAAAAATATTATTTGAGACATAATTATTTTATCTACGAAATAGTATAACGGTAATATGTTCTTTATCTGGCAGTTGTAACAGATTACTTCACTTACAATATCACTTTACAACTTACTGTAGTTTCCGAACTAGATACTGAGATAAAAGGCATATGTTAACAGATATCGCATAGGTTTAAGTTTAACCTAAGTATTCTATTCTATACTGACTTGAAAAGTTTTCTTTATTGAAGCATGGAAATTACTAGTAATTTAAAGTAACTAGGCGGGCAGAAGTGTGATATTCTTGGCTTTGATGGGATCCCTTCTTCAATAAAGGGGAGAGTGTTTTACTTGTCAATGTGTCTACATTGTTGTCTACATTGACAAGTAAAACTGAAGTAGTGATTTAAAGTGATTGACAAACACTATTCCTGTACTATACATAAGTAGGGTTCCGTATTTTTCCATCAAAATATAGTAGTTTTTGTGTAAATTTAATTATATTTTCTACGTGTTTTACACGACTATCTACAAAAAAAAATCTGTAAAAGAAATTTTTAATGGAATTTAGTACTTAATTTTGCTTACCATACCGTTCTTTTTTTAACTTGCTATATTTATATACTTACTTTTTGTAATTAGTTAGATATTACGCGTTAAATTGTAATCATACCTGATTTTGAATTAAATTTTGATATTTTGCTACAAATTATAGCCATTATTACCAAAAATAGCTTTGTAAATTACCTGGTTAGTAACGTACAGTCGCCAAATATCGTCCCCAAGCATAATTTCGTCCCCTTCAATATCTACTTTTTTTAAAACCGATATCTATTATCAGTAACCCGAACCGAAAGCTAGTTGCATTAGTCAGCCTTTGTGTAGAGGTGAGTGCGTTACGACGTGCGTTAAGACAGAAATTCGAAAGTAAAAAAAAGTGTTCAAGTTGAGTAAATATGTCGAAGAAAAAACTGTTTCTCGCACATAGATTTTTACAATAACTGTCTCAAGTTACTTACTGAATCGCTTTGAGATAAATTTGAGTTAGGTAATTGATTTTCATGGCTGCTTGGGTGAATGCAAAACATAAAATCTGATATGAAATAATATAATAAGCAATAGCAGTGATCAAGAAGCGTAATTTTTCTACCTATTAATTAATACCTACGATACAACGTTAAGTAAGGTAACATTATACCTAAATGTATATGTAACAGCAGTTGAGCATAGGTAGTCTGCTCACTCATGCAAATATGCAATAGTTATCTGAGTGAGACTAAACAGATCACTATCTATGCCTACGAAATGATCGACTATAGAGCGAGTCACGGTAAGCTTCATTAACATACCGATATTTTAAGGTTAACGAAGCCATTTTAATGATTGCCCTTGCCTTGTCGCAGGCGGTTATCATGAAACTTTGATGAGAACGTAGTAGACTATGGAGTACATTACAGTACCTATATATAAATATAATATACCCTATACCACACCTACTTCTCACTGTTACGGTCATGATTTTAAAATAGCCAATGACATCTTGTTATTGCTGGAATAATTTATCTTTACTACTCCAATTTCTTTGTAATTTAGACCTAACTACGAGTATCTTTACCTGCGGTCTGCCCGCGTTAAATCTTTTTCCGTGTAGAACTTTATTAATACCTCTACCACAAAACCTACATCTACATCTACATTAGCCTCTACCATAAAGGAATGGTTTAAAATATAAAACAGCATATATTATTATAGCCTTTTTCGACAGCAAGTTACACCATAGATTATTACTAGGTAATCAAAATCATCAAAAAAAATCATCGATCATATCGATTATTAATCGATTAAAAGTCGAACGATTATTTACAGTGTTGTCCATTTCATGCGAACCATGTAATTTTCCGGAATAAAAAGTATATTTGTGTGTATTTTACTATGTTACTCTTCAGGCCCTGTACTATTTAGTATATCTGTGCATAAAATCACATCGACCCAGTATTTGGTTGAGTAGAAGGACAAAAAGTAGGCATATTCTGTATATTTAATAAGGATATTTAATAATATACTATATTGTACTCATTTAACTATTATGTTCCTAGGCTCACCTTCATATGATAAAAACATCTAAATATAAATGACCTATGACAGTTATATACATATTGGTATACCATAATTGAGCTTATTCAGTTAATACTTTGTTTCAATCTAGAATAGATGTACTTGCTCAACGATAACACGAAGGGGTGACTTTATATGGATAGCTACCGAAGGAAACCGTTTAGCTACAAGGTGAAACTGCGTAGGTTTCGAAGCGAAGCAAAGGATCCAGAACGATGAAACGAATGGCCCAAATACGATTTTATTCATTTTTCATGATGACAGCGACTCGTACGACCTGGCACTGAATTAGCTTTTCTTTCAGACAGAATGACTGGAACGCCTTTTTGTTAGTAAAAACAAAATTATGGATTCATGGCGCTGCGCTGTCTACGTTTATTGCTTAGGTACAGACGAAAATTATGACGTATTGCAGGCTTGTGGTTGATTCTAGTGCTCGACACGAGGCTTAAAGTCTATTCTAAGTCACGGACCTATAAATATATTTTAAACGTCCATGTCTAAGTCTGATTAATATTTATCTATCTATATATAGGTATATAAAAGGAGAAACTGACTGACTGAATCAAAGCAGGGCCTAAACTAAAAGGGTTAGAAACTTAAAATTTTGCACAGGGGTTCCTTTTATAACGAAGGGGAGCACTAAGAAAGGATTTTTGAAAATTCATCCCCTCCTAATTATAAATCGCTCCTAGCTACGTGATTACTAAAACGCTACCACTCGCTACTTATTTCTAGCTGTTAATGCGTCAATTTATTTTGAATAGTGAATTCTTGAAGATAATAACACCAAACGTAGATAAAGGTAAGTGTACCATATAATAGTGGTTATGGTAATATTTTTCCTATTCTTATACATATACTTAGTGTAATAAATCAGTTCCGTCATATAGCTCGTATGAGTGTGGGCGCCGTATGAAGGCGACGCGCACAATACACGAGTGGGCCGCAAACAGGTATAGAACCTGTTATCTATCGTTAAAGATGTGCATAAATCATTTATTTTAGTTTAGGTCTTATGCTCAAAAAATAAGTTTCTTGTATTTCCTTAGCAAGAGATAAGAGATCAATGAATTTATTATAATTCTTCTTTGCTTGTAAGGTTGATTGGATAGCTTATGGTGTCAACGCACCTTAAGCTACTCAACCATTGAGTTGGCTACGGGTACATTGATCTATTAAGAGGATATCACAAGCGAACAAGTCGACACTTTTTCCATACAAACGTAGTCCCCTGTTTCCTCCTAGGATAAAGAAGTTACAGAAGAGAAAAAAATACCATACGATTTATACGTACCTACCTCTGCCATGACTGTACGTTTTGTTTTTTTTTCATAATTTGATTAATAGAAGAGAAAAAAAATCATTTAAAATCAAAAAAATCGACTTTTTTTACATACATTTTCAAACATCAAGCAAACTGGTAATTACTAACATATCCCAAAAAAGCAAAACGTACGGGCATAGCTTAGACCCTGTTCTACATTTTAACTGAAAGAAATATTGAAATCGGTCTAGATTTCGAGGAGGAAACAGGGGATTACGAAAGGACGATTTTCTTAATTTTACGTAGGTAAAATCAGTTCGAGAAAGCACTTCTCTCTATCGCACGCTAAGGGGCTCAGCGCGACGGCAATATTTTTGGTAAAAACCTATTCTTCAAAAGTGACGGTCGACTGATATCCTCTTAAGTAAAAATGAGCCATTTAAAGGTGATCATATAATGTTAGTAGGTAATTATGCCATAATTTTATTAATGTCGTTATTATTCCATCACTGATATCCGAACATTTTTGTTAGCACTGTTAGCAAAATTTGCGTTTAACTTAAAAGTATAGTTATATCTGTATTTACTTATTTATTAATGCGTAGAGAACGTTTACTGGGTGAACAAGCAGCCGCTGTGCGATGTTTGTAATTTAAGGAAAAACAACTTTCTACGTTGCGTGGGGGCCTAGTCCGACTCAATCAGCCCATATTTGCAAAGAAAGACTTAAATGTTTCTTCCGTTACTTACTTTATTTTATCCATCTTATATAAATATCGCCATTCTACCAACGAATCATGTACCTAAGACTTCCTAATTTCTTCCATTCTTCTAAAAATTCGCATTATCAGGTGCTTTAACTATTACTTAGAGCAATATAATAACCAACTTAATAAAGACTATTAATAAAATACAATCTATTAATAACAATAAAAAAATACAAAAAAGGAATCATTTCGCTTTGTCGTGTAATGTTGTATTGTAGTACCCAAGAGGCTAGGACCATATATTACTTTATAGTATAGCTAAACCAAAGACAATAACAATCGTATAGATACGAGTATATTAATAATATCACAATCATTGTGGTAAAATACCCGTAACTTTGAGTTTGGAGTAGCACAGAACACGTTATATTATGTATTATGGTACGTACGTACGTAGCCGCAGGCAGTAGACGCTACAGGTACTTACTTATATTAACTAATCTACTCGTATTATGGCAGTAAACTGATATGTTAGACGAGAAAGCTGCAAGTTTAGGATCTCCTAGTAGTATTTTCCTTCATTTTCTAACGGAAACATCGAAACAAGGGTTGCGCAACGGATGTTTTTTTTTCGATTGAACTTTTGTTGTATGGTCATACAGACCTTTACGGCGTCACCGAATGTACCGCGTCGGGTAATTTTTTAAGACCGTACTTATTAATCCTTACTAATATACAATTAGTAAAGTGTGTTTGTTGGTTGTCCGCCTCAACCAAATGGCGGATCAACGTGAGTTTTTGCAGCGTAGGGAGTGACATAGATAATTTTTTAACTAGTGAAAAATAAACTCAATAGTACACAAATAAACTCACAGAATGGGAGGGATTAAGCTTTAATCCACCACGCTGGCCAATTTTATTTGATTTTCTCTACCATTTTGATGCTCTGTCTTCAAATAGGAAATATAAGTTGTACCCGGCATACGTTGCATTGCAATGCAACCAATGCATCAGAAAAAATTAATGACTATTCAAATTTTTCTTATTTCAATTTCAACTAAGTATTTTTATTTTTCAATAAAAAAAATTTATTTCAATTTTTTTTATTTCAATTCTTTCGACATCGATTTATCATCTCAATGCCGTAAAGGATCACTTAAAATCTTTGTCCCAAGGGTTAAGAGAATATTTTGCGCTAGGAACTTTTGCCCGATACTTGGTTTAATTATTTTTCAAATAATGCTTATGACCTATTGTATTTTGTTTAGAAATACATTTATGAACGTAATTTTTAAAATCAACAGTCAGTCACAGAATATCGGACAGTTGTCATTTTTTAATCAATATTGCTTTGTAACATTTGCATTTATTTAGTATTATTTTTAACAATTTTTAATTCATGCAATTTTTGATATAATAGTTTTTTTAATCACGATATCGGAACTAACTACAATTTTTATCACGTTTACGTTACAATAAAAACATTACATGTAATGACTATGAAATCGACTAAATCTTTTAAATCCACAATGAGTGCTGCAAGATCGGTAATAAATATTAGTTTGTTAACAAAAATTTGCTTGTTATTGTGGTGAAATTATTTAATAACAATCTAATATATTATAATATCAGTATAGCTGGGGAAAAAACCAGGATATCGGAAAACAATAGTAGATTTAACACTTGCGTTCAGTAGGCCGTGAGATATTCACCTACATCCTCTATGTAGGTGAATCGGTCTATTCGGACAAAAAATTTTACTCTTAATTGATAATATAATTTTTATTAATAATAATTTTAATTCACAAACATCAAGGAAATCATCGATCAAACATATTACCTCGAAGTAACAACGTAGGAGACCATAACATCTATTCGCCATGGCCTGTCTTTTACCGGTAAAATATTAAAAGCCTTTGGGCGTGAATATCTAACATTATGTTCTCCACCATTCAGATTGCCCGCACCGAGTCGTCTGTGACCAAAAGATCATATCCCTGTGACGGGCCAATGGGCGTTCGTCAAAACCCTTGGACCCCTACCAAGCGCCGCGGGCCTATCGCAGCTGAAGCCGCCAGTCCAGGACCTGCTGTAGTTTCCTTGCCCTCCCTCATAGGTAAATACGATCATCATCATCATCATCACAACCATTTCTTTGTCCCACTGTTGGGCACGGGTCTCCTCTCAGAACAGGAGGGATTAGGCCTTAGCCCACCACGCTGGCCAAGTGCGGATTGGCAGACGAATTACCTACTTGTGAGGACCGTAGATTATTCATATACCTTATGCAGGTACCTAGTGATCAATAGGGTGCACATTATTAAGGTTGTATTAAGGTGCGAAACACTAACTCATCTTATAAATATTTTTATCATCAGATTATCAAGGACAATAAATACGTTGCGAGTTGATGGTAAAGTTATAATGTAGGTATGTATCTGATTATGTCGCCTTTACAATAAGTTTAAACAAATAAAGTTATTTTAGAAAGAGCTAGAGTTTATAGAGAGAGTAAAGAATTTTGGACTGAAATTTAGACCTCAAGAACTGCTCTTCTCTGCAATGGAGTATATTACCTATTGTAGGTATAGGACATTTATCTTATTTATAATGATCAGTGATTTTGCAAAAGTCGTAAAGATATAATACGTACGATAACCTATTTGTAACCACAGTTACGTAGTATTCTATAATAAACACGCATATACTAACTGGTTCCGTAATTTTAAACCACTAGGCAAGAACATCTAGTGAAGTTGCGTGAACGTTTCCTTATTTGCTATTAAAAGACATTTAAGTTATAATTACTTATTCATACTTTGTAGTAATTCGTGCATCTTTGGTATTAATTTGCTGATAGATAAGTAATGACTCCGTTGTTATGAGCAATCGAAGGTTATTATTGTTTTCCCGCCGGATTCGGCAGTGTTGTCCGCGCTCTCTCGCGCTCGCGGTGACATCACCCGAGCCGCCGGAGGTTGTGTTGTGAGATTATCGCTTGTTCTGCAAATAGCGACCTTGCTCGTGTTCATACACAATGTGACATCATTTTGTTAGTTATACCACAGAATAATAGTAATACGTCAAATAATTCTGTGTACTCTGTTTTTGTGGCTACGGAAATTCATGTATGTACGTTTCCATCGATCGTCTATAGACTTTTCAGCAAACGTTTCCCTGGTAGAGTTATCGGCGATAAAACACCCGCGCTACTAAGTGTTATGTTTCGAGTAGAAACCGATAAATTACGCTATATTTGGCCACAATCTGGAGCGGTCGTAGTCGTGGGCGAAAAGTTGACCCTGAACAAGGTGAGCGCACGATTGAGCGTAAAGCATGAAATATAAATCTAGCCTAATTGGAGGAGACGTGAGTTACGAGATCATGATAGGATGTCGTCTTGGACAATTGGCGTACAATTTGCATTCTGCAGTTGCTCCACTTATCTATTTTATAGTTATTTTTAATGCTTGAATCCTGTTGACTATGAACGTGAATGTAAACAAACATAAACATTGTTATTGTAATACAGATTTTTAAAGATGTAACCATTCAAACGAGAATGCGGTATCCTTCATACCCTTGATAAAATAAACAATAAGGATCTCTGTAAAAGTTGGCCAGAGATCTGTTACTACTCTTGACGACTAAGATTTTCTCTAAAAACTGAATCCCGAAAAATTTCTATCAAGGAAACGCTATGTTACTTTTTATTTAGTACAAATATATCGATATTGCAGGTAAACCTCCACAAGAATCACGCAAGCCCCGTGCACCAGCATTCACATTCGGGCAGAAGTTAGACCCGGCAGGGAAGGATAAAGCCAGCCCAGGCCCCGCCTCCTACAACACAGAAGGGATGACATCAAAAGGTGAGAATTATTATTCAAATAAACACACACTCACATCTAAACCTGTGTTGCCAGTCACACAAAAGAAACACACGTCGTAATTTAAGATCCAAGCAAATATTTATCTGTGAAATAAACTTCTGCCCAAGCTGGGATTCGAACCCGGGAATCGCGCAGTCACAGAAGTCACTCACCACCGCGCAATGGTGCCAGTACTGCCAGTAAACGTGCAAAAAACCCTTGTGTTGGATTCATGTTTAATTCATAATGATCTGAAGAATCTGTACGGTGGCCAGAAGCTATGACGCGAGGTATCAGTGCATTATCGAATGTATTGTAATTAACAAATTGCGCAAATGTATTTCTTGGTCATCTCTAGTAATTTGTCGTAGCCGTTAACCATTAAACCCGTCTTTAAAGGCAATTTAGACAGAATTGCCTAAGTATCCCGCCTACGACAGAAACTAGTTATCGTCTTCAACTGTGTACTATTATTTGCCCGATCTCTGCAAAACAGGAATTTTGTGATGTGTAAATAAAAAATAGGAATTTCCACCACTGCTGCGTCAGATACCGAAAACATTTATGTTACCTTAATAATAGGAAAAGTTAAATTACTTACTTACTAAAATTTCTTTGCATACTGCATAACTTTGAAGGTGAACTAATTTTGTGGGTATAAATTTGTGTCACCATTGTTTGGGTATAGTTACGTACGTACTATAACTTTTACTGGGTCATGACTTCATGGCTGCAGTTAGATTAACATAAACAATGTTTTCTGCATTGTGTTCTTTTAATACCTAGAATAATTTTCCTGCAGAACTCTAACATTTTTGCTTACAATATGTAATTCGGCAAATTATTTTGAACGAATCTTAGGTACTAGCACAGTACTAGGTAGGTAACTATGAACAAAGCTTAGATTTAATTCGTTGCTCGTAGGTCTAGTGGTCGCAAGCGCGATTGCTAAGCTAGGTCCTGGGTTCGATTCCCGGGCCGGACAACAACTATTGGGTTTTTATAACTCAAAATTCCCGGTAGCAGATCGGAGTCTGGATTTGGGGCCGGTGTATGGTAGGTAATAAGCTTACCACCTTACATGGGACCTAAACATAACTGGTGAAAAGTGGGTGTACCTACTACACACCTCTGTCTGCCCCTTCGGGGAAATAAAGGCGTGATGTTATGTTATGTTAATGTCAAAAGAAATAAAAAATAAGTGTAAAACTGTTATGAATGAATAAGCTCGAACGACCCCGACACATTCTTCGACATATTGTATAAACTGCAATTACGAGGCAGCTTGGTCATCATTAAACGCTGGCATTGGATTGTGGCGACTCTCGCGGCACTTTTCTGAATGCATTTGTTCGATGTCGCCAAATAAGTCCGTATGTACGAAGGTGATCGACGCGGTGAGTCAGGCCTCGCCGTGTAGGTGCTTCTGGCTGGACCCTAAGTGGCAAATTCGATCGAAACCCAACCTCAGTCGCACATCCAACTCGTTTCAAGTACATACTCCATACGGCTGCAGATTTGGAATATTTGTTGAATCTGGTGTTTAATTAAAATATTGCATTTCGCGAATTCGTGTGCACCAATATATACAGCAGCCTGTTGGATTTCAAGGTAGGTTTATAAATAATACATGGTAACCTAAATTACATTTTTGGTTCATACAATGATGAAAAAAGTTAAAAAATTAAATTTTATCAACAATCACAAAAACACGTTACTAAATAATTGTCTGCCCTGCTGGTTGTCTGCAGGGTAATCTGTGTCTGCAACGTATTAGATTTCCACTGCAGGACACGAGTCTTAACTTACAACAGAACTGCCTTCCCAATTAAATTAGATACATATATAATACACTTTAATTTTTTAAATTGAACCTGAAAGTCCTGAAACCCTAACTTCATATCTGTCCTATGAACTACCTATCTAAACGTCTTAGGATAGGTTATCTTTGTATGGAAGGTAAACAGTAAGGGATAAAAAACTTTTTTCAAACAATTTTCAAGTGCCATACAACGTCACGAGTAGATGTGCATTTAAACTCTATTAAAATTTATATTGTATCGTATCTATAATTTATTTATTCTTAGCACTACAGAATCAATTAAGGATAAATAAAATAAGTGTACCCATGCCACCTACATATTATGTGTTCAATTAAACCAGTGGCATTAATAATCCACTTTCCATAACCAAGGCAAAATAAAAATAAACCAGCTTTTATGTTTTTATTGATGATGTTATAAATATCTTATATATGTATTATGTATTATATATGGATTATATATATATATATATATACATATATATGTATGTTTATAGTATATTTTATTTTTAGATATGTATTTATACTTCCCTATTTATTATATATTATGTGTATATCTTTCATATTATATATACTTATAAAATATTATGAATTATCTTAATATGTAAAACATTTTGTAAGTGCTTTTTACCTACCATCATTATTCTCACCATCGCCCAGGGTGAACTGGTAGAAAATGCCGTATGGCATTATGTAAGCCCTATGTATAAAGGTAATACATAAACCTAAATAAATAAATAAATAAATAAATAAAAACTAAAATAAGTTTTGTACATGTATGAAATCTTTTATTCGTATTACGTAGTACTTATTATACGGCTTTAATTTTATGGTAAGACAGGTGGTGAGTATGCTTGTTAGCGTGATATTAAAAATAATGCGGCAGGGCGAGCGGTCGGCCCTGCGGCATCCCTGCACGGGCGCTGGCCTCCACCGCGCGTTGCCCCCACCCCGGCCCCCTGCGACTACGAGCCCACTAAAGCAGCTCGAGCCGTTCTCGATCACGCTCCAGCCTTCTCTATCGGTCTTCGTGTCAGCCCTCCACAACCGGGCATGAATACGCCAGGTGCCACTTGGCTAGATTCATTGGCATTGGCATTTTGCATTGTGACATCATCATACATTTTCGTATCTTTTTTGTTATAGTTTGTTACATCACTTGCTGTTGATATTCGTTGAATCACGTTCTGCTGTTTGTTTTGGCGTCTTTTTTTAAGCTTTTTGCGTTCACGTCATTGAATATCCCTAGTTGTATACTAGCTCGCGTTCACGTCATTGAATATCTTTAGTTGTATACTAGCTCTTGTTTAGTTTCTTTCATTATATTTTGCTCAGTAGTCAGTTTTTGAATTCATTATATTATTTCTAGTATATTTCGTAAGATATCAGCTGTTCTGGTTCAGTCCATTATTCAACCCACTAAGTTCGGCTTCTTGTATTCCACTATTGTTATTCTCTATTTAAGTTCAATACAAGCTTTGCTGCTGCATAGTAATTTATTCATTGTTATTCATTGTAATGACTTGTTGACATTGATGATTTATTAAAGTACCTACACAGAAGCATCAACTTAAAGCTAAAGCTAAATCTAATTTTGTTCATTCAGCTTGTCATTGTGTGTTTTGTTTTGTTCACTTAAGCCATTGTACATTTGTATGTTAAGTTAAGAAAGATAACGTGTCACTATTAGATTGATAGAGCGATTGAGTGAGTAGATTATAGTATAGGAATTACAATATAATATGTTTTCTTACATATTACATACACGTTTACAAATTTTTCTTTTACGTTCCAGCGCCGAATATATATTCAATGCCACCAGTCCTCGGAGAAGCTCGAGAGGGAAGCAAGAGAGCAGCGCCAGCCTTTAGCATCACCGGTCGGGGCAAGACAGTTGAGAATAAGACCCCCATGCCCGGTCCGGGAACATATACTACGGATAAAGCCGTTTCCGTTTTATCGAAACGACCTCCTGCTTACACCATGGCACCGAGACGAGAACTAAGGCATCCCACGGCCACCGTGCCTGGACCAGGAGTGTACTGTCCTGAAAAGGTAATTTTACCTTTAGTGGTAGAAATATGTAAATCAACAAAACTAGTTTTGTGAATTAAGTATCTAATTATCGAAGCGATCTATGTTGGGCATAATGTACTTTGTTAAAGGAGACATTAATTTTCTTTGTTATTATTTTGAGTCCGACTTTTTTTTTGACTGGACTGTAGTTCAGCATAAAAAGAGAATATAAAATAACAGAAACATTTTAGATTAACTGTTCTCGTCAGATGTATTAATTGAAATAAACTTTTTCTATGTTTTTACGTATGACAACCATATATTTTGTGGCAAATCTTTTTTGCCATTAGATTTTAACATAATTAATATTTCATTAACCTAATTATCATCATTCATTAAAGCTTACCTTATGAACTAATTCTTAACTTACGTTTCCACATTAATCAAGGTAATGACGTAAGTGAAGTCGTAACATAATGAATGAATTCATAGTCATATTAACTCTAGTATGGGTAAATAACAGGTGTGCGTGACACTTCCATGGGCGCCTGCGCATACGTTCGGCATTCGTCACTCGCAATACGCCGGCCAGCCTGTGCACTACCCCGCGCCAGAGGGACTCGCTGTCTAACACAATCCGTCTGTAGCTTCTAACCTTTCATATTTTCAAACTAGCCGTAGCTGATCATCGCTCATTTCAACTAGCTCGAATTCTTCAAGACTTTTGTTATTATATCTATAATATGCAAGGAATACATTTATATACTAACACGATATTATTAATTTACATGCATGAATTAAAGAAAAAAATCTTAAGGTAACTAACAATTATACTAACGACGAATTATTATCTTATGTATTATGATTTTTATTCCGGTATGAAGCAGTTTTATATATTTTTTTAA
Source organism: Carterocephalus palaemon (assembly GCA_944567765.1). Lineage (NCBI taxonomy): Eukaryota > Metazoa > Arthropoda > Insecta > Lepidoptera > Hesperiidae > Carterocephalus > Carterocephalus palaemon. Next base: position 7,110,558 of record OX155642.1, read on the forward strand.
TTTCAGGCTGATACTATTCTGCGCGAAAAGTCTCCTAAGTACAGCCTTTCGAGTAAAACGAAAATTGAGAAATTTGAGCAGGTACCGGCTCCCAATGCATACAGCCCTGAAAAAGCTGATAGATTATTACGGGAAAAGTCACCAGCCTTTTCGTTTAGAACGAAATCAGAGATAGTGAAAGTTAACCACGCACCAGCTCCTAATGTATATTCACCAGAAAAAGCTCTTAATTCATTAAAAAGTGGTCCTAAGTATACTCTAGCTGGAAAGGGTGTGGCTGAAAAACTTGAAGTTACTCCGGGACCTAATTCGTATAAACCAGAAAAGGCTGATAAAATCTTACATGAGAGTTCGCCAGCTTACTCAATTCGCTCTAAAGAAGTAGTGGAGAAAATAGAGCAAACACCTGCTCCGAATGTCTATGCTCCAGAAAAATCGATGCATATGTTAAATGGTGGCCCGAAGTTCACTATATCTGGTAAAGTCACAACTACCAAAGTAATTGAAACACCGGGTCCTAATCAATATAGTCCTGAAAAGGCTGACAAGATTTTACACGAGAGCACACCAGCTTATTCTTTTAGGATTAAGGAACAGCAAGTCATTAGAAGTGATTCACCGGCTCCAAATGTTTATTCTCCGGAAAAATCGATTCACATGTTAGATAGTGCTCCGAAATTTACAATAAGTGGTAAAGGACCTGAAAGTAAAATTCCCGACACTCCAGCTCCTAACGTGTACTCTCTAGATAAAGCTGATAAAATATTACATGAGGCTTCACCGGCATATTCTTTTAGAATTAAAGATCACATACATAAACCTGATAGTACCCCTGCACCAAACGTGTATTCACCCGAAAAGTCAATACACGCTTTAGATCATTCACCTAAATTTACCATAGCCGGTAAGGGGTCATCCACGAAATTTGATGATGTGCCTGCACCTAATACATATAATCCTGACAAGGCTGACAAGCTTCTTCACGAATCATCGCCATCGTATACGTTTAGGCCTAAAACCCCAATGGATAAGGTGAATGATACCCCTGGACCAAATGTATATGATCCACATCTTATGGATGGAACCCCAAAATTTAGTATGTACGGAAGAGGAACTGATGCTAAGCCTTCTGACACTCCTGGCCCCAATGTTTATGACCCTCATCTACTAGATGGAACTCCAAAGTTCACGTTTTCTGGCAGAGGTCATGAAAAGAAGCTACCTGACACTCCAGGACCTAACAAATATGACCCTCATATTCCAAGCAGTTCTCCAAGATACACTATATCGGGAAAAGGTTGTGATGGAAAAATTTCTGATGTACCAGCTCCAAATGCATACGATCCCCATTTGCCTCATAGCAATGTCAAATTTACAATGACTGGAAGGGGCAACGATCCAAAGTTTCCTGAGGTTCCTGCCCCAAATTCTTACAATCCTAACATTCCAGGAGGAAGTCCGAAACATACTTTATCAGGAAAGGGGCAGCCAATTAAACTTACGAATTATCCAGCTCCAAACGCTTATAATCCAGAAAAGGCTAATAATGTTACTTTTGACAGTTCTCCATCATATACTTTTAGCCAAAAACATCCAGATTTGAAGACGATGAAGACACCAGCACCCAATGCCTATGACTCCAATTTAGTTGATGGCTCACCTAAGTATACTTTTGGCACCAAAGGACCGGCAGAGAAACCGTCAAATAACCCCGCTCCAAATTGCTATAATCTTGAAAAGGGCGATAAGATCTTGCATGAATCATCGCCTGCATATACTTTTAGACCAAAAATAGAATCCGGAAAAGTGCCTGATACTCCAGCTCCAAATTCATACAACCCGGAAAAAGCTACCAGACTTCTGCTCGACAGTGCACCGAGATATTCATTTAGAATTAAAACAAATCCTAACAAGCCTGACAATATTCCTGCACCTAACAGTTATAATCCAGACAAAGCTGATAAAGTGTTGATGTCTAGTGCACCACATTATACTTTCCGGATTAAGCCCGACACTCTAAAAGTACTCAACACTCCAGGTAACATTTGATCACATTTTGTTATTGAATTTATTTATAAAACAGTCCGCACAATGGTTTATATCCATTGTATAACCAAACAAGGAATACATTATAACATATGTTAGCAAACATTACTTAGTTATATTACTTTTAAGTAGTTATTATTATTAGTAAGTTATTATTATTAGTTATATTAATTATTATATTACTTTTACATTATATTACTTTTAATACATATGTATTTTTAACTTCAACATTTGATATGAATGTTTTGTATATTCTAGCTCCAAATTCATACACTATTCCAACTGAAGTGAAGACGCCGTTATATACAATTTCTGGCAGACATAAAGAGCCGATTGACGAGCGTCTAAAAGTACCAGCTCCGGGAACCTATAATCCGGAAAAGGGATACAAATTCGTCTTAACCTACTCTCCTCAATATACATTTGGCGTCAAGATTCACACTGAAAAGTTTGCCGAGTCACCTGGTACGTATAATATAAGATTAATTATTATGCATTAGTTACATTTTGAAATAGTATCAAGGTGGTCAATGTTCGATTGACCTGCTCATTCGAGAGCCTATCAAAAAATTCAGCACCAAAATGCAATGGACTCTTTCGTGGGTTTTAAGTAGGACTATGAATGTAGGAAATGTAGGACTCATGCGTAGTAACATAGTGGAAATACTAATAGCAAGAGCAAGACTCCTTTGATCTCCCTATATAATTAAAAAGTTCAGGCTTTCACATTAAAATATTATTTTTGTTTAAGAATATTATCTGATAATCGTTCACTTAGTAACCGTGGTTTACATTTAAGTAAGTAACTTTATAACCTCAATGGTTTTCAAATTCATGCACACAGTGCACAATAAAAACAATAGTTGGTATTTTTCAAAAAAAACGTGGGCAGATATATGAATATAATAAAGTTTATATGGCTCTACAGTAATACATTTAAACATAATAATATTATAGCACACATTAAATAATTAAATTTATATAGATATAGGACATTAAATAATTAAATTTATATAGATTATATAGATATAGGCTTAAGGTGTATTTGTAATGAAAATGGGCCATATTTTCTTATCTTTAAGAACAACGTACAATCATGCAATATTTGAGTTTGGGGACAGCGTCGCATGCGACGATTCAGACCCAGCACGATTACTTTGGCGCGACTTGAGAGTACACCCACTATATAATATATTTCCACTATGATACTAGGTATTGACTCGAATAATGAGTTCATTGATTATAACGTACATACGTTTCTGCGTAAATTGTGTGATAAATATTTTTAGGCTAGGTTTTGATTCATTCTTTAGGAAAAAGTGGTGGTAATAATATAATTGTTATGTTTTCAGCTCCCAACAAGTACCGTATACCGTCCGTACTAGACAGTCCAGTTTATACGATGTCGGGCCGACACAAGATACCGGTTGATGACCGAGTGAGAGTCCCGGCGCCTGGCACCTACTCACCGGAAAAGGTAAAGAACAACCTTTATTAAAGGGCATTAAAATATCAAAAAACTGACTTCAAAACTAAAAATTCAGCAATACATATAGTAATTAAAATAAGAGAACACGGTTGTTATGCATTTATACTACTCCTTAGTGTAAAATTTTATATAGAGGGACTTAGTCTGAGTTGACACCTTTCGAATAAAAGAACAATCTTGAAAATCCATACTCAATCACTGTTACTACAGGGCAATGGACACGAAGAATACATGGCTACCCTTACTATGCATATTTGTACTCTTGGGGAAAGGATTTTTATTGAAATTTTTTAACGACCTCCTGTAATCAGACCATTCAAATAAAAGTAGAATCATATACACAAACACATATACACATACAGACATACACATATGCACATATACACAAACACCGAAGCTGCAGGACAATTAACACAACTATTACTAACCTTTTATAACACTTATTATGCTTGTTTACTCTTAGGAGTAGATTTTTTTCATGAAATTTTTATAGGACCTACCTTTTATGTACGTATGTTCTACCAAACACAAAAAGAATCATAAAAGTCGGTTTATAAACGACGAAGTTAACGTTAAAAGAACCTCCACATTTTTTCGAAGTCGGTTAAAAATGGCTAACAAGCAAGGTTTCTCATGGAATTCGGATACAGTAATACCCCGACTTACGCTACCCCGACTTACGCGAATCCGGAGTTACGCGATTTTTTAATTTTCTCGTCTATTCGTGTTTTGTGTGAACGCCGTGCAGTCAAGATCAAATGGCGTTTGTTTTTGACGCCCCCGCCCGCACTAATGTTCGTTCATCTTACGAAACTTACTTACTTTAAAAAAGGGTAAACAATTTGGGAAAGCATAGACTCCAAGCCCCTAACCCAGGACCTCTAGTTAATCAGTCGGGGTTACGACCATGAGTTGTACGTCAATATACACTAGCATGGCAAATGGTCCTTATTGATCTCTTATACTTTTAATCTTAATATTACATTACTAAAATACTTAGTAGTGATAATAAATTAAAAACATTCATAACATTGTTTATTTTACTTTACAGGTGCAAATTAATAGAACTCCACAAATTACGTTTGGAATTAAACATTCTCCGTTACTTGGACAGCTCAAGCCTATAGAACCACTTAGACATATAAATGGAAATGGAGATCAAAATAAATTGACGTCTGTGTTAAAATCACCACCTGAAATAAGAAAATACAATGGTGATGTGAATATAAATCAAAACAGACGTATGGATGATGTCCAATGCAACGGGTCGGTAGATACTACAGAAGATCAACAAATACGTACACACGTCACCCAAATTCGTACCCAAAATGAAACTAGGAGTGCTACTGCTACACCGGAACCAATCCAAGAAAGGCTGACCCAAGAGATTGTTTGGGTCCCGGAGCAAGCACCCCGTCGTGGCTCATATACTATCGATAAGTCAGATGGATCAGGTTTTATTGAAAGATATCAAAACAGCGAAGTCATTCCGGTTGAGAAAGGTGTTATGAGAGTATCTGGTAGTGGAGAGAAGGCTGCTAATCATACAGAAGAAACTAGTAGTGAGTTGATACAGAAAGATGGATATGTTCAGAACATAAATAGGCATGTAAGTAATGATAGAGCCCATGAAAAGAGCCAAAGAAGTACCGACGAAGTTTATGTGGATAACAACGTGCAGCACCTTCCCAATGGGGGCTCCTCCACTACAACTACAACCAAGACGGTACGGAAAGTGGCAACCGCAGCTAAAACTGCCAACGCAACTACATCTGTCATTAGAACAAATGCAGTAGTGACATCACGAGACATCGGTGTCAAATAACACTGAATTTTTAAATATTAAATATATAAAAATATAATATTTTTAAAATTATGATTATAATTTTAAAATTTATAATTATATTGATTTAATAACAATTTAAGCTTTTAAATAATGTAACAAAGGCTGCATTATAAACTCCTATGTGAAAATAATGACATTAATTTATCTCATTAAAACTGCATGTTAGCTATTTATTTTTTATTTATACTGTTTTGTAGCAAAGCGTTTGATAGAAGATTAACACGTCAACTTATATTATCACTAATGTATGAGTTTAATATGCAAAATAAAATGTCTATTATTGATGAATATCATTGTTTTTACACCCCATTATACAATGTGTTTTTTTGAAACTTGATCAAATGAAATCTGCGGATATGAGACAAGAAATGATCGATAAAAATACGAAAAAAAAATTTATTTTGTAGGCTATTACAAAAATAAAGGCACTTTAATTTTTTTTTAACGAAAACCACATGTCTTGCTTCTTACTTTGTTTCTTTGTTTGTAAACGGTAAATTATCTTCAAAATAGTCTCATTTGAAAGCTATAAAGTCTGTCTATCTAAACAGGTAATAAAACAATTACAATATCATACTGAAACTTCGTAAAAAAATACACACTTAAAATACACACACAAAACACTTTGAAATTTGTAAAAAAAAGTTTATTTTTTTAATTTATTTACCTGTAACTTTAAAACGGGGTCGTTGAGGTGATTTTTTTTGCATGTTTTATTAAATTTCATGATTTTATCTACAATTTCTCCAAAGAAATTATGGACCTATATCTTATCGTTGTAATGATATTAACCATTCATGTTCAATCATCAACAGGAATTTAAACTAATTTAAATATGAAATTAAATAAACATGTAATGAATTGTTGACGAATGAATGTTGTGAATTGTTGTGAATTGTTGTGAATGAACGATGATGAATGAATTGTAAATTTTCGAAATGTATTTTCCACTTTTTTTTACAAATTTCGAAGTGTTTTATTTTTTTACGAAGTTTCAGTTTGATATTGTCATTTTTATCCTACCTGCTTAGATAGTCAGACTTTCTAGCTTTCAAATGAGACTATTTTGAAGATAATTCACCGTTTACAAACAAAGAAACAAAGTAAGAACCAAAACATGTGGTTTTCGTTAAAAAAAAATTAAAGTGCCTTTATTTTTTTGAAATAGCCTACTAAATAAAAAAAAATATAGTGTTTTTATCGATAACTTCATGTCTTCTATCATCAAAAATCAGATAGGTATTATGTTACATGAAAATACTTGAATGTTTTAACAATATCATTTTTTCAGTTCTATAAATTAGTTATGACAGTGACGGATGTTTACTTATGATAATTTGATTGTAGTTTTGTCCATACCGGATGGACCTTCCAGCACTGAGGACGGATAACTGGCCGGTGAACTATCTTCGCCCACGCGACGATTGCAAATCATTGCCATGAACCGACATTATTTTTTGATCCAGAAATATGTCACCCATGTGTTAATGTTATCCATATAAATTAAATAGCAGATATTATAATAATTCTGATATGCTTTCTATTGCTTGGTATAGGTAAATACAATAGAAAGTTAAAGTGGCAATGGTCAAACCACAAAAACAGTAAAGCTCATGAGGACAAACGTTCCATTTCACCAGATATTATTTCAGGCTAAAGCAGATTTATTCTGAAGAGGAAGGAATACGTATGGTAATGTCAAAGGCAACCTCAATTCGAAGCCCCCTGTCTATGCCGCATAGTCAGGTTGTAGACAGTTTACGCACAGGCGTAATACTAACACTGCAACTTCTTTGACTGACTTCTTGAACTGACATCAGTACTTATTTTTTGTCATAACTTGATAATTTATTATCAAACTTACCAACTTTTAATCATCATCATAAAGAAGTATCTAGTATTAACCACTTGACGCTTTGTCTGGCGCACGGAACGAAGAGAGAAGTTGTGTTCCGTGGTCTGGTGATTTAACTCAAAATCAAAATAAACTGACATCCACTTATAGGTAGGTAATTAACGTGAAAGGGACTGGAAACAAAACCGTCTAAGAATGGTAAAAAAATAAACAAATATTTATTTACTATTGGAAGATTGCATGGTATCGCGTTCCGGTAAAATAAAACTCATCCAAATAAACACAAAATAGACAACTCACAACACGAAAACTGTCATAACTTTTAATACTTGCAGAATACCCTGTGCTGCAAATGCGAATCATTAAAGCGGAAATGCATCGATCTTTAAAAAAAAAGTAGATACACAATCTCATACAAAAATTTACATTAAAAATAACATCAATCATTGTTTCGTATTTAAAATTTTTACGAGATAAGATGACTGACTGACTGACTGACTGACATAGTACAGGGCCTAAACTATAAGGGTTAGAAACTTGAAATTTTGCACAGGGGTTCCTTTTATAACGTAGGGGAGCACTAAGGAAGGAATTTTTAAAAATTCACCTCCTAAGGGGGTAAAACGGGGGTGCAAAGTTAGTATGAAACTTTGTTGTTTTTGAAATCAAGCGTCAATCCGAACGCGGGCAGACGTCGTTAATGGGTCTAATTCTACGTGAGCGAAGCTGCGGGCGTCCACTAGTTCAGCCATATGAGCTTGACTTTAAAGCGAAGTTTAAAACAAAAAAAAGAGAAAAGCAATAAAATTTTGCAACTACAGCTTCGAACGCGACTACTTTCAATGAGCGCCCAAATGTTCAATTGGGCGCTCATTTGGTGAGGACGTTTTCGGGCACTGATTGTGTATCTGTTTTTTTTTTAAAGATCGATGCGGAAATGCTTAAAAGTTTTCATCGAATTTGACGGCACTTTGAAGGTCCGTTTTTTCACAAGGTAGTAGGGTACGATTGCCTTGATTGTATTTTGCGGTACCTATGATTGCGTGTTTCGTAAATTGCGTGACGTGAGCTACGTTGCGTATTAGGTCAAAAACAGAACTATATACCTATTAACCGCCCTCAGAATACAAAACTTACTAGTTCTGTTTTATATATGTAATACCGCCCGTACTTTTGCTTTATTATAATGTACTAACTAATTACTAGCGAGACTAGGCATAGTTCGCCACTTATTTTCAGTCCTGCATCCAAAACCAATTACTTACAGAGACATTATCTTTACGTACATACTTAATAATGTAAAGGTAGTGAACGGCTTACATGCTTGAGTATTTTATAGATCTTAACTAAAAGTCGATAATGTTTGGAAATGTACCTTCTAAAATGAACTTCGAATCGTCTCGTGTGCACGGAAAGTATTTAAATTGCCCAATTCAAAGTCATTGGGTCGCCGCGACCGCCTGACTTGACCTTGAACCAATCAAATCCTGGTGAATTCGGTATGGACGCTAACTGGCAAATTTAAATTATTTGTATTACAATACATTATTTATATACAAGTAATTTTGAATTTGTAAAAAGTTAGTTGTGTTGTTAGAACCTTTGCCTATAATTTAATTAATCTATAAAACAAATGTATGTACCTGCAAATCTTCCTACAAATCTTCCTTTTTTTATTCATCTGAGCTGTCACTGTCCATGCTACACTTTCGAAAATCGAATGCAAATAAGCGTTTCAGTTGTTTCGTGTGATGTAAAGTCCGATCATACGTATACCTACCAGCAACGTCTCTGTAGTTCGGGACCAGAATAGTGCTACGGTAGCCCGTAAAAGGGGACTTCTGGGGTTGCGGGCTGTGAGAGAATCGTCCATCATGTGACCCCGGGAAAGACGACGCTGTTTGTGGCTGTACAGCGTTTTGTAAACCGGGAAGAGCCCGTCTTGGCGCAGCGCCGGAGGGGATCGGCGCGTTCTACAAGTGGTCCCGGAGCCCTCCTGTAGCGCCGGAGTAGGCCACCGAGCGGGTTTTAGTGGGTGAAAGTCCCAAATAAACCGGCGTCGGGTACCTTTTCAAGGTTTCCCACTCGTTAAACAAAAAAAAAAGGTATACCAACAAATTAAATCTATTCAGACATTGAATCAGAACTAATAATCGGACCTTATGGAAGGACCATAAGTCATGGGCGGCGGTGGGGGCGGCGGATATCATCATATCAATATCAATTGCTTATGCATAATATATATGGGTTCGAATAAAATTGCCTATTCTTAAGCAAATACAATTATCCTAATCTCGTAATTACGGAATACGCCATTAGATTAGAGTAACCTAATCGTTCGCATGATAGAGAAACCGCGGGAGGAAATTACAGGCAACTTTGTTATTTCTATGTACTTTACTTATTACACGTTTTGGTAAAAGCCACCCCACTGACGTAAACCGAAGGAAGCCTGGGACTGACGTACAATGGCTGTATCACAATGCTGCGCCTCGTTTGTCGATTAACTCATCACCGTTTATTTATGTTCAATATGAGTAGACATAAATTATACTTACCTAATTTTCTTTAGTTCACAAAGCAACAATTGCTTTTGAAAATTAGAAATCATATCTTTTTTTTTTCTTTTTAAAGCTTATATAGCCAGAGCTGCGCTGCGCTGTCTCAAGACTTTAAGTAGGTAAGTAATTTATTGTAAAAAACAAATAACTTAGGTATATTACATTATGTCAGGCAATAAAATCGTTGTTGTTTATTCTATACTGTACGTGTGTACATTATTATTATGGCAGTGGGCAGAGCTCCATCCATTCTTTAAGATTCACTACTGGACATAGCATAGGCCACCCTCACTCGACGCCACACGCCTCCCGATAGGTTTCCCAGTGTCTTTTGTAAGTCATCAATCCACCTCGTCGGAGGGCGGCTAATACTCAGTTTTCCGAGACGTGGTCCCCAATACGATGGCGGGGCCCCGGCCGTGCGGTTGGTATGCCCATGATAATGCAGTTGACGTGTCGACGCGACGGTATGCTGTCTGGGGCCGTCGTCGGCTGCGATTCTTTCTTGTGCCGATTATATAACGCAGTTGACGTGCCGAAGGAATACCTATACTACTATTGCCTGCCATTTGCAATGCGTCGTTTGTCTAAGTTGATTGGAACGTTGTCGCCAGCGCATTTGATTTCTAGGTCCTACTTAAGTAGATAGGTATAGCTGCATTTATTTATTTTTTAAGTTTATTTGTATTCTATTAATGTAATTATTTGAATTTGAAAGTAAAATAGTCTGGTAAGCATAGGTGAATAGAGGAAATTTTAATGCGTAATATAATGTTAATGCGATGAAATGTCGGTGTGTATGTATACCTGTGTATATTATAATAGATACCTGCTATATCCGATAAGAAAACTATGTGAGGAAAACTGCTTAGCAGAGAGTCCATATTGAAGGTGTACTAGTGTAGGTAAATCAGTATTTAGCAAGCGTGATGGACTTTGCCTGATTGTGACCTGACTCTTCTTGTTCTTAAAGGAGACCTGTGATGTGATGTGCTCACTAATGGACCAATTATAGTGGTTCATCATTAATTATGAAAAAAAATTACTTGTTTCCTAATGTTTGGTGTTGATTGTGCCTTATATTTAACATGCGACCGTACAATAGGTAATGAAGTGGACGGCGACACTTCGGTTGACTGATTGACGTAATGGCGGTCACCCCCTCGCACCGACGGAGCTACCACCCTCCTATAAACAAAATGAATGTTTGGCCTCGATGTGTTGTGTCTGTGCACACTTATCAGACTTTAAATAACCGTTTCATTACATTATACAGAATGAAATATGCATCCACAAACATAGTGTATGCACTTTGCTTGTTACAAATATTTGTTTTAATTATTCTAAATCAGGACACCTATTTGTGATATTATATTAATGTTTTGTTCGTGTTACATACGGTAAACTGATATATAGACTGAGATATTTTCTATTAAGACGAAGATATACAATGACAAAAAGCTGCTGCTACTTAGTAGGACCTTCACATAAGCTAAGGTAAAAATAATCAGATTATATTATACAGTCTATATAAAATTAATTAAGCTAAATAGCTTTAAGTGAGGTTAACTCACTAGCCATCTGGTTCTGAAAATAGCAACGTGTAAATGTTAGGATATTTTAGGTTGGTAACATAAATAAGTAGTGGGGAATAATATAATTACCTACATAAGTTGCATGTTTTGTACGGTAGATACCTACTGATGATTTGCAATCAATTAACGAGTTACTATTTATTTATATTATTTATTTATTTTCTTTATTGTTAAAAATCAAAAGCTTTTACAAACACCGGACTTAATTCCTGGCGGGATTCTCTACTACTCTACTAGAAAAATAATAACAACATAACAATAAATACAGTCTATTTATTGTTGCAATAAAAATGTTAATAGAATAATTCTTGCCCGATGTTTCGGTAGTATCTTTGAACGACTTCTATTATAAAAATTCTTAGAAGTAATAGAATTTTATAGATGAAACAACACATTACATAGGCTACAGACACTGTTTTAAGAACGTAAATTTCTCACCCCCTAAAATCTAAACATGTGTTATAGAAATTGAGAGTGAGTAATAAATATTTTATGTATCTGATTGAATAGAATGATGTGTTGATACGATCCGTTTTATTACCACTCGTAAACCATGAGTAAAGGAATGGGCCGTCGTTATTAAAATAACGTACGACATAACAACAACTAACAAACGTATAAAATAACAAAAGAACAAAAAAAAGCAAGAAACCTTAATCTGCAATAATTTATCGAATTTTGGGTTTCAGAGCACAGCATATCATTCAATCAAGTTTCATGCATCCGAATCATGAAATCAGATGTCACCTGAGGCAAGGCTGAGTGTTCTTCATAATAACTTTTTTTTTTATGGATACAGGATAGCAAACGAGATTGCAGCACCACCCATCCGCTGCCACCCATGACAACTGTGACTGACTTTGAACAAGACTCAATTAGGGACTGGGATGGTTAGTCCAATTAGTTGAGAAAGTTAATTAGAACATTAGTTGGTCAGTTCGTTAGTAGGTATGAGGACTAGGGACTGTTAGTGATAGTTAGTCCTGTTAGTTGGTGTTAGTAATAGTCCAGTTAGTACTTGTTAGTAGGAGTCTCGTTCTAAGTCAGTCACAGATGTGTTGCTACCCTTGAGGACTAAGATGGTCGCCTCTAAAGAAGTGTAACCAGCCTTACCTTTGAAGACACGTAGAGTCGTTAGGTATAATGGTAGACTAGGGCCTAAACTATCTCATTCCGTGAGCAGATCCGTGCCCAACAGTGAGACAAAGATAGGCTTGTGGTGTATCCACCATCGTATAGGTAGGTGGCACTGAAAATGATTAGAACTGGCCAGTTAGAAACAATGACAATGCTATCTGCCTTTAAATTTCGATTATTTAATTTAAAATTGTTTACTTTTGTAACATATTGCATTCATTTGTCATTTGGCAATTCCAAGCACCTCAAAATGAATTCAACGCGAGAAAATATTCGGTCCATGATTTATTACGACTATCGTTGTTATCTTAATCAACAACAAAGCTATGATAGACTTTAATTGGTATTTAATAATGAAGCCCCATCTCGCGCCAATGTTTACAATTGGTTTAATGAGTTTAAGCGTAGGCGTAGCAATCTCAGTGATGATCTGCGTGAGGGACGCCCTTCAAAAGTGCTGAGCGACGCATGATAAAGGAAGAAAAGGGAGTGATCTACCAGCAGATGAGGGCAAGCATCGGCATTGGTATGAGTCAAGTACAAAATATAGTACACGAACATTTAGGCGTCAGGAAACTTCACCAAATGGATTCCCCATACTTTGACCGAAGACCAGAAACTTCTTCGCATTGACTGGTGTCGCGAGATTTTAGAAAAGTTCAACAGAAGTGACTGGAATGCTTCATTTGACATCGTGAAAGGTAATAAAAGCTGGATATATTGTTTCGAACCCTAATCCAATAATTGTGGGTGTTCCGTTTTGATGATCGGCCAACTAAGGTAAAAAGAGGAAGAAGTCAAGAAAAGAAGATGATGGCCTCTATCTATATAGTATATACAATTTATGTTATTAATTACCTAACGCTACTTGCTTGACATGGAACCCTCCCAGAAAGGCCTCTTCCCATTCGCAGATAATTATTTAATTTTGTACTCGGGTCATTGCATGGATGTTCTATATGTGTCCGATAACCGCAACACACGCCTGAGGCGAGGGTGAGTATAGCGTTAAAAAAAATTGAGTAAAATGTTGAGTAGCTGAGGAAAAAACTAAACTTAATATAACATCGCGGCTTACGTATCCCGGAAAATTTGTTACAAGAAACTTGTAGTGTAATTTCTAGCGACATTTAAATAGCCACACGCGACGGGTCAAGGCCCAGTCCACAGCGCCCCAGCGGGTAGCAATTGTCATTTAGACCAATTTGTGGAATTAATATCCAATGTGTGCTGTGTACCAACCTACGTGAAGGTACATTCTTGATTTAATTGGTACGCTGTAATTCGAGACTAAGTAGATTAAAATAACGGGAATCGCAAAAGCTGTTGTTAAGAACTACAACAATTGTAATTACTGAGTGTGGTACCTACATGGTACCTACTCCTATGGTACCTATCTACATACAGTCGACTATAAATATATATTATTATGTATGTAGTGTAGTTCGAAATAATCTAATAGGTAATTGATATAAAGATCTTTTGAGGAGAATATTTTACTCGGCAAAAAATTAGGAAATGAACTCTATTTACATTGAATTTATATTATTGAGTAGTTTGACCCATGTTTGTTCCTGTTGCGCCATACGTACCTCTCTTTACAATGGATTTTGAATTTCAATTTTTTTTTTCAAACGTACGTACAAATAGTACGTTGTATAAATTGTCTATTAATTACAATAATTTAAAATAAAATGTTATTTTTAAGCCACGTAGTCCATTGAAGCCCCTATCCATAGGTAGGTACTATTAGGTACGTCGTCGTCAATCGATAGATATATACATATTTTAAACGTCATCTGTTTGCACTTTCTTATCTCTCATTGTCTCACAACAAACAATAGATAGTATTTAAATAATCTCTGAGACCGTAGTAAATATTACATAGTTTAACGACGAGTGACACTAAAATAATTATAAATCCCATCCGCTATCAGTAACTGTTATCATTATCGCAATTCAAACAGTCGCGCATAGTCGGAATCCAGAGATAGGAACATTTTGTGATGTGCCATATCAAGTTGTCTACAAAGAGTATTATTTCTGATTGCGATATCAGTTAACGATACAATTTTACTAAAATTTCTAAAAAAATGGTGTTTACAACAATAGCCTGCAAACATTTTTTTTAAAGTCCCTTAAATGACAATATAATTTCCATATTATTTAACCAACTGCACTATGCAAGTAGGCTGGAATGAATGTTAAGTGTATTGTGAGTTTTAAGGCACTGTCTCTCTCTCTTTAGCTCGTAGCAGTCCATCACTGTACAATAGGCATGTACAGTGGCAATATACTGTGGACATAGGCCTCTCCTAGCAAGCATATTTAATATCCTATGGGTTATAGGAGGTGAATCAAGTCTGAACCCGATCGCGATTTTTTTGTGTGTACGAATAGGCAAGTATGCCCAGAAGACTGGGTAAATAAGTAACACGGCGGGTGGCCGTAACAAAGGCTGATATTCCCAAGTGGATCGTACATTCATTATAGGTACGCTTGCAATTAGTACTTTATCTCTAAACTGTCTGTTGTTCACACCTTTTCTAACTAAGTAGTATCTAAATAATTAAGGGAATAAGTAGGAAGAATTGTAAAAGGTATCTGGGGACTAGTAACATAGTGAATCAATATAATATTCTACCTTGCTTATGTACGATAGGTACCTATCTATGTAATGCCTCGTTGGTCTAGTGCTGGATATCTCTTGAGAGATGGGATGGATGGACGGGATGGAAGTTTGTTTGAATATTTCTTAAATTTCAATAGAGTCGCTTCATAATTGTAAAAAACGTTTACAGTTGAACGTATAAAAATATAGAATATGTGGTGTAAACTGAACTAATTGTTATGAATAATTCTACGCAAGCCAAGCTGCGGGCGTCCACTAGTAAATCTTTATTATCATAATTTACACCTTGTTGGTTAAGAGAAGCTAGAAGCCTCCAGAATCAAGCCAAAATTAAAGTCATGAATAGTTAAAAAAATATCAAAGCTGTAGAGCAAAATTGGACTAATTGCACAAGAATGCTTTAGGGAGAAAACAGCAAATCTATTACTATTGTTGCGTTTAAGAGTCGTTACGGAAACGCCAGTATTTGATTACTGACAAAAACCTTTGCTCTAGACGAATAAAGACTTGAAATTTGCCGGTGCAAAGATTACACAAATAAATCAATTGTCCGCTCAGATCTAAGCAGAATGTAGGCGAGATTATGACGAATATTTACTTAATAAAAACCTGTGAGAAGATGGAAAGCAACGCGAAATTCGTATTGTCACTCAATTGCTACTTAAACTTGGGCAATTGAGGACAATACAGGCAAGGTCTGAACTGAGTCTCATCTCTGATATCTGGAAGTGCTACTGCCAATCACTGTTTGTCAGTCTTCGGTTTTCCCAAATATAAGACCTTTGCATTTTAGAGTCCAATACTCTTAAGTCGGAGATCAGAGCATCAATGAAGCGTCTAAAGAACGGATAAGCCACTGGTACCGGCTGTATATCTATCGAGACCATAAAAATATTGGGTTAGCGAGCAGTCCCAATGTTTCATATTATATGCAACAAAATTTGGCAAACTGAATTTCAGAGTGAATGAACGACTTGAATAAAGAAATCACACCCGAACAGGAAGGATTGGGGAAAGGAAAAGGCACTCGAAAACAGATTCTCATTGAATACCAGAAAATTATTAGAAAGCCCGAGAATTTAACAAGCCTACATTCATTTTCTTTGTCACCTGCTCAAAGGCTTTCAACTCAGTGAAATGGCCAGTTCTATGGAAACCCTTGCTGGAGATGGGAATCTCAGTACACCTTGCTCACCTCCTACGATGCTTGTCCGAGAATAGAACAGCTTCCGTATGAACTAATGAAGTTTTGTCCTCAAAGTTTGGTACAAAAACGGGCATCTGTCAGGGTTGTATAATATCTCTGCTACTATTTAACGTCTACCTAGAACTCATCATGCGCATCACTTCAGAGGACTGGACCGATGGCGTTAGTATCGGTAAATGCAATTTTATTGCAAACCAGTGCTAAGTATATGAACGAATTGCTTCAGAGGACCGAGTTCAGAACCAACGTTTCAATACATACATGAAGAAATCAGCATCAAGGAGCTTCTCAACAAATGCTAAGCTGCAACCCATACGTCCACTGCACAGGTTGCACGGGTCTCCCCCACAGACAAATTTTTGCGGGAGGTCTAGGTCATACTTCACCTCGCTGTTCCAATGCGGATTCGTGGAGGGGTTGGTGGCCGACCCAGTGTCGAATTTTCTCAAGCCACCCAAAGGTAAAACACAGTAGCGCCCATGAAATATTGTCACTAGCGGTCACCCATCCACAAACCGACCGCGCTCATCGTTGCTTAACTCTGTCGATCACATTGAATCGACGCGAACCATTGGACTATGGACGCTACTACGCTACGCATCAAGGGGCATCTATTAGCAATCGTAGAGAAGCACATTTTGTCATTCTATGGCCATGTGCTATGCCATCGCGAAGAGATGAGGGATCCATTGATCGGCTTGTTGTGCAGGGAAGGGTAGACGGTACAAGATCTCTTGGTCGATCACCTATACGTTACAATTTAAAACCTGCCACCATCAGTGCCGCTAAAATACTATGGAAGTTTGACGGTGCAGAAGCATACTACATTATATTCCATCTATATATATAAAAGGAGAAGGTGACTGACTGACTGACTGACTGACTGACTGACTGACTGACTGACTGACTGACTGACTGACTGACTGACTGACTGACTGACATATCAACGCAGGGCCTAAACTATAAGGGCTAGAAACTTGAAATTTTGCACAGGGGTTTCTTTTATAACGTAGGGGAGCACTAAGAAAGGATTTTTGAAAATTCACCCCCTAAGGGGGTAAAACGGGGGTGCAAAGTTAGTATGAAACTTTGCCGCTAATGGGTCTAATCCTACGCGAGCGAAGCTGCGGGCGTCCACTAGTTCTTAATAATTATTATAAAGATGAAGCTGATTTGTGTGGTTGAATACTAATCTCTATTTTACAGCCGTAACATCTCATGGCATGTTTAGCTTTGAAGGAAAACAACAGAAGAAAAATGTTTAACTTTAGAAACATTTTAGTTAGTTCTATTTATAACATTGATTAACGGTAGTATTACCATAGTTTAAAGACTAGAGCGGAGCGACTCTTTATACTATGGTATTACACTATATCATTCCTCTGCTGTCTGTAGTATACAAACATACTTACCAATAGTGTGTATCTGTAATAGTAGTTACGTCTCGTCTCGTTTCATTACATGGGACCCATTATGGCGTTATCTTGCTCAAATGGCGAGGTCGCAGGCGGGCGCGCCAAGCGGTTCGCTGACTCGCGTGCCCGCGTACTATACGTGCGACATTCCGTCAGTGTTGACGTCGCGTATCGGTCGCGTAACGCACTTATTTCTTATCACGTGACGAGCCGCAGTTTTAGTTTACTTTTATTGTAGATCATTTTCGGTCTTTATGTTCATACGTCTCCTATGTGTTTTTTGAACTCGTGCGATTCTAACGCCAGCTTGTGACAGGCCCGCTGTGAATACTGATTTTAATACATTTTGTCGGTATTGTTTCTATTTATTGCAACGTATTGTGGTTTAACTCGAAATGACTCAGTGGTTCCAAGTTTAAAGTGTTTACTCGTTTTGTGAATGAGCCTGGAATGTGAGCTCTCAAGCCCTATTCAAGTCAATCAGTTATAAGCGTTCAAAATAGCACAGTTATTAGGAATTAGTCTGGGAATAAAATTAAACCATGTTTTGCATGGTGAACACGCTAGACGTGGCTAATCTAACGTAAAATTAGATTGTACGATCCAGTCATAATGATTTGCAGTCGGAGTCATCGTCTTCGATTAGCTTCCGTGATTGGGATCTTTTTAACATGTTCTGCTGCAAAGGCGTACCATAATACAATAACTCAAACAGGTTTGAATGAATTTACATTTGGTTCGATATAAAATTAACCTTTAAAACGTGTAAACAATACACTTCTAATGATGACATTTGCATTGAAGCATCATAATACATACTTATATTAATCTTGTTGCACCTTGTTCAATTTTCATTAATAAATTATCCTGCTAAAAGCCATTTCAAACAGCTATACTCCAATATAAGAAAATATAAACAGTTAAAAGTATTTTCAATACAATAGCTACCTACTAAGTAGCTACTTTGCTGGATTCAAAACAGATCATCGGTAAAAATAGTTACGCTTGCACGAATAAGGTGGCGCCTCTCTTAGAATCGTATCTAAATTGGTATGATTTATATTTTATAAATCGTAGATATATTTTATTTATTTTTACTCCAATTTGTTGCTCCCAAATATTACTAACATAATTATTGTTGATCGATTATGGTAAATTGAAATGTATTTGATTTTTACAGTTTGAAATGGCTTTGTTACCTAACTACTACTTACTACTACTTATTGTGCACAGTAACAATTACAGTAAAATTAAATATAATATCTTTTGACCGCTCATATTTTCCGCGCGTGCATAGATTTGTATATACCTAATATGACATAGGGACATTGGAAAATATAATAATGCTTGAAGAATACGCTAAACTTGCCGAAATTAATAATATTGTAATCTGTGTAAGGGGCATAGCTTTAGCATTTAAGAGGTAGACGAAGCTAATGGGATAATGTGGGTGCTTTGTGAGTATGTGTGCTATGTAAAATAATTGTGATTGATTATGCCTGCTATACACTACTCGCGAAGTTCCTCGGCGAAGTACTCTAGAAACTTTGGCTAAAGTTGAAGTGCGACACTACACTACACACTCGTTCAACTTCGCGATGAGCTCATTCGCTCTGTGGTGCCGATAGCCTGCGCATGTTTGTAATGGACGCTCAAGTAGCAGCTGCCGTAGCCATGTGCACGCTCGCGTATTATAAATACGTGCATATAATATAATAAAATATAATAAATAAATAATATGATAATTAATATAATAAATATAATTTAATAAATATACATAATATAATAAATATACATAAGTAGCGTCCATAGTCCAATATAGCTTAACGGAGGCCTTCGGATGGCTTGAGAACATTCGACACTGGGTTGGCCACTAACCCCTCCACCAATCCGCATTAGAGCAGCGTGGTGGAGTATGCTCTAGACCTCCCGCAGCTGCGTCTGCGGGGGAGACCCGTGCCCAGCAGTGGGACGTCTATGGGTCGCAGCGAATAAATATACTTATTATGTGTACCTATATTTTCTTGTCCTTGACATTTGTCATTGGGGTCCCAAATAGTTGTGTATGATTATGTAAATTATGTAAAATTGATTATGTAAATTATGATGTCTGTTACATCATAATTTGCTCCTGTGACCAGTGCACTGTATATTGCTCATAATTACAATGTGTCTCGCGCATTAATTATAAATCACGCACCAGCACACACGACGCCGAAGTCGGCCGAGTAGTGTAGAGAGGTACTTCGTGTTCGCACTTCGTGCAACTTCGGGCCCTTTGACTCCGGCGCAAAAACCGACAACAAATGGAAGTCGCCCGAGGCAAGGTAAAGTTTGACGAGGTAAGCCGAAGTGCCTCTCTACACTATCGTATTCGTCTAACATCGTTCAACTTCGCGAGTAGTGTATTGCCTGCTTTACACTACTGCATAGTTGACAATATTTAATTGCATTCGAATGGAAGGAAAATTTCGTAGTTACAATTCCATGTCGAAAATTGAAACCAATCACCCATTACGGTACTGCTACCACACCAACGTTATAGTTATTATAATTATGTATATGGAAATCCGCCATATTAAGAGGTAAATGGTTAATCTCAGCGAATTGAATATATTAAATTTAATAGATAAATAATGACGTTAGACTTTTGATAAGTATAGTTATAACTACTATACCTATCTACCTACATTAAGCGGCCAGACTATGCCGATGTATGTTTGCCACGCGTGGCCCTTTAATTCGGTATATATTTAGTTAATTGGCTAGTTTTGGGCATTAAATAGGACGGCGTGCTATTCTAAAAATTGTCACATGTTATACAACTTTAAAATGACGACACCCAAAAAATATATCTGACATATTAGATACTCTTCCTTTATATAAATTGTGTCTCGTAGGTACCTTAATGAGAATATCGATCGATGATCAGGATAAAATGGTGATTAGGTAGGTACTTCTAACGATTCGAACGAACGAACGAGTTCTTCCTCTGGGCCATTAGTTGATCTCACTTTTGGAAGATCTTGATTATATTCATTGATATAAGAAGTACATAACTAGTAAAAAAGAAGCAAATATGCCATAGGCGCTGTAAAAGTGAAGCCTCGAATACGTGCCAATTGGTACGTTTTTTGTTTACTCAGCAAGGCAATGAACACAAAGCCAAGTTCATTTGTTTATGAGCACATTTTTATCATTTAATTCTATTGAGGCCTTAGAATAATTACATATCTAAGATTGAGGCGCATATCTATGTATAAAAAATCATTGATTATACTTACATTTGTATACAAGACATTAAAATAATGTTACGTACACCGCCTACATTATTAAATGTACTAGGTATCTCGTAATGAATCTCGACACGATTACAAAAAGTGGTTGCATAACAACTAAGTTGTGTTAATTGCCCAATCGAGCAGGCAACGCTAAAATAAAATGCGACTTCGGTACATTAAACACAAAGAAGCAAGTAACATATTTTTATACAAATGTGATCTGTGGCAATATGTACTTATTCTTTTAAGGAACTTAGGTTCCTGTTGACACATTATTTATTTATTTACGAAGCAGACTTCGTGCATATTATTATGTACATGTTAAGCTCAAAGTCACTCAACGCGCTATGGAGAGAACTATGCTTGGTATTTCGCTACGAGACCGAATCAGAAATGATGAAATCCGTAGGCGAACAAGGCTCACAGACATAGTTCGCAGAGTTAGTAAGTTGAAGTGGCAATGGGCAGGCCACGTCGTTCGAAGGACTGACAACCGGTGGGGGAGAAAAGCCCTCGAATGGAGACCATGACTCGGAAAAAAAAGGAGCACAGGTCGTCCTTAGACTAGGTGGACAGACGACCTGAAGAAGACGGCGGGAAACCGCTGGTTTCAGAAGGCACAGGACCGGTCGGAGTGGTGTCGTTTAGGAGAGGCCTATGTCCAGCAGTGGACCTCAAAAGGCTGATGGATGGATGGATTATGTACAGACAGGGTACTATGTACCCACATACCCGAAGTCTTAGGTCCTACGTAGATGAACTAATGAATTAGACATTTGATTTTTAAAATACCTCTTCTTTCCAGAGTTGTTTTCATCTTCTAACTAGATTTATTTTATTGAAATAATCGAAGCATCTCTCAGGTTTATGACAACGTGCCATCAATCAATGGTGTTAAAGAGAAATTTATTCATGATGATACAGTGTAAATTAAATAGCATGATTTTTCTATATGAAATGCTTACACACTCAAACCCAGTATTTATTGGTATTCCCTGAATTATAATTATAATAGAGGTTCCTTAGTTCGGCTTAGGTATTATTCTATAAAGATTCATTCACGTCGCAGATCAGTTGTATCGGATTTATTCAGGGACCGGGTATTTCTGTTCCGAATACAGGCATAAACGGGTCGGGTACCGGGTATCGGGTATCGGGTTTTGCCTGTGTTCTTTGTGGTTCCGGTAAAAACCTAATGAATGAATTTGTATTGCGATTTACTGCTTATTAAGAAACTTTAATTATCATAGAAATTAGTTAAAAAAAAACAGTTTACTTACTTATTATTTTTAATATTAATACTTACTCAAAGGATCAATAAACCACCCACTCAAAACCAAACAAGATTACTACGATACTGGTAAATTTGAGTAATTCAGCCTCTCGCTGTAATCTCTACAGTATTTACCATGGTGAATGCTCGGAGGAACTACATAACCTAATACCATCAACCTCATTCAACTATAGTACTACACGCCAAGGTTTTTTTTTACGGCGAATTGGTCTTCTGTGGATTGAGCTTCCGAATATCCTTCGAGCTACGACATGGAGTGCTTCAAGAAACGTTTCCTTCAAGGCAGGCAACGGTTACCACTTACCATCAGGTGGCGCGTTTGCCTGTTTGTCCGTCTATATTTAAAAAAAAAAACAAGCATCGCCAGTATTTCGACAACGTGCATTGTCATGCTTAAGTCGAAAATTTTCTCCCATAAATGGCACCAATGCATAACATTGTCTTGGATAATCTCTCCACATACCTCTGAGCGGTCACATCACTTCTGTCGAACACCATGACATAGATTAGAGAGTGAGAGAGACAGGGGGGACAATAAGGTTCAATAAGCTTCATAAATAATACAACCCCAAACTATTATCGATCCTCCCTTATAACTCAGATTTCTCTAGCAGTTCACCAATAAGTGAAAAACAAAATCAGGTCCAAATACTTACAAACCTCATTGAAGTTGATTCATTCATGATAATCCTAATCCTATAAATAATCCATTCAGGATTTCTTTCATATTGTAACAGAATATGAGTCACTTTTCTTGAAAACCGCTAAGAAAAAAGTGTCTAGCTCACAGCTTCCCTTGTCCACTGATTCGTATCCGACCCGTGAGTCACTACGCTCCGCATCAATACACCACATTTCACGACAATACCTTAGTGGTTATGAGTCATATTCACAACACTACACATGTCTCAATCAACATTGATTCATTTTTAATCTACCTATTAGAAGACTTGATAAAAGGTTGCAATGTAAGCTCCTCGTATCATCGACTGGTTGTACAGAACATGTTAACTATATGCAGATTTGAATCTTTAGATATCGTCATTTACAATCTTAACCGTGCGAACTCGTTACAGGCTTATATTTTTTACTCAGTACTTGATGGAGAGGTTGAATGGAAACCTGTGCTCAGGCCATTGTCTACCATGCTCGTTTAAACATCAGATTTGCGCTGTGAAAGGCGCTATAAAACCATTTAGCTAATTTTATAGAAAATTCAAAGAAATCTGTAGCCACTGTGATCGACTGAGAGCCGATTTTCGTTACGTCGTAAAACAGCTCATAACGTATTTACTTAGATGCTGTGAATGTTTTTGTTACCTTGAAGCATATTCGGCAATGGCCGCGTCAAGGTCTTGTACTTAAAAAAACAAAGTACGTACTGTTCTATCAAAAACTTAATTAGGTACCATAAGACCAATTAGATTAGACCAAAGGCTGCGAAGGACTATTTTTACTGACTTTGTATTACTTCGTCACTTATTAATTTCTGACACGGGTTATTAAGATAAATCAAAGTTAAGGTACCGAAATAGTGGAATTGGATAAAATCAATTCGGCAAAGGACAATCAAACAGCATTATAATGTATTTTTAAAATATCGTAAAGAAAAAATGATGAAAGCATGATAGAGATTTAGATATACATTTCAAGGACAAAATCAATTTATGGAGGGGAAATTTAATAATTAGGTTTACGAACAAACGACAAAATGTGTATCGATAGAAAATTTGCTGATCTGATGAAATAATTTAAGTAAAATAAATGTCTTATATATACGATATTATATATATCGCTCTCTTAAACTCTTAAGAGGAATGTTTTGTGGCTATTTAACAGCTTTAACAGTTCAGAAGGAAGTATCTCATTTAACAATAATTTTTGTAACAGGATGCAAATTCTGATATCTTAACAGGGGCATCCGGTGGAGCAGCTTTAACACAGTATTGTTATTGTATGATTTTAGTAGTTACAACAAGACCTTTTGACTGCTGCTCATTGTTAATGTTTTAATGCGAGACATTAATTAATATTCACATCATTGTAAGTTACTTTTCATCAAAGTAATAAAATACATTTTAGCCTGCATTATCATAATAGGTAGTTTTGTGTTGGTTAGCCAATGAGCTCATACATTCTACCAAACATCGTAACTTCCTAAAATTATACTGATAACAATAAAACGACATTCATTTTCATACTAACAACTACAGTGTACAATTGATAGAATACTATTTATACCGTTTCTTGACACATTTCTTTCACTTTACAACTGTTCTCATTTGTTATATATTGAAATTGAAAACTCGTTCAATGTGCGGGGTTCTTATTTTCTTTGTAAATTTAAATATGCCTAACCTGAAAATTTCATGTCCATCCATCTTAAACTCGTACTGTATGTCACTAAGCGGGGGGTAGGAGGGGCCGCAGGCCCCCCTAGAAAAAAAAGGGGGGCTCGGGGGGCGAAGCCCCCTGCCAAGAAAAAACGACACAATCAACTCCAAATTTGTTAGGTTAGGTTAGGGTTTTGTCTATGTTTATATACGCAAAAAAAGGGGCCCCGCGAAGCGGGGTTCCGTCGACATTTGTGACAGACTGACATATTAAATTAGGTTAGCCCGCACATTGAACGAGTTTTCAATTTGCCTTCGGCATTTTACATAACGCCGAGCGTTTATAAACTGCCGACGCCGTATGTAAACGGCGGAATTATACAATATGCCTGCAACATATACATGACATTTGGGTGTTAAGCAATATAAGCACTTAACGCCATGATCTTACTTCGATAATAATATGAACCCCAGGCTCCTAATCATTAAATTGATTGCCTTTGTGGAGCTCGATAATATCAATTGTTTTCGGTAAACGACGAAAACAATTTATTTGCTACTCTTGGGATTAATTTCCCGAATGTTGACCGCACCTTTGTCGCGCCCCTGACGCAAGCAGTCTAATTAATAGTGTAGGTATTACGATAGGTTTGCGGATGCTTTGTCTCATGTTACAACTACCATTAGCATGATAAGGTTGTCGGCTCCATTCTTGCTACTCTTCAACTTTCTTCGTATCGTTCGCCCCTTTGACCAACATGTCGTTACAATAAATTACACCCATGACAAGTTCTTGTTTGTCCGGTAAGATGATTAACTACGTTCCTCGTACAACCTTACAATGATTAACTAGCGGAAAGCTTCATCATCGATTCGATTTCTTATAGCAAACGGTGTTTGGTAAAATCGGTTCTCTTATTTGTTGGTAGTCAATTATTAAATAATGTTTTGAAATACCTGAATCAAATGTAATTGAATACTGAAAAAAAATGATAAAATGCAAATATGATAAAAACGATTAACTTGTCATTTCCAGATAATCAACAGACGGACGGTCCAATGATTAATCAACCTTACGGTGAAATAACGTTACAAAAGAATCAAAACTTTACAATTATTTGCAAGGGCAATATACCTATTAAATTTAAACAACAAGAGTCACCCGAGGAAGTTGTCGGTTCAGATTTTAAAAATTTTACAAGAAATGTGAATTCTTCGGATTTGAATTACAAATATGCACAAGCTCTTGACCTATATAATGTCGATCGCTTCGCCGTCGGTTATTACGGCTGCTTTGATAATACCATTGACGAACATAATGTCCTGACAAATATAACAGAGGAACTCAAGAATACCAAACATATTTCCTATTTCTATATATACGTTGACGGTAAGGTCTAAAAATATACATATTATTCTTGAACACGACAGTTAAAGATTTTATTCTTAGCGTCAACTTAATTTGAAATGTTTTACAAATTATAGGGCTTGATAGCATGTTTGCACCCATGAGGCAGGTTGTAATAGCAAGAAGCGGGTCGAAGGTCGTAATCGGGTGTAGACCAACGACACCGGACATTAATGTTACTCTATCGTTGGTACGTATGCAGATGTGACTGTAAATATTTGAGGATACTTTTACTGCTAACTTATTTAGTTGTTAAGTAACTTTTAACCTTACAAATATTTTGCTTCAAAGGGTTTAGCCTGTATTTCTATAGATTATGACGAAAGAAAGTATCGATGCAAAATATAATAAATTGCTTTATGAACTTGCATGAATTGTACTATCCAACATTGAGTATCTAACATAAACGTTCTGGTTGTATGGGACAATATTAACTTATTTTATAAATCCTTCGCATACCTCACTATTTGCATATTTAAGTGCAACACAAATGTTGATTGTCTTTGGTTTGATGTACATTGCATAATATTGGCCCAAAACGCCATTAAACTAACGCTTGACGCTGCGAAAAAGACTACACTAAGGCATGAAAAACCCAAAAGACTTTTGCAATTGCAATGCAACTGAATTGATAAAACCGTTCTTAATGTTCAGGAATTTGCAGACAGTGAATATGAATTTGAGCGATACGACCCTAAAATAGGGTTTGTCTTGGATTACGATGTACTCCCTGATGGTCCCATAACATTTTTCGTTTGTGGCTTTGTGAGGCGAAACGTAATGGATACGAAAGATGTTTTTGTAAATAAACGTAGGTGATTAGACGCTGAGTGAATATAATTTTTATAATATGTACCCACCTCATTCACTGCAAATTAATATTTTAAATTGAAATAATAAGACTCAATATCTTTGCTGTAAATGTGGTTGCTAATGTTTTTCAATTTTGTTTAAAGTACATAAGTAATAAAAAAATATTAAGAAAATTATTGAAAAGCATACTGTGAGGGTACACTACACTACTTACTAACCATATTATGTTATTTATTCCGTCATACCATAATAGCCGCAGAGTAACAAGGCCCCAGAATTTTTTGAGTACTCTCCTAAGATTGGATTTTTAGTGAAAGCGCGTTTCTCTTACAAATGCAAAGGACAACGCGGAAACGATAGTACTACGAAATCAATACGTTGTAAGTAGATAGTACTGCAATATTGATGTCACATAACGAGGTAGCGTGGCGTGATGGTTTCATTTACCCTAATTCATTTGGAACCCTAATCGACTTTTTAGTTTGGTCGCTTGTGCTTGTATCTATTTACTCTCTTCTGGTCCTGGTGTGTTGCTCTGCTTTTCTTTGATCTTTACTGTGCACTGTGTATACTGTATGTATGTGGTACTAATATACTAACATTTAATTGTTATAATATCGTTCGTGTGTGTAATTAATTGGATGTAATATCTCGGGTTTAGTGCTTGTAATACTTTAGGGTACAGGACTGTGAGTATTTTTTATAGCTGTCCTGTTTTATATAAAGGAAACAAGTATGTTTTATTAAATTTATAGATAAAGTATTAATAATATCAGGAAGGAAGTTATTCCTTTATAAAAACACAAACATATTTGCTACCTATTTAGTCGAATCATGGACTTTAAAGTTAATAATTCAGCCATATGGATTAAAAAGTTAATAATTCAGCCATATGGATTAATTAAAGAAAATCAATGTCATGCAATCGTAGGTATCACCTACGAGTTCGAATCGAATTAATTAATAATACATGACTATTATATTAAATATAAATAACGAATAATTTAATTACTTTTAGTGATTATTATCATTTATTTTTATTATTTTCCTATTAGGTACTCGAAATAGGTACCTAGTAGCGCCTGATATAATAAAGTTTAACCCTTTTAATCTCATTCATATGTTACTGCACGTGTTGCCCGGCCGGATTCGGCCGATGAGTATGGCATTATGGTGGGTAATAGGGAGAAAAATCATTTTTATGTGACATGAACACATAGTTCATTAAAAAAAGAATAAGTGGACAACTTTACTTATTAAACATTAAGTTAATAAATTAATTTAATATTTATCGCAATACGTATATTTACGTGGTTAAGTAGGTAATATAAAATTAGTCAATTACTTAATTAATCAATAAGCTCTTAAGCTTGTGTGAGGTGTCTTGACACAATATGATTATAATTTAATGTAATTATATTTTAGATATTAGCACACCCCCGCCAAAACCAAATATTGAGGGCGTGCAATATTTTCTAGAGGGTGAAACGTTTTCACTTAATTGTACAGTTAAATACCAAAATAATATTGCTACGGTTCTGACGTGGAAAATACCGCGTAATTATTCAAAGGTAATTTCAAGTATTTTTAATTTACTTAATATATGTATCTATTTAAGTTATATAATTATCATGTATCTATATTTGCACGATGAGAGCTTTTAATTTATAATCTGGCTTTTAGAATTTATTAAATATTCAATATTCAATAATATACAAAAACAAAAACAATCCACGATTTTCTCTCTAACGATTCAATAATTCAAGGGAGTATACCATCGGACCAATGAATACGAAGTGGGTGAATTTTTGTACAACAATATTACAATAGTTAACGCTACTGAGTCAGATGCTGGAGACTATATATGTATTTCAAAGAACGGGCCTGACCAACAACACACAACTTTTCAAAAGGAATTTACAGGTATGTTACTTTAGTGGACTAGTGGGGTTAATTTTTAACCGAGACATATTTTTATATTAATGTTTTGTAAGTAAACTGATATTTGAAATAACTAAATAACATTATCTAGGTGCATAAAATTCAGCTGTATGAAATGTTTGAAATACACATTTTAATAAGGTGCATCTATATCAAAAACATAAACCTGTAAATTGATCATTTTTATACAATTTTCTATAAGTTGTGCCATGAAGGGTTTTTAATCCCATTGCTCGTTGAAGTAAACAAGCGAGAACTTAAACTGAGATACCTAATTAGCAACATAAATAGGTTAGTTCCACACGATTTCATTGCATATTCTGCAATTCAATATTAGAAGAACCCATTTTGTATATAATATGTCTTGGATATGTTGAATAAGTAATTATCTCAAAACATCGACAGAACAAAATCATGTACATGGTAGGTAATGATTAATTATAATAACGCCTCATAAATAAAAGGAAAAAATACCAGAATATCGTTACTTATGTCGGTATTTCAATGGGAGAGTAAAGAAGTACTAAGTCTATTTGAGGACGTAACAACTTTAGCTAACACGAGTTAGTATTTCATAATGTACAAATCTGAGTAAAGACATGCATAGTTCAACAATAAAACTAGTGCGTTTAAAGCATACAATTAGCTCACGGCGCCAGTCTGCGCAAACAATATGCCTATGCCTATACCTATAGTCAAGTAGTGACACGACACGGTACAACGGTTACGGTTACGTTACTGAAAATGAAAGACGACTAATAGATAGACATTGTTGAAAGCCACTAAAACTATACAAAAATAATTTACCCATATAAGCTTAGTGTGTTTCACTTTGTGAATAATCCACATGATGAATTTATGACATGAATGATGTAAGTACCCAAATCATGTTAACATTTAATTTTAATAAAGTCATGTTTTTTTCCAGAACATGGTTTTATTAACTTGACCAAAGGTATCAAGAAAGATGCTATTGACATGAACGCAAAATCATTTAAACTTCATATCACAATAAATGATTACCCGCAAGCTAAAGTTGTGTTGTAAGTATAAGCATTACCTACACAGTAGTTTGTTGTAGGTATGTTGAGCTAATGTTCAATGTAAATTTATCAATTCTTTCTTGCAGCTTTAAAGATGGCAAAGAGCTGCCTACAAATATTGCCAAATATAATATTGATAGGAGAGAGGATAGTGTTGATCTCACAATAATGAATCTAACCGTTGAAGATACAGGGAATTATACGCTATTTGCTAATAACAAACATGTAACAGCGAATTTAACGTACAATCTGAGACGACCTGGTAAGAATTTATTATAACATATTACATATATCGTTTATATAACATGAATTATTTGTATTTTTTGTTAATATCAATATTATTTATTGATTATTAATTATTTTAGATAAACCAACTGTAAATTTTGGCCTTGACCCCACCAAAAAGTTTTACATCAATACAACTGCTTCATTAAAATGTGAAGCTGTCGGCTATCCTTTACCTACGATAACTTGGATTTTTAATAATGAAAATGGACAAATGCAGGAGATACAGGTTAGTAAATAGTAATATTTTAAGTACATTATTTTAGCAAATTTTTCTCAAAGTTGGAATTTTACATCTACAATTCCACTGTAATCTAACTAATAAAGACAGTTTTTTTAAATAATAGTAGTGGACTGTGGTTGAAAACTTTACACAAGTATGTACTGTATAAAATACAATGTTAAATTACGTGTTTATGTTCAGGATAATCATTCAGAAACATTATCACAAATTAAAGTGATTTCGAGAGCACAAATACCCGTAAGGGTATCTGGAAATATTACATGCACAGCTTCTAACGGAGAAGGGCACGCTAATGCTTCGGAAAGGTTCCCCGTGTACGAAGTGGCCAATGGTTTTGGAATAAAGCATAGTGACAGGACCTGGTTCTCAGAAAGGCAGAAGATGGAGCTTACATGTTTAGCTTCAAAGTATGACTTTAAGAATCTCACATGGCTCGGAAACGATGATAAAGAATTATTTGAATACGGTAATCATTTCAATACTAGTCTAACAATAAAATATGTTGTTGTGCAACGCAACTTGTTAAGTTTTGGGTCAATATGAGAATGTTAATAATATTAAGTATTATTTATTTTTTTATTCCTAGAATTTTCAAACCAATTTTTTCCGATAGATTTATGTAAACCTTATATATTATTTATGGTTTTAAATAGTATTTCTTACATTTTAAAAGCTTTTATTTAACTTCACTCGTATGTATGTATGTATGTATGTCCTGGAATCTTGCAATCAATATTTCACCCACTTCCACTGAAGCTATCGAGCTGAAATTTGGCCCACATATTAGGTTCCGATGACAATGCACGAAAATAAAATAAAAAACTATAAAAAGTTTTTTTTTTTTAAATAACGGTATAATTTATTTCAGTTCACTGTGCTGAGACTCAATTTTCCCATATTGCGACCTTGATAATAGAAAGTATATCACTGGATCAAGCAGGAAACTACACGTGTCAGGGAATAAAGACGGATGACTCTGAGGAAACTCAAACTATCACAATTACGATTGAAGGTAAAATTCCAAATTTTCACCAGTTATGCTTAGGTCCCATGTAATAGGTGGTGAGCCTATTGCCATACACCGGGCACAAATCCAGACTCTGAGCTACCGCGCATTTCAAATTAGAAAAACCTATTCCATAAAATTTTTGTAAATGTATATATAAAAAAATTACCAGAAAATAATTTTTGACGAGCCAAGAAATAATTTTTAATGCATAAAACTAAGTCATTAGAAAACATAGTCTATGTTTTCTAATGTCTTAGTTTTTAATATGCATTTAAAAATTATCCGATAAATTTACGTTGACTATTTCTATTAGGTTACTATTTCTATGTTGTTGTGCATGTAAAATTTGTACCCAAAATTTCTTAGTTAAATTGTCTATACCTACCTAAAGATAAAAATTTGAACTGGAATTTTTTATTACTTATGATTAACTCGGTAGCAATTGTTTATAAATTTAAATAATACTATTTGAATTATGATGAGTGCGCGGAATCATTCAGCCAATGGAATAAAAATAATCCAGTCTTTAAGTACGGGCTAAAATGTTGATGTTCTTGACAGGTATTCGTATGCCTGTTATCAGTGAGCCTCGTAAGGATAAGAGCTATGAAGTGAACCCATACCAGCCAGTCCAGCTGAGTTGTGAGGCGAGCGCTGTGCCACCACCCGAGATAAGGTGGTATAAGGTAAATTAACCACTTGCAAGCTGCATCTTCACCACAGAACAGATAAAGGAGGTTAGAATGGAAATGTGGGCGTGGCAGGCGCGCCAACAAGTATGATTAAACAATCATACTTCGCGTGCATACTTTTAGTCGCTTTCGGACATTCGGACTGCGGTGGTGCGAAGAGCTGCACGAAAAATATACATTGCCGGTAAAGTACGCAAGTAATCCACGTGAACACATAGTTCGTGCGCAATGTATTCTGTCCTACAGAATGCGATGACGTCACGATGTTCTGTCGAGTTCGTTCGCAGCGAGATAGTGTTGTGAAAGTATAAGATAAACTTTTCGATAAGTCTTGATCTTGAGTACGTAATTAAAGTAGTTTCAGGTGTAAATACTTAATTTCAAGGAGTAGGTGTAGTACTAAATAAGTAATTTAGTACTAATTTATATTATGTATTTATTTTAGGTTTCCAAAGGATCCTAATAACCAGCATTGGATAAATGTAACGGGTAGAAAATTTGGATCCCTAAAAAACAATGTACCACTTTGGAACAACTGTACTCGATTTTGCGCAACTTTGTCGGAACTCAATTATTTAGCAACATTAGTTATCATCAGATTGTATTATATTCTACTGAGAAGCATATTACAGACTTTACCAAAGCTATTAAAGAAAAATAATTTAAATATAAGATTGCATTAATTTATTGTAAAAAATTCGAATACAAAAGAGTCCCCATCTTTGCTCTGCACAAGTACATTCGTCGCGCAACTGTATATATTAAAACTGTACCTGTGTATTTATTTAAGTACGTACACTCACTCTGAAACTTTTTAATAAAATAAATAATTATAATGTAATTTTTCATGTGAAGATAATAAAAAAAATGCATGTTAATAAGATGTATGGAACAGGCGCAACACCTAAAGGAAGCAAAACTCAAGTTGCATATGTTTTCAGTGTTACTTTTAAAAGAGTCATTTATGCGGATGTAGCATTATAGGTACCTACATAACTCTAAACAAGTTTCAAAATATATTTATCGATAAATATGTTTACATCTCTAGTTGGGTTACCAGTAAATAACATATAAAATTGCACGATCAATTTTCTCAAATATGCAGTAAATTTTGTTTCTTAACTTTTATTTATTAATTTCACCGCCGTTAGGCATCTTTTGGCTCAATAAAGGTTAAATAAATAAATAAATAATACAGTAAAATAAAATATACTCTATTTTACTAATCTTGTAGTGGTTCAGTACCTACCAGTTACCTTACCTCCGAATACCTCCGAATACCTCAAGAATACCTCACACGGATACCTCATACCTTCGAACCAGTTACCAGTTACCTACGTTGTTAATATGAAACATATACGCGGTCGTCAAAATAGTGTTTTAAATAGTGTAGTATATGTATGAAAGAAAATGTAAATATAAATAGGTGATTTTACAAATAAATTATTCATTCGACAATCGGACAGATCACGAGTTTCATTATGAATCCTATGAAGAACCTCTAAAATCTTATTATTGCACGAAATTTGTGCAAAACACTTACTGGCAACATTAAGTGTCGACAAGGTCAAAACTTGCACAATTCTACAGCTTGACGCGAGCAAAAAGTATCCTTATTGATTTGATGCTAAGGTTAGTTTTTAAAAGTTGCGATTCTCGTGCAATTTGACCAATGGCTGATGAATATTTTATGTAAAGGTAATAATAACGTGTATCTAAGTGTGGATAACTGGCGACAGTGGTTTTGTTTCAAAACTGACTCGATGGCCTTTCTAACCTCCTTTATGTGTTCTGTGATCTTCACTGAGTGACATGGGCTTAAATATTACTAGGTGTAAGCGAAACTATTGTTATTTATAGTATTAATAGTATTAATACTCATGTTCATATTAACATCCCCTGATATCTGATATAACTAGCCCAGTCCTTTTATCAGGGTTATTCAGAGTTCGTCAGTTGTCATGGGTAACGGATAAGTGCGCGTGCGCAAGTGAACTAAAGCTTCGAAATAGTTGAACCGCTTCTAACAAACGGAGACGGTCAATCAGTTCGATACTGCTGACCTGATCAAACCATCCCTCCACGATCGGGTCATAGGAATGTGACAGTAAAGTAAAATGCACCAATGCCTTAGAAGGTTTGCAAAGTTTCGATAATTTTTGGCCATTTGGATAAAATATGCAAATTATCCACAATATAGATATAGGTACACTAAATTAAAAGATAGAAGTATTCTTACCTCTTTGATTCATTGGGTTGTTTCTCACTTAAGACTTAGTAATTACAATAATACATTGCATACGTTTATTCTTCCAGGACGGAATGCCATTAAATAACAGTGATGTAATCACAAAAAAAATAGACCATACAATCGTAAACTCGACTATTTATATCAAACAAATGTTGGAGGAGAATAAGGGGAAATACGAATGCGAAGCTAGAAGCGGCGATGAAAAAACGAAACGAGTGTATAACCTTCTGATTAAGGGTAGGTAGCAGCAATTACTACGAAAATTTTGGTCAACACTTTATTATGAACTAGTGGACGCCCGCAGCTTCGCTCGCGTTACGCTTCATACTAACTTTGCACCCCCGTTTTACCCCCTTAGGGGATGAATTTTCAAATTTTTCTCGCCGTAAAAACCATCCTTGAACTTCAACGAACATTTTAAAAAAAGAATTGTCCAAATCGGTCCAGGCGTTGTTGAGTTATGCGCTTACCAACACATTTTGCGATTCATTTTTATTATATAGACTAGTGGACGCCCGCAGCTTCGCTCGCGTTACACATTCACTAACTTCCAAAACGGCAAAGCTTCATACTAACTTTGCACCCCCGTTTTACCCCCTTAGGGGATGAATTTTCAAATTTTTCTCGCCGTAAAAACCATCCTTGAACTTCAACGAACATTTAAAAAAAAGAATTGGCCAAATTGGTCCAGGCGTTGTTGAGTTATGCGCTTACCAACACATTTTGCGATTCATTTTTATTATATAGAAGATTAATTAATAGCTTGCCTACCTCACATACTTAGAAGTATACCACTCTAATGTTTAGGGAGCCGGCAAGCTCCCTGGAGTAATTGCCCGTGTAGTGTGACTTCCCAAAACCCAAACTCCTTCACGCAAGCCGACAATATCGCTGCGAAAGAAACCGTAGTTTTAGAGTTTATTTCTATAGCATCACTTAATAACTTTATTTGTCCTTCCAGAAAAATCCACGTACATGCCGATTTATTTAAGTGTATGTGGAGTGGTAGCATTTGTTCTGATCCTCCTTGTGGTGTACTTGGCTTGGAAGATTCGCAAAGAGAAACAGTTTCGGAAAGAATTGGCCGAAGCCGGGCTACTCTATTTTAAGGAAGGAGTCACGAAATCTTTGAGTCCGGACTTGGGAATCGACGAACAAGCTGAGTTGCTGCCTTATGATGAAAGATTCGAATTCCCGCCCCAAAAATTAATTTTAGGTTCGTGAATTCATAACATAAATAATTTATCTTCTTTTCAAAATAATCTTAGAATTTATCGAACGTGGATAGAGGGCATTTCAATAGAGTATAAGCATCTGAAGCGGGTCTGAATTTGAGATTTTGTAAGTTTTACTGTACATAGAAAAATGTTTTCCATTACCTCTGAACCGTATGTAGCAGCGGCACTCTTGAAGGAGTGGTCGTAGCCCTATGATGGATGACTTGGTGGTAGATCTTCGCTCTCATTTGGATACTTCAGCTTTGGCAATTACCTACACAGACATTAAATAAATAAAATTAAATCAATATTGTGTAGACATTAGCGAAACGAGGTACCAGTTGGAAGAAGAAAATAACGCCCTATAAGTTACATCATGACTTTCATAGTTTTCCAATGTTTATTTTCAGGTAAGCAGTTAGGGGCAGGTGCTTTTGGTGTGGTTTACAAGGCAGAGGCTCGGGGGATAATAAACGCCGAAGACACTACGCCGGTCGCCGTCAAGATGGTCAAGAAAAACGCTGACAACATGTATATAAAGGCCTTGGCATCCGAGCTGAAGATCATGGTGCACCTTGGCAAGCACGTCAACATTGTTAACTTGCTTGGAGCGTGTACGAAGAACGTGGGAAAGCGTAAGTCTTATTTAATTACTAGTGGACGCCCGCAGCTTCGCTCGCGTAGAATTAGACCCATTAACGACGTCTACCCGTCTAACGACTTCAAAAACGGCAAAGTTCCATTCTAACTTTGCACCCCCGTTTTACCCCCTTAGGGGGTGAACTTTCAAAAATCGTTTCTTAGTGCTCCCCTACGTTATAAAAGGAACCCCTGTGCAAAATTTCAAGTTTCTAGCCCTTATAGTTTAGGCCCTGCGTTGATATGTCATTCAGTCAGTCAGTCAGTCAGTCAGTCAGTCAGTCACCTTCTCCTTTTATATATATAGATTTTGGTGAAAATTTCATTTCATTTTTCATTTTATTTCATTTCAAAACTCAATGAATAATGAAATCCGTAGATTCGATTCTACTGAAGCCGAAACATTGCAGAGTGGTCCCTATGGTAATCATCTCTCGAATTCCATGCTTCGAAAGGCATGTTATTGCCTGTACATAACGTATTCCTTTTTTGTTTCAAGAACAAATAGCATGCGCACTCTCTTTCATTAAATGGGCGGACTTTAAACAGCTGCTATGCTGTGTCCTCTTCTATCGCATGGGATGGTTGGTTGGGACCTCTCAGTCGCACACATACACTCGCAGCAATATCTCACTTTTCAAAATTCGACAACTGGAATTCGGGACTGATTTTTCGCAGACAACCCTATACCACCGTGTTCATAATGGAATAATCTTCAATTTCATTTAATTTGAATTAAAATAATCAGACCGGTGCAAAATGCTCTAGTATCGATTTACCTGTTTATACCTGGCAACTCGAGAGTTGTGACCGGAAAAGAATAGACAACCTAACGTTTGCATAATCTGTGGGGTTCATACTTTCGATTGGTATAGAATTTGTCTAATAATCAAACCGGTGAAACGGTAAAAAAATTTTTTTTTAAATTATTAATTAATCATATCCTGGTCTGAAATTAGTTAGCCAACCCATATGCAATATATTTATTGACATATTAAATTGAATATAAAATACGTTTTATTAAATAAACATCTCGGTGAAGGTCGTTGTATAACGGGATCCTATACTATGAGGTTGTGCAGCAACATATACTGTCGTTTTTGCAAGATTAGTAAATCCTTAACAACCCCATTTCCCAGATTTCTCCTTCCAAATAAAATAAAACTGATCAACTATCAAAATATTCTTGTTGACCACATAAACCTTAGTGTTATAATTATTCAGATTCTTCATTTGTACACCTACGGTCCTATTGGATATTTGTCAAAAATGTCTAGGACGGCGCTGAATAACTTGGCTTGCATCGTTTGCTGACTTTTGCTTGTAAAAAAAAAACGTTTTCCGTGTTTCCAGGTGAGCTGATCGTAATTGTGGAGTACTGCAAGTTCGGCAATATCCACAACTACATGCGGCGACACCGCGAGGTGTTCATCGACCAGCTCACCGATAACAAGGAGAAGAATCTCGGCAAGGTCAACAAGGCGTTCTCTTGTAGCAGCGGCAGTAGCGGGTACTTTTCATTTTATGTGGTCTTCCGTTATTACATTAAAAATGTAATTAATTCATTAAATTTTTTCAAAGAAGGTACAGGACTGGTTGGAGCGGTACCGTTTAGGAGAGGCCTATATCCAGCGGTAGACCTCAAAAGGCTGATGGATGGATGGAATCAAACAATTGTAGCAGCGGCAGTAGCGGGTACTTTTCATTTATGTGGTCTTCCGTTATTACATTAAAAATGTAATTAATTAATTAAATTTTTTCAAAGAAGGTACAGGACTGGTTGGAGCGGTACCGTCTAGGAGAGGCCTATATCCAGCGGTAGACCTCAAAAGGCTGATGGATGGATGGAATTAAACAAACAAGCTTACAAACAAAATACATTTATTTCGTCAGCTTTTCAACAACAAAAATCCGGTGAAATAGGAGTTAGACTCGCACACGTCTGAACCGTATGTACAAATAGATATTTTCGCCTTACATACCAAGCTCGTGCGTGGTCCAGTGGCAAGCAATGGCGGTCTAGCACCATGAGTGCGCGAGTTCGATTCCGAATTTATCATGTTTTCTTAATTATTTTACACTCAGAACAAAATATATTAATATCTAATCGCTAAAAAGATCGCGCACGTTACGAACCGAAATCAATTTTTTCGTTTATAATCAAACGGCTGTTCTGTAACTAAGTATTTATATTAGTAGGATAATAATATGATATAGGTAGATACAAAACACTAACTGGATTTTTATCCAGGTAGGTGTTCTTGTTGGTTCGCCAACAAATAGTGTCTAAATTTATGGTAAAGTGTAATCTGAATTATATTACAGATACTTATTATGTACTAGAAGTTCAATCACAATTTAGTATTTTATTTTAATAATAATCACAACATTTTAAGTTGATAATAATACATATCATGTTTTTGTTCATTACAGAATGCACTCCGACTATTTCGGGTCGAATCATACTCAAGACACCGATCACACTTTCGTGAACACTGCAA
Source organism: Carterocephalus palaemon (assembly GCA_944567765.1). NCBI lineage: Eukaryota > Metazoa > Arthropoda > Insecta > Lepidoptera > Hesperiidae > Carterocephalus > Carterocephalus palaemon. The sequence goes on from OX155642.1 coordinate 7,149,292, forward strand.
ATACTAACAGATCTGTGAGAAAAGGTACGTATTTTACTAATTGTTAGGGTACCTTATTTACCTTTGTCAGTTAAAAACGGAAATTTCCTAAGAATATTCTTAATTTGATAAGATTCTGAAGTATACATTTGATATATGTATATAAATTTAGGAATTAAAATTTTGCTGTCTTTGAAATAAATTTTTTTGTAAGTTTATTTGTTAGCTTAACATGGTATTAAGTACAATGTTTTTATCAGATAATGCGCCCCATAAAGTGGAGACGGTGAAAGGTATAATTGCATGCATTTTACTCGCACCCTTTCTTAGCCCAAGGTTTGACACAGAAGAGACTCACTTATGCTTGCATGCCACTTTTAATCTTTGTGCTGTACTTCCCTCAAATCCATACTTCCATACTAATATTATAAATGTGAAAGTGTGTTTGTTTGTTTATTTATTTGTTTGTTTGTCCGGCTTTCTCATTGTGGCATCGTTGTTCTAAACTTAACTCCCTGTACCTGCTAGACAGATTTAGAGGCAACGACCTAAAAATGTTGGTACATAATGTATAGCGAGGTATCGCGGATAAACTGTTTTTTGAATGTGTCTTATTCCTGAACATTAAAGAATATAATTCTGAAAAAAAATGTTAGTTTACAGAAATTGATCTAGGGACTTTCCTTATGCGATATACTTTAACGTTCACATCATTGCATTGAATAAAAATCGCTAAGTTAGGTCGGAAACTGGAATCAAATGTCGTTTTATTTGAGTTAAAACGGGTTTTAGAAAATAAAAACGATCTTAAAAATGGTGCTACAAAAACCAAGGATCCCTTCATTTATTTTAAGATATGTCGAGAATTTATCGCTTTAATTATTTCTTATTATACTATACAATGCGCCCGCCCCGCTTTCCTCTAACGCCTTTTTGAGGAGGCGTGAAAGAATGGGAAGGAATTCGTCAAAATAGTTCGCCTGTAGTTAAGCTGATTTTTTTAAATTTATTTAAATCGAATACAAATATTTTTTACTGAACTTTTCAATGTTCTTATTTCGTCTTTAAATAAAATGTATGGTACAACCGATCAAGTTGCTTGAACTACAATTATTCTTCGTCATCGACAGTATCTGAAACGGGGTATGTGCAGCCCGAGTGGCGGTCAAACTACGAAAGCGATTACAGCTTCGACGGGCGCAACCCGCGCCCGTTAACCTCGCGGGACCTGCTCGCGTGGGCCTTCCAGATCGCCAGGGGAATGGAGTACCTCGCCAACAGAAAGGTATGTTATTTTCGCTGCGACCCATAGACGTCCCACTGCTGGGCACGGGTCTCTCCCACAGACGCAGCTGCGGGAGGTCTAGAGCATACTCCACCACGCTGCTCCAATGCGGATTGGTGGAGGGGTTAGTGGCCAACCCAGTGTCGAATTTTCTCAAGCCACCCGAAGGTCTTCGACAAGGCTTAACGACTGTTTCCAACATTGAAAACAACCGGGACCGACGGCTTTACGTGCCCTCCGAAGCACGGTAGCGTCCATGAAATTTTTGCCACTAGCGGTCACCCATCCACAAACCGACCGGGCCCGTCGTTGCTTAACACTTTCGATCACATTGAATCGAACCGAGCCATTGGGCTATGGACGCTACAATTGTATGTTGTTTACTGTCCATTATTTACTGACGACCCCGTGGCGGTCAGTGACCCTGGCTAGGCTTGAATAGACTCGTTTTGATTGTAGCCGACTTTCACGCCGCTTTACATATTGTTAACCGATTAAAATTTTTGAGCGCTTCCGTGCATCGGAAAGCACTTTATGCCATCGATCCCTTTGATATCGTAAGATTTTTTCTATTCCCACAAAATACTTTTTTTGCGTTCCATACGACTTTCAGTTATTTTTAAATTGCTGTTAATAATAATATCTCTCTGTCATTGCTAAGCTATAATCGTATGAGCTATACGATTATATCATTAAATTAGAATCAAAGTTATATTTTTATATTATCATTAAAGTATTAAAGCCCTGCTAAGTCTTTATATAGACTGAACAGTAGTAGTTAGTAGTAACAAATACCTACACAGTACTCTTGTTAAATGGGTTTTAGGCATACTCAATATTTATTAAACGACTATGCTTTTTGTATCGCACATGTGCGGAAAACTGAATACAAATACAAACTATCACTTAAGGGACATTTAGATTTTTTTCTCCGTATACATAGAGATAATAATATGAGCTGATCAAAATCTTTAATGAAAGCTTTAACTAATATTCACCCAGCAGGCCGAGTGAGTGGTGCTCGGTACAATTACAGCCAAATGCTTGTGACGTGTCTATATATATAATTCTTGGTTTAACCACCAGGTATTTGTGATAGCTAATCGCACGCTTAATAATAAACCGGAATAAGTCAAAAATTAAGGATTCCCACTTTTATTAATAAAACGAACTAACTCCAATTGAAGAATCTATAGGTACAATCCCACCATGCGAAACAAACTAAAATGTCCGATTGTTAGATCAACCCTCTCTTTTCTACAAAATATAGATAAGACTATTCATCCATCCATCCATCCATCAGCCTTTTAGGGTCCACTGCTGGACATAGGCCTCCCTCAATCGTCGCCACTCCTCCCGATCCTGCGCCCTCTGAATCCAACGGTTTCCCGCTGTCTTCTTCAGGTCGTCAGTCCACCTCGTCGGGGGGCGGCCAATACTTCGTTTTCCGAGACGCGGTCTCCACTCGAGGACTTTTACTACCCAACGGTTATCAGTCCGTCGAGCGACGTGGCCTGCCCATTGCCACTTCAGTTCGCTAATCCTGCGAGCTATGTCGGTGACCTTCGTTCGTCTACGGATTTCATCGTTGCGAATCCGGTCCCGTAGAGAAATACCGAGCATAGCTCTCTCCATAGCGCGCTGAGCGACTATGAGCTTGCGGATCAGACCGACGGTAAAGGACCACGTCTCGGATCCATATGTCATCACTGGCAACACACATTGCTCGAAAACTTTCGTTTTCAGACACTGAGGTAATTTGGATGAGAAGATATGTCGTAGCTTCCCGAACGCTGCCCAGCCGAGCTGGATTCTGCGAGTGACCTCTTTCTCGAAGTTGGACTTACCCAACTGGACCACTTGTCCCAGGTAAACATACTCGTCAACAACTTCGAGAGCAGCGCCGTCAACAACAACCGGTATAGGTTTGATATGCACATTGGACATGACCTTAGTCTTGTCCATGTTCATTTTCAAACCCACCCGTTGCGAGGCGCTGTTCAGGTCTCCTAGCATGGTGTTGAGGTCGTCCAGCGATTCCGCCAAGATCACTATATCATCGGCAAATCGAAGGTGTGTGAGGCGTTCTCCGTTGATGTTGATGCCGCGACCTTTCCACTCCATCAGCTTGAACACGTCTTCCAACGCAGCGGTGAAAAGCTTTGGGGAGATTACGTCCCCTTGCCTGACACCTCTCTGCAATTGGATGGGGTTCGTGCTTCTGTCGTGTACTCGGACTGACATAGTGGCGGCATCATATATCCACTTCAACACCTCGATATACCTATAGTCGATCTGGCACCGCTGCAGAGACGCCAACACCGCCCAGGTTTCGACAGAATCGAAGGCTTTCTCATAGTCCACAAACGCGACACATAACGGCTGGTTATACTCCTCGGTCTTCTGTATAACCTGTCGTAGTGTCTGTATGTGGTCCATGGTACTATAGCCTTTTCGGAAACCGGCTTGTTCGGGAGGCTGGAAGTCGTCAAGCCTGCGCGCTATGCGATTTGTGAGGACCCTCGAAAACAACTTATAGACGTGGCTCAAGAGCGCGATAGGCCTGTAATTCTTCAAGAGGGTTTTATCGCCCTTCTTGAAGAACAGTACCACTTCGCTCGTGCGCCACGCCTCCGGGGTGGTTCCACTACTGATGACGGAATCAAACAATTTCTGGAGAGCCACTAGGACTGGTTTCCCGCCCGCTCTTAGCAGCTCTGTTGTGATTCCGTCATCTCCCGGTGCCCTGTTGTTTTTTAGTTGTTTGAGAGCCCCCCTAATCTCGTACAGGCTGACGTCCGGGATATCTTCGGTGTAGTGCCGGGTTAGCTTGGCTCGCTTATCGTGAGCACCAGCTATAGCTGGGGCTTGCGAGGAGGTGTATAGCTGTCGGTAGTAATTCTCAATTTCTCTCAAAACTTCGGGTTTGGATGATACTATGGTACCGGTATTGGTCTTCAACCTCGTCAGCAGGCTTTGCCCAATGCTTTGATCCCGAGCGAACACTTTGGAGCCTTTGTTCCGCTCGATTGTGTCAGCGACGCGTTTGGTGTTGTATGAACGCCAATCACGTCGCATGCTGCTCGAGATCTCTGCGTTGAGCTGCCTACATACTGCCATGGAGGTTGGCGACTGGACACATAGATCTCGTCGTTTCCCAATGAGACCGAGAGTGTGTTTTGAGAGAATTTGAGGTTTACGATTAGAGGGGGTCTTGAAAAATCTAGACCCTGCCTCTCGGACAGCTGATACGAACCTCTTGTTCATTTCGTCCACAGAAACGCAGCTCTCCAGGCCCGCGAAACGGTTTTTCAGCTCAAGATGAAAGTCATCGGAGCCCTGAATCTGGACAGGTGTTGGGCGGAGGATAGACTTCATCAGGCGTGACCGTTCCAGCTTAACGTTGATATTTAAGGTGCCTCTGACCATTCTGTGATCACTACCGGTTTTGAACCTGTTGATCACGGAGACATCCTTAAATATATGCCGTTTGTCTGCCAGAATGAAGTCTATCTCGCTTTTAGTAGAACCATCCGGACTGATCCAAGTCCACTTGCGTTGCTCTTTCTTCTTGAAGAAAGAGTTCATCATGGAGAGGTTCTCCTTCTCCAAGAAGCCAGCAAGCATGTGGCCTCGGTGGTTCCGGCGTCCAGATCCAAAAGGCCCTACCTTCTGCTCGTTACCATTTCGCGCACCTAGCCTTGCATTGAAATCCCCCATCACAACTGTGAAATGAGTCTTTGAGGTATGTATGGCCCTACTGACGTCCTCATACAATACCTCAACCTCTTCATCGGGGTGTGTGGATGTCGGCGCGTAAACCTGTACGACCTTCAGCGAATACCGTTTCGATATTCTGAGTGTAAGGTACGCTACCCTTTCCGACACACTGCCGATGTCCACTACGTTGTTAACGAGGGACTTGTGGACGAGAAACCCGACACCACCTTGGGACTGATGTTCGCCCTCCCGGTGGAAGAACAAGTTACCAGATCTAAGGATTACCGTGTCCTCCCCCTGTCTTCGGACTTCGGATAACCCCAAGATACTCCAGTGTAACTTGTTCAATTCCTCTTCCAGCTCATATATCTTCTCATCGGCCCTCAGTGTCCTGGCGTTATATGTTGCCAGGGCCAAAGGTCGTTTAATTCTCATATGGGTGGCCGGGCGTCTGCCGGGGATTTTAGCACCCCTTGCCCCGCCGTTACCATGGCCGCCACCGTAGCCAGGAATAGCAGGGCCGCCGGGGACTGGGGGCCGGGGCCTTGGTTGTGCAATCATAGAGGGGTTGTAGCCATAGTCACCGCGCTTGGCTAGTGCGAGTTGGTGACCGCAGTTAAATGTTAAAGTACGCTGCTGAGAGACGCTGCTGCCCATCTCTTGTACTATGTTGTTGTCGCTCTTAGCACCACCCGGGAGGGACGTGTAGGGTTGCCTTGGGTTAGCTACCTACGGACGTGTGCGACAACACCCCCCCCAGACTATTCTACTTAACTTTTTTTCAAAACTAGCATGTTTCGTTTTACTTCACTTTAGTTGAAAACGGTGTTATAATACAGCATGTACTATTTAGACTTGTTGCAGTTTATCACGAAATTATAATTGTATAGATAGGAAATATTTCGTATTAGTGCTTTTTAGTATAAAAGTATTACTTTTATTCGAGAAGCAATTCATTTTATATCACTTTATTACCAAAACTATTTTGTACTAAACTGACATAAGTCGAACTTTAGAAAATAAACTTCATTTATTCATTTGATATAAATAATATAATTAAACTATTATGTCAGTTATATTCGCTATACATCTCTCTAAAATTTAAGACCAAGAAAATAAAAATAGCACAATAAACACGTGAAAACCATCAAAATGTTTTTAACAAGGTCGAGACTCAAAACTTTGACCGCGATTTCCCAAAAAAGTTAATTTTTGTCTTATTCCGGTTTATTATTAAGCGTGCGTAATGTCAATGACCATTTTCACGCCTCCAGGATCCTACGGAATCCCTGCAAGGCGTGTGTGCACGTTTATTTATTTAAACACCTTCATTAGAATTAGTGATTCTGATTTATTTTCTTTTCCATCTCTTTCAAGGTGTTACATGGCGATCTAGCTGCACGAAATGTATTGTTGGCCGAGGACAACATCGTCAAGATATGTGACTTTGGCTTGGCCCGGAGCATTTACAAAAATGACGAGTACCAAAAGAAAGAAAATGTAAGTCAAGTGTTACCATTTAATTAAGTTCCTATAATTGCGCTTTAGAGCGTACGTACTATCATGGAATAATTTGTGCAAAGATGAGCACACTCAGATATTGCTCTATTACGTTGTTCTGTATGTATTACATTCTAGCTTCTACTATCTCTCCGTTCGTCTAGTAGGAATCGTGTCCAGCTGCTGCATCAAACCCATAATACTAAGTACAAATAAGCGCAGTGTGTATTTCAGTATACATGTCTATTGCCACTGTAACAATAACACGTAAAAAATCACGTTTCTAGTATAAGCACGAAACGTTTTCATAAAAAAAAATCGTATTTTTTGCCGTGGCTCTATTTGGACACTCCAATACTCTTCTGTGTCAGCATATTGTTACGAGCATCTACTGAACCCTATGCATCTACTATATGTAACTGCACTTGATACTTGGTTTAATTAAAGTCTCCTTAACATTTTCAGAGTCCCCTCCCGGTGAAATGGTTGGCGATTGAATGTATGACTGACCGCATATTCTCTACTCAATCCGACGTATGGTCATTCGGAATCGTGTTATGGGAACTATTCTCCCTCGCCAGAACACCATATCCGAACATCAGCCCGCAGAACTTGCTCCACTGGTTAAATGAAGGGTACGTTTTCATGGCAGTATATTATCCAATCCATTCTACTGATGCTGATTCTGATGTGTACTACAATACACTACTGCTATCTGCTACTGCATTGGGAATCTGATTTTCTCACAAATACTTTGTAACATAAATAAACCTATCTGCTTATCATACTTGCCAGTTGCCATCATGTAACGCCTACGCAATATCATGTTAGTAGTGAATGCACCTGGCACAAATGCTTTACAAGTAATTACTATTTCCTATGGTAATAATACTCCTATAAATTTGATTTTTTTTAAAGTTGTACCAATGTCTTAAATACTAATCATTTTTATTTATTATTTATGTAAATGTGAGAATTTTCGTACACATACCATACATGATCATACATCTGCTCTGCTATGAAGGGATGCCATTAATCTATTCGCATTGCTTAAACGTAAATGTGTTAAATGTTTAAATAAATCTGGTTTTTAGATTTTAAATGTCTTATACATTCCCCCAGGTAATATATATTATATAACTATTTTAATATTTTCAGGCATCGGTTAGAAAAACCTCCGTACGCCGATGATAGATTGTATGACGTGATGAAGCGTTGTTGGGAGCAAAGACCAACATCCAGGCCATCTTTTGGTCAGCTGCAACAAATCCTTGGCTCATTCTTAGAGGACAACGTGAGGAACGTAAGTAACATTTTAGGGTTCGTTCTTTTTGGACACGGAACCCTATTAATTATAGTTTTTGTTACTTTAGTAAGTTTTTACCTACCTATGTAATAGCCAGATTTTAGAAGCTATTCATAATATTGTTAACAGTGTTACATTGTTTCATTCCTCGAGACTCATTTGGTTATTTTTATCTATATTTTGAGTATATAATCAATCAAGCTAAAATGATCTGTTGTAGAAATAAACCTTTTCAAACTCTGCTAAATAAATAATTCCTGGGTTCGAAGACTTAACGTGCCTTTCGAAGAGGGTGAAATGGAAAACACGGTAGTAATAGATAAATAAAACAACATGTTCATGCATTTATTCTCAGCATTCGCTGCGACCCATAGACGTCCCACTGTTGGGCACGGGTCTCCTCTCAGAATGGGAGGGATTAGGCCTTAGTCCACCACGCTGGCCAAGTGCGGGTTGGCAGACTTCACATACCTTCGAGAACGTTATGATGAACTCTCAGGCATGCAGGTTTCCTCACGATGTGTCCTTCACCGTTATAGCAAGTGACATTTAATTTCTTAAAACGCACATAACTTAGAAAAGTCATTGGTGCGTGCCACTGGGGTTTGAACCCGGACCGCTCGAGTGAGAGGCGAGTTCGATAGCCGCTGGGCTGTCACCGCTTATATTCTTTCTTCTTCTCAGCATTACGTGGACTTAAACTCGGCATACATGGACGTAAAGCCAGAGGGCGAGGACTACCTAGCGATGGTATGCGCGCCGGACTACAACAACATGGTGACCCCGAGCCCCCATCACTACGTCAACGACGCACGGAGGTTCTTCCCGCCCACGCCCACGCCCACGCAGCTGCAGCACGGTGGGTTTTTGATTGTTTACGACCTGGTGGTCGTCTCCTTGCTAGGAGGAGGGTTAATTAACATGCTTATATTAGGTCCACTTGTATGTAACTCACAATGTAAGGGAATCTTAGAGACCTAATTTAACCATCTTCCAAGGATCGTAGCGTAATGAAAATTGGCAGCTGTATGTACTTCTGAGACACATTCAATAATATGGTACTGTCGATCTGATCTGATGATGGAGCCGGAAGATATTAACTGGAACTTCATGATGGAATATCGTATCATAGTCGTGTTTGCACTTGTGGTAAGGTCTTGTAATGAACTTTGACCACGATTAGGTTTCACGGTCTGATGATGAAGCCAGAAGATAGGCACTGGCATTCCATGATGGAATATCGTATCATAGTCGTGTTTGCACTTGTGGTAAAGTCTTGTAATGAACTTTGACCACGATTAGGTTTCAAGGTCTCATGACTTCTTTTTAGTTGGATTTTTTATAAAAGCGTGTTTTTTTAGTTTTTTTAAACTATTAATTTATATTATTGACTAGGCACTATATTGAGCACTGTCAATAAAAATAATTAAAGTACTTATCTATTTTACAATACCAACAAATTTTCTTTACAACAGAGGAAAAGCAACATACTTCGGCTTAAACAGACATATCAGTTTCTCTGGCAAAACGGTAAAAATATGAACTCAACGCATGGTCTCCTGTTTAAGATGTCAAATTAATCTGTGTGACTAATATATTTTACATAGTTATGTAAATATTTTATATTTATATACATAAATTGTGAGCCTTTTTAAATCAATGTTTTCTTGGATTAACATGACACTACACCACAACATTACACGCTTACATAACTAACATTCTAGTTTAGTGTTTAAAATGTTTGTTTCTTTAATGTTTTGCATGATTCTGTTGCGTCTAGAGTTGTTTTCTAATACCGATTACCGTATGTTTTCAGACGAGGAAGGTTACCTACAAATGAGTCCGTCAAACCTAATATTCAGTCCACGTGTTCCATGCACCAAATTCGATTTCGACGCTCGTAAATTGAACCCGAGGGTGACCGAGGCGAATGTTCACGGGTCAGAACTAACTCCCATGCTTACCCTGAACAATCTACCGGCGAGAAGCGGCTCGGAATCAGACCACGACCACGACGGTAACTCGTCACCATACTTGAAGATGTGCCCCCGAATCGTCGAAGAAACTGACGAGGTCTTTGAAACAAAACAGAATAATATAAAAAACACGCAAAACACAGCCGTATCGAACCCCACTTATACAACGCTCGACGTAGACATCGACAAGAAACCCAACAACGTTTCTAATAATTACATCAACGCCAGCGTACCTAATGGTCTAGTCAAGTAGATTACGTTAACGCACAAAGAACTGTTCTTTGCTACTCAGCTGTAGGCTTATTTCTAGTTCGAATAGTTTTTGTGGAGCTTCTCTTGATCTCTTATATGAATTTTATCATACCTTTAAAACAATCTCAAATATTTTCTATAGTCCTACTTTTCCAACTGCCCGTACTTCACTTTGGGCTAATGCTAGTGTATCATTCTTATAAATCTTTTTGTCTATATAAAGCCTTTTTAATTATAATTTCTTTGCGCTATTTTTATTGCATATTTAATTGTAACTTTAAATTGTGTTAGAATAAATTTGATGTGATATTTTAAGGATAAGTAAGGAATTCATATTAAACGTAACATATAATTGAATTAGTGGTCAGTATAATATAATCAGTAATTAAACCCACCATTTAATGTTAAAGTTAAGGAAAAATACAGACTGCTACTTCTGTTTCCATAATATCATTCCTATCTTCATGATTGATTTATATACATATATATATTATATTTAAATATAGTTAGATGGGTAAGCCCATCTAACATACCATCGAGGCAAGGCCAAATAAAGTATAATTTTTTTATATCGTCAGTTATATAAACAAAAATGTTGTAAAGTATCCGACAGGTGTGTTAGTCTTGATTGACCCATGTGTTATTACCTAACCTGCTTCCCTACATAACTTTAAATATATAAAAATATGACTTTATTATTGGAAAGAAGTTTATATGTACGAAATGAGTTGATCAGCAAATCTATTACTCTCTCATCACGGTCACTCGTCCTCCCTTGCTTTGTTGTTCTTCTTTAATAAATTATACTGTTTTTTATAATGTTCTTAATTTTTTTTCTCAATTTAATCGCAAAGTATAGGATAATAATATATTTTTGATAACATTGATCATACATTATAAACATTGCTACTCCTATATTTTGAAATCGAAGTCATTCATAAGTTATGAATATTAACATATTAAAAATGTATTGTAAATAAAACATGGATGGAATAATAAAGAATAAATTACTTCTATTCAAGATATTCATACGTTTATTTTGTACCTACAACTTTATTTCAGAGATAAAATGCAAGGAACTAAAGACTATTATATAAATAGATGCGCTAGAGATGCGCCGTATAACCGTTTACTACCCGGTATTCGGCGTACCTATTCGGCAAATTTAAATTTTCGGTATTCGACTGAATTTTACATAAAACTTACAGCTAACTTTACAGATCTGGGTGCCTAGACAAGTGGCAAAACGCTAGTAGAATAGACTGGCTTGACATTCGCTCACGACTAATTAGTCGTTAGCGAATGTCCAACAACCAACTCTTTAATTATACAAGGTGTCCCAAAATTCAACGATAATCCTGAACCAGAGGATGGACCTGCTAATGACTACTCCAGGAAAAAAAAGAAAAAAAAATTATCTCGATTTTTTTTCCAACTAGTGGACGCCCGCAGCTTCGCTCGCGTTACACATTCACTAACTTCAAAAACGGCAAAGCTTCATACTAACTTTGCACCCCCGTTTTACCCCCTTAGGGGATGAATTTTCAAATTTTTCTCGCCGTAAAAACCATCCTTGAACTTCAACGAACATTTTAAAAAAAGAATTGGCCAAATTGGTCCAGGCATTGTTGAGTTATGCGCTTACCAACACATTTTGCGATTCATTTTTATAATATAGATTACCTACATAATAAAAATGGAAATTCTTAGAAAATTGACACCCCTCATGATATTTTTAACTACCATGACCACAATTTCTGTGTGGCTACTGTCAGGCAACTAACTGAAGAAAACTGGCGTATCAATTATGTTTTCAAAAATGGTTTGACCGAATGTAAAACTGGTGGAAATGTAATGGAGAGTACTTCGGAAAGCAGTAAATATACTTTACAAGTAAATTATTTTATTAATGAGTTATGCAAAACTTTCAGTGTACCTCACGTAAATTACTAATACCAAGAATATTTTTAAATCTCTACAGTAAATTCTCATGTAGAAAATGCATGACAGCTAGCGACGCCTGACTAATGAGTATATGGAAACGAATCTTCTTTGTTTCATGGCGTTGTTTCTGCTAGGTACGAGTAGGTATATTCTTTTTGAAAAATTTGCATGATTAAAGTTATTTTATTTCATTTATTCTTTTGTGACATATAAAAATGCACTCTTTGCTAAGTGACCCTGGGTGATAGGTACATCAATTATTATTCTGATTCCAAGGTTAGAAAAAATTGTATCCTTCTCTCTCACGGAGTACCTACAGAACAAACACAATATACAGAACTACTCTTTGTCTTTTTTTTCTGTCTGTTTAAAATATTAAGACCATAAATTTGTTATACAAGTAATCTTCTTCTTAGTCAATATACAAATATGTATAATAGGTATATGCCTACTTTGTTGATCTCTCAGTCTAAAAAAAATATTCCATCTAAAAATGTTTTGTTCATAATAATATTCCGTGCAAACACCTAGCGGGTGTCTTTTGAACCTTATAATTTTGGTCAGTCTTGAAGTTGAATCAAAACGCTGCATTCTGCTTCTGTTGTCTTCAGATCAACCAGTAAAATAAGTATTTGTGTACGTAACTAGGACGTTTCTTGTTAATTTTTTAACTAAATATACCCCTTACAACAGTAATAACAAGGCTCTCAATTAATTCTGCACCCTGAAATTTAAAAAAAATTGTTCATTTTAGTGTGGATTATATTAGTCAATCAGGGTTTACGTCTCAGAATAAAGAATAAACCAGAAACTGCAACGCGTCGGGAAGTGAAGCCACAAAACATTTAGATATTATGCAACAAGTAGGTACGACATCTCAATAGAGTTAGTAGTTTGATATTTTGGCACTAATATTTGTAATAATGTAGCGTCCATAGCCCCAATGGCTTGCTTCGATTCAATGTGGTCGAAAGAGTTAAGCAACGACGGGCGCGGTCGGTTTGTGGATGGGTGACCGCTAGTGGCAAAATTTCATGGACGCTACCGTGCTTCAGAGGGCACGTAAAGCCGTCGGTCCCGGTTGTTTTCAATGCTGGAAACAGTCGTTAAGCCTTGTCGAAGACCTTCGGGTGGCTTGAGAACATTCGACACTGGGTTGGCCACTAACCCCTCCACCAATCCGCATTGGAGCAGCGTGGTGGAGTATGCTCTAGACCTCCCGCAGAAGTGTCTGTGGGGGAGACCCGTGCCCAGCAGTGGGACGTCTATGGGTCGCAGCGAGCGAATTTGTAATTAATGAAAAATTATGTATTTTTCTTCATTTTTAAATATTATGATCTCCCCGAGCTAGCAATAGTTCGAAAATAGGCAGGGGACGATGAATGCATCGCGTAGTGCAATTTCTGCTAAACGCTGTTTTTTTTATACACTTGAGTTATCAAAGTTTATTCAACAAGGTTATCTTACGTCTTTGAAAGCTTCAACGAATCCCAGTGGAATGTCAATAAACATTCTTCCCAAGCTAGCGAGAACCTGCGAAATAGAGCAGCATATAAAAGTTTCGAATAGAGACCGGGTATATATAGAAAATTTTCTAGAGGCACTTAGAGCAAATCAACGTAAACTTTAGTAGTGTTAAAATAAGTCGAAAGAATATTTTTTCGAGCAAATCAACGTAAACTTTAGTAGTGTTAAAATAAGTCGAAAGAATATTTTTTCGACTTATTATAACACTACTAAAGTTTACGTTGATTTGCTCTAAGTGCCTCTAGAAAATTTTCTATATCTACCCGGTGTTGGCTGATACAAAATGCCAAAAGACATTATAAAGCAATGAGACGACATCCTTTCGCAAAACTTTCATTTTGTTATCACTACTGTTTTTTTCTGGTGCAATATATTATATTATATTGTATTTATCCTATATCAGCTTTCATGCTGACATATACCTACAGTTAAATAAATAAGTATATATGTATATTACACCCTTTTCTATTACACCATACGAATAACAAAATATTGCTGCTTCTATAATCTTTGCTGCGCTCCAAATCTCCAGAACAGGTAACCGCAATCAATACGTAAATAATTTTGATTTGATTTGATCTCTGAATCCGTGCCGCCACCAGCGCTACGTACCTACGTGGGTGGTCTGAAAAGTTTCCGACCCCAACATGAAGATAGCAGCACTCGTAAATAAAAACTAGTGAATTTCGTTTTGACAGTTACTCACCAAAGTTTCAGCCATTTTGGACGCGCAGTTGTTATGCAACAGTCGTTTGAGTGAGTTGATGTGAGTGTTTTTATGAAAATGGACAAAATCGAGTATCGAGCTGTCATTAAATATTTGTTTTTGAAAGGCAAAATACGCTTACGCAAATCAAAGATGAGTTGGATTCTGTGTATGGGCACTTTGCACCATCATTTACCACAGTGAAATTTTGGGCAGCTGAATTTAAACGTGGCCGTAAGAGCTTGGGGGACGATGAACGTTCGGGACGTCCAAAAACTGCAGCTACCGACGAAAATATCGCCAAAGTTCACGAAATGGTGCTAGACGACCGCCGAATTAAAGTGAGAGAGATAGCAGAGGTTATGAACATGTCAAAAAAACCTGTTTGTCACATATTAAATCAACATTTAGACATGAGAAAGCTGTCCGCGCGTTGGGTGCCGCGTTTGCTCACGTTGGACCAAAAACGTGTTCGAATGACCATTTCTAACGCTCTGTTGGCGAAGTTTACAGAGATGGGAGCATCGCTGGGAGAAGTGTGTAGAGTTACAAGGAGACTATGTAGAAAAATAAAAAATAAAATTCTGAAAAAAAAATCTTGTATCGTTGTTAGGTCGGAAACTTTTCAGACCACCTAGTACCTACACGCTTTTTACGTACCTGCCTACATACCTACAAAGTTCTACAGTGAACCTGGGAAGTGCTAATTAAATTGTTTATTAGTCGTAATAAGTACCTAAACATAATCGTAAACCAACACGAAATAAAACAAAGTAACGTACAGTACTCCCAAATTAATAATGCACATGCAAATCTTCGCTAATTGTCGTATTCCCGGAAACACCCGAATCATTGAATCGGAGAAAGCCCTAAACAATGCACTTGCATTTTGCACCTTGTTCGAAAGAAACAGGAGTCAATGTCCTATGTCAAATCATGTGAAACAATTGAAAACAATTGGGGCGGTCGGCGGCTGTCGCCGGTGCGGTCAGTCAAAGGTCCGTCAGTCGTCTTTATATATTGGTGGTGACTGCACGTGTTTTCTTCTCTGTGTGGAATGATATACAGCTGCTATTACACACCCTTCTTGGTTTTGTTTTCAAATGTGATGAATGCATTATGCATGAAGAAAATGCACTTAACCACTCTATATACATATCGTCTTCCGACGCTCGGGGAATACGACCGTTGCCGAACAGTGACGAAGATTTCTATGCGCATTATTAATTTGGGAGTACTGTAACACATTCATATTTTTATAATGTTTGCGTTTGGTTGTTGGAATTATAGAACTTTGTCCAAATCTATAGACAAAAATAAAAAATAAAAATTGCAGGGATACAATTATCATTCATTCAAAGCAGGAATAAAATAAGATAACGGCTTGATAACGGTCATGGTATGAATTCGATTAATATATCGATCGTAATATTACCTTAACCTTGAAACAAAACTTTCTTGAAATAAGCTTATTTCTTTAAAGATCATGGTACCTGTACCCTGAACCGAAAACGAAAAACTATAATACTTACTCCAGCCGGCCTCGCGTCTTTCACTGGCTTGCGAACATCACTCGGCCCACCACCGGTGGCGTTTCCTGCACACATCACTGCCGCAACGAACGCAGCGAACACAAGCAGCTTCAGAGCTAAGCTTGCCATGTTCACTACTGGTACGGGCTGAATAATTTATGCCTTTAAATGCTTACCAACTGGGACGTTTGAATTGTTCAAGTGTCATCATATTCATATTCTTTTCTTCTTTGTTAACCACTAGTATTCACAGCAAGGACACCGAATGTATTCTTGTACTATGTTATTATCTATTATTGCTTTATTGAATAAGCAGATAGTAAATATTTAAACATTTTACATTTAAATATTTTTTTATCCCCATAAAATGTTTTTTATTCTATTTTCCAATTGGAATACGTAGAGAATATCTAGAGCTTAAAATATTAGGAATGAAATAAAAGCACTATTTTCACATAAATCAAATTTACTACCAAAACAAGTTATATTGGAAGCTGGCCAAATGAATCCCAGATATCATCTCCGTTTATTCAGTACTTCACTGTAAAAGTTTAAGGCATTTTTTTTAGTTTCTCAATACTTAGTTTGCTTTTTAAAATATGAAATGGATAAAGTCGCTAAATACTTTCACTGCCTGAAAGAGAAAAAAGTTTTGTAATACACTAATCGAAAAATCATAATATAGTCAGAGAGGAAGTACTTTAAAACTTATTAGGCTGCGATTTTACAGTAATTTTGCTTTAATAATTGATGATTTGATGATAAAAAAAAAATGTAGAATTATAGAAATCTAGTCTAGTCGGGTGGCGTTCGGTTTGTGGTGGCAAAATTTCATGGACGCTACCGTGCTTCGGAGGGCACGTAAAGCCGTCGGTCCCGGTTGTTTTCAATGCTGTAAACAGTCGTTAAGCCTTGTCGAAGACCTTCGGGTGGCTTGAGAACATTCGACACTGGGTTGGCCACTAACCCCTCCACCAATCCGCATTGGAGCAGCGTGGTGGAGTATGCTCTAGACCTCCCGCAGAAGTGTCTGTGGGGGAGACCCGTGCCCAGCAGTGGGACGTCTATGGGTCGCAGCAGCGGGTGGCGTTAAGGGGAGGCCTATTTTCAATAGTGGACCTGAAATTAATATTAGTGACCCACCCAAGTAGGTTTCAGGTTTTTGTCTGCTCTAGGGGACTATGTGATGAAAATAAATGGGACCTATAGTGTTATAAGCCATCTAAAACTCATAAGAAAAGTGCTTCTCATATTTAAATTCAATAACGTACTTAATTATAAGATAGGTAAGATGTTTTAAACTCAAAAGTCACCGATTAATTTTATTTACGACACAAAATTAATAACTTACGTCTCCGGCGGTTTTAAAAATGCCTTGCGAAATGTCTCGAACTATTTCACTGCACACCTGTAAAAAATATTATTATTATGATTATTACAAATACATATATTTTTTAATTTGGTTAAAATCTTAAAAGGGGGAGCAGGGGGAAGGGGGGTAGAGGGGGTGAATGGGGGGGAGGGTTCTATCCTGAGTACAATGGTACCACTCTCGACTCTCGGCGACGCACCGTTTTCGAGAAAATGGAAAAAACCTAACCTAACCTATTAGCCCACTAATGCCCGGTTTCTGAGGTCCATTTGACGGCAGTTTATCTATTCATTAGCGCTATCGGTTCGATAACCTTTCAAATTGTGTTTCTGAACAACCCAATGTAAGATAAACTCCGTTTATACTTAGATTAACTTAACTGACGAAATATGGCCGTTTATCGGTTCGTTAACCTTATTTGACGTTTCTATGACAAATTACAAAAACTTTTAAGGTATTATTGCCTAAGTACGTGTTAAATAGTATTGAATTTTAATTTAGAAATCCCGGTGAAACATTTTACAGTTATTCGTAGGACATAACAATAGATCAATACGAGTTCTATTATGGACATCGAAATATCGAAATAAATTATTTTACTTTGACTTTTGACTTTGTCAAAATTGACTGACAATTTCGGCTCTAAACATTAGAATTGTAGATATTGTTCAAATTTGACTATGATGCACAGATGCTAATAAATACCAAATTACAATATTTGGTAAATAAAACAAGGTGTTACTACTTATTGACTATGGAAAAAATATTTCTTACAAATAAGACTATTCCTAGGGTACAAACTACAATGAATATCTATTTTAAACTTGATCTTTTGAAGAGACCCATCTAGTGGCAGTTTAAGGTACTCGTTAACGGATTCATAGTTAATGGAAGGCTCTTCGCGTGTTCAGAAACCCAGTGACAGTTATCCGACATATATCTTACGTTTAACTTTATTGATTCAATAGCTGTTGATAATATAACTGAAGACTTCAGAAACCGGCCATAAGTGTTGTGAATAAATGTCAGGGGGAGCAGGGGGAGGGGGGGTAGAGGGGGTGAATGGGGGGGAGGGTTCTATCCTGAGTACAATGGTACCACTCTCGACTCTCGGCGACGCACCGTTTTCGAGAAAATGGAAAAAACCTAACCTAACCTATTAGCCCACTAAGTGTTGTGAATAAATGTCGACGGGACCCTGCTGTGCGGGGTCCCTTTTTCTGGGTAACCTAAAAAAGTCTAACCTAACCTATAACCAGCCTAACCTAATCTAACGTAATTTCGTGTCAGACAAGTCGGACTCTGTCACAAATGTCGACGGGACCCCGCTTCAGCGGGGTCCCGTTTTTTTTGCGTAGATAAACATAGACAAACCTGAACCTAACCTAACAAAATTTGGAGTTGACTGTATCGTTTTTTCTTGGCGGGGGGCTTCGCTATCGTTGTAATCAGCTACAAAATCTCTATCAATCCCTATCATTTTTATGCGGCTAATCCTGCTCCTTGATATAAGATCCAACCCTTTAATTTATCTCGTATTTTCTTCTAGATACACTTACAAAAATTTAAATAAGATAAGAATATTAAAGTAAATATTTTTTTGTACATTTTTGTAGAATAATATGATTAAAAAGCTTACTCCTTTGCGAGGTCTTGGTGTAGTTGTCGGTGTAGCAGGAGTTGTCGGTGCAGGGGTCGTGGTAGCGTTGCCAGTTGCATTTTGGCCCAGAGATGATTCAATCAACAAAATTAACAGCAGTAAATGAAACACCTTACACCTTGCCATATTTTTGGAACAACTAATGTCCTACAAGTGACATCTGCTCGCTTATATGGCCTGAAGAGCCGTATAAAATGTGCGGAACAATTTCATTATTGAGTAGGAAGGTGCCATTGTTATTGCTAAAGTTCATTTGAATGCTAACCACAGAAAATATTATGAATACGTGTGGTATTGTTTCATAAATAAACCCTCAGGGTTACAGTAAACGAAATATAATTTTATAATTTTGTAGACAAGTATTTCATAGTGTTTTGTATCCTATTCGTCAACCTTATATTTGTCGATAAATTACCATGACAATGGGTTAGGCAAGAAGGAAAATGTAGCGTAAAATGCATATCATTAAAATGGAATTATTTCAATTGTAGAAAAATAAAATTATTTAAAATAAAAAGCTGTTTGAAACTTTTAATTTATTTTCGTGCATTGTCATCGGAACCAAATAATATGTGTGCCAAATTTCAGCTCGATAGCTTCAGTGGAAGAGGGTGAAATATTGATTGCAAGATTTCAGGACATGGATACATACGAGTGAAGTTAAATAAAAGCTTTTAATTTAAAATACATAGGTTTGTTATTATTTTTTATTAACTTTGTCTGACTCGTTGGCGCAATCGGTAGGGAATCCCACTCATGGTCCAAGAGCTGGCACCAATTTTGCGGTAGGTATTTGAGGCAAGCTGAAAACTTGTCATATACCTCTCCTATTATACCCCAACACGGAAATGCAGACCTGGCTGGTGAGTAGCGGGGCTAAATCAACCCCTGAATTTTAAAAAATTTAAAAAATTTATTTCCAAAAATGTATTTGAGGCAATATGTAATTTTTATAAGTTGTAGTCCAATGTTTACAGAATGTAAAAAAAAATAAGCCAGACGATTTAGTTGGGGTTTTAATATTGCCAGATACGTCCAAAAATATTTTGAAAAAAATATAAAAAATGTATTTGAGGCAACTTGGAATTTTAACAGCGTATTATTTATAATTAAAAATTAAGATTCTCAAAAAGACAGATCATTTTGGTGGGGCTTTGTACCTGCCAGGTGATCTAACAAATTATGTATAGGTGCGAGTGCGTAGCGCTATGGACAAGCTGTAGAATGAGAGAGAGCGTTTATCGGCAGCTGTCTGCGTTCTTGCTGCTGCTGCGACCCATAGACGTCCCACTGCTGGGCACGGGTCTCCCCCACAGACGCAGCTGCGGGAGGTCTCGGAGCACTCTCCACCACGCTGCTCTAATGCGGATTGGTGGAGGGGTTAGTGGCCAACCCGGTGTCGAATGTTCTCAAGCCACCCGAAGGTCTTCGACAAGGCTTAACGACGGTTCCAACATTGAAAACAACCGGGACCGACGGCTTTACGTGCCCTCCGAAGCACGGTAGCGTCCATGAAATTTTGCCACTAGCGGTCACCCATCCACAAACCGACCCCACCAAAATGATCTGTCTTTTTGAGAATCTTATTTTTTAATTATAAATAATACCCTGTAGCGTCCATGGCCCAATGTAGCGTCCATAGCCCAATGGCTCGGGTCGATTCAATGTGATCCAAAGAGTTAAGCAACGACGGGCGCGGTCGGTTTGTGGATGGGTGACCGCTAGTGGCAAAATTTCATGGACGCTACCGTGATTCGGAGGGCACGTAAAGCCGTCGGTCCCGGTTGTTTTCAATGTTGGAAACCGTCGTTAAGCCTTGTCGAAGACAATCGAGTGGCTTGAGAACATTCGAAACCGGGTTGGCCACTAACCTCTCCACCAATCCGCATTAGAGCAGCGTGGTGGAGAGTGCTCTAGACCTCCCGCAGCTGCGTCTGTGGGGGAGACCCGTGCCCAGCAGTGGGACGTCTATAAATAAATAAATAAATAAATAAATATCTTGGACATTCTCACACACGGCCATCTGACCCCAAAGTAGGCGCGAGCCTGTGTTATGGGTGTCAGAGACTGATATACATACATAGATATTTTTAAATACATACTTAAATAGATAATATTATTGACATCCAGACACAGAACAAATACAAGTGTTCGTCACACGAATATTTGTACTGAGTGGGATTCGAACCCACGACCTTTGGCGCAACAGACAGGGTCACTACCGATTGCGCCAACGGGCCTGTCTATGGGTCGCAGCAGCAGCAAGAACGCAGACGGCTGCCGATAAACGCTCTCTCTCATTCTACAGCTTGTCCATAGCGCTACGCACTCGCACCTATACATAATTTGTTAGATCACCTGGCAGGTACAAAGCCCCACCAAAATGATCTGTCTTTTTGAGAATCTTATTTTTTAATTATAAATAATACCCTGATAAAATTTCAAGTTGCCTCAAATACATTTTTTATATTTTTTTCAAAATATTTTTGTACGTATCTGGCAATATTAAAACCCCAACTAAATCGTCTGGCTTATTTTTTTTTATATTCTTTAAACATTGGACTACAACTTATAAAAATTACATATTGCCTCAAATACATTTTTGGAAATAAATTTTTAATTTTTTTTAAAATTCAGGGCTTGATTTAGCCCCGCTACTCACCAGCCAGGTCTGCATTTCCGTGTTGGGGTATAATAGGAGAGGTATATGACAAGTTTTCAGCTTGCCTCAAATACCTACCGAAAAATTGGTGCCAGCTCTCCGTCCATCAGGACATACATCTGTGTGACGAATATTTGTGTTTTTTCTGTATCTGGATGTTAATATCTAAAGTATGTAAGTTAATTAAGTATTTAAAAATATCTATGTATTTATATCAGTGTCTCACACCCATAGTACTACAGGCTCTGTGTGAGAAGTCAATGATATTTTTTACCTATCTATTAAAACACTAATACCTACCACAGAGAAATATAGGAAAGGTATTTTACTATACATATTTTATTATTATATCATACATATTTTTGGAGATACATGAATTCATCAACATATCTTTGTATTTAAAATTCAGGAACCCAGATATCATTTCGACCATAAATAAATATCTATAACTAAATACTAAAGTACTAACTAACTTATCTTAAGTTACTTATGTACTAACAAAATTTTTTTCAGTACCTAACTAAAAACAAATAAAAAATAGTAGTTGCAAAGCTCGTCTATTAAAGTGGATGCGATTGATAACTCGATGATTTGTTTATGAAAACCCATTAAAGAGGTCATATACAGCTGTCGCCTTCTGAAAAGTAATATTTTAGATTATTTCACAAAGTATTTTAATAGGTAATGATTATTTCCCATAAATTTTGGTCCAAATGTAAGTAGGCAAATACTTACATCCTTGCAAGCTTTTGCGATTGCCGTAGGGATGTCAAAAATCAATTTCGTTATGTCTTTATAGAGCTGAAAAAGAAAATAATTAAATAAACTAAGTAATCATGTTCGTAAAAGTTATCGGCAAGTAAGTTATACTTTGACAGGATTATTAAATTGATAAAAAGTGCTATTTTGTGGTTCTGAAGTCGCAATGGTTATTTTGAGTAGGTACTCATTCGTTGGTCTAGCGGTCATAACCGCGACTCCTAAGCTTGTAACACATTAAATTTTATTATCTCTATTTTGCAAGTTCCGTTAGTAGTAAGTTTTACTCCACGGTACTCTATGGCATATCCATCGGGATTAAATATGTCATATTCGGCGAATACAAGTCTTGGTTCGAGCCCCGGGTCGGGCAACACCTATTGGGTGTTTATAATTTGAATGCCCGGTAGCAGCTCGGAGTCTGTATCTGTGCCCGGTGTGCAATAAGCTCACCACCTATTACATGGGACCTAAACATAACTAAAAAATTGGGTGTCTATACACTTCTGCGTAGGGGATACACAGAAATACAGGCGTGACGTTATGTTATATTATTTTTAAATACAATAAAGGAAACCATGGTTAATCAGGCTAAGCCGTTTGTTTCCTTATCTATAATTTTATTATACACCTAAACTACCAAGGATCAACAAAAAAGGTGGACGCTGTCACATTAAACAGTAATTGAAGCACTCATTATAAGTTTGCTCGCTAACACAAACAAGCCAGCACGCACTCAATCACACCATAGTAAGTTTGCTCGCTAACACAAACAAGCCAGCACGCAACCAATCACAACATAGTAAGTTTGCTCGCAAACACAAACAAGCCAGAACGCACACAATCACACCAAAGTAATTTTGCTCGCTAACACAAATAAGTCCACCACCCGCCATTACGCTTGATCAGTAAGGTTTAATAGTTAATTAAATTGAATAATAAAAATATTTTCTCAATAATTTAGCTGTATACTTACATTTGGAGCGTTAGGGTTGGGAGTTGTTGTAGTTTGTGGGGCAGGAGTTGAAGTTGCGGCTGGCGCGGGGGTAGTAGCGTTATCAGCGCACAGTGCTGCTAACACTACAATCAATACAACTAACAACTGTAAACAAAATTGTGCCATTTTATTCAAACAGCTCATAAGTATGTTTAAATATGTATTCCACGACAGCTCTTACCCAAAGTAGTTTACTCTAGTATTTACCTGTCATTTTATAGTATTTTTTTGATAACCGGAACCGTGTCTTTGCCGTGACAAATGCTCAGAATGATTTAATACGCGTGACGCTAAGAAATCAATATTTTGTAGTTACCTTTACTTTTTAGTATGTTACTGTAGACAATACATGACAAACATAACTCATTTATTTTTTATGGTTTATCTTTGGAAAAAAGCACTGGAGTTTCTTTTTACATTTATGTATTGCAAATAGCAATACAAAATATCCAAATAGCATAGGTTCTAAAGTCCATATTCAATTATCATAATAATATCAATATCTACTATTTTGGAATATTTGTTAAAAATATCTATTGGTAAAGATAACCCATATCTGCCCAAAGAATGCGTTCAATAATATCTGTCTGCAAGGACGCAGCAAAAATATCTGATCCTTTTATAGGCAGCATATTAAAGTGGCGACAAAATTATCTGACAAAACAAGGACATCAAATAATTGTGAAAACCACCTAAAACAAAAATATGTGACGACATTAGGTACCAGTTAAAAAATATTGTGATCATTATGTACAAATATATCATCTCATGGCAAATGCCTCCATTAATAGGTGCCACTCCTCCCGATCCTGTGACTTCAGGTCATCAGTCCATCTAGCTGGCGGCCAGAGCTCCGTTTCCCGAGCCGTGGTTTCAACATGAGGACCTATCTAACCCATCGGTTGTCGCTTTTATTTATAATATTGAGACTATGATAAAAACGGGAAGATTTAATTTATTTTTAACTTTTTAGTTAATTTTATTAACAACAATAAAAACTTGTTTTTAAAACAGGTTTTTTTTTTTAATTTTATTTTTAACTTTTAAGTATTTTATAATATATAATTTTATAGCGAAATGAAATGCTTATACACCCTCATACCATTCAGCCCTCGGCACGTGCTCACCTTGGAGTTGCATATTCACGCCAACCAAGATACTCGTCAAGACGAATCAAACGAGCCCAAACTCGATGGGGTTGCGTCGTTTAATTACGGAGTTCCTATGGCCACCTTCCAGCTCCATCATCGGACTCTGATTACCATATAGTATCAAAGTACTCATCAAGACGAAACAAATGAGCCTGAACTCGAGGGGGGGTGCGTCGTTTAATTACGGAGTTCCATCATCAGATCAGCTCTATGTCATAATAATATTACATTGTCATCCGATTTCAACATGCATGCAAAATTTCAGCTCAATCGGAAACCAGGAAGTAGATCAAATTTTACGTGCAAGATTTGATTACAGGCAAACAGACAGACAAGACAGGTGAAACTAAATAAAAGATTTATGTCAGATATTTTTGCAAACTATTGAACTTTATATATTTATGCTCGAGATGAATCAATGTAAATTGTAAATGCTTACAGAAACGTAGAATTAATAAACGGCAAACATATATTTGCACAAGAGTGATCACATTATTTTCTAACTAATTTCGTCACATATTTTTGGTTTGGACGGTTGTCACAATTATTTGATGTTATATTTTTATCAGATAATTTTGTCGTCACTTAAATACGCAGTCTATTAAGATCAGAAATTTTTGCTGCGTTCGTGCCGGCAGATAATATTGAACGAATTCCTGGGATAGATATTTTTGCTGATGTGTCCACGGTCATATATTAATGCTCGTGACTGTACAAATCAGGGAAGCGCCCCTGACATTTTGCCACTAGCGGCAACCTTATTCATCTTGGTCGATCACATAAGATCAACTCGAACCATAGGGTTTCGAACGCTCCTAGTGGTCAAATAGGTAAATGCAAATTCCAATAATATAATTTGTATTGTCTGTCTGTCTGGTTGTGTGCGGTGATGTACCTAATACCGACTACTGAACCAATTTTGATGAGATTTGGTATAACTTACAATACACACGTTTTGTCGATATCGCATTCCCATTAATAGGGCTTTAAAAATCGTTAAAATTATTGTTTTTGCGCTGGAACTTATAACATTGTATTTCTTAGGGAAATAAGCGTTACCTTTGTACATTAATAATTTATTAAGATTGTATTTCCTGATATTGTTCTTCTATCTATATATATAAAAGGAGAAGGTGACTGACTGACTGACTGACTGACTGACTGACTGACTGACATATCAACGCAGGGCTTAAACTATAATGGCTAGAAACTTGAAATTTTGCACAGGGGTTCCTTTTATAACGTAGGGGAGCACTAAGAAAGGATTTTTGAAAATTCATCCCCTAAGGGGGTAAAACGGGGGTGCAAAGTTAGTATGAAACTTTGCTGTTTTTGAAGTCAAGATGGCTACCCGAACGCGGGCAGACGTCGTTAATGCGTCTAAATCAACGCGAGCGAAGCTGCGGGCGTCCACTAGTGTGTACATAAATGCAAATAAATAAATAAAATAAATAGAATTTTCAATTCTGCGATGTTTTGTTTGGCAGAAAGTTTGACACGTTTTGTGAGACATTAGGCGGTTTTCCACTACCCGGCCCGGCACCGGCCCGGCACCGGCATGGCCGTCCAACGGCACCGGCACCGGCACCGGGGCTTCGTTTTTCCACTGCGCCGGTTGTCGATGCCGGTGAGTGGTACAGTACTGTCACGGACTTCAGCACGACACGTAAAGTACAACGCGTTTTACCAGGCTGTTTTTACAAAATGGTATCGTCATGTATTTGTTATATCTTTTACATCTACGACGCCGACACCGACGAAGAGACGTTAAATTTTGGATTAACCCAATAATAGAAGTCAGATACCTAGAAGGAACATATTATTATCCTTATTTGAAAAGTTGAAAATGGACCCCAAAAAATTTCGCTCCTCGTCCCCCTACCCGCCCCGCGCATTCACACACACACACGGCTTACAACACACATGCAGTTTTGCCAGGCCGGCACGACTGGGAAGCTTGCTGCCCCGGCGACGGCGATGGCGCCGGCGGGACTCAACGCCGGGCCGGCGTCGGTGCCGGTAGGGGTAAAAGCAAGCCATACATTTTTATACGTTTTTGCTTCCCCGGCACCGGCACGGCGCCGGCGCCGGCGTCGGTGCCGGTGCCGGGCCGGGTAATGGAAAACCACAGCACAATGCGTACGATCATATTATGCGTATTCTCAATTGTTCCAACCAATAAAGAAGGCTATTATCATAGTATAAAGAGTCTTCGCTCCGCTCTACACTATTATGGTACCTACGATACGTAAGTATTTACTAATTCCATGTGCGTACGTTCCCGAAACATTGACAAATAACGTATTATAAAGATATGTTTTCTTGTGAATGTTGAAGTGTCAATACAAATATATAGGCCAGTCATTAAAGCCTCAAACCCCTAAGAAATTAGTAACTCGCTGAAATTTTGAGGATTTGTTAAGGAAGGTAAAATAACTTACCGTGTGATTTTGCAGCGTTCTGGGGTGTACGGAAAGGGGTGAAAAAAGTTTTTTGTTAATAACATTGCCAAAAAAATTAGTAACACGCTGCAAATTTAGAATTATATTGTTCTTACCATTTTGTAACATGTATTAAATTTGCAGCGTTTTGCAACATACGGAACATTGTTTATTATTAAAAAACAATGAAATTTGTTAATAAAAGGGGTAAAGAAATTAGTAATGTTCCGTTTGTTGCAAAACGCTGCAAATTTAGTAGTTGCTATAAAATGCTGTAAACAGGGTATTTACAAATTTACAGCCAGTTACTAATTATTTTTACCCCCTCATAAAAACAAATTTAATTGTTTTTTAATAATAAACAATGTTCCGTATGTTGCAAAACGCTGCAAATTTAATAAATGTTATAAAACGGTAAGAACAACCTAATTCCAAATTTGCAGCGTGTTACTAATTTCTTTACCCTTGTTATTAACAAATTTAATTGTTTTTTAATAATAAACAATGTTCTGTATGTTGCAAAACGCTGCAAATTTAATACATTTTATAAAATGGTAACAACAACATAATTTTAAATTTGCAGCGTGTTACTATTTTTTTTGGCAATGTTATTAACAAAAAATACTTTTTTCACCCCTTTTCAACCCTTTCCGTACACCCCAGAACGCTGCAAAATCACACGGTAAGTTATTTTATCTTCCTTAACAAACCCTCAAAATTTCAGCGAGTTACTAATTTCTTAAGGGTTTGAGGCTTTAATGACTGGCCTAATAAGCATTGAGATGACTTTACGATGTACGAAAGTATGAAGGTTCCCGTCGGAAGGATGAAAGTTTGTATGAAATAATTTTGAAATATTGACAGAATTTTTCAAATTTGCAACAAACATTCCTTTCGTAAATTAATAGAATACGTGTCATTTAATTTGGATTATAATGTAAAGCATAGTCAAAAACTAAAGATACTATACTTGAATATTGTTTAATTTATGGGTATAACGAAACTGCGCAGTGAAGTACCACGCGCATGAAAACTTGAATAAATATTTTCAGTTTTTCCGAAACGCCATATGTGATAAAATAATACCTTTTATACATAGGTATTTTGATTATACAACTGATTATTGGCTTTGGAGATTTTAGTATATTGTAAGATTTTAAACAATATCGTCTCGCATAGATAATATCGTAGGTATGTCGGGTACTTATTAGGATTTTCTATTCTTATATCTTGGTCTGCGTCTATATCTAGGTATGTGTCGCGTATATTCGCGCGTTCAAGTACAAGTATAGTAAAATAAACATAAAAGCGGTAAAATATTTAATTTCAAATATTCGAAAATCTAAACAGTAATAGTGATAGTTACAATGTATAACAATAATACTTAATATGCTCTAGAACTCCCGCAGACTTTTTTGTGGGGGAGAAACGTACCCAGCAGTGGGTTGCAGCAGCTATGAAAACATAGAGAAAGCAGTATTTAAAATTTTTCCGGGCATAGTCATCCAACTTCCCATCATTCCAGAAATAGGGTTCTGTAAGAAAAAAAAAATTATACAATTTGGAAATACCAACATTAAAATTAAATATGTTAATGCTTAACAAATTTTCATGGAAAAGTGTTGATTTGGCCTCGAGAGGTTTGGCTACAATACAAATCCCACCAAGCACGCACTAATTAATTTAGTAAATTAAATGTTTAACGTCGTCGTTTTAAAGGACATTAAATTATTATTTATTTTTATTTTTTTATCAACATTTTATGAAAACAAAAACAACGCGAAGAAAAACTACTGCATGCCATAATAAAGTTCTTGATAATGTAACCGCAGCCATTCTGCACTTGGTCACTGACATGTCTCCCGCATTCTTAGAGGAGAGGAGGCCCAATAGTGTGTCAAAATGTTTTGTGTTGTGTGGTCATGATAATATGAAGTTGAGTCTAAAATATAACTTTTACTCTTGTTGGGACTGTGACATGATCCTTTATCCTGATTGATTTTCAATAATAATATGTATTTTTACTTTTGTGGATTCCATCCACATTGAACAACTTTTGGAGCGGTACTAGGACAGGTTTGCCGTCAGCTCTTAGCAGTTCTGTTGTGATCTCAGAACTTCAGGTTTCAAAGATACTATAGTAACGGACTCGGTTTTCAGCTCCGCTAATTGACTTGGCCTGATGCATTGATCTCGCGCAAATACTTTAGAGCCTTGGTTTCACTCTATAGTGTGTTTGATGCGTTTGACGTTATGTGAAGGCTTTGCTCGGAGAGAATTTGAGACCTTGCTGGAGGCAGTCTAAAGTCTAAAGTTCTCAGAGCCCTGGATTTGGACTTATTCAGGCGAGACCGCTCGAGCTATACGTCGATATTTAGGATGCCTCTGACCATTCTGTGATCATTCCTCAGTCACCTTCTCAGTCACCTTCTCCTTTTATATATATAGATAATTTCTATGTAAGAAACTCAAAATTATAATTGAACGTGCGGACTTTATTTAATGTCTTTGGTAGTTATTTATAGCTGCATTGTAATCTAGTTATATCTATTAGTAGCGTTCATAGCCCAATGGCTCTCGTCGATTCAATGTGATCGAAAGAGTTAAGCAACGACGGGCGCGGTCGGTTTGTGGATGGGTGACCGCTAGTGGCAAAAATTTCATGGACGCTACCGTGCTTCGGAGGGCACGTAAAGCCGTCGGTCCCGGTTGTTTTCAATGCTGGAAACAGTCGTTAAGCCTTGTCGAAGACCTTCGGGTGGCTTGAGAACATTCGACACTGGGTTGGCCACTAACCCCTCCACCAATCCGCATTGGAGCAGCGTGGTGGAGTATGCTCTAAACCTCCCGCAGCAGTGTCTGAGGGGGAGACCCGTGCCCAGCAGTGGGACGTCTATGGGTCGCAGCGAATCTAGTTAAGCGCTTCAATAAGAGTGTGAAACGCTCCCTTTAAGTAGGTAACGCACCTGTGATGCCTGTTATCGCACGTGTCCATAGGCGACAGTGACGGCTTACCATCAGGTGGCCCGTATGCCTGTTTGTCCGTTATTGTTATAAAAAAACTTACAGGAGAGGAAGCCGGAGGGGCCGGCGGCGCCGGGGGGGCCGGCGGCGCCGGGGGGGCCGGCGGCGCCGGGGGGGCCGGCGCCGCCGGGGGGGCTGCTGCCTGGGCTGTGGCCGCAGCTTGAGTACCCGCTGTTTGAGCGTTTGCAGGAGTCTTGTCGTCGCCAAAAACGACAGTCGCAGCCATCACCAGCATTATCATTAGTAACCTTAAACGCGCCATTTTGTTTCGTAAAGTAACAGACTCCTTGAACTCAATGTTCTTTTATACTTACACCGACTATAACCCGTGTCTGTTGCATTGTCTAGAAATATTGACGCAAGTGTAAAGAAAACAAATAAACGAAATACGTTCATATAATATGACGGTAATGTATTTTGGTAGTCAAAGACCGTCGACGTCCACTGTATGATGAATATTCATAGTTTGGTCAGCGAGAAATTAAGTGTTCTTGAAATTATAGGCCGTGGACAAGGGAACTGCTCACGTAATGAGTTCTGTCTACTTAATTTATACAAACGACGGAGTATTTTGCAAATGACCTCTGCAAGTGTAGGCTGCCAATTATTCTTAACTACTTTGGATGAATTATTTTCGCTCTGCTATATAGCCACAGGTGTCCTCACAGTGGGATAAAAGTTAAGAAGATCTCTTTATGCCTTGATTAAAATGTTTTAATCTAGGTAGGTAGGTGCAGAAATCAATAATACCTAGGAGTATGATCGATTATACGTAAGTATACCTACGTAATATCGTATACTATGAACTTAGGTACGAGTATATTGTGAAAAGTAAAAGATGCTTGTCATTAACAGTTTGTATTGTGTGTTGTGTTATTATAATCAGATTCTTAAATTCTTAGACTATTGCGAGATTCTACTATAACTATTTTCACTTATTGTGACTACCTACCTATACTTAACTATTTTTAGCAGTTCTACAGAAGTAAACTGCAGTGTCTATGAAGATGTTACTTGTAATAGTGTTGGTTTTCTAAGTAGAACTCAGGAACTGATCTAACAAGTTTTATGTTTTGTTTTTGAGATCTTTATCTTTGCTATAGACATCCATATTTCGCCGCGAGTTGATTGCAGTGTTTCTTTGTTCCTTTATTCCTATAGGAAAAATGCTTGTTTTATTTTTTACGTTTCACATCTACTCGTATCTGTAATAAGAGAATATTTCGTTGTCCAACAGCGTCGAAAGCGACTGCTAGATTCAACGCACGTCCAAAGCTAGAGCGCAGTTGCCGGTACTCTTACGGACTGCATTAAGCAGCTTACACACAACCACCACAATGCTGTTTTGTCCCACTGTTGGACATTAGTCCTCTCTCGGAGGGGGGTTAGGTAGTATAGTCCACTCTGGGCAAGTGCGGATTGGCAGACTTTACATGCTTTAGAGAATATTATGGAGAAAAGGGGGTCTCCACACTATATTTTCTTTACCGTCCCGTTACAGCAGCTGACATTTAATATCTTAAAAGGCGCATAATTATTTAACTTAGAAAAGTCAATATATATGCGCCTTGAATTAGAAGTGAGTTGGACGGCCACTGGGCCGTCCCCGCTGTACCTACTACAAATTAAGAATCGGCGGAGACCGACCGTTCATCGTACACATCATTGTTTTATATGTATATGTAAGTTACTGTAGGTTATATTTAAGTGTTTTTAATTATCTTTTAAGTTTTTTGTGCTTTTATGCCTTGTATTGATTTATCCATGTATAAACTGCGTACCTATTATAAATAAATAAATATTTCTCGCTGATGTATCACTGCCAAGCACCCGTTTTAATATTTAATTATTATTCAACCTTCATATACCTGTAATTTGACGTATAATAAATGTGACGGAAATGTATACATTTATAACCACTCGGTGTTTAATCTCATGTGAATAGATGTACCTACCTGAATGGCGCGCGGTCTGTAATCCATCAACATTTCCCTTAATAGCTGTATTTCGTTATGTAATAAACATTTATCTTTACAGAAGTAATCAGACCATCAATCGACTGCTTTTGAAATCGTTTCTGAATCAATCCATTTGTATACCAACATTTTATTAGGCAATTCTAAACTGCTGCCGTTGCCACTCCAACAAACATTCATTCAGAGTTGAGGGAGGTTGAGTGCATACTCCGCCACGCTGCTCCAGTGCGGATTGATTCGCTTATTCAAGTAATATTTTCAAGTCAGGTCGACTTATATGTTGATAGTAAATAATCTTCTGGCCAGACTGAACGACATTGACATTGGTGAACCATTATTGGGCTAATATTAAGTTATAAAATATTTACTACAACATAAATAATATATTTGAATTCAAAACCTAGTAAATAATTATTATAAAAAGAACATCCATCCATACTTCCATACTAATATTATAAATGTGAAAGTGTGTTTGTTTGTTTGTTTGTTTGTTTGTCCGGCTTTCACGTCGCAACGAAGCTATTATATGGTATGGTTTTTGTGTATGGAGATAGTGAGGAGGGTGGAGAGTGACGTAGGCTACTTTTTACCGCGGTAAAACATCCCCGTGGGAAGATATCGATGTTTTGTTATTTGCTAGATATTTAGTTCTGGATGTTGTTAACAGATGGCATTGTTAATTCCCTTTTCCCACGCGGGCGGAGCCGCGGGTAAAAGCTAGTTAATCTGATAAAAGTGAAAATAAAGATTATACCCATTAAAACAAAACGTAAAAAAATGATGAGAATGATAATTCTAGTGGATTTTTGCATAGCGTATAATGAAAATTAAAGAAATGAAATGTAGTGGTTGCAATAAGCGATGGTATTGAGTAATTAAGAGCAAATAATTTTAAATCGTTTAGTATTTGTATAATTAATTAATTATATAGTATTAATTACCTTCCTTATTCAATTAAAAGTGTAATGTAGACAGGAAATATGGAACAATTAACTTTCTTAGTGCACCATAACCCTTTCTTTGTCCTACTGTTGGGCACGGGTCTCTTCTCAGAATGAGAGGGATTAGGCTTTAGTCCACCACGCTAGCCACGATGCGGAATAGCAGACTTCACATGCCGTCAAGAACATTATGAAGAACTCTAAGGCATGCAGGTTTCCTCACGATATGTCCATCACCGTTACAGCAAGTGACATTTAATTAGAAAGAAAAGAAAGAAAGAATTTTTTTAGAAAAGTTATTGGTGCGTGCCGCTTGGATGAGAAGCGAGCAAATGTGTAATGTTTACTTCAGTACAGGTATTATTCTTGTGAAGTCAAACAAACATTGCTTAACATACATAAATACGAGTGTATATTCTCTCTGTTAAACTACAAAATAATTCTATTTAAAGATTGTTGTGAAAATTCAGCGACACCAATGCATGTGTGAAGAAAAGGAAGTCATGTTAAAAGCTTTTATTTAACTTCACTCGTATGTATTCATTCATGTATGTCCTGGAATCTTGCAATCAACATTTCACCCACTTCCACTGAAGCTATCGAGCTGAAATTTGGCACACATATTTGGTTCCGATGACAATGCATGAAAATAAAAATAAAAGTTATAAAAGCTTTTAAAAAAAAAAATTTTTTTAGAGTATAATTTGTGAAATATTTGTAAGCTGAAGTATAAAATGTATTTATCCGGTGCTGTTCACGTGTTCACTACTAAAATTTATGAATAGCCCAGAAAGACTCCAAGAAAACATCTTTATTCGAATCGTTGCATTCTGACACATCCACTTCGTTATGTAAACACGAATCCGCTTTGATATTCCTCTCACATGAAAAGGTAGAATACCACAATTATTCATGTTGGTGGATAACTTACAAACTGTGTGGTTATTAGTATTATTTGACGTGTGGGTTAACTGTGCGGTTGACAGATAAACCAATAGCCTGGAGGTGATTGAACAGAAACGATACTAGCCACACTACAACATGACTTATTTCTACTTACTGCGCATCTTTTAGTCCTGACGAATATTAAGTACGTATTTTTATTTACACCAAATATATGTTTCATAGACGTCATGGGACGGCAGCTGTTTAGTAAACGTTACAGCTGTTGCTACTGGTGCAACCCGTAGACGTCCCACTGCTGGGCACGGGTTTCCCCCACAGACAAATCAGCGGGAGGTCTAGAGCTTACTCCACCACGCTGCTTCAATGCGGACTGGTGGATTGGTTAGTGGCCACCCCAGTGTCGAATGTTCTCAAACCAACGTCGAAACCAAGTCGAATGTTGTCATTGAAAACTGGACTAACGGCTTAACGTGCCCTACGAAGCACGGTAGTATCCATGAAATTTTGCTACTAGCAGTCACCAATCCACAAACCGACCGCACCCGTCGTTCCTTAACTCTGCCGATTGGGCTATGAACGCTACACGGGAAATCTCACCAGGCCCGAACACCGGAAGGATTGACTGATTAACTGGCCTTTCTTGATTCGGTGGGTGGTGGTGCATGGTCGTTCTAAGTTGGTGCAAGGTTGGTTGGTGGAGCGATTTGTCTAGTTAATTCCGGTAACGAATGAAACACTAGCCTGTTAAATAGGCGTCGTCATTTAGGTGTGCTCGGCTTCAGTCGTGCACCTCGCTGGCGACGTGCGTATTAATACGTATCTTAATATATATATTTCTTGTGTAGTGTGTAGGTATGACAGTGAACTCCTCCTAAACAGCTGGATAGATTGATGAAATTTTTTGTGTGTATTCAAGGGGATTCGAGAATGGTTTAGATTCACAATTTGGTCCACTGGAAAATGTTTCTTAAACACGATTTTAGTATTTTTGTATGAAAAATATTTTACAATGAAGTGTCGTGTCACTTTGACATTTCATATGGCAGAACAACGTTTGCGGGGTCAGCTAGTTAATAATATAAATTGGAACGTTACAGACTTGAACGTAAATATTTAAAATTTTATTTCACACCTGGAGCATTGTATTATCGTATTGTGTACCTATGTCGAATGGTACTAATTTCATTTTGCCCCATGGTCTACGTTCTAGTCCGATTTTGCGAAACGCACTTTTGCAACTTTATGTCTTCGCGTGAGGGCTCCATTTACGAGTATGTTATCATGCTTCCTATCTATAGTGTGATTGACTTAATTTTTATGGCCAGTTACCAACTGACATGAAGACAATAATTTATTCTAAACTAATGGTGGTTGTAGTGTGTGTTAGACGTGATAACTTCTAAAATCTTAATAATATACTATAATATACATGTCTAACGTTTACTTTGATAAGTATTGTTTACCTAAGTACTTATTTTTAAAGTAGCATCGTAAAAAGCAATTAAAACATTGGTTTGTCAGTTCGTTAGTGGGTATGAGGACTAGTGACTATTAGTTCTGTTAGTTGGTGTTAGTAATAGTCCACTTAGTAATTGTTAGTAAGAATCTCGTTCCAAGTCGGTCACAGATGTGTTGCTACCCTTGAGGACTAAGATGGTCGCCTCTAAAGAAAAAAGCCTCTAAAAGTTTAATTAATTTATAGTAAACCTTTAAGTTTAGTACCTATACTCGTCAGCAGAGGGCACAAACGAAAGTCTGTAGCTTCCTCTACTCCAAATATGTTGCCAAGCCTCTCTATGACAAAGGCTCTTCCGAGAACTTCCCAGATTGCCCTCATAGATTCGAATATTTAGATGTATCCATTGATATATATGATTTAACTAAGTGGATGTATCACGAAAAAGAGAAGCATCAACTTCCAATAACGTTCAATAAAAGTACGTGCTGGCCTTTTAAAATTCACTTGAAAATTGATTGATTGTGATATCCTGGCCTTTATAAACGTCGAATTTTCGCAGTAGCTATCTATAGCTATTTGTAACAGATGGGGTCAGAAATAATTTGATCGATACA
This sequence comes from Carterocephalus palaemon, assembly GCA_944567765.1. Taxonomy (NCBI): domain Eukaryota; kingdom Metazoa; phylum Arthropoda; class Insecta; order Lepidoptera; family Hesperiidae; genus Carterocephalus; species Carterocephalus palaemon. Next base: position 7,184,981 of record OX155642.1, read on the forward strand.
AGAACCAAGCCACTCGAGGAGGGTGTATATTGAAGAGGCTTTTGTCCCTTTATAACTTAAAATGACGATGCCTTTTTGCGATCGAAGGTCGGTATTCCCACCTATTATAATGGCACGTCGTGTTGTCATTCAAAAAAGACAGACCAACGTCTTACCGTAATCCATGGAAGTAATAGATAACTGATAACTGATAACTGAGCTAAAGATAGCTTATTATGTAGAGCGTGAAACGTTAAACCCCAGTATTTTAATGAGACAGCGAAAAAATAAAACAATTGGAAAATACATTTTCTCTTCGGTTAAACATGTGGCAAGTATTATGAGTCAAACAATTTGCGCAATTTGACAAACATTATCAATCGTGATATTTTTATGGTTATAATTTGGCAGGCAACATTCCAATTTCTTTAGTTATGATCTTTACTATTAATTACTTTGGATAAGATAATAGAAAATGTTAAAACATTACGTGAGTAGGTAACTACTTTAGTAGGTAAGTGTTAGTCGTAGTAAAGTGTCTCGTTACAACGCGATCATCATGCGTTGCTACCCTTGAAAACTAAGGTCGTCTAAAAGTCACGTCAAAACTTTGACTGTGACGATCCTGTTAAAATCATGTCAGTGATAAATGTATATGTATATATATATATATAAAAGGGAGAAGGTGACTGACTGACTGACTGACTGACTGACTGACTGACTGACTGACTGACTGACTGACTGACTGACTGACATATCAACGCAGGGCCTAAACTATAAGGGCTAGAATCTTGAAATTTTGCACAGGGTTTCCTTTTATAACGTAGGGGAGCACTAAGAAAGGATTTTTTAAAATTCACCCCCTAAGGGGGTAAAACGGGGGTGCAAAGTTAGTATGAAAATTTGCCGTTTTTGAAGTCGTTAGACGGGTAGACGTCGTTAATGGGTCTAATTCTACGCGAGCGAAGCTGTGGGCGTCCACTTATTATATATAGCCTATGTCACTCAGTTAAGATGCAGCTTTCTAATGGTGAATGAATTTTTGAAATCGGTCCAGTAATTTTTGTGTGAAAACATTACAAACAAATCTTTCCTCTTTATTGTGTAGTAATTATGTTTGTGGCGGTTATAAGTACCTATAGGTACTTGTGGTATTGAAACAGATCTGATTTAATATATCTGTGAAATATTTGAACTTAAACCACTATCAACTTACCTAGCTTGAAAGCAGGACTGGGTTTCTGAAACAGACAAAACATCAATGAGTACAAACTTACTTATTTCGTGGTTAATTAGTTTAAATATAGTGGTAGGTTGAAGTCTTATAGGGGAGACCACAGAACAGACTCCTTTATCTGTTCTGTGGGGGAGACCATCACAACCCATTCTCTGTCCCACTGTTGGTCACGGGCCTCCTCTCAGAATGGAAGGCATTAGGCCTTAGTCCACAACGGTTGGCTTCCTTTTTCCTTATTCCTTCGAGATTACCTTCGAGAACATTATGAAGAACTCTCAGGCATGCAGGTTTCCTCACGATGTGTCCTTCACCGTTACAGCAAGTGACATTTAATTTCTTAAATCGCACATGACTTAGAAAAGTCATTGGTGCGTGCCGCTGGGGTTTGAACCCGGACCGCTCGAGTGAGGCGCCGGTATTTGGTATACTTAATAAAGAATAAATCTATATATATAAAAGGAGAAGGTGACTGACTGACTGACTGACTGATTGACTGACTGACATATCAACGCAGGGCCTAAACTATAAGGGTTAGAAACTTGAAATTTTGCACAGGGGTTCCTTTTATAACATAGGGGAGCACTAAGAAAGGATTTTTTAAAATTCACCCCCTAAGGAGGTAAAACGGGGGTGCAAAGTTAGTATGAAAATTTGCCGTTTTTGTCTAATTCCACGCGAGCGAAGCTGCGGGCGTCCACTAGTATTTCATAAAGATAGTGCGCAATGAAGGTCCTCTGCTCCACTTTATGACTCGATACTATAGTAATGTACCTCTTATGTTATTGCCAAAAGGAATTGTGAGCTGCCCGTATAATATCAATATTCTGTGAATGTAAAAGTCTGTATCTGTATGAACACGTTAAATCACAGTGTAGACCACTAAAAAATGTATACCCTTAAAATCGATAAATATTGTCATCTACAGTGACTGTATTCGTGACATTTTTAGCCCATTCGCTTCGCTTAGCTATGAATTCTAGTTCTAATTAAAATAATTTGACTGGCATATAGTATCAACTGATCAACCGATTATCCATATTATTTTCGATGAAATAAAATAAGATTTAATCCCGATTGATTCGTAACCCGTTTCTGTTTAATTTTATAGGTTGAAACAAGCACCTACATTTAAACGTCAAATGGAATTATCAGCTGTTTCGCGGAAGTCGAAGCCGCCCGGGAGCTTTTAAAATGTTATGCTATAAAATAATGACATGACAGCGAGTCATGACTTAGTTTACAGAAGTTTTAATTATTAGTTAGGTATACTGAATATATACTTCGCCATTTTAATTGTTTACTTATACATGGATGGATGAACTTTATTTTTTGAAGTGAGATATGAGATGACTTACGACCTGAGAGAGATGATGGAGTTATGAAATTTTGGACTTTTGTTTAATCATTACGATTCATTATAAAAATATTTCTAAGAAAGTTACATCACACTCTCTTAACTACTTTTCTCATAGAAACCATTAATAGAATTTTGATTTTAAAAACTTGCAAACGTAAGTTCGTCTCATTTGGGGATGAGACGAAAAGTTGTTCTCATATAGAAAACGGATTCATAGAAGCTACAAAAATAATTATTTTATAGATAAATGTTTACCAAACTGCATTTGATTGTGGTTGACTTTAGGACGGGTTCACCCTTCTCATTCTGAGGGGCGACCCGTGCTCAGTAGTTCAGGTTCTCGATCACAAGTTGTAAATTATAACCTACAGAACAACGGCCTTCCGGAAATTTACGCAGGTTGTGCATAACCATGTCGTTAACAACTCGAGCAGGTGTCAAGACATCAAAACTAAAATATGTTCGTACCGGATTTGGTGGCGGTACGCAATTTAAATGCGGAAATGTGGCGGGCTTATTCCGCGGGTGGTGGGGGGGGGGGGGGCGTTCTGTGGCGCGGTGCATCCGGGAGGGCCCAGAACCTCCCACGAGGGGATTTACACACGAGCTAAATATTATTTTCATTATCTGCTAAGCTTTGTCTTTGGCCTTACCTGCGTAAAATTCCCAGAGCAATCCCACAGGATTCTTTGCGGGGAATAAAAATTGCTTGTTTAGGATCTCAATGTTAAAAGATTGAGTTTCTCCATTCTCTCTCATTTTTAAAAGGTACCCACCTTTTGAAAATGAATCAATTTTAATTTATTTTTCGAAAGCCAAGTTATTTTTATTTCAAATTCAGTCAATTTGTTTTTAGAACACAACACAATGTTTTTTGAAATTGTGGTTTTTTAGATGTTTTTAGATTTAAATAAATTTTTGATGTTGCATTTTTGACTTATTTTGAAAAAAGCTGAAAAGCTTGATAATTCGAAAATGGTTCACTTTTGCATAATGCATATGGGGGTTAAAATTATCACAAATAGTCACCCCTATCACCTGCTAACGGGAATACGTAGAATTACCAATAACCCTGTATAAGGCTACAGTACGGTGTAGTACAGTACAGTACAGTACACTGCACTGTACCTACTGTACTGTACCTTCCTACTACTGAGTAAAGTCCCAGTGAGCCCAGTCTCGACAGAATCATAGGTTATAGGGTAGGATAGCTCTGCAATAAAGGGAGTGTTTCCAACTCTGAACATGGTCAGTTTCCCTAAAGTTTAAAGTTGCCATTTAATAAACTATTTAATTGTATGGATTATAGGTTATTATCCATAAAAGTTTTTGCTGGTTATTGGTATTATCCATAAAAGTATTTAAAATGGTTCCCAGACGTGCATCAATTAGGCAGAGCGTAGCAGAAATGAAGGCAGCGCCGTTACACAAATGGCGGAACGCCCCGGGAATCGGGGACCCCACTCGCCTTATGCTTTCACGTAGAAAATTAAATGTCTCGCGGCAATATCCGAGGCACTGCGATGCGAGCGACACCTGGATCTATTGTCTGTCGAGCTCGAATACACTTCGTGAGAAATCATTACGATTTGTGGAGACACTCACGGGCGTTGACATAGGCGTAGACTGGTTATTCGTTATTGCAATTTCATTCAGTCTTCATGAAAATATCGTGTTTATAGTTAAAAGTCAGTGACACGTTCGATTGCCATTGAGCTCACACACTATGATGCTGATTGGTTTGGGAGCAAAACACCACCAGTGATACGTACATTGTTAGCGTATACATTCAATATTGCAGGACGGAAGAATTCGTTATGTATATTCATCTTCCAATTTTCAAAATAAAAGTCAGTAGTTTTCCGGCTCATGGTCAAATCATTCATTATTTATTAGATATTTCATTATTCACTATGAGAAGCTGTTCTTGGATTATGCGCTGGTTCCTGATTGTATACACTTGTGACCTAAACATGTTTTATTAAGTATGTTTTTTTGGGTTAAATTATACCTATTTATAATAAAATAAATAAATATCATGGACATAATCAGGGTTCATCAAATACAAGATTAGCAACATAGTTTGACAGGATGAGAAGGAAATTCTATTCGTCTTATCCTTTCACGTAGAAGCCAAATATCTTGCGGCAGTTTCAGCGTTAATCTATTGTCTGTCGTAGGCAGGTGGAATCAGTGAGCAAATGATTAGACTCTCAAATGCTCGTGAAGTTTTTCCATTTTCATCTAAACTTCCTTATCCATGCGATCACAGGAAGTAGTAGCAGTAGTAGCTAAAGGAAATCTAATATAGAAACTTAAAGTTACAAAACTGAAGACACTTAAATCATCATTAGTTAGTTTAGTTGGCTATTATCGATCTAGTTATTTTCTAGTTTACTAAAATCTAAAACTATGATTTAGTCAGAACATATTGGTAGCTATCTTAACTGAAACACATTTTTTTGTAAATTAGCTTGACAATGAAACGGGACACACATATTTGTGTTACGGAAAAATGGAGTATTATAAAACAAATTTCAAACATAACATACGAATCTGAAAATCCCCATCTACATTTATAAATTAGGTATGCTTATGTTTTAATCAGAAGAAAAATATGACTCATAAGACCAATTACAATAAATAAATTCTTATTTATACAAGTGTGTAATAAAATAATAATTCATTTCATGTAATTTTACATTATGTTTTTATAAATGCGTCTTCCTTTATTGTTCAGTAAAGTAAATTAAAGATTTATACAATAGAGGACGTCAATGATAAGTGTGGGCAAATAAAAGGTAATAAAATGTTTAAATAGGTATATACTATATGTATTTTTAAGTTTTTATGTGCTCCGACTGGCCTCGAGTAGGTTTTATCAATTTCGTTTGTTTTTGCGCTTCGTATAGAAATATGATGCACTGCGGATGCTGCATTTGCGTAAAAGCGTCCATTATCCACAGCTTCGGCCAAATAAAAAATCAATAGCTTCCGCGAACTTCTAGTGAGTGCACAGAGCGCATAATGTGCACATACTCAGAGCAAACTATTTTATCTAAATTGATTAAAGAAGCGCTTAGGCAGCCAAAATTTTTGCCTCGATAACTTACGTAAAACTCGTTTCCAGTTAAAAAGCTTTCAGCAGTTTCATTGCTTCCTTCATAAAAAAAAAAATTCATCATAACTCACACTTGTGTATTGTCAACAGATAATGATAACATAACCTGTAGGTAGGTACAAAAAAAAACAAAGGTTAGGTCATAAGTGAGCAATTCACGTTTAATTTTATTTGATTTTATTAATGGAAATAAACTTTATTATTTTATAATTTTATGTAACTTTTTTTGTTTGTGTTTGAGACTACAATTAGAAAAGTTATTAGTGCGTGCCGATTAGTTTTGAACCCAGTCGACCCTGGAGTAAGAGGCTTTGAAAACCACCACGACAATATTTTCATGTAATTTTTTTTATAGATTATAGGTAGGTAGGTGGTCATCATCCATATTTACTCACAAGGTTTATGAATAACGAAATTGAATTGAAATTGCAAGATAAACGAAATTACGTATAAATCTTTCACGAGGGTCGTATCCGCAACGACGCAACGTACGACAAAGGAAAGAGCATAATCCTACAAGAATTGTGGCGTTTAAGCATTCAATACAGAGGTGGATGAAATTAGTGAGTTGTAAGTCGGGCCGCGCGGCACCTGTTCCCGGCCGCGCTGCCTCAGCGATCCCGGGACCTCTGACGCTACATTTATTCTATGTCTGGGTTTAAGGCACGAAAGACAACGGGTTAGTATTAAATTGTTTAAAGTATACTGGTAACGTAAGAAAGGTATTCGAGTGGTGAGTACGACTCAGAAAACGAAACACAGGCCGCCCTCCAAAGTTGCTTGATGAACTGAAGATGTGTCCTGTAACTGTGTTTTGTAAATTATTATACTATTATATTTTATGTCAGTATCCGGCCTTATCCCTCCCATTCTGAGAGGAGACCCGTGCCCAACAGTGGGACAAAGAAAGGGTTGTGATGATGATGATGATGAACTGCTGGATTCAAAAGGCCCAGTACAGTCACTGGGAGGAGTAGCACTGGCTAAGGGGAAGCATGTGTCTATGTTTAATGAATTTATGCAAAAGGGTAATAAATAAAAATTGATTATTATTTCCCCAAGGTGGTAGGTACTTGATTGTTCTTTATGAAATTGAGTTTTGGTTGGATAGATGTGGTTTCCGGTTTGACTTTTCTAGAGGCTACCATTTTAGTCGCCATCATTTATTTCTTTAAATTCTGTGTTTCATTGCAGTATAAATTTGTCGAAATAAATTGCTACCTATTATCTTGTATTTTTTTATTCTATTAATGTGGTTATTGGAAATATATGTGGACCTCGACAGGCTGATGGATGAATGGATGGATGGTGGTGGATAGGTAGATATGGATGAAGACCACCGAGCGCCGCCGACATATGTATTATTCTCTTGTAGATATATTGCCAGCCTGCCCTTGTCTATTAACTTGATTGCGATCTGAGGTTTTTCTTTGAATGCCTTTCGTTAACGCTGATTGCTCTAGCGATTTTCACAATTTGCTATCAATGAACACTTAATGATAGGTCACAATCCAAATTTGCTGGTTAGGCACAAAATGTAATTTGTTAATAATGTATGCGCGCCTTTATCACAGCCTACTCCAAATCATTTTGTATAGTAAATATTTTTTACTCATATCATACACGTAGGTATATTATATACTAGTGGACGCCCGCAGCTTCGCTCGCGTTGAATTAGCTTTTATACCTACTAACTTTGCACCCCCCTTTTACCCCCTTAAGAGATGATTTTCGAAACTCAATAAAAAACCTTTATAGTTACTGAATTTCATTCGAATAACATCAAAAACGGCAAAGTTTCATACTAACTTTGCACCCCCGTTTTACCCCCTTAGGGGGTGAATTTTCAAAAATCCTTTCTTAGTGCTCCCCTACGTTATAAAAGGAACCCCTGTGCAAAATTTCAAGTTTCTAGCCCTTATAGTTTAGGCCCTGCGTTGATATGTCAGTCAGTCAGTCAGTCAGTCACCTTCTCCTTTTATATATATAGATATAAGTGGTTAATTTATATCTGTGTATAGGCAAAGTTTTATGGTTACAGTATTATTGTGTTTCATGGGAATAGGTAGGTATATTTTTTGCGCAGACAGTCCGCCGTGCGCTAATTATAATGTAATATTATAAAGCTGAAGACTTTGTTCGTTTGTTTTGAACGCGCTAATCTCAGGAACGGAACAGGTTCGAATTGAAAAAATATTTTTGTGTTGGATAGTTAATTTATCGAGGAAAACTCTAAGCTATTGCTATGTTTTATTGCACGCGAGCGAACAGTATTGTATCAGAACTGAAACACGGTAGACTTTGCCAAAGTGGCACGCACTACTTTTATTACTACTAGTCTTTTAATATGTTTATAAAATATATTAGACAGGTTTACTTTGACGGAATAAACATTTTCATTTAATTTTTGTACATGCAATTAAAACAAAATGTCTTCATAGGTTATGCAATGTCCTAAAATCGTGGAAGGTAACTTTGCTAACGTTAAACTTTACTTTTAGGGTGACAGAGGCTAGGGTCCGTGAGCAAGATAACCGTTCCATTGAGGTAGACTAAACCTCGACCAACGGACGTTTGCAGGTGGTTCGTCTTGCTTGTTTATACGATGCTACCTGAATAAAAATAACATTAAGTAAAATTATCATCATAAAATGTCAGTCATAAAACGTAAACTCAACTGAATGTAGGTGTTTACATGGCAAAGGACAATATAGTAACTGGTATTAGTAATCGATTAGCAACTATGTATAGCAATTCATAGACCAAAGGAAGTTTCAGTATACAAGATGATTTCAAAATTGCAATTCAGATAAATGGTCCTCGAGTGGATATCACGACTTGGGAAATGAAGCACAAGCCGCACACCAACTTGGTGGACTGATGACCCGAAGAAGTCAGCGGGAACCGCTGGATTCAAAAGACACAGGACCGGAAGGACTCGCACCGATTGAGCGAGGTCTATGTCTAGCAGTGGACTTCCAAAAGCTGAAGGATGATGATGAACTTAAGCTTTGACTGACAGACGGGTCGGTCCTAATAAAACATCCATACTTACTTAATATTATAAATGTGAAAGTGTGTTTGTTTGTTTGTCCGGCTTTCACGTCGCAACGAAGCTATTATATGGTATGGTTTTTGTGTGTGGAGATAGTGAGGAGGGTGGAGAGTGACGTAGCCTACTTTTTACCGCGGTAAAACATCCTCATGGGAAGATTATCGATGTTTTGTTATTTGCTAGATATTTAGTTCCGGATATTGTTAATAGATGGCGTTGTCATGTATGATAAACAACTCATTGTTAATTCCCTTTGACCACGCGGGCGGAGCCGCGGGTAAAAGCTAGTAACGCTATATTTTGAATAACGCGTTTGAGTTGTCACGCGAAACGCGTCACAACATTTACCGTGTTTCACGGAGCCATAATGCTTTAAATTCAAGCCGGCGCTGCACCACTGAAAAACATTGTCAGGAATTTTGCATGTCACTGATAAAGAAAATAAGTAGGTATGTGGTATTTGTTACACCACGCAACGGAGAAATGTAGTAGTGTTTTACTAATTTACTCTAACGTATAACCAAGGACCAGAAGCAAAACAATGTATTTTTTGAGGCAATTATTTCATTTTCCATTCCATAGATTTGTATTCACACCACGCATCGGAGAAATGTAGTAGCGTTTTACTAATTTACTCTAACGTGGAACCAAGGCCCAGTACCAAATCATGTATTTTTTTGATTCAATTATCTAATTTTCCATTCCATAGATTATTTTGTATTTACGCCACGCAACGGAGAAATGTAGTAGTGTTTTACTAATTTACTCTAACGTATAACCATGGACCAGAAGCAAAACAATGTATTTTTTTTTTGAGGCAATTATTTTCCATTCCATAGATTATTTTGTATGATTCAAATATTACGTAAGTCAGATAAATTGAATTATGTTTTCGTAAAATATTTTACAGCGTTTTGGAATAATTTTGATGTAACAATTATACGATAAATCGGTATATTTCTCATGCAACGATATTAAATAATTGTCAATCGATTCCAAAAAATGTCGTACAGCATAAAGATCCTTTTACAGAATCTAGGTAGGTACCATGTTCTCAATCATATTACGAAACACCTTTGTTATATTTTATTTCGTCTAGGATTTATTTCAAGTAAACTCCAAAACTGATGTAGGTATATATTTTATAATATATAACAAATATTTCTACACGTTACCTACCTGTAGCTAAGTTGTACCTATATGCTAACTTGACATACTTATTAAACATGACATACTAACCCACAGTACTCTTACCCACTAATGAACTGATCAGCTAATGTTTTAATTATCACTGTCGGTTATGTGGATTATTCCGTTTAGCATCCCAGTCCCTTTTTGAGTCTTGTTCAAAGTCAGTTAGAGTTGTCATGGGCGGCAGCGGATGGGTGGTGCTGCTAGTTTGTTATCTCATATCAATAAAAAAAATTATCAACTCTGTATTTCGTGAAGCCTCTTCGTAGTCGACAGAGTTAAACAACGACGAGCGCGGTCCGTTTGTAGATGGATGCCAGTGGCAAAATTTCATAGGCGTTCCGGTTGTTTTCAAGTGTTAAAACAATCCAATTACCTTCGGGTGGCTTGAGAACATTTAACATGGGTGGGCCACTAACTCTTACAAACCGCATTGAAGCAACTGGGCTCTCTAGATCTCCCGCATTTCTGGCTGAGCTCTGTGCCCAAAAGACCACGTACCTATGTGTATGGGTTGTAGCTTAGCTTTGTTTAGCATGGAAATAAAGCTTATAATTAGCAATTTATGGACTTCAGATAACGTTACGTTACGTCAAACAATACATAGATTTTTATAGATAAAAAATAACATAACAGTGGACAATAATATAGCTTCTTAGTATGTACCTAAACAGTTGTCTGTAGGTCATTTATTAAAATTTCATTGATTTATTTATTACATTCATTAATTTTTTATTAAATTAATTAATTAATTTAATTAATTATTAACTAATTTAATTAATTATTAATTAATTATTAAATTTATTAATTGATTTATTTAATTTGATTTATTAGTTCAAGATATAATTGTAATCAAACATTCGTTACCGCTTAGTATTGTTTAGATCAAAGCCGACTTATATAAATATACTATAAAAGTACATAGATATTTTGTAGGGTGTTCGCATGTATAGGTAATCACATTTCCGTCTAAGTTTGTACTATTAAGTATTGTATGTCTAAGTCTAAGTGCGACAATCGCGGCCGTTAGAATGTGTCCGCATAAAATCGTTATGCGGACACATTCTATTTCGTGCGAAGTGAGTCGGGTGATTAAGCTGACATTAATTTATGTAGCGTTACACATTACAGCTCGCTTGAATTGAAGCCCAGCGGGAGTAGATTATTTATAGATAGTACTAGGATATACCTAGTACTATATATATATACACGTATGAAATCAAAATATTTCATTGAGTTATGTAGCTAACGCTTAATAATGCCGATAAAAGGTTTGAGTAAGTTCTCTTACTTTGCAAAGAATAACAAACGAGCCTCAAATTAACGAAATTGATCAAGTTTTACAATCAACCCACAGTTTACAGTTAAATGTTATTTTCTCAAGATATGTGGAAATATTTCACATTAGATACATTCGAACCAACACCATTTTACCATCCTGTTGTTTAAAATAACTGTAAAGTGTACTGTGAAATATTTACCATTATTGTCGCTTTTTAGTAGAATTCTGAACATAAAATTGTTCCTCGGATTGATAGTAGGTACATTAATATCGAGGCCGGGAAAGCAGGCAATTGCTGGATGAATAGAGTTTACAACTTCAATAATACGTAAGCATGGGGCTCAGATTTCGTCAATTCATCCAGCAATTGCCTAATATCCCTGGCTGGGCTATGATTGTATTTAAAAATATTTTTTTAATCAAAGTTCATGCAGCCATGAACTGAAAAAAAAATTTGGCAATGGAATTGGATTATTATATCTAACTATTAAACTGTAACCTTACAATTAAAATCCTAGCTTTTACTATATTTTAGACAGCATTCTAACATAAAACAAACCTTGGAGGTAATAAGCACAAAATCTGTTCAATGAAGTTTCTCACCCCTGTCAGTGTCTTTGTGCCCGCAGATTTACGTTAGAGACCCTCCAGTTTTTACTCATAGTTGCCGCATAATTTTGAAGAAAAAGTTCTCAGTTACAATTAATCCTACTTTCAAAAGGACAGCTCTTTGTAGCTCTATAGTAAAAATATACATGTTTTTCCCATTATTTTATAACTTAGTATGTTTTACCCGCGTTGAATCGTTTCCCGTGCACAACTTAACTTTTACATCTGCCATTTTAAAGATGGATTAAGATATAATAACAACACCGTTTAAAGTTGTTATAACTTAAAAATTACACCTATACACAAACTAAACCCTCTATCGTCACTCCTCAACGTAGCTCCCGACAGTTTATAATAGGTTTCGATTAAACTTAGTAGTTGGCGATCCTGTTTGTTATCAACAGCTCGTGTAACTGAGTATAGATGCTTCATTATTAAGATTAATTATTGCTGTTAGTAATATCAGGCGGGTCGTGGAGATCGGGGACATATATCTTGTTGTTGTTTGCCTGCCAATTATCAGGCTTGTCAAAATTATCTGATTTCCAATCATGAAAAAATTATAAAATTTCGATAAAGAGATCGAAATCTTTTTGGTGGATATTTTTGCTTAATTTAATAATAATAATAATAAGCCCGCAGAGCAGCTTTTGGCGAGCTGTTGGGGAGTAGCGACCCCACGGACCCGAATTCCCCGGAGACTCCCGCAGCGGTCTCGCCTCTGGCTTGCCTTAACCGGCCGTCCAGAGTGGGGCGTTAGAGCTATATTATGCTCACAGGGTGGAAGTGAAATTTGCGTAAGTCGCGAGTTGGTAGAGTGGGTAAAATCACCTCATTTAAACCTCGTTTCCGCCCTTGCCGTCCAGCGTGTTGGCATGTTTGGGTAGCCCATACAGTGAGTGGCAAGTCACCACTTGCCGCTTTTTAGGTTTATTACGGTCTGAATGGCAGGTGTCATAGTTCTCCATAACCCAAGTATCAGTCCCTCTAAATCCACCACAATAGACCCAATATAGTTTCCATTGACCGATATAGACCGATCAAGGTCTGCCTGATAAAATAAATTTTGGAAATTATAACTTCTTTATATTAAGATATATTCTTCTGGACATGTGAGTTGACTGAAATCCGTGTTTATTTTGCCTGGTTTTATGAGAACACAAACAGGTACTTGCTGAAAACCAGAATACAAAAGAAAACCAAGCGGCACCATCAGCGCCACGGGATCGCTTGCGCATTCATTGCTACAGTGCCTTACGGCTCCTGCCTACAATGCGCCTGTTAAATCAGTGCATAATAATAAATCACAACAAGTGCCTATAGGTTTTATTTTTCTGCCGAATTGAAAGGCCAGAACCAGGACGTCTGTCGGATCTAGCTAATTATGTAGAACTTAGAGGGTCAAAATAAATAAAAAAAGGCTATGTAACTTGTAAGGCCTTGCTTTGGTTTATAAGTCCCACCTAAATATAATACATGAAATATATAAAACAACAATGTACTACTGTACACAAATCAGACAACAATTTCGTAAATGGAAAAAGCTAGTGAAACAATTTTCGTAGTGCGGGAAACAGTATCCAGTTGCTTTTAGAGTTGAAACAAACTTTAGAGGCTTATAACAACATGGCGACGACGCTATCAAATTAACGGGTCACTTTGTGAAGGCTTTCAATTTCATTAGTCCGCTCTACCGTAACAGATTATATTAATTTTGCTACATCGTCCGTACGTGAATCGGATACTCTTATCCGATCGCGACAGTCGATTGATCATACACAACTATTGTTAGATTAATGGATTTTCATTATCAGCAGCTGAAATTCAATCTAACTACCTAGGATACCCGTCAATAATTATTTTTATAATGGTTTAACAGAAGAAAATTAATATAAGTGTTAAAATAATTTTATTTTCATTCAAATCGAAGCAATTTCTTAATCAAATTGGACTATCATTAGTGCTCATAGTAGTGCATCAATATCTTATTTCAGATATTTATAATCAAGTAAATATTCCTCATACTTCTATAAGCACAACCAGGTACCTACATATTAAGTTACCAAGTAAATGTAACTGCGAATAAATTTGCTACATTTGAAGTCGTCATTTAAAGAATGATGTGACTAAGAAGTGATAAAGAATTTAAGTTATTAACACTTAAAAACAGTAGGTAATAATTAGATATTCCGATTTGGTCGCAGTCAATCAACTGTAAAATTAGGTAGGCGTGAAGTTACTGGCGTAGGCTGATAAGCTAGCAACAGTTGACATTTTGACGTCAACATGTTCGTGGCGAGACAAACGGCCGAAATGCAGATTCGAAACGGTGACTCAAAATTCATCTCAAACAGCACAGTAGGATGCTCCGTAAAGAATAAGTTGCACACATATCGTGTAATGTATGTGTGTGTATTAGTGTCGATATTATGTAAAACGAGTATCAAATTATTGGTCCCGGTTGTTTTCAATGGTGAAAACAATCGTTAAGACTTGTCGAAGACCTTCGGGTGGCTTGAGAACATTCGACACTGGGTTGGCCACTAACTTCTCCACCAATCCGCATTGGAACAGCGTGGCGGTGTGTGCTCCAGACCTTCCTTAGCTTAGTCAGTGGGGGAGACCCATGCCCAGCTGTGGGACGTCTATGGGCTTAGCTATCCTTATAAAGTACGTGGTCTTCGTAAGGATATACACAAAGGTAATATGAGGATCCGATATTTCAGGTAAAATGGCGGGAGTAGGTAAAACTCTTTTTTCCTTTAAATGTATATCTAAGTTATATGCAAAAAAAAAACAACAATAATAATTTTCTTTTTGATTTTAACGTACTTACGCTCTATATAAATAAAGGTTTTAGGTAGTGAATAAGGTGTGATGATTCACGTCCAGTCAAAGTACCACCGAAAGAAGCGAGTTTTATTTAATATTCGTTCTAAATATATACTAATGATTAAAAAAAACTTTTAACACCAATAAATTTGATAACCATATTATTGGATGTCCACTTAAGCATACCTATATCACATTTACCTATTACATTATTTTTATTGAATTGTTCCTCCAACTCTGAGACCATTCTTGGGATGAAAGATTGTGTTAACTAACTAAAGCAGTCAGACACATAACATATATAGTATTTTATGTAAATCCATATCCATACTAATATTATAAATGAGAAAGTGTGTTTGTTTGTTTGGTTGTCCGGCTTTCACGTCGCAACGAAGCTATTATATGGTATGGTTTTTGTGTGTGGAGATAGTGAGGAGGGTGGAGAGTGACGTAGGCTACTTTTTACCGCGGTAAAATTTCCTCATGGGAAGATATCGATGTTTTGTTATTTGCTAGATATTTAGTTCCGGATGTTGTTAATAGATGGCGTTGTCATGTATGATAAACAACTCATTGTTAATTCCCTTTGACCACGCGGGCGGAGCCGCGGGTAAAAGCTAGTTCACTAATAAACGGTTAATTTACGAAGATTTTACACGAGGCAGCACGAATGTGACACGTAGCTCATTTCCTAAACAGAGAACAATAAGCTCTAATTTCTTTCAGACCGCCTGTTGCCATGGTTTTAAAGGGAAATACGAGAAATGCTAACAGAATTCTAATTATCGTTGTAAAGTAGCCAAGGATTTGCTTTGAATTCTAATAAGATGAGTATAAAGTGCCACACTTAATCTTGAGTTGAATAATTGTATTTCTCATATATGGCTTGCATGCTTGCGAAATGCAAATAACACGTTGAAAATCATTTACAATATGTCATGGCATACTCCGCCATTGAGCATACTCAACCACGCTACTCCAATGCGGATTGGTGGAGATGGTTATACTGGTAAAAAATCGAAATTGTTGAATGAGCTTCTAAGCTTTTTAAAGTTCGTCTATGATATGAAAAGAGCTCTCCTTTCGGGTTCTTCATCATGCAGTTTTTATTATAATTCTACAGTCTACTCCTTTAAATAACTATAATGATTGTCCAAGAATCTAAAACTAAAACAGTTATTTTATCACAGGCAAGTTTTCGTTCTTGTTAATGGTCACTAGGAAATAGTCGAATGGCCAGTGCTTGTTTGCGGTGAGATGTCGAGCGGTTGCATTAATCAGAGTGATGTCAGACGCACTGCTACGGACGGCGTATGCGTGGTGGCTGGGTTACGTTACATTGCATTGGTACTTAACCGAGCAGAGGTCGTCGTTAACACGCAACTAATTTGCGTTTTCACGCCACTATGTGTAACCGAAAACAAGCGAAACGCTAATTGAAGGCGTGCAGTTGAATGGTTCAACCTGGAAATGATTGCTTATAGTTCGCTCGACGAGATCTATTTTTATAAACCGTGGTTTTAATGTGGTTTTCACCAAAGACAAAATAAATAATTAAATGAGAAGGATTTTTTGTACATTTGTTTAAATATGGCGATTATTGTTGTAAATGTTAAATAAGTCAAGCTGCCTGGGAGCTATAGCAGTGCCTGATTGATGGATGGATTGTTTACTCCCAAGAATGGATAGACGCTTAATAATACGAGTGCCCTAAGCAATTTTACCGCGGGCAAACAGGTAGTAATACACATAAACATTGCTGTCCTAGTTACATCGTTACCCATTTTGCGTCCCACTGCACTGTATGAACGAGTCTCTTTTAATCTAACAAGAAAAACTTTAATTCTTCTAAATTAAAATTATTTTTAAGACATTATTTCAATGGTTATCTGGAAGAGATCGCTTTTTAGTGATAAGACCACCATTTGTACTATCACTCATTTATTATCTTATTTTTGTATGTAATACTTGTTGTATATTGAATTTGTGACCCTTTGGTGTACAATAAAGGAACTTCTGTCTCAGGTCATGCCAATGCGAAACTTATTTGAAATGTCGTTACCATATCTGAATCTCGGTTATGTCAACAAAACAAGTTTGCGATAACGAGAGATACACGGTGCACATTCAAGTGAGTTCGCAAAATTTTATCTGTTTTAAAAGTAAATATCCTGCCTGCCCAGTAGCGACAGCGATGGATTTTCATGATTATTATTTTATTTAAAAGGTATTAAAGTAGTTACAGTGCAGAATACGTGCAAATTTTGTGGGTTTATCTCTCTATAGCGGAATGAAAGAGAGAGGTAATGATGGGTGCGGAGGCGAATCCCCATTAGAATAATAAACTTAGGTACACTCAACGTTACAAATAAAATAATTAAAATAAAATATCAAAAAACCAACTTCAATATTATAAAGTCAGGAATAATAGCAATTCGTTTGTGGGCACAGGTCCCTCCCACATTTACAGTTGAGGCTGATCGAGAGCATGCTCCACCACACTGCTCCAATGCGGATTGATTCGCTTATTCACGTAATATTTTTCGGTCAGGCCGGCAATTCATTTCATATCAACATGAAAGTAGACCTGGCTTCAAAAATTAAAATTCTCTGCTTAATTAATTCTTTCTCAACTATAACTGTGGGAGGTACCTGCGCCCACAAACGAATTATTAATATTTCTGACTTTAGTTTTGAAGGAAATTTTTTCATATTTTAATTTATAGGAATGTTTGTTAAAGTGGCAACGGCAGCGGTCTAGAATTGCCTAATAAAATGTTGGTATACAAATGGATTGATTCAGAAACGATTTCAAAAGCAGTCGATTGGTGGTCTGATTACTTCTGTAATGAGAAATGTTTATTACAAAACGTAATACAGCTATTAAGGGAAATGTTGATGGATTACAAACCGCGCGCCATTCAGGTACATCTATTCACATACCATGAGATTAAAACCCGAGTGGTTATAAACGTATACATTTCCGTCACTTTTATTATACGTCAAATTACAGGTATAAGAAGGCTTATAGTCGTAAAGCTTTGAATACGAGTACACGTTCCCTTATGGCGTGAAAACCCAATAACACATTATAAATGGTTTCTTGGAATACAGCCTGGACAGGTGAATAAGTTACTCTTGGACGCGTTAATCATATATCACGCTAGGTACCTGCCCCAACTTCGTACTAGTTGGGTAATTATATTTTACTAGTGGACGCCCGCAGCTTCGCTCGCGTAGAATTAGACTCATTAACGACGTCTACCCGTCTAACGACTTCAAAAACGACAAAGTTTCATACTAACTTTGCACCCCCGTTTTACCCCCTTAGGGGGTGAATTTTCAAAAATCCTTTCTTAGTGCTCCCCTACGTTATAAAAGGAACCCCTGTGCAAAATTTCATGTTTCTAGCCCTTATAGTTTAGGCCCTGCGTTGATATGTCAGTCAGTCAGTCAGTCAGTCAGTCAGTCACCTTCTCCTTTTATATATATAGATTATACTATCCTCCTGTCGACTAATTTATGGTCATCTTTACGAGCTATCACCTCCTCCGGACAAAAATACTATGAACCTAAAGTTAACACAGATTTCTCATTAGTGGTAGTTAGATCTGTTTTGGTAGCTGCGGAATATCATCTATATATATAAAAGGAGAAGCTGACTGACTGACTGACTGACTGACATATCAACGCAGGGCCTAAACTACAAGGGTTAGAAACTTGAAATTTTGCACAGGGGTTCCTTTTATAACGTAGGGGAGCACTAAGAAAGTATTTTTGAAAATTCATCCCCTAAGGGGGTAAAACGGGGGTGCAAAGATAGTATGAAACTTTGCCGTTTTTGAAGTCAAGTGGGCAACCTGAACGCGGGCAGATGTCGATAATGGGTCTAATTCTACGCGAGCGAAGCTGCGGGCGTCCACTAGTTTATCTATAATCTATGGCATCTACCACTATCACCACCTCTCGGAATGAGAGGGCTTAGACCAGTCATTCTCAAAGTGGGCGATAACGCCCCCTTGTGGGCGCTGAAAGAGATTGTGGTTTTTACGCTTTGTTAATGTAAAAAAACGCTGAATAATAATTGACTTTCAAATTGGGCGGTAGACGAAATAAGTTTGAGAATCATTGGGTTAGAATAGAATAGAATAGAAATTTATTTCGACAAATTAACACAACTACATTAGTCCACCACGCTAGCCAAGTGCGGATTGGTAGAGTTCACATGCCTTCAATAATATTATGGATCTTCAGGTTTCCTCACGATCGCACATAAATAAACTTAGCAAAGATAGAAAGAATTAACTACCTATAATAATTGTAGGCTCTTCTCAGGGGCTTTTGCCGTATTCCCGATGCTACTCGTAATTTAAGATCTTGTCATACCTAATTTGATATTTTTGCATGGCACGATCATCCTCTTTTACCGTACTATGGCTTAAATTTGTAACTAAAAATAATGTTCGTTAAATCAAATTCAAAACTAATTCGATATACGTATCGTTTTTATGAGACGTGTGCCTGTCATTTGAAGTACCTTTTATTAATCCGTGTAGGTAGGTACTACATTGATGAAAAGATTATGTTGATTGCATTTTTTATTTTTTATTTATTTTTCTGTTATTTATAATTACTTATCTGCATAAATTATTTAATGTTTACTAAATATTAAAATAATTAAATAAAAGTTGTCGAAGACAAAACCAGTTTATGAAAAGGTCATCGAAATTAGAAGAGAATGTCGTCGGCTTTCTTCATTCTTCAGTTCAAATTTCGTAACGGGTTCATGCATGGAAAAAATATATAAATCCGTCAGAATCGAAGACAGAGAGGAATGGTAGGTTTAGAAAGATTTCGTGGTATGCTTTTGAGCGGACGATGGAGAAAAACGGGCGGACCGCTATTAGGTTGGCAACCCCAGAGTACACGTGTTGCAGCCTGTGAGAAAACCTCGTTATCGCGTCCTGCCCCCACTCACTCACGGCTTTATAAAAGAAAGAAAAAGCTATCCATTTTCATCGCTCTACACATTTATAACATAAAAACGAGGATGAATTTATTTTACTCCAAGGTATATATTTGTTTAGGCTCAAATTTCTGAATTAAGCGTAAAAGTATCAGTAGACGTTGTTTTCTTTTGATTTTTTAATCTTATTTGGATTCAGCCTGGCGAATAACAAAAGCATGTTAATTTAATATGCGGTAAAATAACTGAAAATTAAAATGTCGCTTTACCTATTCTGAATTCTGAGGACATTCAGCATTTAAATTACCTGCGAATTTTAATAAGAATGAAACTTGCACGGACTTACACCTAGTCAAGAAGGTAGCTCGAAAAAGAATCACATAGCCATTTGCATAATTGCTTAAATCGCATTTTCAGATTTTGCATTGTCTCGTAAACTGGAGAGAGAACTTTTAAATCACCTTTCAAGTATTATAAACGGTACTCAAACGGTACATGTATACCGTTTGTGTACCGTTCTCACACCGTACCGTGCTCACAGCCACGGAAGACCTGTTTCCCGTCCACAGCACAGAGAAAATTTTCAGGTGGTGGACACACAGAGAAAAGCCACTAAAAACAAGTTAAGACTTTATGTGGTGAAACCTGTATAAGGTTCGCCCAGGGCAGTACCACGACAGTAGAAACGCATCTGTGTCCGACATAGAATGGAACTATTTATAATTTAACTATATATTACACTGACTATCTGTGACATTGGAGTAGCCCTCTAGCCTAAAAATTAAAAAAAACTGTCACGAACAGTTCCCAACTAAGAATAAAGATCCTAAATGCTCCCAGTCCTTTTTTAAGTCCTGCAAGTCTGCAAGCCGGGTAAAAGCGTAAAAGTTTTCATGAGATGAATTCATTCATATCGTACGATATGAATTGTCAAATAACTAATTCGAATAATGGATGTGATTCATATGAACTTAACGATTGGATCGTTTTTTCCGATGATTGAGTGAATTATGTTATTTTGTTTGTTTAGGATTTACAGCAAATTCGATCTGTCTAAGTTTTTATTGATGACAAATTCGCTATCAGGAATTCATCCAAACATTTTGTTAACTAATTGTATCAGGCGTTACTTTGCGGAACTCCATTATTACAAACCAGGGATTAATTTACTTTGCAACAATCCGCGAACAAAAATGTATGGTGGCTTGGGAGGAAGGGATACGGTTTCCTGTATGGGAGTTGCTACGTGCATGAAGGTATACATCACCATACATTTTTGTTCGCGGATTGTTGCAAAGTAGATTAATCCTTGGTTTGCAAACGTTTTGTGTTTTTTTCTGTGGTGTGGTTTCGACGAAGTGAGAATAATCATGGTAAGGTTTTCATTGAATTGACGAGGTGTTCTGTGGAATTGACAGTATTACTTACACAATTCAAATTTGACTTAACGATCGAGACTCCTCCGAATTCCGAATCCGTTTGTCATAGATGGGACTGCAACGGATGCATTGCAACTGCATTCTCATTTGCCCTCTGATTTCCCTGAGATTGACTATTCATCTATTATTCCAGTTCTATATACAGTAGTAATCTATTTATGACGTCTATTCATTACATAATAATCATCAAGCTGTCTATTCTTAATGATGCATTGTTAATTCAAACATAATAACACAAAACAAGCACGATTCAATGCAATCTTAATACGAGTTGAATCGTAAACACATTCAAATACAATTCAATAATAGGTGTAGCGTCTATAGCCCAATGGCTCACGTCGATTCAATATGATCGACAGGAGAGAAGCAACGACGGGCTCGGTCGGATTGTGGATGGGTGACTGCTAGTGGCAAAAATTTCATGGCCGCTACCGTACTTCGGAGAGCACGTTAAGCCGTCGGTCCCGGTTGGTGAAAACAATCGTTAAGCCTTGTCGAAGACTTTCGAGTGACTCAAGAACATTCGACAGTGGGTTGGCCACGAACCCCTCTGCCAATCCGCATTGGAGCAGTGCTGTGTAGTAGGTATGCTCTGGACTTCCCGCAGATTTGTCTGTGGGGGACACCCGTGCCCAGCAGTGGGACGTCTATGGGTTGCACCTAATAGGTATTACGCACCTGATGTAATAATAAAGATAGAATGTGGTTCTGTAAATAAACATATGAAGCGAACTGAGCTCAAACATATAACTGTTTTTTTTTTTCAAATTAAGTATGTAGCATGTAATCATTTACTTATTATTTTGGAGATCTTTTGTTTTTTTTTTTTTGTAAAATTTTAACTTTTCTTCTAATAAAGTAACTTTTTATAGATTGCGTACATTCTTACTTCCAATAAAAATGTTGTCATATATTAAATACCCACTCTTTATTTTTTTCCAAGTTTGAAAAATGTAATGTATGCTTATATAGCGCGTTTCTCTTCCTTTACGTTATATTCATATTTCATTTTAACTCAGGCGTGGTTTACTTACATTGGTTCTACAATGTCAGAGAAAAAAATATTTCATTACATCCAAACATGAAAACATTGTGGGTAGACTTGGGCGCTCAGCTCTGACTCCTTAGCATAAGTTATTTTGAAAACTCATAGCATGCCTTTGACAGGTTTAAAATTACGAATTAATCTGTAAATTTGTCAAACACCACCTAACTTATAAATTGTTATTTTTAAACACTTTTTAAATCATTCATTTTTTTTCATGAATGAATTTCATATAAATTTAGCGTAGTATGTTAGTAATTGATATTTAAAGTTAACCTGAAAATACTTAGCTATGTTAGTATAGTAGTACAGTAGACTATATTATTGTGATATGCAGTCCACGGCACTGATACATAAATGTTCCGTCCAGTCTGCCCGCTATCACTTGATATAATTACGTAATAAACTGTAATAAACAATAAAAATTAATTAATTAATAAAAATACGTACTACTTAACATTCATATAAAATATGGATTCGATTCTGCTTATAGCTTAACATAGCGGTTTTTGTCAACCGGGAGGACCCAGACGTGTGATAAACCTGGCGTTGTAGTTGGCCTTTGCATTTTTATTGGCACGTTATGACAGGATTGCGACTTTGCGAGTATGACGAACAACGAGCGAGAAGTGTTATTGAGCGCAGGACTCAACACTTTATGAATAGTAATCAAACCGCCATCCCCCATTTATCTCTCGCTCCACAATGAAATGTAGATGAGGTCTTTTTGATAAGCTCTTTGTATAATTTGTACTTTCACTTGGTAATTATAAAATACCCTGGGAATAAATAATCGTCTCCAAATTTAAATAACCTTCAAATTTCAAACTAAGCCTCCGGGGAAGTAATTTTGTTGATTAGTAATTTTGTTTACATTTAATTTGTAAACTTTATTTGTGGGTAGTTATTGTTGCAATAAAAGTGTATAAGTTCAGGAATTTATACAGTTTAAGCATTTTTGTATACAACAATTACCTACCACCTACAATTTTCTTTTTCACAAAACGAGTCATACAGAACATTCATCGTATAGGTATACTTGTTACTAACTTATTACTACTTAATTATATTAATTAAGATTCTTTTTGATATATTGATGTTTAATGGATAAATATAATTACCGCATTTATATCTAGTAGGAACGTTAGTAATTTTATATTGACAATGTCGGATTTCTTAGGAAAAAAGACCTCCTCTACTATTTTTTTAGTAGAGGAGGACTATATTTTCAGGGAAATTGAGAGCAATTTCACTCCAATCACTTATCAATACTTACAGAATAATTTCTTTATTTATCTAAAATAGAGTACAAAAATCGTCCAAATAGCTATTATAACTTACTGCTGCAAAAACGACTCGCCTAGATTCAACTTGCAAAATCTTCTCTGAATTGAACTGATTTGAATAACAAGCCCAGATTTGCGGGTTATTGTAGTGCCTACTCGCATGCGCTAACTTTTCTACACCCTTCGCAGAATATTGCGAAATGAAATATAAAGTGACGAAAAGGCACATTCTTGGCAAGTACCATATAAAAGAGTGTTCCTTTTTTGAACACATCGACTTTGTACAAGAGAATATTGTGCTACAAAAACTAGACGGATAATACAGTACTTAGTACGTACGCTGCTGCTTCTAGAGGTGTATCAAGTGAAAAATACCCCAATAGCGAAAAATATAATATACTCGTACCTAATAATATTATTTCATTAGTTTAACCGACTTAAAAACAATAACCTGAAGGTTCTTTGAAGTAAAACTTCTTTAGGCGCGACTAGGGAGTAACTCAGAATTTTGATTCTGACGGAAGTTCTGACGTTTATTTTCTGACGGATGTGACGCTTATTTTCTGACGCTTGCTAAACTATTAATTTTATTTTAATCAAACGAGTAGGTACTTTTTACTTTTGGAACGAAGTCTATCGCGCGTTGGTGGTCAATACTGACTCCCGGGACCACCGTTTTCCTTGCCTTGATTCACATTTGAATGTGGAACGCAAGATTCCATAGAGTAATGCTCGCGTTGAGTTTCCACTTTGTGAATTCTTAATTCGTGATGTATCTCCCGTCCACGACATGTTTGAAAAGTTAAGTTTATAGAATTTTGAAGGAATAAACTAAACCATTATTTCCTAAACCTTTTGCAGCTGACCGTGTAGTGTATAGACTATTTGACTGTCTGACTGACTGACTGACTGAATTGACTGACTGACATATCAACGCAGGGCCCAAACTA
The DNA here is from genome assembly GCA_944567765.1 of Carterocephalus palaemon. Taxonomy (NCBI): domain Eukaryota; kingdom Metazoa; phylum Arthropoda; class Insecta; order Lepidoptera; family Hesperiidae; genus Carterocephalus; species Carterocephalus palaemon. The sequence goes on from OX155642.1 coordinate 7,209,330, forward strand.
TATATAGTAACTTATAAAAATCAAGTACCTGATACGTTTTACTTCAATCGCGCGTAAAGGTTTACACACACACTTTTTTTTATATAGTTGAAATTACACTCTTACTCACTTGTGATTTAAGTCGGAAATAGGCCCACTAGTTTCGATCAGTAATCAGGTTTTTTTTATTACGAGAAATGTCTCATTTCTCTAGACTTTAATAAAAATTTCCACCCCTACATGTGTAGCAAGATAACGTATTATAGGAAAAGTCGAACACGAGTATCATATACATACATAGTTAAAAGATCCGATTACGTTTACGATACGATAACAGCACGACATCTATGTGAAGGCCATTATGGTATCTACCTACTCTTAGCTTACCTTTTGGAACTTACGCATTATATGGTTCGTTTTTAAAGATAATTTAATCGATTATAAAGACTGTTGCGAGAGGGTTTCTCATTCTGAAACCCGAATAATAAGGTTTCGTTTGATACCACTGGGGAGATCGTCCAGTAATGCAACAACTTTAGGTATACAAAACAAATACAGTAAATATCAATAGATTTGCGTAAGAGCAATTTATAGATTAAACAGTATATTTTATAACCAATTTTCTAAATGGATAATGTGAAGGAGTTGAATTGTGATCTCACGCTGCTTCTATCCGTATGTGGTTTGGCCACGTCTAGAATCCATCTAGCGTTTTATGTAGCAACAAAACGTTTTAAAAAAAATTCAACATCAAATATAGGCCCGAAGTGTATGATTGTGTAGTTCGTAGGCATTACCTGTCGGGCAAAGGGTTCCCGCATTGATTTCCAGCTGGAGTCAGTATAAGGTGATTAATAAAATGTCCTTAATTCTGATGGTTTCGATTTATGTCGTGTATAATTGCGATTTGCTAAAACGTAGGAAAAAATAATAAAGTCATCACTCGAAAACACTTTCAAACTACAAGATAAGTCATACTTTTGTCACATTGTACCGTAGGTATTGGCACGGTAGCAAACTTAAAATTAGTTTCTCGTAGTTAACTAGTGCTATTCTAAGTTTCTAGTTTAACTAGTTCTCGAAACGCTGCAGAATGATTATATACTCGTATTTCTGAAAAGTTATTAATGTTTAAAAATAGTAATTTTTTTTATTGTAATTTGAATAGCAACGAGTTAAGAATTTATTTATTACGTTGCAACAAAATTCTTTGAAAGAACAAGCTCCTTACGCTGCCAGATAACAGCAATAAAGCAATTTGAGTCCAAGAGCGCGTCTCGCGAGAGATAATAAAGAGCTGAAGCTGAAGGAGCCGTGCGCTCTTTACTATAGGTATTTTAGGTAACTTATAGTTTCGCAAGGTCAACCCGTCTGTCTGTGTTTTTGTCTGTTTGTCGGTCTGCAAATCTTATTAGGTGCTAGAAAGGATGGATATTATAGGAAAAGATAATCTTAGTAGTATCTATGATTTGTTGCTAAATTTGGTAACTCAGATTCAGATTCGTAGCGTGAATATATTATTTTGAATGTTGGGATTTGGGATAGATATCTACCAATCACCAGAAGCTTACACTAGCAACTCTAACAAACTACCAAAAATTCCATCATCACCTAAATTTCAAACTATCAAAAGGTAGTTTAGACGCTTATTTTACTCAAGGCTAAGTTTGATGAAATAATGTTTTATAAACAATGGTTTCTTCCGGATAGTAGTCAGCGTGGCGCTTGAGACTCAAAGGCAATCTTGGCGAAGGTTCCCCGGCGACTCCCACCAAAGAAATTACCCAAAATTTGCATAAAGAAGGCTCCGGGGATCGTCTTTGAAACTCGCCTTCTAACTCTGTGGACATCCCAACATACTCTATATTAAGTCACGCTCGGGCTTCAAGTAGGTGCTTAGGTGTTAAAACCGCACGCTAACAAACTTTACCCATTCAACTTCTAGGTAAGATTTATACGCTAATCAAATTATATCAGATAATTTAATTTATCAAATAATTAATTAATATTATATGCAATTACATCAGAAAATATTTCACTTAAATTTTGATTTTAATAACATAACAACAGTATAATTAGTGACGGTTGGTAATTTAATACAATTTTGATTAGGTATATGAAAAAAATATGGATATAAATCATTAGGTAACCTAAAAGTTTCCAAAAAGTTACCCAACTTTTGAAGCAATCATTAATCAATAGACTGATATCTACAATATCTACCTATCTTTATGGTGATATTTTTGTTAGCGTTCATGAAAATTTTGGTATATTTTTGCATTTTTGTACGTCGAGAAGCGTTTTGAAAGAAAGTGAGCTAGCAGTATGAAGTTTGTTGCGTGTTATTTAAGATTATCTCTCGAGCTAATGGCGGCTGTTACTGTGACTATCTGGCACACGTTGGACAGGACATTTGTCCGCGCGACAGCTCCAATTACCGGGAAATACCGGCTCATTCGTTCAAAGACCTAAGCGATTTACCTTTATAGCTCAGATTGCACGCGCCGATTATTGTTTGGGTTATAATAGCACAGTTTCACTTTTTAATTTTATTTCCCTTATGTGATACGGGTCTTTAGCCTTTGATCTAGCGCTATTAACAGAATTAATCACTTAATTAATTTTTTTGCGACTTTTGTTACTGGTAGTTATATCCCTATAGAAAAAAAGGTTTGTCTAATTTTTTTAAATTTGGTAGATGTTAGGTCTATAACAATCTGATTTCCCCGGGGCACGATATAAGTCCCTGCTAAAATTAGCTTGACAATATTTCATAATGATCTCAATTTGTCATGTGTTTATATGCGTCACACCAACATAATTCATCTAAATTGTTATATTATTGCGGTTGCTCGACCATTTATGTCTGCAAAGCGGAGACATTTTACAACTTTTTTTTATTCTTAACAAACAAACGATCTGTCTTCTAGTAACCTCTCTCATTGAAGATTAGCAGTGGTTTAAAAGACTAAATACTTCTTGATTTTATACAAGACATGCATTAGCGTTTCTATCGAAGGCCGGAGTTTCAACGCAAGTGGGAAGACAAACCGATCTGTAGGGTGAATAACTTAACTATACATCACGATTATACATAGTTAGTAGGTATATACGTTTACCAAAAATAAGATACAATACACAAAAAGAGGCATTAGGAGTATGTCAGTGCCGAGACGCGGGTGCAGGAAGTAATTTCTACAAAGATAAGGGTCAGATCGCAAGAACTGCGGCCGGTCGTCGGTCGTCACATCTCGCCAGCTGATTGACACGTGTCCTGGACGTTGTCAGCTTTTATCCCCTCAGTTTTACTCGGTCAAATTAAGGTTCTTTTGAATCGTATTTATTTATTATTAGCCTCTGTTTGAAACCTAGAACTTTTTATGAAGCGGAAAATTAGTTTATTACACAGGGGAACACTGAAAACCGGCAACAACATTTTAAAGTTAAAAACTTTGTTGCTACTGGATTCCTCATGAACTCATTCAAGAACAAAACGGACTCGAGTTGATTGGTGTAAAAATGTTGATAAAGTACGATCGCGGATGTTTAAATGCTGTGTATGACTGTGTGTGTATGCTGTGTATGATTGTTACATGCCGGAAACAAAAGCTGTAGGGTGTTAGTTAGTAGGTGACAACAAACCAACAAATTTGAGGCAGTCGAGAAACAGGCAAAAAAGGGATTGCGTTTTTTTTACCTGACGGTTCTGTCTGTCTGTACGACAAGATCGCTCTTGAAGAACAAAATATTGTTAATGCTGAGTGGTATAACACCATTTCTTTGTTCAGAATCTTTGAAACAATTAGGGAAAAACCAACTACCAAGAAGTAACATCCTAATGCACCATGACAATCCTTCAGCGCACACCGCGAACAATAAAGAGTCATTTTTGGCTTCTGAAAAGGTAGAACTAGTCCAGACCTACCACCATGCGATTTATTTATTTTTTACATTCCCAGATTGATTGAGGTATGACAATTACTGGGCTGGAAGTCGCCCATTAAATTTTCTTTGTCGGTCACCGCCGTTGATTATGTATGATTGAAGTGAGCTATGAGCGCTTCAGAACACCTAACGAATAGTATTTTACTATCTCCACGTAGGTAGATTCAATTATGACAAAAGCCTCGTATGTTTTAGTAGGATGATTCGGCTGAAGTGAATGGTTGCAATTTATTTTAATTCAACATAAACGATATGCAGACAAAAATTTGCCCTCGACCAAGGTTGGCAATAATCCAAAATTTGGCTAAAACGCTGCCCGACTACCAATTTTAAACTGTAATCCGCCATCGGTACCGACACTGCATTATATAGTTTTATAGTGTGTATTGTATAGAACAACCAATCTTATTATAGTATAACTAGTGGACGGCCGCAGCTTCGCTCGCGTTACACATTCACTAACTTCAAAAACGGCAAAGCTTCATACTAACTTTGCACCCCCGTTTTACCCCCTTAGGGGATGAATTTTCAAATTTTTCTCGCCGTAAAAACCATCCTTGAACTTCAACGAACATTTAAAAAAAAGAATTGGCCAAATTGGTCCAGGCGTTGTTGAGTTATGCGCTTACCAACACATTTTGCGATTCATTTTTATTATATAGAAAATATAGACCTCCTAAACGGCTGGACGGATGTTGCTGAAATTTTTTGTGTGTGTTCAAGGTGATTCGAGAATGGTTTAGATTCACAATTTGGTCCACTGGAAAATGTTTTATAAACACAATTGTAGTACATATTTTTATTTTTAACCGTCGTTCATTGACGTCGCGACATTTTGACATTTCATATGGCAGAACAACGTTTGCGAGGTCAGCTAGTAATAATTTATAATGTGTAGGCTTAGATTATTAGTGTAGGTACCCTTTTTACATACGTTAGTCGTAATCTATTGTCGTACATACTTCCAAGAATCAAAGCTCAACAGAATTCTACTTGCAGAAACTCGCCTCTTTGTTTGGTCGACAATGCCAGTTTAACTGAATGAATTTATTATTTACGCAAAACAGCCTCGCTCGCCTGTTCTGTTACTGTCAGTCGGCGTAATATTCAAACTACGGGAATTCCTCCTTCCTTAGAAAATGGCTATTTTTAAGGACCTTGGTCTGTGCTCTTTATTTTTGCTGCATGTTACTGACAAACAGGCGAAATACGGTCACAAAAAACAATAGTCGGACATGAGTCATTCATACATACTTGTATCATGCTATATTTAAATGAGGATAAGACCACATCTAAGACCTTATCAGCTATCAATATATCAATGTCACTTGTCATAGTTGGATCAAGTGACCGAATTTCGACCGTAATTGGTTCTTGAAGTTGTATTTAGTTATCTTAGTAATCTTTGTCTATTTTATCTACGTAAGCCAAAATATATTCCAATTAAAGGCACTTACCTAGTGCTTATTAACTTGCCAACTATTGTTATTAACGAGAAAGCCCAAGAAAATGATGTAAAAGAATATTTGTAACTGTAGGTAGGTACTTAGTACGTATTTCAGTTTTCTAATTAACGCTTCTCGCAATATCAGCTTTCCATGAGTTGTGAGGGTGAGCTAATAAGGGGCTGAGAGTCGTGCAAATAGTTCGCATGCGAGAGGTTATCGGTCAGGAGCTGTTTGCTCGCCGGTCGGCGACCTTTCTCCCCTAAATTTCACTCGCTTCGCTCATTCAGTTACAGTCGTATTCATGTGAAAATGTTTTGGTTTCCTTGTATTGCATTAAGCTTTCTTTAAGGAAATAATAAAGTTATAGGTAGGTAGGTACGTTTATTTATTGTTTGGTATTAGAAAATATTATTAATAAATGAATTATTGCAATGTCATTCAGATACCTTTAATTAATTGCTTAATAATAAGACATGTCCGGGATTCAGGATTGTCAGATTCAGAGACGCAAAGAATATAACAAAAAAGAAGTGTTAGATATCGTTGACTTAACCTAATTTATACAGCAAACTTGTATATATTTTATGCCAAATATTAGCTTACCTATTCAGATGTTAACTACTTCAGAACAGGAGGAATAAAACCTTAAGTTTCAATTCAAATTTAATAAATCCGCGCGTAGGGCGAACAATGGCTGATAGCCATCAATTCCACTTATCTATACAATTATTCAACTAGCATCATAATGTGGGTTTTCCTGGCCAACCTTTATCTGCAAACCAAACACTAAGCCGGAGTGATTTAAGATTATTGTAAGGGATAATAGCGTCCATTTTCGTTGCTCGCGGCACAGGTGGTAAGCAAGTTTTTTCAATTTCGTAATTTTGATCTAATAAGACTTCCCTTTGATGTAAATCGACGTTGAATATTGAAACTAAAATTTTGGGTCCTAGGTTTTGCCTGCAAAATTTATGCCAGAGGATACTTAAATGATTTACAAAACATAGAAACATGTCATATAGGAGCATTTTCAAAAGGGAAGTCTACAGCTCGATATACGTATTGTAGATATTTTTATGGTAATAGGGTACCTATTACATTATTATTATCTACAACTTTTTACAAAAAACTACATAGCCTTATATGCGCATATTTCGAATCAGCTTCTAAATACTGATCGGTAAGTCCTTTAATAGGTAGGTACGTTACATTTTTAAGTATTTTTATTGATTCATCATCAATTCTTCACAGCTTAAAGTTTTTCAGCAGTTTTTCATCGAATATTCAGATTTTGCATGCCATAATCGACGAAGGGCGGGTTTGTGGACTGACTGAACTAATGTATTAACAATACGGTTGATATATACAATACATATAGAGATAAGCGACCAGACTCACTACGCTGAAGATAATCGCGCGAGGCCGATGCTGTTCGCATCAGTGCGGCCCAGTGGCGCCGTCGGACGCTGCGACAAACCACTGCGCGCCGCCATTCAATTTACACCAATTCAAACGCATTCAGCCAACAATTTGCATTTTCTCCATATAACGCAGTTTCAAAAATCCTATTCCACAATTTTATATTTTTATTTGTCATAACCACTTGTGTTTGTTACTACTCCATACCTAGTTGCCTACGTTGGCCAGTGATGATTACTTGAGAGATGATTATTACTTGATGAGACTTACCACGCCTTCGATAACAATATGGAAGAATATCAGGCGCGCAGTTTTCCTAATGACCGCGTAGCGAAGTTCGCGGGAACAGCTACATAATGAAATACTTACTTAATCTATATTTTATTATAAAAATGAATCGCAAAATGTGTTGGTAAGCGCATAACTAAACAACGCCTGGACCAATTTGGCCAATTCTTTTTTTAAAATGTTCGTTGCGAGAAAAATTTGAAAATTCATCCCCTAAGGGGGTAAAACGGGGGTGCAAAGTTAGTATGAAGCTTTGCCGTTTTTAAAGTTAGTGAATGTGTAACGCGAGCGAAGCTGCGGGCGTCCACTAGTCTATATAATAAAAATGAATCGCAAAATGTGTTGGTAAGCGCATAACTCAACAACGCCTGGACCAATTTGGCCAATTCTTTTTTTTAAATGTTCGTTGAAGTGCAAGGATGGTTTTTACGGCGAGAAAAATTTGAAAATTCATCCCCTAAGGGGGTAAAACGGGGGTGCAAAGTTAGTATGAAGCTTTGCCGTTTTTGAAGTTAGTGAATGTGTAACGCGAGCGAAGCTGCGGGCGTCCACTAGTTATAAAATAAAAATGAATCGCAAAATGTGTTGGTTAGCGCATAACTCAACAACGCCTGGACCAATTTGGCCAATTCTTTTTTTAAAATGTTCGTTGAAGTTCAAGGATGGTTTTTACGGCGAGAAAAATTTGAAAATTCATCCCATAAGGGGGTAAAACGGGGGTGCAAAGTTAGTATGAAGCTTTGCCGTTTTTGAAGTTAGTGAATGTGTAACGCGAGCGAAGCTGCGGGCGTCCACTAGATATCAATACAAAATGACACGATCTGTTACGGCTAGCTACTTAGTATAGAAATATTTTTTGCTATAATGCTGGTAATAATATTGGCTATTAAATTGAAAAAATCTTAATTTCTTCGTATAAAATAATATAAAAATTTTGAATGTAACATTTGTAAATCAATTAAAAAGCTGTGAAGTAAAGAGAGAAATAATTTTATTAACATAAAATTTACATTACATTAGAAACCAACTTTAAGATACCATTAAGTACATTGCACATTCTTTAACTCATTTCCTCAAAGAGACGAAAAATTAAAAAATAGGATATAAACCAACAACAAGACCTTTTTAGTAATTTTGCGGAATTTCGTGCAGGGCCCCATTAATATTTTTTCTTTTATTGGCCGAATTGGGCAATTAATATTTATTCAAATTTTACTACAAATAATATTCAAAATTTTTAATCAATATTTTAAATTTAGGCCATTAATTGTAGTATGTAAGGAACCTATGACTCATCCTTTTGCACAAATATCAATGAAATTACATTATCATCTTTTCTTTTATACCAAGCTTTTAATAAACATCACCTGTCCGTCCTTTTGTAATTAAATTTGAACCACGTAACGAAGGACAATTAATTCAATTGAATTGAAATTTCGTGTGGTATACAATGCTCGTATTTCTGATGACCACAGAAAGTAAAATAAGTAAAATTTTGTAAATATATAAAAGAGGTGAATGTTAACCACTTTTTAATTACCTATTTATTTAGTTTTAATGAATTTTTTTTGTCTTAATCTGTTTACTAAAATAACTGATATTTCAGCTAGGAAACGAAGCGATAAGCTTGTCACAGCTGAATGACTTGAGGCGATGTGCGTGAAACGGTGCTTTTATTAATACTCGTAGTAACAATATACTGGGATAAGCATCTGACGAAATAATCACTTCTGACCCACCGACTAACTAGAAGGCACAAAATCAGTGCCAATCATGCAGCATCGGTCATCTGCTGCCGTTATCGCCCATATGTCGCCAAAGTTGAGAAAAGAAACAGAGAATGTAAGTATTAATCCATACATTAATCTTATATGTATGTATGTATAGTATAAAGAAGAGAACTATTTCTGTACATTAAATATTTTTTCAAAGTTACTACCTATTACTTATATCAGATATATCATTATATCAGATTTGGATATAACTTGGTGAAGTTCCTTAAGGTTTCACTGGATAGAATTTCACAAGTCACTTTTATGAGGAGCATAGGCAACAATAGACCAATTTGCCGCAATGTCTTTCCACAAAGATGCGGGCGTCCTAATAAACTCGTATTAGCGCTTTGATGACTGACAAATTGTTAGAGTCATAAATCATAGAATACTTTAGTTATTCGTCTACCCACTGTACCGGACCGAGAAGCCCATGGTAAGTTACTGAAAAATGAAACCATCAAGACTAATTTTAAAAAAAAATTGTTCAGTTGGTGAATACCTACTTATGATGTAGGTAGGTACTATAGTATTTTCCGAAATCCAAAATGTAACCGTTATGAAAAATGATCTAACCGGCAAAAATGATGCAAACAATATTGCAATATATACGAGTACGTATTGGTATAACAGAATATAAAATATTAAAAGCGTCAGCGGCGCGGCGGGATGGTTGTCGATGAGTGTTCTCTGTAATGAGGCAACGGGGACTACTCAATAAACACCGCGCTCAGAAAGCATGAGTGGATGTAAATATCTAAAATAAGTAATATAGTAATTAAATTACGTTTATTAGTTTTACGAAAATATGATCGTGTCTCTCATCTTCGCAAGGATCTCAAGTGGCTCCCAATCCGCTTTCGCAGGAATACACGGGTTCTCTGTCTGCTTTTTAAAACACTTAATAATCCTACAGCTCCTTCTTACCTCAAGAATCGTTTTTCCCACAGTCGTCCTTCAAATGTCCCTTGTAGATCACATCTTAAATCCCTTCTCAGCTATCCTACACACAAATCCGCATCCTACTCCCGTTCATTCTCTGCTCATGCAGTTAGATTATGGAATTCTTTACCAGTTAGCATCCGTGAAGCCAAAACGCTTTACTCATTTAAAAATATGGTAAAGGAACACTACTTGGCATTATCCTGATATCCTCTTTGTCCTTTTATGAGTTCACACTAGTATTCTATTACTTCATCACTGATATAATTGTTCTTCCATTAATTATAAGTTATATATATTATACAGGGTGTCCCAGAATGAATGGATAATCCTGGAGCCCCGCACAGAACAGCTCTCCAGCGCTTAGAAAAAAATATCAAAAAAAAAAAATTCCAAGTGATACCCAAAATATGATTTTTTTTAGAAAAACATACGTTATTTTAGCTTCACTTCACATTCATTTACACAACTGCCACAAATTAATGATATTTTTGGCGTTTTTGGTGTCATTTTATTCCTGATAGACTATACTACTAGAAATACATCAAATAATATAAGTATCTGTGATACTTTTTTTATAAAAAAAATAAGAACTTGAATTTTTAACATGAAATTTGATACCAAAATAATTTTGACATAGTTTGAGAGTGTTTCATGTAAAAAAAAAGTATGAAAACGTAAGTGTCCAGCTATTTTAAAAACATGCGCAGTTAATACAGATTAAATAATGGTATAATACATCATTTTATCTAATACTACTACGAAGTTATTGCTATTGAGATGCAAAACGAGTAAATACGACTAAAATTAAAAAGTTAATGTCTTAATACATTTTAATAATAATAAGACATTTCAGGTGTCGCTGCGACCCATAGACGTCCCACTGCTGGGCACGGGTCTCCCCCACAGACACTGCTGCTGCGGGAGGTCCAGAGCATACTCCACCACGCTGCTCCAATGCGGATTGGTGGAGGGGTTAGTGGCCAACCCAGTGTCGAATGTTCTCAAGCCACCCGAAGGTCTTCGACAAGGCTTAACGACTGTTTCGTAGGAGGTAATGGAATCCCATTGGTTACAGAATGATGGCTGCCCTGCATATTATGGTACAAACGTCCGGGCTTATTTAAATGCCACGTATCCAAACAAATGGATTGGTCGTTTGGGTCCTATTCTGTGGCCTCCTCGATCTCCAGATTTAAACTGTCGGGATGTTTTTTACTGGGGCTGTCTAAAGGAAGAAGTGTACTCGAAAACAATTTCAAATGAGGAATTACGCAGCCGTGTTCAAGAGGCCGCTTCAAAAATAAATGAATGACTCTACGCACGGTTTCTTAGTAGAGCCTATAAAAGAAGATGTCGAGCGTGTATTAGAATCGGTGGCAGACAATTTGAACACCTGTTGTGAATAAAGATTGATGTAATGTACACCTGAAATGTAGCGTCCATAGCCCAAAGGCTCGCGTCGATTCAATGTGACCGAAAGAGTTAAGCAACGACGGGCGCGGTCGGTTTGTGGATAGGTGAGCGCTAGTGGCAAAATTTCACGGACGCTACCGTGCTTCGGAGGGCACGTAAAGCCGTCGGTCCCGGTTGTTTTCAATGCTGGAAACAGTCGTTAAGCCTTGTCGAAGACCTTCGGGTGGCTTGAGAACATTCGACACTGGGTTGGCCACTAACCCCTCCACCAATCCGCATTGGAGCAGCGTGGTGGAGTATGCTCTGGACCTCCCGCAGCAGCAGTGTCTGTGGGGGAGACCCGTGCCCAGCAGTGGGACGTCTATGGGTCGCAGCGACACCTGAAATGTTTTATTATTATTAAAATGTATTAAGACATTAACTTTTTAATTTAAGTCGTATTTACTCGTTTTGCATCTCAATAGCAATAACTTCGTAGTAGTATTAGATAAAATGATGTATTATACCATTATTTAATCTGTATTAACTGCGCATGTTTTTAAAATAGCTGGACACTTACGTTTTCATACTTTTTTTTTACATGAAACACTCTCAAAATATGTCAAAATTATTTTGGTATCAAATTTCATGTTAAAAATTCAAGTTCTTATTTTTTTTATAAAAAAAGTATCACAGATACTTATATTATTTGATGTATTTCTAGTAGTATAGTCTATCAGGAATAAAATGACACCAAAAACGCCAAGAATATCATTAATTTGTGGCAGTTGTGTAAATTAATGTGAAGTGAAGCTAAAATAACGTATGTTTTTCTAAAAAAAATCATATTTTGGGTATCACTTGGTTTTTTTTTTTTTTGATATTTTTTTCTAAGCGCTGGAGAGCTGTTCTGTGCGGGGCTCAAGGATTATCCATTCATTCTGGGACACCCTGTATATATTCTTATATGTTTAGTCGTATCCGTATGTATGTATTTCAAATATTTATGTTTAGTTTATTTAAAGTATATGTAGTAGAAAAATATTATTTATTTACCTTTTATTTATTATAGTATTAGTATGTAATAGATTTTGATTATCTTTATTATTGTCATTATTTCTTTTTTGGTGCACGCTAATTTCACTCTCAATCATTGCTCCATTCCCAGGCCTGCTGGAAGAGATTTCATTTTGGAATAAGTAGGACCTATGTACAAAATTACTAATAACACTGTTTTTTTTTGCTGTTTGTCGTGTACATGAATTTATAAATAAATAAATAAAATAAATAAATCATCACCCATCCATCCATCCATCAGACTTTTGAGGTCCACTGCTGGACATTTAAATTTGATCATGACTCTCTTAAATGTTTCGATTTCTTCGTTCGTACCAGGACGCACCCAACAGAAACAAATATAGAAAAAGTAGAAATAGAAAGTAATGAAGTATTATTTTCGTTTATCGCTGCGACCCATAGACGTCCCACTGCTGGGCACGGATCTCCCCCACAGACACTTATAGTATATAAATACCGTCAAATACACGTACATAATAAAAGTTCGATATTGCATTACGCTAACGATACTTCTTGGAGGGCTCTATGCCGGATCCGTGTGTATTTGAAACTTTTCATATTTGCTTTTCGCAATATCCAATTTCATAACGCAAGTAATCCCATCCCATGTGAGGACTTCTTTTAAAGTTTATTATGTGTGGGATTTTATTGCAGCCACTTCCTGAAATCGTTATATTGCCATATTAAAAAATATTTAAATACATACTGAACAGGTGAACATTCTTAAAAGTAGATAAGGTTTGAGGAACATCTCTGGAACTTGATATGTTTTTAACATCAGAGTGCAATTTTAATTGTTAAATTGAGAAGTAGGTACCTAATCGAAAGTTTGATGTAATTAATTTATACACGTTAAAGTAGCCTATCCCTAACCTATTGTCAAAACATAATATTAAGCCTGAATAAAATATATAATAGTTTTTCAGTTGTTGTTACTTAGGAGGAGGAGACTGAAGGAGAGCTTAGGATTGGGGAATAGGGTTCCGCAGCCGCAAAAACTGGGATAAGATAGTGACAAAACATAACAAACATCAGTAGGACAGCGCCAGATAAAATGTGGCTCATTGGTTTTCTTGTATTCTATATTGATTTATGAGTTTTATAATAATGGTTATGGTGTAATATAAATATAAAATATATATGAATGTATTATATACAAGGAAGGTTTTACATTAGTACCTTATCTAAACCTTAGCAATGTAAAAAAAATTTTCAGGATGAGAAAACTACTTTGTACAATACTACGTTTTACAGCACATTTTCCAACAGGTAGTAATAGTTATGATAAAGAACTAGATACTTTCAGTGCATTTTCCTGAATTAAAATATTCGATGCAATCACTGTCATAGATTTTTGAAATCTAAATGTAACCTGAAATTGTTTCGCTACAAAACAAATAAACTTAGATATTTTGGTATATGTAGTCGGCTTGCATTTTTAGTTGTTCCTCCGAAATTATTCAACATTTCGACCTGATTTTTACTTCCCGTGATGCGCTTTATTTAGGTATCATGTTATTAATATAAAATAATAATAAAAATACATGATATCTTAAATAGATTTTTTTCTTAAAAAAGTAGTTTGTTCTTACCCCGTGTTTGGAACTAGAATAAACAGCTTTGAGGTTATTATTAAAACTATACTAAGCTAAGTCATTTAGGAGAACAAATATGTATACCTATGTATGACATTACTTTATTGACATTACTTTAGTGTATGATGTACGAAGCACATTTTCTCATATGACATTACAAACAAGTTATTAACGTGGGCAAACAACTAATAAGGTCATCTCCATAAGAGTAGTTATTCGTTCGCATTCTGTAATAAAATGTAACTAAAAAGTACATACAATTAACAAACATAAAAGTCGGCTATCTTGTTAATACTGTCCCCCATATAAGGGGTAAGTATAAAAACGATGCTTCTAGGAAAATAAGAAACATAATAATGTGGTGATTGGGTTTTTATTATATTTTGAGAAAAAAATCATTTTTTTTTAAATTGTATGTTTAAAAATAAATCGTTACTGCGTTATAAAGTGGTTCGGTACACAGCTCACTCGCACGACGCTCGATACACATCTGACCAATCTCGAGTCATGTATCTAGATGACGTTTTAAAGCACGTATTGTACCTACACTTATCGGGCATAAATATCGGAATCCCGGAATCATGTAATTCGAAATCTCGAAGGAATACCTCCAATATTACAATTCCAACATTGAGTGATTCAATAATGGATGTCGAAATAACAAAAGCAGACTATTTTTCTTTTTAAGTTGAACAAATGACCACAAGGCATTTCCTACTAAAAATATACAAATTTACGTTGTTATTCATAAAAAATTAATAAACCTATTTAAGCTATTAGAGAGTTTCGTCTTGTTGATTCAAACTCAATTCAGAATTGGCAAAACAGTTTATAGCTGTAATAGGTTTTTTAATTTGTTATGAATAAGAGGGAAGATATAAATAGCCTTATCACTTACTTTGTTAAGTGGTAGAGCCTATAGGGAACCAAATAGGTTTTATATGAAAGGTAATTGGTTCCATATAGAGTTCGGAAGTACTATCTGGACTATTACTAACACCAACTAACAGGACTAACTATCACTAACAGTCCCCAGTCCTCATACCTACTAACGAACTGACCAACTAATGTTCTAATTAACTTTCCTAACTAATTGGACTAACCATCCCAGTCCCTAATTGAGTCTTGTTCAAAGTCAGTCACAGTTGTCATGGGCGGCAGGGGATGGGTGGTGCTGCAAGCTCGTTTGCTATCTTGTATCCATAAAAAAAAATCAAAACTAATTAGATATGTAGTTATCTTTAATCACAGTAAAAAAATTCACCACTAAAAGGGCTCCCAATTCAAAAATATTCATTTCAAAAGATTCAGATCAATAATTTTTCTTCAATTAATTTTTCTTAGGTGTTCATAGAAAAACCAGTCGAATTTCAGGTCGGCTTCTACTCCGCGAGAGCTGCTTCTATCATTTCTATGCCGAACCATATTAAATGAAAATCATGTCAACAGCGGAAATGCGAATTAATATCATTAGTGAAGTATAAAGCACTGCATCAATTTTTTCCTTATTGGATTTGAGATTGAATATCGGAACTAACTAAATATCGGAATTGAAAACCTTCCCATATTACATGCCACAATTGTAGGTTTAGTATGTATAGTTTTAAAGAAATTCGCTTGTTAATACTTACTGCTGTTAATTGTAGTCCAGCCTCTCGCCTACCTAACATAACCAAAATTCACAATAATTGCTTCTAGAAAAATAAATAGCTTTTACATATTGATTTCAGTCACAATGCAAGATATGATTGGAAGTGGTAGTCTTGGTAACAATTGGAAACTCTTGGAATTAAATTCACAAAAAGCAGGAGGTAAGTACCACTAAATTTTGAGACACAAAATAAATGTACCAATTAAGAAGTCTAAACATTTTCAAGAAACATATTAACAGTAAAAAATGGAACTCATTACGAAATGTTTAGTCAAGCTAATTTAATCAGGGACCTGACGTACCCTGGGGAAATCAGTAGTCCGTGCATAAGTACCTATATAGTACTTTCAAAACTTCTGAGACAACTTTAAACATCTATCTAAGCGTCTCGGTTTTGACGGATAAATATCAGCGTAATAAATGGAACTTTCGAAGGTCTTAGAAGGTCACAGTCTTTCAAGTACCGTTTGGTTGTTCAGTGTTCTCGAAAATTAATGAATTATAATTAAGCCGACATTTAAGCATTTTGCAGATGCCATATCAAATAATTTCAATCCGAGTTTTTACTGGAACATTATAGAATAGAATAGAATAGAAGTATTTATTTGCAAAAATGTGGTTAGTTTATATAGGTTACATTTTTAAAAAAGTCCCTCACATTTACCTAGTTATAGGCATGCAAAATGTTTTACGTTCACAATATTATGTCAATGATACATTAAGTTCTATATAATGTCAATATTAAAGTTAATATTAAATCATATTATTAAATCATATTATAAACAAAAGTGTCAAAACGATAAAGTTGAAGCAAGTCTTCGGGGCTATAAAGGTAAAGCTAAGTAAGGTTTTGAACGAATGAGCCAGTATTTCCTGTTAATTAGAGATGTCGCGCGAACAAAATGTCCTGTCCGCAATGTGCCAGATAGTCACTGTAACAGCCGCCATTAGCCAGAGGCAGAGAGATAATCTTATATTTCTTCGACAAACTTAGTTATTTACGTGTTTTGAAAACTAGGCTACAAACTTTATAATCGATTGAACTTTATTTTAGAATGGTGTGAGATAAATAAAAAACATAAGCCCCATCTCGCCTGCAGGTATTTCTCAGACAGACAGGCAAGGTGTTTTTCACTAGTTTTAATAAAAAGCTTTTGTAAATTGAATTTTTTTTTACTCTAAAATCATTGTAAAAATGTGTTTTTAAACACACAATTATTTAGGCGTAGGCATTTTGCGGAAAGGGACAATCCGTCCAACGCTTTGTAAGATTTTTTTTTTGATAAGCTGTATGTACGAGCGGTTATTTACTCTTACTAACGCACCCCTTTTTACAGGCTTTTATTTAGTTTACTAGTAGTAGTTAGTATTTACCAGTTAGTCCCCACGCCTAGTGAGCTTATTGCCATAATACGGGCACAAATCCGAGCTTCCACCGGGCATTTCAAATTACAAAAACCCAGTAGGTATGTTGCCCAACCCGTGAATTGAATTGAACATCTCTAGCTTAGCAGTGCGACCACTAGACCAACGAGGCAGATATGTATGATACACCACAATAAAGTTTTTGTAAGTGTGTATGTAACTAAATCTAGGAAAATCGCTGGTAACAATCGTGAACCATAGTAGAAAAAAGTTTAAAAGAAGTCCACAGATAGGATTACTTGTGGTAAGAGAACGGAAATTGCGAGAGCAAATGTGAAAAGTTTCAAATACGAGTACCTACCTACCCTACATACGAGACGGAGAAGAGCCCTCGAAGCTATACATGTATCGCTACGTACTCGTATAACCTTAAATCAATATCTAGCTTATTATTTTCACCTTGTTCAGTTTCGCCTTTCTGCACTATTGATCATTTAAATATCCTTACTAATATATATATGGGAATGTGTGTTTGTTGGTTGGTTTGTCCTTCTTCTCCGCCTCAACGGAATGATGGATCGAAGTGATTTTGCATAGATTGATGTAGTGCCTGGAAGTAACATAGGCTACTTTTTTATCCCGGAAAATTGCACGGTTCCCATGAAAATGGACAAAAACCTATAATGATCATTAAATTTTTAAACGATTTTTTGTTGGGTTGCAGTTTTGTCCTTCAACTAAATGATGGATCGAAGCGATTATTTGCATAGATGTAGTATGATAGATGTATATGGCTAGAAGAGTGACCTAGGATTGAGAGATTGTCAGAGGGACATTTTTATACCGGAAAATTACACGGGTCCCGTGAAATTTACAAAACCTTGAAATCAATAAAATATCGATCAATTCTTAAATGATTTTTGGCTCTCTAGGATTACGATTGACTGAGTTGCAGGTGAAGCTAGATTTTGATAAGTACTAATCTTTTGTATAGCTTGCCATTGATAAAGACTATACATACTTATTATTGCTTTAAAACATCTCATTCGGCACGTAAAACGATTAGACGCGGGCAGAGCCACGTACCATTATAAAACGGATATATTAGTGGCACGATTACGATTCGTACGGCGCCACGATTTGAAGGCGGATTCTTATAGATCTCGACGAAAGAAAACGAAATGAAAGAATAAAATTTTTCGATATCTCGCTTAGTTTCCGAGATATCGAGGATTTTTAAGCCTCGGAAACCTAACCTAACCTAACCTAATCTAACGTAATTTCGTGTCAGACAAGTCGGACTCTGTCACAAATGTCGACGGAACCCCACTTCGCGGGGTCCCTTTTTTGCGTAGATAAACATAGACAAACCGGAACCTAACCTAACAAAATTTGGAGTTGACTGTATCGTTTTTTCTTAGCGGGGGGCTTCGCCCCCCGAGCCCCCCTTTTTTTTTATTTTCGGGGGGCCGCAGGCCCCCCGCTACTGGCCAACAGATTAGAAACAATCTCAGAACAATCGTGGCGCCGTACGAATCGTAACCTCGATATCTCGGAAACTAAGCGAGATATCGAAAAATTTTATTCTTTCATTTCGTTTCCTTTCGTCAAGATCTATAAGAATCCGCCTTCAAATCGTGGCGCCGTACGAATCGTAATCTCCCCATATTAGTACTTACTTACATATAAGTAGGAAGTCTTTAAGTAGGAGTTTGAAATTAAAATTATCACATTACCAACATTAGGTATTCATCATACTTAGTGTTTAATTTAAGGTAAGTTATAGGTAGCAAGAACATGATTTCTTTTTCTGATCTTTGATCTTCCTCCTTGCAAGTAATTTGCATGAAATGTAATTTAGTTACATGTAGCACAAAATTATGTAGTTTCTATGGATGTATCAGACAGAGCATATCTGCGCCACTATTTCCATTTTAAATGAACCATAAAAGAGTTTATACAAAGACCAAATGTTTTCATTAAAATTCATTGCATTTCAGAAATTTACCCGCTTGCCTACAAATACGAGTAGGAACAACGCAGGGTTATTTCGGAAGCCTTTATTGCCTTTTATATTGTAAGCTCAAGAAACTTGGTGTTTATAATATTACTAAGCAGAACCCAAAAAAACTTAACATTTAAAGAGTGCGTGTAATAAAAGGTTTTTGGCTTCTATAACAAAGACTTCTTTAAGACTTACATTATGTTTAACTGATTTTCCTAAACAGGTGACATTTAATAAAAACGTTAATAAAAAAATGGTTGTCTGTAAAGTCGGTTTACTGACGATAATTTTGCGTGATAAGAATATAAGAAATATTAATAGAATAAGAAATATAATAATAAGAAATTTTATTAGAAATTGTAGCATTGATTAACAAAACATAAACTAGATGGCGCTGTGCCATTTTCTGAATTACGATATCAACTGTATTGTGTAAAATACATTAATATCTTAGTACGCCCTAGTAAACTAGCTCTATTGCTATGGGTTACAGACTAAAATTTCATGAATACGCTTGGCGTAACACTTGGCGGTACGGGTGGCGTAACATTTGGCGGTACGGGAAGATGACGTCACATTTTTTTCGTATGTGTAGGCGTTCATCGATTTATAAGACGTTATGACGTCAAAAATCAATTTAGTGATTTATCTGGGTGGCGGCCACTTTCATAGCGTTTGGTTTTTACTATCCATACATACTTACAACAAAGATTAGATTAGTTGCATATATTGAGAGCAGTACCAATATTCAAATAACTTTATATCTTAGTGAATTTCTTCTATATACCTACTGTATATGAATTAAGTACCTGGGCAACGAACGTGGGTGTAATTTAGAGGGAAAAGGTCGGCGACCGTTGAGCAAGCTCGTACCTACCTATCCGAATTGGAACACCTTTCAGCCACTCATTAGTTAGTTATTTACATAAAGTAGTACGTATAAGTTGTCATTTAAATTTACAAGGAAATAATATACGTAATTAATGAAAATTTTAAGTTGAATATAAATAAACGAAACTATTAATGGATTTATTAATGCTATTTTTATTCTTAATGTAGAAACGTGCCTATAATCATATAGGACGAACAAAGGCTATAATGAATATGTGGAATTAATATTTGATTTTTATGTATTTTTTTTAATAAATCTATAAAAAGTTTCAAATTAATTGCTTGATTGATTCCGTTACATACATACATAGATATCTACATACCAATCTAATAAAGCGTGTTAAAAATGAGGACTAATGGAACACCCGAAAGTGGCGTGAAAATGTATGTCCCAATAATTAGCTATTTCCTTTTTGAATAAAACGATTGATGCATGTTGCAATATTTTCTCTCACGCAAGCAATTTCATTGCGAGTGCTCTGCAAAATTTATATGTATTTTTCGATTATTCACAGACATTTGAAACTACAGCAGTGGAAACTCCTCATAAATGGTATTTGTACCAGGCATGGGAGTTTTTCCGTTAGGAGAGGATGTTTTCTTAAATTACATTTGATATACACAACCCCCTACTATAGGTATATGCTTTTAACTGCCCCAAGCTTGCCCCAAGGAATATAACATAATATTGTGTTTAGTATATTGAGGTCAATAAATAGGCAAGTGGAAAGGAATTTGCGACTTTAATTGATCATTGTCGTTGGAAATAAATTTGAGCAACTAAAAATATGTTATTTTCTTTTATTTGGGTCGGGGTAAACGCTCGAAAAGTCAATTCCCGAAAACAAAACCATGAATTTTTTTAGAACCTCATTGCAACATACCTACTAAATACGTGCTACTAAATATAAATACTAATATGCATAGCCAAAGTTAATTATATTTCTGAGATTTGCGGCTTCTAAAACATTAGAAGATTCTATACGCTTTTATTTCCGTGCGAGACATCCATTCGGCCTTTTGCGGCTTCAGAACTTAGTTGCAGGGCTCCGAGGCACGTACGCTCGCTCGCCGACACGCGCTTAGAATTCAATGTCCCCACTTCACGATTCTTTATTTCGTACGGATAAAAAGAACGGACTGCTCAGCTTTGTATGACGCTGAAATTGTGGACGCTTACCTTTTTTAGTTTATAACCACTTTCCAGTGCAGTGGAACAGAATTTTGAATTTCTTGCTCAAATTTTTAGATCACTGTCATATTATGTTTGGGAGTCACCAGCATGCTTCATATATTATGTTGATTATGTTGAGATACATAGGCCATTTTTAGATCCGACCATTACTATTTGCTTATGTAGTGTAACCATAGTGTAACATAACATGTTCATATCAAAACCATACAAGATTAAGCGAATATAAAATTAAATGCGTTGTTGATTTTTTATTGCATAATGTTGTGTGCAGCAGGTATAATATGTAAATAGTGCAAAAACGCTACCCACCGAGTACCAAACACGTCCTTTTGGACATTTGTTGTGGTTTCGGCACAGGCGGTCGACGCTGGCACGTGGCTTCGCTCGGTTGACAACAGACGACATTACTAGAATACCTACCTCACTCACTAAAACAACACACAAACATTATTTGTAACCTGGCCTTGTTATTTCATAAAAATCTCATAACCAGGATTCTCATAATTTTGTAATGTTTGAAATATTACGCCTGTGTGTACGAGTAGGTATTAATATGGTATTTGTTTTTGTTTTATCACCAGCATTGTCACGGTTCACTTATTTTTTTAATGAAGGAAAACTGGTAATTTTTGAAGTGAAACTTCTTTTGGCGCAGTATGGTAAAATTTTTACGGATGAAGCGGATATGACGCATTATTGTTTCACGGATCTGACACAATAATGCGTCACGCAGCATGCAGTGCGATAGAGCGAACGTCGCACAGTACAAGTCACATCTAAAGATCCACCACAGACTAAATACGAGTAAAATACAGATACAAAATCCAAAACCAAAGATATACGACAGAATTAATAAGACAAAATACAGATAAAAGATCGCTGAATGGAATCGTCATTTAGAGATACCGTGCGGTGCGAACATAAAACAAGTAAGTGTATATGGCAATAAACGAAAATTAAATTGAAATTAAAACTTATAAAGACTAACATAACTTAAGTTTTGTATTATAACAACAAGACTTTCAAATGAATATTTATATTTATTATTTTTTGTATATATTTGAATACTAGTGGACGCCCGCAGCTTCGCTCGCGTGGAATTAGACATAATAATTGTATGTTTATTTTACACCCTTACAACATACAGCATGTGTTTCAAACTTTGAATGCCATATTTATTTATATCTAATCAACAGCCTATAACATAAATTTTATACTTCTAGTTCTGAAAATGACAAAACTTTCATAGAACATTTCAACCCCCTTTTCAACCCCTTACAACACTTTTTTCCAAATAAAAAGGAGCCTATGTCCTTTCTCTGGCTCTAGACTATCTGTGTACCAAATTTCATTTAAATCGGTTCAGTAGTTTTGGCGTGAAAGCCACACAGACAGACAGACATAGTTACTTTCGCATTTATAATATTAGTATGGATTTAGCCAAAGAAGTTTCACTTCTGACATGTGTACTTTGTACGCACGCACTTTTTTAGTAGGTACTTAAGATGTGTGTGTGGACTTGCACTGTAATCATTCTAAGAACGCGAAACTACAAGCTATAAAAATATATTCATAACAGCTACAAGTTTTCATAGTTTTTATATGTAAATCAAATACAACTTTTAAATAACGTTCATTAAAAACTCTCCAAGAGCTTGAAAGGCTAGGGAACTGAAGAAAAAATAATATATAAATATTATTTATATACCTACACACGACACACGTTGCTTTTAGAAACAAACTCAATTACATTTCAGAGTTCTCGACACCTGACGTGTTTTAGTAATTTGCAAGGGTGACCAAACGCTATATAAAACATCGGAGTAGAATGCGTGTTTTCTTACTGCTTTATGCTTGACTAATAGCATATTGTTGTTTTGGTGATGAGAGCCCCCAAAAGATCTACTGATGGACATAGACCACCCATTACTACTACACTAATGAAGAAGATTATTAAATTATATTAAAGCTAGGTTAATTTTATACGCGTTATAACTACGTAAATAAAACTGTAACACGCCACGTATCGTAATCTAAGACCGAAAGATCTCTCGTACGTATGAAAAATAATGCTGAAGCTCAGGCGAAATATGAAATGATTTTTCTCCCACCTCGTTATGATCACAGAATCGAATGGTGCTTTATTAAACTCGGGAAGAGAAAGCGACATACAAGATGAAATGGAGAAAATATTTTATGAATATGACGGAACCGCAGAAATAGAAATGGATACGATGTCAGATTACCATCCACTGATTTAGAATTACATAAAACCTTGGCTGTTTCTAGAAATTTTATATGGCTTATTTTAAGAAGTCCGTTCA
Source organism: Carterocephalus palaemon (assembly GCA_944567765.1). Taxonomy (NCBI): domain Eukaryota; kingdom Metazoa; phylum Arthropoda; class Insecta; order Lepidoptera; family Hesperiidae; genus Carterocephalus; species Carterocephalus palaemon. Next base: position 7,232,621 of record OX155642.1, read on the forward strand.
GTGGGTTCCGCAACAAATGTTCCGAAGTACCAACTGTTATCAATCCGTTATTCAATGTTATTATTGATATGTGCTTGAAGTGTGAGCTAATATTTAATTTAAATATAAACAAGTCTTCAGATTAATGAAAGAATCTATAATATATATATTAATTATAATAAATAACCATAGTGAACTAACCTTTAAGTACCTTTAATTAAGCTTTAACCAGTGTATTTGTGTGTTAAAGACACTATCATACATTACAATCCCCAAACAGAAATGAACACCTTGACTATGTTCAGTAGAGAGATGGGATGCTCATAAAATACTAGTGGACGCCCGCAGGTTCGCTTGTGTGGATTAGATATGTAACAATAGATTCGTTTATAGTTCCTGTCCTATACTTGAAACACTTTTCACCAGTTATGTATAGTTTACTCGTACTACAACACACCTCTGTCTGCACTTTCGGAGAAATATAATCGTAATTTTATGTTACGATTAAATTCAATTAAATCAAACGATTATCAGCCAGTACTTTGTACCAAAACCCCAAACAGTATTAATTACAAATAATAATAACCTTAAGACTAATCAACTATAGTAAATAAGAAGGTACCATGATAATATACTAATGAACCCTTCAAAAAAATCTTAATTTATTGTTTAAACTAGTTAATTCAAACTCCGTGCCGCATTTTGCGCGTGTTGAGCGACATGTATTTTTTAACTTTCCACTATCTCGTAAACTATAGATGCTATTGAGATGCTATAAAGAACAAAATTAATCTTCATTAAATTTTTATTTTCTTGATGCTGTAGTAACTTTCGTTCGTAAGGATTAATGACATGAATAATAAAACAGCTCGTAAATCACTGTTTGAATTTGGATAATTTTATAAATACCTTATCGTAATTTATGAATATGAGTTAGGTATATGTTATCGCAGTCTTTACATAGCGGATGGTATATGGTATCGCGGTTATAACTATGACGAAGCAGTAAGATGGCGCTTGCCCTTCCGACTTGCTTCACAAATACCAATATTAATGGCTAGTGATAAAGTTATATACCTACTATACCTCTTAAATATAGCTATCTAGAATAATAAAAAGTATTTAAATCGGACTAGTAAGATACCTACTTCCAGAGATTAGCGCATTTAAATATACAAAAAACCCAAAAATCTTCTGCTTTATATTATTGTATTGATAGGTGATTCTGTTAATGATGCTTAATATCGGCGTTAGTTCTAGCTGTATTTTTTTAGAATATATAGTTCAAAACTAGTTCCAGATTCGTTGTTGCATTATCTGATTTATTTTCACAAAGGCTACGATGGTATTTTAATCTGGCAGCTTTAATTTAAATATACTAGCTCCGATACCTAATAATGTAGCTGGGATACGAGATTTCTTAGTAAAATCCAGATTGCGAGCCTGAAGATAGTTATAGCAGTTTTTAAACTTTAACAATATATTCCTAACTAAGAGGCGGAAACGGATATGCTACAACTCAGCAAGAGTAAAATTCTTTGGCGGATTAAAAGAGCGGACTGGGCAAAGTTATGCTCGTGTGTTACACTCGGATGTTTCATTAAAACTTCATATAATAAAAAAATCTTCCTAATATACAGCTAGGAATTTTATAGTTGGCAATTTAATAACTCTATCCTGTATTCAGTCCGGTCACGGAGCGGAACACAGGTTTCGTAAGCACTTTGCATTCGAACTTGTGCTTTGCAAAAACTCGCAAAAATTGCACTCTATGCTGCAATTAATTTCATTTACGATGACTTCAACACAATAAAGTAGTTCGTTATTGCAACATTTATCTGCATAGAATTTTACGATGCAGTCATCTTGGTGCTCCAAAGAAAGTAATTAAAACCAGCAAAGTGCACGGCGGACTTGCCTCACAATAAAATCTCACGCCGAATATTTCGTGTAATCAATCAATCAAAATCATTGGTTCTATTGAGCTTTAGAAATTAATGAGGTCATATTTTTTATAATTTTAATCATTACTTGATTAATTCAAAATTAATATTATAATTGTGTTTCAATACTATTTCATTTATGCATTATTAATGCCTTCCTCGATAAATGGACTATCCGACATGTAGCGTTTTTTAATTCAATTTTTCAGCTCTCTCAACTCAATAATATGAGTAATCTATATCTATACTAATATATAAAGAGGAAAGATTTGATTGTTTGTTTGAATCGAATAGGCTTCAAAACTACTGAACCGATTTGAAAAATTCTTTCACTGTTGGAAAGCTACACTATCCCCGGGTGACATAGGCTAAATTTTATTTTAGAAAAAAATAGGGTTCCGTAAGATATTTGGGTTTTTCGGACACAAGGTGTAAAAAATCAACCAGAAAAGTTACTTATTTTGCGTACGCTGCCTAATATATAAAAGATAGAACCATAAAATGTTCTAATTAATTGTAGATCTTATAAATATCTATAAAAAAAACCGCGACACACTATACCTATCTATGTCGAGTGAGGCACAACAACCATTTTTTTATCTTGAATTTTTTTTGGACTACATTTACAGTTTATGTAGATAATATTTGGTCTTTGAATGATTAAAATTGGACGTTTGGTTTTGAAGTGTCTGTCTGTCTGTCTGTCTGTCTGTCTGTTTCGCTTTCACGCCAAAACTACTGAACCGATTTAAATGAAATTTGGTACACAGTCTAGAGCCTGACAAAGGACATAGACACTTTTTAATTGGAAAAAAGTGTTGTAATGGGTTAAAAAGGGAGATGGAAGGTTGTATGAAAGTATTGTCATTTTCAAAACTAGAAGCATATAACTTAAATTTTAGGCTGTTGATAAGGTATAATTCTTACTAATCCTATCCTACTAATATTATAAAGGGGAAAGTTTGTAAGTATGTATGTATGTATGGATGTGTGTTACTTTTTCACGTAAAAAGTACTGAATGGATTTTAATGAAACTGTACAATAATATAGCTTATACATCAGAATAACACACAGGCTAAAATTTATAAAGATATTGTGTGAATTGTCCAAAATATGACGATAAGTGTCAAGTAGGTAAGTAGGAAAAAATCTACCATCTGCGAGCTATTCTGGCGTGCGCTGCCAAAACTACTGGACCGATTTCAAAAATTCTTTCACCATTAGAAAGCTGCACCTTCACTGAGTGACATAGGCTATATAATATTACTAGGCGTAAACGAAACTATTGTTATAATCTATATAAGTAAAATAAAGTCGTGTTAATTTTTTATTTTTTTAGTAACCTGACGCAAATAGGGTTTATGTGTGTGTATTATAATTTTGATTTTTACATAAAATACCCGTGCGAAGCCGGGGCGGACCACTAGTATATTAGAAAGCTATTCTGATTAACGATACGAGTCAGTCTGCAGCTCAATTTCAGCAGAGGCTTCGGGCCTTTGAAGTCGGCGGAAAATGGAGTGCGGAGCGATTTGTACTAGTACCGACTACAGCCAATCTATGTTAAGTATTTAAATTTTAGACTTTTGACGAATGAAACGTAAGGCAACAGGTACAGTGAATTTCCCGCCAGCTATCGAAAGCCATGTTTTGTTTAGTACACAAGAAATTGTTCTCAAACACGCGCGGATATTCACAACATTATTTTCGAAAAAAGAATAGGTACGTTAAGCATCACTTTTACAGACATGAATTTAATTTTTTTAGGATGCACCAACGCGTTACCTGTGCCTATCACTTGTTGTTGACCGACCGAGTACATTAGGTACTACTGGGTACTATTAAAATTAAATATTCGTATTATGACTGGTTTAATCTTCCATTATCATAATGCGTCGATAAATAAAATAGCTCCATATCCGGGATTCATTCAGATGTATTATTTACAATAACGGCGTACTTACAACAAGCCGTTCGACCTCGAGGGACTAAAGAGTGATTGGAGAAATTAATCGTCACCCCAGTTCAAGTAAAAGTTGCGGAGAAAATGAACTACTTTCGAAAGACTTTTTAATATAATTTACTTTATAACAATTAAGTGATAAAAGGACTTAAAAGTTGGAGACAGTTTAAATTCCTCCCATAGTCCCTAGTTTTATCTACTATCGTTTAATTTGACAAATCGTTAGTCGCTCAAGCTTTTCTCTTGATATTGGTCGTGATCGTCAAAGAGTAAAGTTGTCGATGGAACGACAAATGTCGGTTTACAAAAATTTAAGGATTGATGTGGCCAGTTCATAGTGGCTTTACTCTGCAAATGGAAAATATCTGTTTTGTAGGAAACTAACATCAACACAATTTATCATACTTACATGACCCTGACTTGCCATCCACTGTTTTGCATACACGGACAGTTATCAACTGGACACAAAGTCATCACTTATGTGCGATCTACTTATTTGTTCTGAATAAAGCTGTGAGCAGTGCGCTAGCAGTGATAATAATCGAACATAATCCCTGCGAGAAGGTACCTAACTTTAAATCGCATCGGGTAGCATGTCACAATGCGAATTCGCTTGCGGCATGCGGTAGGTAGTAGTTGATTTTATTTTTGCAAAGTTTTCGAGTAACCCGGTGCAGTGGTCGCTAGTGGTTGCTTTTCAATTCGTTTTTATTAACTTGGTATGTATGTAGATATAATTATGTATCTTTATGGAGTCTTTGAACGTGATTTTTGCCTACTTACAAACGTCGGATTAATTTGAAACTTTGCAAACTTATCATTAACGGATGACAATGCAATAATTTAAAAAAAATCTACATTCTTTTTTTAAACGATTTTGTTAATTTAATATTAAGTATTAAAGTTTAATTCTATTTGGCCATACGACCAATAATTAGTTTCTATACGAATAGATTTTTATGTCACTTTATTTTCACTTATATGCTAAATGTCAATGAATCCATGTTATGACGACTGGACCGTTGGCGCGGTAGTGACCCTGCCTTCAGCGCCCAAGATTCTGGGTTCGAATCCCACTCAAGACAACCATTCGTGTGACGAACACTTATGTTTGTTCTGTGTCTGGATGTATGTATTGATATTGATCTATCTATGTATGTATTTATATTCACATGGCCATGATATTAATTATTTTTATTTATACATTGGGTTCTTAAATGATAAGTAAAAATAATGTTAAATTCCCACTTAATTTTATAAAAATCTTCCAAACTACAGAAAACTAGACTAACGAGAACTTTAATTATTTACTTTTTATTATTATTATTTAACTTTATTATTTATTAACTCAGATCTTTTACATTTAACTGCGAGTGTGGACCTGACGAACTTACCCTGTAGGACTCATCTCCGCAGGTGGATATTGCTTATTCTCGAGAAACTTTATGGTTTCCGCAATTGCTACAAGTGGTTTAGTACTACCCATTGATAAGTAAAACATCACCAAAGGGATTGAGACCGAAGTTATGTGAATTGCAATTAGTAGTTTGTAACCTTATTCAAACTACTTTCATGGTCATACGTGCACTCGTTACCGGTTCTTCAATTGGATATTTGCCGTTAATCTTTTTCGTTCTTCTGTAGTTATACTGTGCAGTAACGTTATTTATTGTATAGAAATCTGTCACAAAGAAAAAATGTCAGAACATCAGTGGTAAACGTTGTCCAGTTTTTAATAATAATAAACTACAATTGCTGTAAAGAATTCTAGCAGGAATATATCGTTCTGAAAAATTATTTCTTTACTTCAAGTGAACATGCCAGTTTATGGTGATCGTAAAACTTGAGATATACAAACAATTTTCCAAGCAATTAACCGCTGCAATAATAAATTTAAATGACTGCGGGCTGTGCCTAACCGGAAGATAAGACTAATTTATATTAATAGGTAAGTAGGTAAGTGTACTCATGAAAACAAAATTTACACAAAAATATTTTATTTTTTAAATATTGTTTATCATAATAATAATTTTAATTATGACTAATTCATCTAGCTATATAGTAAATTAGCTGATGATACGTACGCTGTACGTACGCTTCACGCGTCTAATACGCACCTAATAATAAATATGGCGCCAAAAACTACCACAATTTATCTATACTAAAAACTAACACATTTCATAATAGTTTAATATCAAAAAATTTATATTTGAACTAGTAAACAGAAAAAAATCGTATTTCACCTTTTTTAATAACTAATAATTTAAGTTAGAAAAAAGGAATTTATTGAATTCCACCTCTAGTGGTTAAAGTAAGGGTGTAAACTTACTTTTGATCAATCGCACAAAACAATTAATTGAACGAATTGAAATTAATCTTGATACACGAGTATAATATATAAAATACTTTTCATCCTGGAAATATGTTGTAAATATGGATGTTTGCATGTACAACAACAACACTAATTTCAGTGCTTTACTTGATAATATTCATAGGATTAAGATGAAAACACACCAGCAGACGTTATTCACATAACATTCTTTTATCCCGAAAATATGTTCGGGATGTTTTTAATGATTTATTATTCAAAGTTTTAAAAGAATCAAGTCCAACCCGAATCTTATCTAGCCAATTTGATAGTAAGCCAGACTTCCTCTTTGAATTTCAAAATATATTACTTTTACGAGTAATACATGCTATTTTCTTCAATTTCGAAATTCACGCGGACGAAGTTGTGTGGAAAAGCTAGTTTGTCATATTATGCAAACAAGATTTGAAAATTTTTGCCGTGAATTATCTTCTTGATAACAGTATTTAATTAGCTTCGTTAGCTTTGGCTGCAACCCATAGACGTCCCACTGTTGGGCAAGGGTCTCCCCCAAAAGTTTTTCTTTGTTACTCTATTATAATAATATCTACAAAATGTAATGTAGTGTTTTTTGTAGTGTAACGTAGTTTTTTTATTTCATTTTCATCACTAGATTAATGCACTACCCTATATAACACAGTGCAAGCTAAAATAGAGGGTAGGGATTCAGATTCAGGTATATAATGAATTCACATTAAGTTCAGTAATGATAATTAATGTGAATAATATCTATTAATCTCCACCAAACCACATTGGATCAGCGTTATTATAAATTGTTTTCATGTACACAAGGCACCGCGAATTGTTAAACAAATATAAATAAAATAAACAATAAAATTACGCAAACTCTGATCTTTGAAACTTGACATTAGGGCTTGGGTGGTCACTTGAATTCACAAACTTCAAAACTTAAGCCGAAGCAAGAAATCAGTGGAGAATAAAAGGGCTACGAGGGAAAGCTGAGAGCAAAGAATAATATAAAACAGAAAATGGACGTCCGCATTGTATTATTAGCGATGCTCTGTCAGTTTACTTGGCGATTCTACAATTTTATGTCGAGTAAAGCTATGTTATTGTTAATGACAATAGTGTGGTGTTTCTGAAAATACGCCATTTACCAGCTCAAACAATGAATTACTCCCAACCACATTCATTCTCTTTACTTTGTGAGGATGTGTCAGCGCTATTTAGGTAGCGAATTTATTGCAAACATACCTCTAAACTGAGATCGTTAAGTACCTAACTGTCTTCCTATTTTTGTATCAGTTGGAATAACGCGTGTACTTTATTTGATTACTACTTTCAGATACTTCATTTGAGTGAGATCTTGGGTTTTTCATGTAATCTATATGAAGTAAATATTGTATGTTGTTTTCTAAGACTTTCTGCTGAATTTCTGGATATTTGGCTAGGCAATATTATGTGTATGAATGGCTCCTGGTATATGAATTGCGTTCTCGTACACCTATCTATTTATTTATGTACTTAAATAATATTTGTCATAAAAACGATGGAATAAAATCGCTCGAAAATTTACAAATTGTATAGAAAAGCTTGTTTGCCAATCACTTAACTCATGTGCAGGTGGTTCTGGTTAACGCGAGGCACCTCGACCCGCTGCCAGCACTCTTACATCAAAGTTATCAGAAATATATCTATCATATCCGAGATAATTTTTCTTTTCCTTTTAATTATGTGGAGTGAGGATATAATTTTATAAAAAGGACTATCAATCAACAATTTGTTTATTCGTGAGACTAGATCTATTAGTAAAACTACTGAACCGATTTAAATGATATTTGGTACACAGATAGTCTAGAGCCTGAGAAGGAACATAGGCTAAAGGATTTTTAATTGGAAAAAAGTGTAGTAAAGGGTTGAAAAGGGGGATGTATGAAAGTATTTTAAGTCATTTTCAGAACTAGAAGCATAAAATTTATATTTTAGGCTGTTGATTAGATATAAATAAATATGGCATTCAAAGTTTTCAAAAATGTTACCCTTAAGTGTGTAAAATAAACAGGGGATAACACATTTACGGATTCGTTACAAATTTGTGTAGCTAAAGTTAACGCGTTAAGAAGAATCTATTATTATGTCTAATTCCACGCGAGCGAAGCTGCGGGCTTCCATATTATATAAGCATTACGAGTATTTATATTCGTTCGTTAATTTACATGCTATTATTAAAGACCTGAAATTCAGAGCTTTGTAAGTCTTCCTTTCGGTGTTCACATAACAAATGACTCCACAGCTCTCCGCACACATTATAGCTATGACCAATCTGCAATTTGACAAACATCTTAAATTATTAATAATTTATAAAAATTAATCGCCCATAGTATACGAGTACGGACAGTAGACTTACATAATATCACCCAATAGTTTTCCCGTTTCACCTTTTTACATTCAATGACTGTCACCAGAAAGCTCGTGCCTAGAATAAACTGATTAAACTTTGTGAGTTGTTGAGTTGTGTTTGTACAATGCAGCGAAGACAGTTTCGAAGTCAGTTTCAAATGCGTAGCATGCACTTTCCACGAACTAATATGCTTTCTTAGGATGTAAAATAGGAATCTGAACTGCATTGTTCTAAATTTCTTATTTAAGTTTTAATTGTATCAATCAGATACTAGAAACAATATCTGTGTCGACGTATCAGGTGTTCATTTACTATTATCACTTACTTGGACAGTTTATATTTATACAGTTTTTTTTTATGTGTCTGATGTAGGTACGCATTGTTCGCCACTTTCGAAAAAAGAAATAAATTCTAATTTACCTTGATTAGCTTTAACTAATTCAAACATAATCTAAGTAAAAATATTGTCATTAAATTAAAGGTAGTTGTAGCTAACATTGTGGTATTTATCCCCCACGTTGCTCCCATGCAGATTGATTCGTTTCTCCACGAAATAAAAGAATTAAACTAAATGGTAAAAATCCGTCAAAAGGTTTTGATGCTAAGTAACTACTCGTAAAAAGTTACTTGACTTCACATAACGTTCCTATAATTTTTTAACCCTTTGTGGATTGAATAAATAAAAACACTGAATTTGTCTTAGAGAACACACTTAGATGTGTCATTCGTCTTAAATAGTTATTGTAGGTAGACTTCCGATTTCGTAAAGCTTGGCTCACAATATATCGATCGTCCCTGGGCTCAGTACATAGTTTTCTTCCTGATCCCGGTCTTCTTCTCAAAGAACCGGTTTCTTGAAACCTTGTCCAGGTCCTCTGAACAGTGGAACGACTGACACCAAACCGTTCCGATACATATCATTGACTACAGCCTTCTTGAAGAAGAGTCACTATATTATTAGCGATAATTATCTTGTCCGCCATGTTACAGTATAAAATTTTTCACGAACGAATGAAAAATTTTAAAAACGAATTTAAACAATTTTACATCAACATCAATTCATTAAAATTACAAAAAACCGTGTTTTATTAATTTTTAGCACAAAATCTAAACACAAACTGCGAGCAAATGCTCGAATCTAAAATAATATTTTTAAATAGGTACATTTGAAATTTTCAAATTTGGAACATTTTATTTTACTTGCCAGTACTTTTTAATACGTAGACAGTTGTTTCTAATTAATTGAATGGATAAAATTTGTTAAAGATTTCCCTAATTGTTCAGAAAAGTTTTGGGTGCCCGTTTTTTTTTGCAAATTGGGTTATATGATAGTCATTATTAGTTAGTAGCAACCTGCAATTCCAAAGTTCCATTTTCATTATTATAGCAATGTACATAATATAGCCAAAGAGTAATTTGTAATTTTGGCGCAGTGATTTGTGATCACTTGTAGATCTTCCCTATGACATAATATCGAGCAGTGAAATTTAAAAGGTTTATCGATGGATACATTACTTTCAACTCACATTCAAATAATTTCTTTTCCGTAGAAGTATACAAGTATGCGACATGCAAGCTACAACGCTAAAGATTGCGGTTTTTGTTAAGTACCTGCGCAAGTGCACAATTCAAAGTTCAAAAATCGAATATCGGTTGTTGGTATAGTACGATACTGTTGAAGTACTTTCGAAAAGGAGCGACGGTAAAACTTTAAATTATGATGCATTACCGGAGATTGGGATTTGTATAGAGAGGGTTATGCAATAAAGTTTTAATTGTATCAACTCGACTTGCCGAATTGAGTGTAAGCATCGTAGTGGTGTCAGTCAGCATACAGGTAATATATAATCAATTTAATCAGAAGTAAAAATTGGACCGTGTAGAATACAAGGGATACAAGCAAATTTTCGGGTAGCAATTTGGCATAACGTAGGTTGATAATTAGATAAGCATATTCAGGAGGAGTAGGAGGATTATTCATTACTTTAATTACACGTACATTACTGTCATGAATGTTTCAAAGAAACCATTGTAATGTTATAACATTAATAATTTATTACAATGTATTTAATGCATTTATTTATTGTTACTTACATTTCAGAATGTAAAAACTGTACGCGGGTTTTTCTGTACCCTGGTCACCCTGGTCAACTCCAATGGTCATTAATGGCATATAATTTAGTTTAACCACGGTTACTGAGTAAAGGTGTAATGACCTAATCAGAAAATCAGTGATCCAGCATTAGCAGGGCCTGCACGTATTCGGAATTGCTAACTGATTATCGTGCAGCTTGCAGCCGCAACTACATTACGGCCATTACGGCAGACCGGGGCGTTTGTGTCGACATTAGTCTAGATCACGATGGAAATGATGGTTCCATTACTTCTACTATTGAAAACGAAACAAAAAGATTCCCTAGGTTTCTACTCTGTAAAATGGCCATAGAAAATTAAAACGAGTGTGCTTTAGACCACACGACTGAAGTAAAACTTCTCTAACACCATCTATATATTATATAGATAATACATTGGCGACGAGGATGGGATAGTGAGGAATTCTCAGGAATTATAAGAAACTAGTGGACGCCCGCAGCTTCGCTCGCGTAGAATTAGACCGACGTCTGACCGCGTTCGGGTTGCCCACTTGACTTCAAAAACGGCAAAGTTTCATACTAACTTTGCACCCCCGTTTAACCCCCTTAGGGGATGAATTTTCAAAAATCCTTTCTTAGTGCTCCCCTACGTTATAAAAGGAACCCCTGTGCAAAATTTCAAGTTTCTAACCCTTATAGTTTAGGCCCTGCGTTGATATGTCAGTCAGTCAGTCAGTCAGTCAGTCACCTTCTCCTTTTATATATATAGATGTATAAACGCTTCTTGTAGAAATAATTTATTTTCCAAAAGAGACACATAAAATATCATCCATCCATGTATAAATGAAATAAGTTTTTGACTAACATAGTTTTTAAGTTAATGTTACTAACCACATTATGGACCTGTTCCGAAATAAACTTTTTATTATTATTATTATAAAAAGAAAGATATGAGATTGATTTCTTTATGGTGTCAATGGGTTTGGAAAATAAATTATTGCGATCTCTCTCTTTCTATATTCACAAACTTAAATCTTCCTCTCAACTTCCTGTCGCCTCGCCCGATCAATTTCCGTATTTCTTTATCTTTCTCTATCTATCTCTTTCTGTCTTCACTAACTTATATCTCCTTCTAAACTTTCGTTACACTTTTTTCCGTAACGCTCTCGTCACGCATTCTTCAGCTTACTCCCCAAGTCAAGCGTACGTATAGAAGTTTTACTACAAAAACGTTTGTTTTTAGAAAGACTTTCGGCAAGATGTTCAGCAAATATTGTCTTACCTACAGATAACAAAATATAAACCTACACGCATATTATTTTGTGAAAATAATATTATAATGTGTAAATAGTTATTTTATTGTGTATAAATAAACATCTATTAATATTTGCGAGGTCTTATTTAAGATTTAGCTAGAAGTATTTTCTAAATAATTTCCAGCAAGCGATACTTGGGAAGCCGGAGTCTCGACTCGAACAAATTAATGAGTGTTAGAAACTCACGACGTGCCGCCCCCGCCCCCGTCTTGAATTGGATGCGAGCGCTTATGAAAGTTCCCGCTAATTACTGATAGCCGCAACCTTCGCCGCAACCGCTATCACAAACAGTCATTCGCATTATCATTCAATTCACCAAGGGGTTTAATATAATAATTGTTTAGCTAAGCTAGAGGTTGTGGGTTCGACCCCCGGGTCGGGCGATGAAATATTCCATGTGGACTTGGGATTTGCGTGTGATGTATGGTAAAAGTGGTCACCAACGCATAACTTCACCCGAGAAAGGTTGAAAATAGGGGCGTGATATTAAAAAAAATATCTAATAAAATTTACTCCTAATTACCCTATTATTAAAATAATAATAACTGATGTAATAACTGATGTAAAAGCTTACGGTAATTTAATTTCCAGAAATTTTATTTTATTCAAAATAATTCATATTAAGTAATTCAAAATAAAATTTCTGGAAATTAAATAACCGTAAGATTTTACATCAGTTATTTTATTACCTTCTTGTCCACTAGTAATAAACTATTTATCCTTTGTATTTTATTGTACTAAGAATTGATTTAGCTAAATATCCATTATTCGTCGTAAAATTAAATTGATTATAATACATTATCATTAATTTAATTCTGGAATTGATTGATGTTACTTTTATTCTAGGCAAATTCAACCGAAATGTAAGGGGTAACATTTTATAAAGGCGTACAGCGACTGGCATCTGTTTAAAATCGTACGTAAAATTTACGTCGAAATATAATTTCTTATTGACTGACAACAAAATACATAGGTTGTTGACAACCCTACGTAGTTTGCATGCACGACGCTGGGGTCGTTACTGGTCTCGCCGCGGGGCGCCGCGTCTCAATTATGACTAACCTCATTGCTCGAGTTCATTCTATTAAGAGTTCCATGTAGCTCAGAGAAACATACAATTATTAAGAGTTATAATCAGTGACCTAGATAGGTATTAAATAAGATGCATGTCCGCACACTTCCCTGAAATTCAATAGATAAAAGTTGTGTAAGTATCATAAGTTTGTTGCATAAAATATGTTGTATGTTTTATACGTTGTATGTGTTTGTGTGGCTGTCCTTCATTTATCACCCTTTATCTATTTATAATTAAACGTACCTACCTAGTTTTACTGCGTCTGGCCCATAATATTCCGATTATATTATGTACCTACAATTAGTTGAACATAACATAATCGTACGATTTAATAATGTCCGTGCACTGCTACTCGTAAGTATACCATAGATCGTGTAGTTGTAGTACTTATATATAGTTTTCAAAAGTAACTTAACTAGCGTGCAATGTTTGTCAGTTTTAATGTATGGGTCAAAATTAAGTTTCAGTCACTTCCTCTTATCATATAAAAATGTATGACATGTTCCGCTGACCCGATTTTGCATCTAGGCCTGAATTAAGACGACATACTCGTAACTTAAACATTCGATATCTTTCCCTTAAATTGAACTAGCTTTTACCCGCGGCTCCGCCCGCGTCGTAAAGGGAATTAACAATGAGTTGTTTATCATACATGACACATCTGTGGTGGATGAATACTGACAGTTCCACGATTAAAAGATACTAAGATAAGAACTTGCAAATGAATTTTACTAACGCCATCTATTAACAACATCCGGAACTAAATATCTAGCAAATAACAAAACAACGATATCTTCCCATGGGGATGTTTTACCGCGGTAAAAAGTAGCCTACGTCACTCTCCACCCTCCTCACTATCTCCACACACAAAAACCATACCATATAATAGCTTCTTTGCGACGTGAAAGCCGGACAAACAAACAAACACACTTTCACATTTATAATATTAGTATGGATTAATACTGCCCACTTCAAATATCTCAAACACATGGTTAGAAAATAACATACATATATATACATATATATAACATACATATAAAAACATCTTTTAAAAAACTACAAATAAAAATTAGATACCTACATAGATGTATTAAATCTGACTAATATATAGAGGGGAAAGTGTGTTGTTGGTTTGCTGGTTTTTCCTTCTTTTCCTCAGTGGAATGATGGATCGATATTATTTTTTGCATAGATGTTGTACAACGGCCTGGAAAGTGACTTTTTATTCCGGAAAATTAAACGGTTCCCGTAAAATAGACAAAAAACTGTGGTAATCGTTCATTTTTTAATTTATTAAATTATTTTTGTTGGTTTGTTGATTAGCCCTTCCATTCCTACTCAACGAAATGATGGATCGATGTAATTTTTTGCACAAATGTAGTAGGTAAAGGGCCTGGAGAGTAAGATAGATTGATACACCCGAAGGTGGGCCCTGCCAGATGCACAGGAACTATTGCAAAGAAATGGAAACTATATTGGGTCTATTTTAGTGAATTTAGAGGGACTTGTACATGGGCTATGGAGAACTATATATACATATGCATTGTATTTAATATGATAGTATATATTCCAATTCATACTGTTTACATACTTTCACGACTCTCATCTGGGTGCTTAATACCGCATCTTCATTGTTTTTTTCTGTAGGTATAGTAGGTTAGGTACAGTGGTTAGATGGTAGATAATGCATTATGCATTAAGCTCGCCATTTGTCCCACTTAATTAGTTTTTAATGTGGTTCAATAAAGTTAAAATAATAAATAAATAAACCATGTCATCTGCCATTCAAATGAGTAAAACTCCAAAAGGCGGCAGGTGGAGACTCGCCACTCATTATAGGGCCTACCCAAACATGCCGACGCGCTGGACGGCAAAGGCTAACGCCCGTCTCTTGACGGCCGCTAAAATCAAGTGAGAGGCGAGACTCCTGCGGCCCATCCTGGGGTCCACTTCGACCAGCCAGGCAAGCCAGAGACGGGGATCCTGATCTATCAGGGGAACTCAGGTCCGTGGGGTCGCTAAAAGCTGCTATAATTATTACAATCCTGCACAAAAAACAATTTGACGAGGGTGGAGCTGCAGGGTACGCTAGTGTCAAATAAGGAGTTAAGATAAAGTTACTTCAACAAGATCAATCATCGTATGCTATGTTGCTTGGATTTGAACCCGAACAGCTCGACTGAGAGGCAAGTTCAAAACCCACTAGGCCTTCACCGCTACAGGTAATATCATATCGTTTGATTATAAATATTACTTACCTTCCTTACCTACCTAATAAGTCATAAAATAAGTCGTAAATCTGTGATTTTATGACTTTCAATAACTACAATATTAAGAGCCTATATGTAGTATCATCGCTTTTATTTTTGAATACAAAGCTTTTAATTCCCGCAGTGGCTTTGAGTATCAAACAATGAGTATTGATGTGTTACTGCAACAAAGAGTACAAACGCCCGATCGAAAATGAATTGGAAACACTAGTTCTGCTGGGAATTGATTCGTAGTGCTTTCTGCCTTTATTTACGTGCCTGCAGCAATAATGTTTGGTACTTCAAATGAACTGTTCATGCGATTTGTGAGTCATGACTAAGGAAATTTTGCTTTTTTTACTGTAAGCAAATCAATTAAGTTATTTTGGCAAGAAACAACACAAGCTAATTATGGTAGGAAAAGAGAGAGTGACTCATGTCACTCTCTCTTTAATTGAATAATTCATATTGATTTCAATTCAACTTGAATAATTCATATTATTCAGGCGACCCATTTATTAATTATGTTAGTAGGTATGATATTATCTGCGGAATAATATAAAAACATTTTATTGTTATGTTAGTATCAAAATCAGATTTCCAATTTGGTGCTGACATCTAATAAAAGTGACTTCTCTAGGTATTTGGTATAACTATATCTTAAACCTTGGATTAAGAAAGTACTGATGTCATATATTATTTTTGATGAAAAATTCAAGGTCTTGATTTTCGTACGAATGCGAGTCAGGCTCGCACACGTAGGGTTCCGTACCACCGAGTAAACTTAAAATTTGGGAATAAAACAAGGAGGATTTATTGTTTTATGCATAAAATTGACTAACTTTGAAAGTAAATCAATTTTAAGAAACTATTAAATTAAATATTACATAATTTCTTACAAATTCCAGCCTTATTATTAGGGCTATTATGGTAACCTTAAAATTAATCTATTTAGCGCTTAGTAACTACTGCCCCCGTTGGCGCAATCGGTAGTGACCTTGTCTGTTGGGTTCGAATCCCACTCAGGACAAATATTCGTGTGACGAACACTTGTATTGGTTGGCCTGGATGTTAAGTATGTATTTAAAATATCTATGTATGTATATCAGTCTCTGACACCCATATTACAGTCTCGCGCCTACTTTGGGGTCAGATGGCCGTGTTTCTGATCCTACTGAGAATTACACAAGTTGTATGGGTATACACAAGAAAGTTAGGGTTTTCATAAAATATCACATCGGCTCACACTCAGATAACGTAGGAATCAACTTCACCAATCCTATTCGGTGTTTAATTTTTTTTATACTATTTTTTTTATAAATACAATAAATAAATATAAAAAATATGTACCTATGTCAATGCCACTAGGGTACGGCTGTTGACATTTCTGTGTCCTGAGGGAAATGTTATCGTTGGTAAACACTGGATATTAACAGAGCGTATTTTTCATGTCTATCTCACAATAGCCTCTAGGTTATTTTCGTATAAAATAAAAGCTAATCCTGCTAAGTCGGTATTAGCTCTTCAATAAAATAAAAGTAATAAACCTACATAAAACCCTACAATTTTTGTCATTCTTAAATAACTACTAACAGCCGATGTAGCAGCGTGATAAAACTTATTATCCAACAGCTCTGTAAAATAGAAATTTAGTCAATGAATGTCAGAGCTAAGCAAGTCACGTCTAGAGCGCCTCGTAAACCGTTTTACGCTTTACATAAAATACGAGTGAGTATCGCAAATTAAGGACTGTCTTTAATACCCTGTTTGGTACATCTATTATGCAATCCCAATACGTGCTATATGAGAATTTTTACGAGGAGCGCGACAAAACGAGTAGGCAAACTGCTCCTCATGACTAGTTTTTTTCGAATGGGACTAAATTAAGTTATTCATGTTGGTAAAAGTAAATGAAGTTATTCAATATAAGTAAAATAACTTAATAGGGATAGTTACCACCTACTATTCAACGAGGCATTATTGTCATTACAAAATAAGTCACCTCTGTAATAAAACATTATTATGAGGCGACACTTTCTTAAGGCCTAGTTACCTACAGAAGAATTGTTGCAAAAATGGCTCCCCACCGCCCGGAGTACAGAGCTAATACACAGGTTCTGCCAACTACTGAAATTCTCTTTTCCTATTCTTAACTACAAACGCCATGAAACATGTTTTTTTCAACAAAGATAAGTAGTTTGCCTCGCGCACAATATTGGTGTCTATTACATTAGCCTGCGCTACTTTGTGTTCTTTGTGGATAGTGGCGAAGAAAAAGTATTTTGACAAAAATGTTGAGGTCAGCGTCCCGAGTCGGCTGAGAGAAATACAGGCACGAGACGAAGCACAATGGACTCCACCCCCTCGCTGCTTCATCGCAACTTGCCACAATAAGACTTTCCGAACCTTTCTCATTTCGTTTTTGTTTCGTTTCTCGCTGTTGTCGCGGTCGCAGATGTGCCTCCGAAAGCGACGGCTCATCTGGGGATTAGTAGCCTTTAGGTTTTCGTATGTGCCCTTCATTACGTACACAAGTTGGTAAGCAAATATTTTATTGTTATAGTTAGTATTAACAGTCTTGATATTATTAAGCTTTTTATCTTTTAAAAACCATAGTTTTTTTTAATATCCAATCGTTTATAATAGATAAAAATGTGTCATTTAGTAAAAAGTATTAACCAATACTAATTTGACTATTAATGTTAGGTAATAGGTTATAGCTACAACGCTATACAAGATTACTGTAAATATTTCGTATACCTAATATATAACTAATGCCTACATTACGGATTTGTTATGTATATAATAAGAATTAATGCCTCGTGTCTCATGCTGAACAGAGTGTGGAACTATAAAATAGTTAGTAATTAATAATTATGTAAGTAGTTACGTAAGTAGTTTACATAAGTAGAAAGTATTAAGTGAATTACATTCAATCGAATATCAAATCTTACAAGGGTTGAATCTTTGAAAGTAAGGTAAGTATATTTAATTTGTCTTTGTAATTTAATTAACTTAGTTTACAAAGGCCGGCGGCGTTACCCTTAAAGGGATCCATTTATAATTTGTCAAGGCCCTACCTATATAAAAGTCATTTTTATCGACTATTGTAAAACAACATTTTCTTAATTACTATTTCACAACATATTTTTAACTCTTATTTTCAAGTATTTTTTGATATAGGTACAAATATAGGGAGGTCACACATCTCTATTTTAATTGACTTTGTAGGTATGATATGACCGACGACACCGTTATTGGTTATTTAACCGATATTTGATTATATTGTCTGAGTATTAGATTGGAAACGTGTACTTTAAGAGATCCTATGCTATATGTGAGTTACTCCACGTGTTAGTCTTACCCCACCTCACTGTAAAATAAAAAAAATTCGTTATCAAAAACACTCGGTCACCCTAGATTTTTCTGTGTTATAATTTAAATAATAATGTATCTTGCCCTTGCGGCCACTAGATCACAAAATCAACGACGAAGAATTTATTTTAATCACTTGTACTTTGTCTCTTAAAGGCTACTTTATT
Source organism: Carterocephalus palaemon (assembly GCA_944567765.1). NCBI lineage: Eukaryota > Metazoa > Arthropoda > Insecta > Lepidoptera > Hesperiidae > Carterocephalus > Carterocephalus palaemon. Next base: position 7,251,512 of record OX155642.1, read on the forward strand.
TTAAGTGTACGTATACTTGAACTAGATGGATGGAATTTTATCCTGTTAATACCTCTACTATTAGAAGTTCAATGGGTAGAGGTTTTCCGGCTATTTACTTGAGAAGGACAGGAACTATAAACGAAAATTTAATTTTATATCTAATCCACGTAAGCAAAGCTATGGACGACTACTAACTAGTGTTGTACATCAACGCACTTTCTCCTAGTTTATTTATATTAAAATATATTCTACTGTTTAGCTGAGCTCTGAAGCCAGTAATTGCAAAAATGACGTCCTTCACAGTTCGGGAGCTCAGGTAAGTATTAACGAGGAGCTTCGCTCTGGTTACAAAGTCCAGCCGGTGTCGAGAAAATTACGCGCAAATTTACATAATAGAGAAACCGTGGCTACCCTACTCCTTTGAAAGTCGGAACCCCGCTTCGAGTGACATCCTACATTAAATTAACATCTTTGTCACTTTGTTTGTGCAGTCCACACTGGATTAATTTAAGACAGTGAAGTCTTATGTGTACTCAATATGTATACTGCATACGCAATGTGTTTGCAGAGTATGCAGATGTATGTATGTGTTCTGAACATGATTTTAGAAATTATTAGAATAATTTTCGTCTGTGTCTGCTTTGTTACCTCGTTAATAAACTTTCAATTCGAAATACACAAAACATGAATGTACTCGTATGTGTAGGCGATTTGAAATGTTTATTCGTTTATTAGTAGATATGTTTCTTTGAACCTAACTAACTATATTAATTTATGAAATCCACTCAGATAAATACTTATTGAAAAGGTAAAAATAAATCTGAATTTATTTATCAATCTATAGGTAGTATCTATTTGTTTTATTCTGTTTTGTTCCATCACGTTTCATTCACAAATCTTATTGAACTTGATCAAGCGTTTAATGACAAAATTTAAAATTTGCCTGAGACATAAATAGGTAAGTGTTCAATTTACAATTTACATTAGGTATTAACAGATCAGTCTACATATTAGATAGTAGAAAATACTATCTAGAGTCTAGATAGTATTTTCTAGATTCTAGACAGTTCTGTCAAAGCTTAATTCAGCGTTACGTGTAACTAAGAACGTGAACGTAGCAGTTGTGGTAATTGGGTAGTTGCCACGTATCATTAGGTAATAGCAGCTGCGGCTCTGCTTGCAGAGGGATATATTGCGACTTCTCTTCACAATGCGTCTCTCCGTTAAACTCACTCTTTACAGTCCATTGCATTGTAGAAGGCATATTTTACTATTCCAGCGATACCATATTGGAACCGATTGTTCAGTTCTACTTTCTGAAGTGAATGATTGAGGTGAATTCGTCAGCCTTCCATTGTGAACCCATTTTTAAACTACCGTGCCAGAGCTACACTGTCTGATGCATGGGTGACGAACAATTTTATACGCGTGGCACAAATCGTAGTCAAGTATTTTGAATATAAATCATACGTTTAACTAACTTCGTAATGTTCGTCGATCTGATGGTAAAATAATTATCTAATATACGACTCCATGGCGCTATGACGAGTTTGACGACTCTGCCGAACCGAGGGTCCTGGATTCGAATTCATGGCGGGGCAGATATTTATTTCGCAGACAAATATTTGTAATCGAGTCATGGATGTTCAATTATGTTATTTTCTGTGTTGGCTCGTATTATTAATAATGTAGTTTGGTATGTTTTTAAGATTTTTTATTCCTGGCGATTTCAATTAGATAAGTGCATTGTAATCAATTTATGTTAAAGGCTTCAGAGGCAAACACTTACTGTTACGTGTTTTTGAATCTCATTGTTAGTTGAACTAATGTTTTATATGAGAAAACGAGCTGTTTCCTTGTATTTTTGAAATCTCTCTGAATTTCTAATGATGAATTTCCCACTAAACAGCGATCACGCAAAAAATATCAGCATCAACAATCAACAACATTCATAATATGAATACTGCTAAACACATATAAGGGCATGTAAATAGCTTTACGAATATCTTTATGTATCTGCTTATTTAAAAAGCTATCTACATAGCCTGGTACTATAATTTCGTGAACATTATTGAGATGTAATCTAGTCCCAAGTGAATACATGTAGGTACCTTCGAGAGCAAAAGTCGAAGGACATAACGCCGTTATTATTGGCCGGCCTACTGCAACTTACATTAAGTTTGCACTACAGCTTAAGTTGGCTTCTTGGTTCCGCAACTATTACGCTTCTCTATATCCATTACCTAGTCCAGCCATTAAATCTGCTGGAAACTTTAATACTCTCTTGCTTTTGTTCTTGATGTTATAATTAGAAAAGATTTTGAAACATAAAAACAAATTGAGCATTCGATTCGATTCATTAAACAAATAACACATGGACATTTTGATGATGAATGTTTAAATCATTATATCAAAAGATGCCTAAAAATAAAGTTTACTACAAGGATAGGTACAGCTAATCGTTAAAGTTATACGCAATTCAGAAATTAATAAAAACGAATGAAAAAAAAAATTATCAATGAAAGCCAGCCATTGATCATTATCTTGGACTCAATCTTAAAAAAAAAAATGTTTTGCTGTAAAAATTCTGGTGATGATTGACATCTTACACAATGAAATACTGCAATTTCTGGACCAAACTCTAAACTCCAGTGGGGTGCCCACATCGAAATACCTAATTTATTTTATAAATTTAGGTACTGCTTCTTACGCGGACATCGCTGATATAAACACGGCTCGGCTTGTTTAATTTAGCTACTTTCACTTAGAGAACTACCTCACAGGTAGTGCCGACGTTGATACCATCTTTATTTTGATTAGGTAATGTATGTATTAAAATCTTTTATGGGGAACTGAGTTCGGTTCTACAATACATTTTATTACCTACCCTAAAATAATACTCGTCTCTCAGATAATAAATTAAATCTTACATTATAGAAAAACCTCCTTTTAAAAAAGCATTCTGTAAAATAAAGGTCTATTTAAACGATAATATAAAGAAACAAAAAAAAGATCTCCAGCTTTAAATTCAATAATAATGTACCTTGTTCAAATTATAAACTTTGACTTTGACTTTGACTTTAACATAATGAAAAATAAATTAATCTCAATATAATCTCACTTTGCCTGAGAATGAGGAACGTATTTTTAGAAAGAGAGAGATTCACACAATGTCACTCTGAATTGGATGGTATCAAAACATCTAATCTATTTATTTTTAATATCTGAGTTAATACATTATCATTATTTTACTCTCACATGATTTATGTTAATGACAAAATTTGATGTGAGAGTCTGAAGTCAAGAAAATAATGTAACAGATCTAGCAATTCCCATATAAGTAAGGTAAAACGGTACAGATCATTATTTCGTTACAGTCCGCTAATCTTTTATAGGTTTGATTATAGACGTTCTCGTCAATAGGTAAAATTAAGCAGAAGGGACCATTTTGATAATACTGACGCCTGGCGCCATCACACTTTCTATACATTGGTGCCTACGTCCAACTCAACACCGAACCTTTAGAAAGTTTGAACGTTCGATCATTATAGCATGCTCAGCTGAGCTTAGAACCAGGCCACCAACTTATTGGGTGACTGGATTACGTCCGCCAGTACTCGAATAGGCTTTACGCAGCTAACCGCTTAATTTTTGCTTTTTTGCATAGGAACTTGGCTGCTTTTGCATTTTTAAGTTTGCTTGAGGTTTAATTTACTAACTACTGATTTTTAACTCAGTATCTCAGTATAGTAAAAATAACGCAAATTTGAAACGCCTACAGTATTTATAACAGATACTTATATAATTAAATAAATGAGTAGAGAAGAATTGTAAGTAGAGTAGAATTGATTTACCAAAATTTATTAACGTTTTAGTGAAATTAATTTTTAAGCCCAGGAATAAACGATTCTACACAAAGGAATAAAATTCTCTGCACAAATGGCACTCCAAAAAGCGAAGTAACTGCGCACTTTTAAGGCTATACAATATAGGCCTACTATAGCTATTCAAAATAGATTCAACAATCAGAGGAAATAACAAACACACATGCATGTATACAAGAGCAGTTCCACTGGTGTGATCCCACCAGCAGATTCAAGATTAGTCCAGTTTAAATTGCCTTATGCAGCTCGGTACGTTGACTAATCCGCACTGCATAGAGCCTCAGTACCAAATACCCTATATCAAATGGCACCCGTTCAAGTCGAGAACCATTAGAGGCTGATTGCAAATCGCTTAAAGCGTTTAATTCATGTTTACGTAGGGCACCAGTGCGTATATCTGCCCAAAATCAATAGCTTTAGGGACATTTCGTCCCTCCCAATAATAGTTACATAAATAATTCCACGTAATTGGAAATCAGTACAACACGTGCATTTTATACAGCCACCCCATGGAAATTAAGTGCTCTCTAGAGTGGTAACATTTTACGAGACAGAATTACATCTGTCCTCTGAAATACTAAATTGTAACGATCATTTTATTGCCTAATTTATGACGACGTTTTATTATGTGTTTTGTGATCGAAGATAATGCAATAAAGATCATTGATAAGTCTTTCAAAGTGATTTGACTCAATAAGAAAAACTTGGAAGATGAACTATGGCATAGAATAAAGAGTCGCTCCGGTAGAGCGGAAGATTTACACGACGTTGGTGAAATCGGCCCATAGTCATAGAATAAAGAGTCGCTCCGGTAGAGCGGAGCGACTCTTTATTCTATGACTATGGGCCGATTTCACCAACGTCGTGTAAATCTTATTCCCGGAATAAGTTGTTATTTACTCGCGAGTTAGCCCATTTTACGTTTCACCAACATTTAACCTATGGATAAAATCTCTAAACTAGAGTAAAATCATACACCGCCGATTTCGGCCGAGTAAGCTGCTAATCGTAGATTAAATAGTGTCACAAGAGCATTATCTTTAACTGATGATTATTTATTTCCTCGCCCACGATGGTTTAAGGAAAGGGCTAATTATTTTGAAGACTATGACCACCACGATTTCGTGTTAAGATTTCGTCTATCAAAGAAGGCAGCATTGAATTTACTGGCAAAAATCGAGCATCATTTGGAGTATCCAACAGACAGGTGAGTGTTCTAAATTATATCCATTGATTAAGTATTTAACACATAATTATTGGCTACATTAAGGTTCTATGCAACAAACAACACCCAAATGAGCATTGGTGACTATGGCGGAATGAGTGCACCAATAACACACCGAATTATCCACCAAGTCAGTACAGCAATAGCATCTCTGCACAAGGACTACGGTTTCCAGCAACATACAAGGAATAAGGCCCAGCGTAACGCGAGATGCTATCATTAATGACTATTTTCGAAGCTTATTGTAATAAAACAACTGAATTAATTATTAATATTTTTTTTTATTCGCTATAAATAAACTCCAAAAGTAATAATCTGGTTTTAATTTATTCCTGTTTCAAAATTTCGCTCTGAATATCCATTTGAATGTCAAATAATTCTTAGCTTCTTCTCTTTCTTTAGCTGCATGCTCCATTTGAGTTGTGAGAGCGTTCCCTTTTATTTCATTTAACTTTTCTAGTGAAGAAGTAGAGAGCTGTGGCCGTCTTTTGGACATACATTCAAGCCGTTCTCCTGCAGTAAGCCTTTTTCCTTCTGTACTTCATTGTAACAGCTTGGAAATGGGCGTTTTTAAATTTTTGGGAGTGTAATCACTCCAATCCTGAAACAAGATAAATGCTCTACTATTTTTCCAATCATAATAACATTATTTTAGGATGTACTACAGTTAAAAGATGATTTGCTCCAACTATTATGTTGGAACCAACACAACTGGAACTATGTTTTCATTCTAAAAGCAAACATACAATATTAGGTGGACAAATATCTGTTGATACTTGCTGAAAAGTGTAAAATTAACCAACAAATTATTTATTATCTATGTAGATATTGGTATGTACCAATAAACAATCTTCAATGACATGTACAGCAGAAGGGGCAAGAATCAGTTGAATATTTATTTTGTACCTCAGGGCCAGCAACTGTATCTGTGACTGTAAAAACATATAACACCACTCTTTTTAATACTGTTCTAAGGATTATGCAAGCCCACAGAACATGGCGTTATAAGGCAGAGTATTTTCTGTTGTGGTGGGTCTTCAATCACTGACCTTGGAGGTCCACCACCTGAAAAAATCACATTGTTTTAATTCCATCACAACTTTTAATTTTTATGATATATTTTTTTAATATAATATGATTACAGGAATATATAAAAAGTTGTAAAAATTATCAGGAAACAAAGAAAAATACCTGTTTGAATTAATTGCATCCTTCTAAAAGATGCTTCTTTTTTTGTAGTTTTCTATAAGTTTTCCCACTGGGCTTTCAAATTATCGGCAGTACGATGAGAAAGCATTGTCTGCGAATTATATTTGCTTGAAATTGTTATCCATTCTCCAAGCTTTTGCTTCATTGATACTCCATCCGTCCTTTTATTTTCTATCACATGAAAATGCTCAGTAACGAGATCAACCAGCAATGACTTTTATGATGCCATCCAATTAACAGATCGCTTTCGCTTTTCATTTGCCATTGTTTATAATCAACGATTTGTATAAAACAATTTTATATATCTGTTTACACGGAATAAAACTAGTTCAATAGTTCCAAAACACAACAAAACCAAACTTTATTTACACTGTTTAAATTCTAACCGCGCACGGGATCACTGGATCACTCACTGACCACTGTCAACTCAATTGTCAAGTTAACGTATTATCCGAACAAATAAAAGAATACACAGCGCTATTGTGCAAGTATGGGCCAAACTGTCTATTTTACTTGGGTACATTACACATACATTCAATTCATTCGTTCAACGGCATAGAGTAACTATGCGAGATTAAGATATCTCTAGATTACCGTGGTGAAACGAAATTGAAGTTAACCATCGAATAAATCGACAGAGTACAGTTATACTGGGATAGCTACTCTAGTGTTCAATGTTAGTGAAATCGGGCCTATGGCTTCGAGCCGAGCACACTTGAGCACAGAGCAATGTAATCCATGCTCTAAGTAACTCGTTTGAACTGTTCAATTAAGTATGTCTATTATATTATGAAGGTACACGTATTGTTAGGTAACTCTATAATAATTATCACACAAATACATTCAATTCAATCACATGTTTTGAAATCCAGTTAAGTATGTGTTTTGCTTTTATGTGTGTCTTTTTTATCTTTTACTTAAATCTTTCTAGGTGGTAATCAAATACATTTTGTCATATCAATGCTGGTAATAGAATTAGTCCGGCAGTTTGTATTTTTTGTTTGTTTGCTATAATTTACCAATGCAATTCTATTCACCGCCTCAGTAGATTTCCTCGCTGTATGACTTGAATCAAACTTGAATGAAATTGTGTAAAATAGTAAAATATTTGGAAAATAATGCTAGCAGTTTATAATCTAGGTTAATGTGAATCTATCTATCATACAAAGTCATTCGGTGCTAATAAAACATGATCTATACCTATGCATTGATTAAGTATCTAGCTAGACAATGCCTTCAGGCAATAAGTCCGCCCATTGTAGTCTACATTAAAGCGTAAAATAAATAAATAAACATACATACAAATCATCTTCTTGATTTAATGTATGTTTCTATTAGTGAAAGAGTTTTTAGAATCAGTCTGGACTGATGGATGAAACTACCGATAGTCATATACAAATACATTAGAATATAAGTACCTACCTATATAAGATATATAAGTTTTATAATGGCCAAGAGATGGAGTAATTAAAAGGCAATCTGCTCGGCGAGAGTGTAGTTAAGCTCCCATTTGCTGCATTGCCAGCCTATCTCAACTGATGCATGTGTCACCGGAGATGGTTGTAAGATACTCTGCAGTAGATTTTATAATAAATATATTATACATTGTTTTTATTTGTAGTATTTATATTATAAAGTATATAATTAATCTTATCTTATTGAAGAAGCTACCTACCTATTGGTTAGATGAAAGTTTTTCAATAATGAGAGAGTTGAATCAAAAATTAAAGCTTAGTTACTGGAGAATGTACGTGTTTAGTAGCAAGTATTAAATACGGTTTCACCAATATACAATAATAATACAATAATATCATATTTATCGGATTACTAGTAAGAACTTTAAAAGACAATGATATATAGGTTCTATGCAAATACTTCATTTTGAAGGCTTAAAACTAGAAGTATCAGTTTTAGTAGGTACCATAGCATAGTAGGTAGAGCGGAGCGACTCTTTATCTATACTATGACCATAGTGTAACATACAAATGTCAAATAATGAACAATTTAAGGGAAGGAACATCTATAAACATTTTAAAAATAAAAGTTATATTTTTTTCTGATTCACTGTCCTCGAACGTGTTAAGAAAATCTTCCCCTAACATGGTAAAATATGGGAAGGAAACGCTACCACAATAAAAATTACCAAAGTAATTTGCTGTTATCTAATAAACGAAGCGTACTAAATATATTTAGGTACGCGATACTTTTCTTTTATTAATGAGTTACAAAAATTAACGTGAACAACTGTTCAAAACTTCATATTGATTTATTCGAAAAGTTTGTATTAGGTATGGTCCTGTATAGGGACGACGGATGTAATTTATTAATGCCCTGGATCAGAACAGAATTTAACCAAATGTTTTAGTACAACCAATTATTATACTGTGTAAAGTGTACGATTGTAACAAGCATTTAAATTTAATAATTGGTGGTCTTCGTTGTTACCTTCATAGTTAATAATAATATGATCTCGAACACCTAACATTATGGTTTTCTCCACTTATTTAACCAAACACCGCACTAGCTTTTCGTATACATACCTACTAAAAATTCATGCAAAAGTTAAAAATTGTTTTATTGTTGTTTTAGTAGCATATTGCGTAAAAACTTTTGCAATGAAAATTGCGGCCGAATCGTTTGCAGAAGCTCAAGAGGGGCAATGCAGAATACAGATTTTGTGTTAAAAGGTACTCCTTTCAACACACACATTTTCCACATTTAAAATCGTACCAAATCATCGCAGAAAATGTTCTCGATGCAGATCCATTTTTAAATGAGACACGATAATTTAATTTGGCGCTCGAAAAAATGTAGATGAAATTTTTTTTAAACCAAATTAGTCAAAATAATTACATGTGGCCAGTGCCTTAAACAAAAAAACTTTACACAAAACTTTCTGACTGGCCTAGTAGTGCTGAGGATTTTAAAGACCAGTGAGACAAGATCGTATTTGTACTAACACTAGTGTAATCCACTGACACTAGTGTAAGCCACTAGTGTCAGTACAAATACGTCCAAGAGTTATGAGGGTTGAATGAATAAAATTTTTCATGAAAAAAATTATTTTAATTCTTCAGGAAAAATACTATAAACAAGTTGAATTTTTATCTGTGCGACACACTATTCTCAGCTGCGTAAATAATTAATATTATCTTCTTGACAGTCAATGAACAATTGCAAATTAATTCCAACTGTGTCATTTGATATCGTAGAGGGAGAATGTGCCTACCAACTGAAAGTTATCATTGTTGGTATTCATAAAACTAAGTAGTATCCTTTATTTAGGCTACTTTCAAAATATGTACTTTTATAAACTACACTCCACATACTATTAGGCCCTGACTCCACTATTCCAATTTTTGAGTCTCGACGACTGTGCTTATGCTTACTTTTACACATCATCCGTCATTGAAGAATGAAACTATTATATTTCTACTAATAAATAATTTTCTAATGTGCATTGGCTGGTCTGAATGCAACAGTAATTACGGAGCGTGACGCATTGCGGTTAACGTACCAACGATACATTAACGTTTTAATTAGTTCTATTGTCTATTAAATTCACCTTTGCCCGTGTGAATGTCATGACTTCATGTGTAGAGTGCAATTAAAATACCTTGAATTAAAAGTGTTGACAACTTATCATATCATAACATCAGGCCTGTATTTCCTCGAAGGGGTAGTACACTCACTTTACAACAGATATATAGAGGTCCCATGTAATAGGTTAGGTATATATAATAGGTCATTAAAAGTTAGAAAAACCCCATAGAAGTTGTTGCCTAGCCCGCGGATTGAACCGTGGACCACTACCTTAGTAGTCGCGCTTGCTATGACTAGACCAACGACAGACATCGCCGTTAAGAATTATTAAAGCTAAGCAATAATTTCAATAAATAACAATGCCGGCCAATTATCTATAAAACCGGCAAAAAAAATCATGTCTGTTGTAAGGGCCCCCTACATTTTTTGTTCTGTTTTTTAGTATTTTCTGTATATAGCGGAAACAGAAATACATCCTCTGTGAAAATTTCAACTGTCTAACTATAACGGTTCATGAGATACAGCCTGGTGACAGACGGACATACGGACAGCGGAGCCTTAAGGGTCCCGTTTTATCTTTTGGGTATGTAACCCTAAAAACTGTTTAAAACAATCTCGGTGATATCCATACATTATTTATTTATCGTTTTACTTCAGATGTAAGGTAGGTAAGATTAAAATGCAATTAACAATCAAACTTATTATCAAGTATCGATAAAGTCGCATTTTAATTGAAATACAGATGAGTGTAGGAATGATGTCGTGTGGTCTTGTACTAGGTAGTATGTTTCCCGTTGAACGCGTACTGCGGCTGCACAATGTAACAAGCAGGTCTCGACTCCGACGCCTCTTGTGTTGGTTACTGAAGTGCATTCTCCTCCACTCATTCCGTATACAAAGCTTTTACTCTGCAAGTAGTGTTCCAGGACGGATGTGTAGTGATTCATACCATTTTCATTTGTGATTATGTATGTAAGCACTCTATTGTTTTGCGTTTTAGGTGGTTACAGCCGATATAGAACCTATAATAGGTTCTACTTGGAATTTTGTAAGGGTTATATGTGTAGACTCTTTAGAACCTAGAAGGTTAAGGTTCTGTAACAAAGTTAAATATACACGCAATCCCCTTAATTACTAGTAGGTACTCAAGGGTAGCAACACATCTGTGACTGGCTTGGAATGGGACTAATAGCAACAAACAACTGGGCTATTCATTAAATTATTTAATTATATTATCTAACATTGTGATACCAGAGTGTAACAGTTGGTTAAAAAGCTAGTGTATTTTATTTAAATAAGGCCAGTTAAGGCGCTGCAAGTCTCTAAAATAATCCCCCATCCGCGTCCTTAAGTAGCGTAATGATAATTAAATAAAATAGATGTAACGTAGGTAATTTGACAAAAAACTAAACTTATATTAACTCACTCTAATAAAATAAAAAAACGAACTCTACTGACTATATATAAAAGTAGCTAAGTAACAGAAATTTTGAGCGTGAATGATTTTTCGCCTCGGAGCAATCCTCTACACGTCCACATAGCAGCGAGCCTCAGAGATGTCTATAATCTGTCTATTCACGATTACGTAACGCTCCTTTCACACGGCAGCCAGTTTTTTGCAGGGTCTCGTTTTCTGCAGGGTCCCCGTTTGATGGCGAATGTGTTTATATCACAGAGTACCTTTATATATACTGAAATAGAGGTCTATCTTTGCGACCGAAGTGGGTAATACAAGTGTCGCCCTCTGGACTTTTGGTTTGGAGCTAATGTCAACGTATATGCATGTGTGCGTAATGCATTCGCGTATGTGTTTGTGTATACGTATACGGCCTAGTTGGCATCCTAGTGTGCGTAAATGCATTCGCGTATGTGTGCGTATATACGTATACGGCCTAGCTGGCATCATAGTAGTTTTTAATAACCTATCTTTGAATTTGGCTACTAGAAACTAAAATGGTCTTTATGTTCAAATATAAATCTCTAGTAGCCAAATCCAATTATAGGTTATTAAAAACAACTGTTAAACTAAAGTTTACAAATAAATAAAACAACGATAACCTTACATGTAATTATTTACTTCTTTCTTTTAAAACACTTCATAAACAATTTCTTAGCTTTTACTTTATGCATATCCGTATCATCATCACACTCTCTCTTATAACCTGCTGAACTATTTACACATCCGGGGACGCAACACTTTTTATTAGACATGTTTTCACAAAAGTTAACCTTAACACCCAACGATCGTCAGAGTCCTATCTTAATGCTAAACTTTCAATGCACGCACGTATGTACAAAATCAGCACAGCCGGAGGAGCAGGAACTCTTTGGTACAGAAAAAGCACAAGAACGCGAAACAAGCCAAGACACCGAAAAACAATTGCGCAAATCGGCGGCCACAGTACAGATTTGTGACAGGCAGGAACGTAAATAACAACAAACGTAATAACGCCATCTTACGTACCATAGTATAAACTACGTAGTCCGCTAGGAGTTTTATGTTCTGTGCACTGCCATCTCTGGGTGTATTTGAGACCTAACATACAATCCTCGTATTAAAACCTATTTCTCGGTAGCCAATGAGAAGATTGTCAAGCCTGGTTTATATGCTAGCGTTCACACGAGCATCCCGCATGCGGGATCCTACAAGAAGCCGATCCGGTCGAATTGTGCCATCCGGTTTTGTCACTAGAAACCGGATCCGTAGTCCAGTAAACAGCGGGATCCCGTTTAATCACACGTATATTTCAATAGCAGTGTTCACACGGCTTCCTGCGTGCAGTTTTTTGCTGGACACTGTTTATTGCGGGATAGTGGATTAGTGGCAGCCGCCGCCCCGCGCCCGCGACGCCATCAAGCGCGTGTGTAGCGTAAATAATTGAAAAATGTTGACTCATCTCTTCCGAATCGCTCATAAGCTCCAGAAAAAATCCCAAATTCGAGCGTTGTGTCAGTATAGGATGAACCCAGAATCTTCTATTTCGCCGCTGACGCCGATAATCCAATATAATATTATGAAAGTATTTACGTCCATTTCACCTGATAACCGGCGTAGGAATGGTCAAAAAACAGGATGCAACCGTGTTCATACGGCAGTCCAGTTTACTGCTTTTTACTGGATCCTACAAAACGGAACTGTGTGAACACAGAGTCCAGTTTTACAGGATACAGTTAAAAGCCGGTCCTGCAAAACTGGACTGCCGTGTGAAAGGGGGGTAACAGAGTCAGAGCATGGTTAGCGTAAATGAACTTTTAGCGTTTGCTAAAAATTAGAAAATTAAATAATTAAAAAATATGTTACTAAACGTAACTAATACTGCAAAATTTGATTTCTACTTTTTTTAGCAAACAACATAAGTGCGTAAAGTATTATGGTAATAAATTTTCAAACATGAGAGAAACTGTTGAGACGCATTTTAAGGACTTATTTGCGATTTATTTTCTATCGAGTAAAAATAAATACAAACCTATATTTGAAATAATTATGAATATTAATTATAGAATAAACATTCTCAAAATATGATGAAGCTTATTGATATTTATTTTTCAACACTCTAAAGTGCGTATTTAAAAAAAAAAAATATCATGAACCCTATTTTGCTCATAAATTGTTCAAGTAAGTACTCCGTATTTTCAGAATTCTTAATCGGTAGACCTTCCACGGTGACCTTCATATACCTATGGTGCTACATTCCAAACTAAACGTTCACAAGTTTAATAAAAATGCACCAAAATACTAGCTAGCATCTCTTAACATTTCCTATAATTAATCATAATAATATCTACATGCTCTTCAACGCTGGCTTAATTTAATTAATTAAGCAGTACTAAATGTTGTAGGCGGTGCTAACCAAGGACGATGAAATGTTAACAATGTTATTGTTCTAGTGGATTTAATCCAACAGACGACCCCACTCTCTAATATTAATTTGAATGTTTCGGTGAAATCCGCATACACAGTCCTTAAAGGGTGACGTTGGGATGTACCTACCTACTGTAATAATACAATTATCAGAGAAGTCAGAGTGAAATTTGAGATATGACTGTGCTGATTCTACAAACACTTGCAATAAGCTACAAAATATTAAACGTGTTGAAAAATGTGTACTTGCTAAGTTTAAGAATATAGTGGTCGTCCGCAGTTATGTCCGAATTAAACATAATGCCCCATCCACACGCTGGCTGTTTGTCACAAACACCGCAAACAGCAAGCAAAGTCCCAAACACCAACCACAATCACCCAACACAAACAGCCATCCACATGCTTGGCGAACGTTCATAACATTCCGAATCGGCAAACATGGCGGACGACAAGCTTGTGGCAGCTATTACTTTCGGGTTGACATATTTTTATTATAAATTAAAGCAAGAGAAAGAAAAAAGAAAAAAAGAAGAAAGCGAAGACGATGGTGATTCCGATGAAAATTTTGCAATAATAAAATGTATCAATATAGTTAGATTTTATTCATAAATTATACTGTAAAAAAATTTTTTTTTAAAGAGCTTTTACTTATATCTTTTATTTTTATTTTCATGCATTGTCATCGGAACCTAATATGTGTGCCAAATTTCAGCTCGATATCTTCAGTGGAAGTGGGTGAAATATTGATTGCAAGATTCCAGGACATACATACGAGTGAATTTAATTAAAAGTTTTTAAAATCATTTGTTATAAATAATTTTGCTACCATCGAATTCGAATACTTGAGGTACAGTTTTTAAATGGGGTGGAATCTTCGATCAATAATAGGGTGGAATGTTCTCTTTATATGCCCATGAATATGGCAAGTAAATACGTCCGCCTCCCGCAAGCTCGCGCGCATTACTGATCGCTGCCAAACGTGTGGATACGTCGCAAACTGTTTGCCGAACATCCTTTGATCTGGCAAGAAAAACCGACACCGATGCCGAACACTGCCCAACACAAACACAAACAGGCAAACAACGACAAACACCCATCCACACGTCCGTGTTTGCTGTTTGCTGTTGGCTGTTTGCCATTGTTTGCCAAGCGTGTGCATGGGGCTTAACATTATTTTCGATTACACCTAGTTGTCATTCTACTCAATGACAATACCTACGTCATGTTCGTTTCGACGACATGTTTCGTTTACACAGTTAATTTTTACTGTAAACATTTAATTTTGTTGCAAATATGAAGCAGTTCTATTGAAATTGAAGAAATATTCAAACAAACTTCTGTCCCATTTCCCAAGGGATCCTAAATTTTTTTTGGAAACGCCTACAATGTTTACTGAAAATATAGTATTAAGTTGATCTAAATGCGTCCATGTTATGTGTAAATATTAATTACTTTAGTCATAAACAACTAATTTTTTTCTATTATTTATTTGATTTAAGTACATATACATTTGAGTTTTTTTTTTGTTTGTTGCGCAATTGCGCATCAAGCCTTGTAAATAACACATGAGGGCTCACCGCCTATTACATGAATTTACATGGGACCTAATAACTGGTGAAAAGTGAGTGTACACCTATGCCTACCCCCATTGAGAAAATACAGGCGTGATATTATGTTACGTTATGTTATGAGTTATGAAATGTTACGCTACATACTTGTTATTTATCTTTAAGTTACAGAATAAAAACTTTAGTATTTTTTAATAATTATACTAATTAATCTTTAATTTAAAAACGAGTTGCATAAGTTAATAGGCATTATACTGTGCCATGGAAACTTGCAAAAAATTGGTATGAATTTAAGGATAGAATTATATCGGCAGTAGTCGAGTAACTCTACTACTAACGATCTACTCTCTAGTAGTAATATAGGAGCTATGCTCACAAATGACTATCCAACTGAAAGCTGACTAGCAAAGCTTTAACCGCCCGCGAACATGCATTTCCCGTTCACGGAACAAGTGTTTTATCAAGAAATAATGAGATTTGCGTCAACGCCACTTTGCTCCGTTGCTTTCTAGTCAAATGCTTACTTTGTTAAAGCGAGACACGAATAATTACGACTATTAAGAACTAATTATTTGAATCAAATTATTTCATAGATGCACTGAGCACTGAATAAAGCCCAATGTCGTTAGACTATTACTGGTATACAATTTTTATGGAATATAATGTGTTCTCTTTAGTGAATGTGCCAGTATAATTATATAAAACCATTCTTTTTTAATTAACCTGAATGGTTATGATAATCACCCATGAAATAACCATACATCTTTAAATTAAATACCGGCGAAGTGCGAGTCGGACTCGCGCATCAAGGATTCCGTACCATCTTAATATATATATTTCTTGTGTACGTGCGTGTATGACAGTGAACTCCTCCTAAACGGCTAGATAGATGTTGATGAATTTTTTTGTTTGTTTCAAGGGGATTCGAGAATGGTTTAGATTCACAATTTGGTCCACTGGAAAATGATTTATATACATTATTTTAGTATTTTTAATTTATATTATCATTTACATTAAGTGTCGCGTAACTTTGACATTTCATATGGCAGAACGTTTGCGGGGTCAGCTAATAGATTAGATAATAAATCTATGGGTCAGCTAGTTATCTATAAAAAGCATGTTAAAAACACAAACGAATTACTATTACGATTCTGATGTTCTGAGGATTTAGTTTTGAAGTCGGGTTTTTGATATTTTAATTAACTTTCCATTACCTCGTAGACTATTTCCAGGTGACATACAACAAAGAACAAATTTAATCTTCGTTAAATTTTCTTGATGATGAAGTAACTTTCTTTCGTATGGATTAATATGCCAGGACTGGTACTTCCAGAGATTAGCGGGTTTACAAACAATAAAAGAAAAAATAATACTATCCCACTTTATAATATACAATTAAAGATAAGCATATAATAAATAGTAATAATGATAATTAAATGCAAACATTACACTTATCTCATTATCTAATAAGCATTCCTTCGCACATTTACTGATATAATAAATTATTAAAATTATGAGATTTTTCATTAATATAAACTTAGTTGTAATTCACGCTTCTTTCAAAATTTATTACGAGACGATTTTGCGAACAAGAAATCTTGTAATTACCATGTCGATTGTAGTAGTTTTATTTGTTGTATTAATGACGTGTCTGGTGCTGATACATGAGTACGTACGGCAGAGAAGTCGCCGATGGGAGCTGCTGAGCCAGTTCCCCGGGGACCCCCCGCTGCCGCTCATCGGGAACGCTCTGCAAATTGGATTCAATGCTGACGGTCAGTTAACTGTTTTTTTATTACCTGATTCCCGCGGCATAATCAGCTTATACAAAAGTATTATTGGTAAAATATTTTTTATGATTGATCCAGTAGTTTCTAAAAACATTACAAGAAGAATAAATATTCCTCGCGTACAAGATATCTATGTAGATATAGGTACGCGAGGAACACTAAGTAGTAAACAATTCAGTAGTTCAGTTCCGTCCGGCCGTCCATCCGCATGGCATGTCTAGTCTATAAGTATCTCACTAACCATAATAGGTTCACTGTAGAAATTCACATGTCTACTGCTTCTATTTCCAGTATTCTTATGCCACTAAATAACAAACTAGCAACTAGTACTACTACTACTACTAGTGATAATCTGCCAAACAATTTTCGGCAAAAAGGCAGAGATCCCCCGAACACAAAAAAATATCTACCCCGGCCGGGATCCGAACCAGAGACCCGTGGTTCGGTAGTCGGGTCTCTCACCACCGCGCCTTGGGTCGTCAGGGTATCCTTATATCTATGGTAGTTCGGTACACAGAGAAAAACACCTTTAGAATGGTTTATCGAGAAAAGAACGTCTAAAAAAATTAAATCCTGTACATTTTGTTGCAGATATGTCCCACAAATTGCTCGATATGTGGAAAAAACACGGAAAGACTAATTTTCGTGTAACAGTTGGCGCAGAAGACTGGGTATTTCTGTGCAACCCAGAAGATGTGGCGGTAAAAATATTACTAAAATATTTATGCGTAAAAACTATTTAGTTGTATCCCACTCTAATTATTAAGAAGTTCGTTTGTATTGGCCCTTTTTATTTAAGTTATTAATAATAAGATAATAAATGTACATTATATAGTAAATATATACTAACATAAATAATCAAATGATCTGAGTGCTAATTAATTTGCTACAAGAAAATGGTACTTACAAACTCCACATTTCATTCCTCGTACCTATTCTTTTGAATTTTCAGACTATCCTTAATCATCCCACAGAGCTTTCCAAACCACTAGAGCGGAATTCGGCCATGTTTCCTTTCTTTGGCAATTCTCTGTCTAGTTCTGACGGTAAGCATAACATTATTTTCCAAATTCAATTCAATATCGTATAGGTTATTTCAATAATCGAGAAAAACATGACGCATTTTTCAACTTTAGAATTTATTTCATTTGAATAACGATAGTAGCCCCAGTATGCTGTAGGCATCCCGCAGAATTGTCTGTGGGGAATATATATAAATAATTCGAGACATATAAATAAACATTGCTGGCTGTATATACCTATACCCTAGCTAATTGTGTGTAATCAATTATTTTTACTTCAAAGAAAAATTCTCTATTATTTTATTTTAAACATCTGCAATTTTGGTATGTCTGATTATCTGCTAACATCTCCCAGGTGAGCGATGGCGATCGACAAGAAAATTAATGGCGCCAAGTTTCCAATTCAAAACGTTGGAGAAGAGGGTGGCGGACGTAAACATGCACTGCGATGGGCTATTTAATGTTCTGGATAATTTGGCGAACAAAGAGCCCGTCGACATGTATCGATACCTGAAACCTTTTATGTTTGATGTTGTATGTCGTAAGTAGAATTATAAATAAAATACCTCCGCTCAGCCACTTCGATTATTCTTCTACCTAAAGTATTGCTTATTTATCATCTTTAATATTACTAGTTTGTACCTACTTGATTTTAATTTATCGACGTACCATGGACCCACAAAAAAGGCGAACATTGTCTCATAAATCACTTAAAGTAATAAATGTTTTCATCAAAGAATTGGTAAGTGTCCCCCATCTAGCAATCTTTAGCATTGACTCGCTCGCGCTTCGTAATCTCTCTGCTGCAGTAGATTCATATTTTTATTAAATATTTTTTTAACTGATTGTAGATACGCTAATGGGTGTTGACTTCAACCTTATAAGTAATCCAGATCACCCTTATTTTGAAGCTGGTAAAAAGTAAGTAAGTACAATACGAAAAAATACAGAAATCGTCAGCGCAACTGAGATCATTTCACGAGGATAACATTTATTTTGCAATGAATTTGAGATTTCAATTCGTTCATTATCTCACCTAGGTACTCGTTTAGCCGGCCTAATGTCCATTCGAAAAATTCCTCAACTTCTTTAGAACAGAATAATAATATTTGAAGAATGTAGGTATAATAATTGGAGTACAAATAAGTAGCATTCAGTCTTCTTTAATAATTACTAGCTGACCCGGCAAACGTTGTTTTGCCATATAAATAATTTTTACTGAATATTTTGGGAGAACTTCATGTAAGTGTGTGGACTACAACTACCACTACCAATACCACTACACCTACTACTACCACTACCCCTACCACTAACACTACCCCTACCACTACCCCTACCACTACCCCTACCACTACCCCTACCACTACTCCTACCACTACCCCTACCTCTACCACTACCCCTACCCCTACCATTACCAATACCACTACCCCTACCCCTACCACTAACACTACACCTACCAATACCCCTACCACTACCCCTACCACTACCCCTACCCCTACCACTACCATTACCACTACCACTACCCCTACCACTACCCCTACCACTACCACTACCCCTACCCCTACATCTACCCCTACCACTACCTATCACGCACCGGCGCAATCTACTTAAAATATTGGTTTGTAGTACATGCTATGTATCAGAGATGGCGCTGTATGTGAAAAAAGATTTTTCCCGTTTTTCTGTTGAAATTTTTTATGAATTTTATTTGCTATAAACCTCACCGAGCCCGAGACCTTTCCAACGAATGCAAAACCGTGGAAATCGGTTCGTGCGTTCTGGAGTTATAGCGTCAGGAAGGAAAACCCGACTTATTTTTATATAGTAGATTACATAGCTGTCATTATACGTCAATTACATAGCTGTCATTTGCGTTTTGTTATTCCGAGTCTGATTCTTTTTTGTTATACCACGTTTCATAGTGACTGACGTTTCATGTCAAGTCACACGGGAACGCTGTCGAACGGGATAAAAAGTATCCTATGTCCGTCTCCTGGCTCTAAGCTACCTCCCTACCAATTTTCAGCCAAATCTGTTCTGCCGTTCTTGAGTTATAAGTGGTGTAACTAACACGACTTTCTTTTATATATATAGATATACCAAGTACTGAAAACCAAGGTAAGTTTACAAGATTTTACCAAGTTATGTTAACTGTGACAAAGAAAATTTACAGGGTTATCAGGATACTGACGACGAACTACTTCTCGTATTGGAGAAATATACGTGCATTGTTCGTGCTGACGCCCATGTACAGGGAAATGATGGCGACAATTAAAACTATACGAGACACTAGCGATGATGTGAGTATATATTTATTTCTTCTAACTAAGCGACTGAACAATATAAATTTGTCTTAAAATTGTTCAGTGTTCCAAAACAATTTCTAACAAAAACCACTTAGTGAATATTTACCAAAATGAGATATTTTTTCCGAATACCGGTAATGAACCCGAACGCCGTTCCAAGCCGGAAAAGAGCAACGCATTCACTTTGGTGGCAGGAATAGATAAGAAGGTGCTTCTCACCTAATTTGCAAACTGAAATTTAAATGTCATTCTGACCATTTTATTACTACTTATTTGTTGCTTTGTTACTTTTTGTTTGTATTAATGTCTGGCTATTAGTACCTAATCTATCAGATGTTTTTGTCCATAGCGAACAGGCATCCGGATGCCTTCATAGTCGCTTTGATAGAATGTTAAATTGTATATCAAAATAATTAAATCTCTATTTTTTCAGATCATCATTCGAAGGAAGAAAACTCTAAAACGACTAACTAATAACACAGAGCGCAATTTAAAAAATAAAACATTCTCAAATTTTAAAAACCTTGAACAAAATACAGTACCGGGTACAGACTGCCTTTTGGATACACTCTTATTAAGTAAATCGCTAAGTGGGAAGACAACACCAGACAGTATTATCAACGAAGAAATTACTCTTATGTGCTACACAGTAAGTTTTGTTCGTTTTACTGGTAATACTTAGGTCATACTGGATGATTTTGGCTTCCAATTAATAAAACCAAATATTAGCCTATGATATAGTTATTACTTTTTATAGTATATGCCCTCACAATTATTAAATTCTGCTTTTGCTGAAACCATTGTAAAAACCACTTTTCCTGGGAACACTTCAATGGCTTCTTGGAACGCACTCACCGCCCATTATGTGCTCGTAAAACGTGTGCAAGTTCAGATTCAATTAGATGTCGTACGGTATCATTATTTGATTCTGTAACAGCAGTCGTTTGCCGACCTTCACGTACATTGTCATGGAGATGATCACGTCCACGTCTAAATTCTCCAAGTCATTTATGAAATGAATGAACTTTATACAAAAATAATGAAATTGTTATCCTATACTTAAAGGGTCACTACACAACTGCGATGACGATGAGCCACACATTATATTGCCTAGCCAAGTATCCAGAGGTTCAACAAAAAGTTTTAGAAGAACAACAAAGAATATTTAATAGCAATTACTCCAAGAAACCCTCAACTCAAGAACTAACCGAAATGAAGTATCTAGAAGCAGTAATCAAAGAAAGTATACGTTTAGTACCAACCATTACGAAAATAGGAAGACTACTACAAAAAGACCTGACGTTCAAAGGTACTCGTATGTCTTTCAGTAGATAGGTACGTCCTCTAGCTAAGATTTTTAGATTTTCCGACAAGAACTCTGTTTTTACCATTGAATATTCTAAATGGCGCATTTTCATAAACACCACATAACAGACATGAAAACCTGGAACATCTCGAGAATAGAAGAGAATAGATATGCGTATGATATTGTCTTTGTTACAGTATTATCTACAGCTCTATGTACCAAGTTAAATCTGATGTGATCTGAAGAGATCTGCGTGATTTTAACTTATAACTTATCAATTTAGCAATTTTCGATTTCAATCTTCAATTATTGGATAATAATTGCGTAATTAAATCAATATGGAGATATAAGTGCATACTTAGGAGGGTAACTTTCTCTTATAGTGCTTGAGTAAGGTTTATGATGTGTGCGTGATTTTTTTAAATACCTATCATAAAACTTAGTACTACATCTTTACGTGAAGTTTCTGAAAGTAGTTTTTAAAATATTTCAGACGGCCGAGTCGCTCCGGCGGGGAGCTCAGTTATAGTTTTCTACGAGGCAATGTTCGTAGATCCAAAGATTTTCCCCGAGCCTATGAATTTTAGCCCAGAGAGGTTTTATAATACCATGCATACGTCTGCTTTCTTGCCATTCAGTGCTGGTCCAAGAAACTGTATCGGTAAGATAATACGCATTTTTTGTATAATTTATTTATTTATTTTTTAGACAAATAACAGTAAACATAACAGAAAATAATTCTAATGCGTTTACATTTCAATTTTAATCTAAACTAGAAACTTACCTGCTGGCAGTTCTGGCAAACTCAACAGGTTTCGAGTTGAACAAATCTAGATTTGGATCCCAATCCAAGACACCGTTAAGCAGTGTCAGCGCATGGACCAGCGGTGATTCCCGGACCAGTACCAGCCTACACCCTGGGACTGAAAATAA
Organism: Carterocephalus palaemon; assembly: GCA_944567765.1. Classification (NCBI taxonomy): domain Eukaryota; kingdom Metazoa; phylum Arthropoda; class Insecta; order Lepidoptera; family Hesperiidae; genus Carterocephalus; species Carterocephalus palaemon. The sequence goes on from OX155642.1 coordinate 7,274,142, forward strand.
CTTTTTCTTGCTGGGTCTTTTTTCCATTTTCATGTTAGGAACGTTTATCGAAATTAATTCTTCCACTGAAGGGTTCGACAATTCGCCTCCAGAAGTGCACCATCAGTGCTATTTTACGCCTCAGCTCAAGTGAGTCATACCCCATACATGCCCTGCAAGAATAAGGTCGGATAAACATAGGGAAACCCCACATAATAGCCATATTGCTTATTAAACAGCCATCTTAGAAACACAGTTTTTCCAACATGAGTTTGTATTTTCCTTCATGTGGACTCCAGATACCTGAGTTGCATTCAAGCGTACTCCTTACGAAGCTGTTGTACAGAATTTTAATCGCCGCGACACTTTATAATATATTAGGTATAGTATAATATAGTAGTACGTCAACCACGTCCTTTCATCATCACCCGGGTTGGCTGGGAGAGAATGCCCTAAAACATTTAGTCCGCCCATTGTAATCCTTTATAAACAAACAAACATAGTCACAAGAAGCTAAAGTATGTTAAGCTGGCATACACGGAAACATAATAATATAACCAGTCACAAATGTGTCTGTTACACGCTCGGGTTGCAGCTAGTAGTAATCCAATTAGAATGATATTAATTAGAAATATAACTATACACATACATCATATAATATATAATATATATAGTATTAATGTAGCAAACCAGATAGTATTTTTACATTACTATTATACTATTATTGGTACTAGTAGATACTAGTAGATACTAGTACCAATTAGTATCACATTTGACATAAGCATAGTTAGTGTTGACACAAGAATGATAGCGGGCAACAACGACGGACTGGTACCGTAGGAAAGTAAAAAGAAGTTATGTTATATTATGTTATTTTCAGTAGTAGTAGTCATCTTTCTTTCTTTCTAGTAGTAGATAGGAATTAGAATTCCGATTTTTGTAAAACCAGTCGAACCAACGAACTTTTCCGTATTTTGGAAAAATATTATTTTTCTTAATTTCACGCGTGTTACTTACAACCTAATAATTAATTGAGTTAAAATTTGATTAAGAAGAAAGTAAACTTACTACTTGCAGCCTCCGCTTTCTCCGGCAATCTTTCTTCTCCGTCTTCATGATTAGGCGTTAGGGAATGGAAATAAATTGCGTCGAAATACCTGGTTTTTAAAAAGCTTTTACTTAACTTCACTCGTATGTATCTATGTATGTATGTATGTCCTGGAATCTTGCAATAAATATTTCACCCACTTCCACTGAAGCTAGCGAGCTGAAATTTGGCACACATGGTTTCGATGACAATGCACGAAAATAAAAATAAAAGTTATAAAAAGCTTTTTTTTTTATTTTTAATAATTCATTATTAGGTTTCAGATTCGCGTGGGCGGCTATGAAGACGACTCTGTCGAACCTGCTGCGCCGATACGAGGTGCTTCCCGCCAGCCCGGGCACCGAGCCCCAGTTCGCATACCGATTATTAACTGAATCTAAAAACGGCATACACCTTAATATAAAGAAACGTGTAGCAAGCAAATATTTAGATTAATAATCGAACTTCTAGGTATCTTGAAAGTTTTCACACACAGCCTTTTAATTAGCAACTCATATGCTAATAAATATAAACTTGGATAGCCAAGTTTATATTTATTAGCATATGAGTTGCTTTTCTACATCATAGGAATGTAGATTATACGTTCAAATGAGAATACGGTTATTGGAGTATATTACTGGTATCAACATGATTAAAGTTCAATTTAACGTCAGTGCAGGGTTCAAAAACATGAGGTTCAAAATCAACTTTTTTTCTTTCATGTATGAATTGTTTGAAAAGGTATATGAAACGAGCTATGTACCCCTTTACTAGGTAACGATTAAAGTACAGTTACAGCCATAAATCGATAACAAAAAATGTAATGTAATCTTTACTAATATTATAATTATTCTATAGCGTTTTGAATTCATTTGTAAATTATCATAGTACTTATTTATTTATTTTCTAAATTTGGTTTGTCTTAAGGTTATTATTATAAGCCCTCTATGTTATTAGTGATTGTGTGTGAACATGTAGTTGTTGGGGTTTTGGTGAAAGGTACTTTTTAATGGCTTGATAATTGTTCTGTTTTTTATTCGATTTAATCATAACGATATTAGATTATAAATCTTCGAAGGCACAAGCAGCGGTGTGTTGTAGTATTCACACTTTTCACCAGCTATGTTTAAGTCCCATGTAATATGTAGTTGGAGAGCCTATTGCCATATACCGGGCACAAATCCAGACTCAAATCTGCTACCGGGCATTTCATGTTAGCTTAAATAGTTGTTGCGACACAAATTCTTAATATATGTACGCTTATATTTCTTGTGTGTGTATGACAGTGAACTCCTCCTAAACAGCTGGATAGATGTTGATGAAATTGTTTGTGTGTGTTCAAGAGGATTCGAGAATGGTTTAGATTGACAATTTGTTCCACTGGAAAATGATTTTTAAACAATAATTTAGTATTTTTATTTTTAACCGTCGTTCATTGACTTGAAGCTCCGCGTCACTTCATATGGCAGAACAACGTTTTCGGGGTCAGCTAGTATATCTACTTAATATATATATCACAAAACCAACGAAGAAAAATTTATTTTAATTATTTGTTTGTCTCTTAAAGTCTTATTTTTAGAGTAAGACGTAATACAGATGATAAAACAGTAGGTATTTCCACCGGCACCGGCAATTACTAAGTTACCAAGAACCACCGCAAGATGCGGAAACTTGTTTACATAATATTTTTTTTGTTATGTATTATATATATTATATTCTTGGCAATAAAATGTCGCTTTTCACGAGAATATTTATTTTCATTAACTTATTGCATGATTTTACGTAAGTAACAACAACAACATAAATCAACTGTGCAGTCACCTCAAACATATTTAATATGAATAATTCTTTGTAAACAGAATTGAAGAACACATTTCTAGATTCATACTGTAAGACTATTTCCACACTGATACAAGTTTACTACAGCCATTTTGGTACAACGTCGGGTCCAGTTGAACAACGCAGTGTTGTGATCGTGACGCAGCTGCTTTCGAATAGGCTGTTTGGCGTTATTTTATCGACGTGAAATGCACCAAACACAATCCTAACATAAAAAGTTTGTAGTACGCAATACGCATAGACTGTAGTAAAGTAGTACCTTCTATAGTATATTAGTAACGTCTCAGTTTAAAAAAAATTATGGACGCCGATAATAAGATACGTGTAATGATACCTTAATTTTCTATTGTTATATTATTAAATTGCTCACCTCAACGTACAGTTCTACTAATAGTCTACGAAAAATAATATTTTTATTCAATTTGTAGGACTACGTACGAAGACGTTCGCATGTACCTACGATGTATAATTGCGTACTACAAAATTTGAGGTACTTGCGCTTTAAATTTCCTAGATAACTAGGAAATTTATACCTACCTACTGCGCAGATAACTGCGCAGTAGGAAATTAATTGACATGTTATAGCGTTGGAGGCAAAAACAATCGTGAGGAAAATGCATGTCTGAGAGCTCACCAAAAAATTCTTTATAGTATGTGACGTCTGCCAACCCACCCTGGATCAGCGTGGTGGAGTAAGGTCTTACCTCTATTCCTAGAGGAATCGAGTCTAACAGTGTGTATGTAGATAAGAGGTTCTGGTACTAATAAGTTTTTTAACTACATCCTCTAAACGATTTTTATCATAATCATCTAATTCATTATTTTACCAACAATGACAAAAATATGCATAACTTTAATCAAGAGAAAACCTTTAATCACATTAAAATTAATTGAATATTACAATTCAAACGGCTTTCGAGCTTAGCACGAATCTTAAATTTTTTACCAATGGTTGATTTAGCACTTCGACCTTAGTACTCGTACTTCGGACAATAGCTAAAAGCTAATGGAGAAAGTTTCCAACTGATCTGATAACTTCCGTTCCCGCTTGATAAAAGAAAAATATTCTTATCTTTGATATTTGTATCAACATTCAGCCATTGGATAAGTACGTATGTTTATAATAAGGTACCTACGACCTACATAATGTTTTCTTATGTACCATTTTACCTCGGAAATAAAATTTGTTGTATTTATCAGACAGACATGTCGACTTACAGAGATAAAGAGACTGAAAACGGAGAGATTACCTACCTTAAGTTACGGAGAATACTCTTAAAGGCACTTAAAATCGGCAGTGAAATAAAAAATATACCTACTACTTTTAGTTATAGATTTTAGTGGACCGATTGAACTTAATAAAATGCGTGAAGGGAAAGTTAATGTCTAGGTAAGCGTTCTAGAAAAAACAGGCGTTTTTCTTCTTTCTTAATCTTTTGTATCTAGAATACCGCCTTCCAATAAGTTTTCCGAGCGTTCTTCAGTACCTACCTACGCTACGCAACGATTATAGTCTGGCATAAAATTAACATTTATAACTTATTTAAATACACGTAAATATAAATTTTCATTTAACATTAAACTTCACTAAACAGCTAGAGTAAGTTTAAAAAACAAATCCCAGTTCATTCGCCAACGTGTACCTAATTCCGTTCGCTGGTACCTACCTGGTATAGCTGAGGCTATATTTAAACGTTTCGTTAGTTCGATTTCTTTTGTGTAATTGCTCTGTGGGTGTTCATACACGTAAGAGGACTAACTGATAGTGCTACCCGGGCGCTAGAGGTACGGTATCTGAATTTAAGTGATCTTATTTGGTGGCCGGAGCCGATTGGCGCCCCCGCGCGCCCAGTCGTGCGTGTTGTGAATCAGCAATGTTTACCTGCAACGCTTTGCCTAATTATCACTTAGATGGTGGAAATACTTCAAATTTACGTACCTCTTTTGTAGGCATTATACAGATTAGAAGTTCTGTAAATAAATCGGTCAATGCAAGAAAGTACGATTACATCCAGAGTGTATGGTACCTATAAAGACATGACTGTGGTGATCGCCATTCCAATCGTACGATTGGCATTTTTATAGTGTCAGACTTTGTATGGATCTGACATAATTTTGACATTATTTTCATGGTCCATCTCATGAAAATTTTTAGGCAATTGCCCTGCTGAGTTTAGTATCGGGCTATAGCAATAGAAAGTAATCGTGACGATTATGGCAAAATATCGTTATACTAGCTTAATTGTGTTAATTTGGCGATATAAATGAACATTCTATTCCATTCTATTCTTTACCCGCGGCTCCGCCCGCGTCAACAGTTTTCCGTGCATACCTGTACCTACCATCAAGGGAAGGTTAAAAAAACACAAAATGGTTGACATTGCATTTGGTTAATATTTGTTGGGTTAATAAGGGGTCATTTGGTTGCAAATGACCTCCCCTATGTAGGGGCAACAGATTACCGACGAATTAACCCTGTTTATGGATCTTGAACTGTAAAGCTACGAATAATATTGGCACAAACCTATGCAAATTTCAAACCGCTACGTCAGTTTTGTTTTTATTTTTCCAGTGGCCAAGCTTGCGAGTAAACGTCATTACCGAGAAAACTTCTGCTATCTGACTGTTTTTATTATTAAAGTTTCATCCAATTGGGCCCCACAGTCACCGTTTTCTACGCTGACAGAGAGCTTATTAAGCCAATCCAAATCCTAATTAAATCAAGAAAATATTTTTCCTAATCGTGAATTAAGCCGAATGACAGTAATTTATTTTTTTATTAACGAAGTTCTTTTGTATCCTTCGACTTGTCCACATATTAACTGTCTATCTTTTATTGATAATTAACAAAATAACGACATAATAGAAGTTAAGTACAGGTGTCGAGGAGCTGGTAGGCCTTAACATTCACATGGTGATGAAACCACTCTTGATGAGGTTTGGCTACTGTTACTTTGTTTTGTACACCCCAGAGTTAATCAGCTATATGTTTATACAGTTATAGTTTGTTTTGTAATGACAGCGACGAGTATCAACCCGGGAGCCAATACATTTTTTTCTTATTTTAGCTCTAGTCCTTCCCATTTCTTTTTTTCATCGGGTTTTCAGCGCAGCTTTGCTTCGAGAGTCATGTCGATATATTTGGTAGTGTTTGCATACGGTATTGGCATTTGCCACTTTATTTTTAAATTTCAATAACTGAAGGACATCCCTATACCTATGTGTAAAAGTAAGTAAAAAATGTTAAGTCTCTTATGAAGTTTTCATTCTGTTTGTCTTTATTCTTGTGCTATGGGCCTCACAGATACATACCTAACACTTACAAAACCTGACAAGGGTACAAGTTTCTTACTGTTCAAGATAAGACAATTGAGCTTAAGAGTTTTATCAGCAATCTGAACCAAGTCGTTATAAGAGTCGTAAAAATAAACTTATTCGGAGCCACATTTTGTCCGAAATCTGTAACAGTTTATTATAATATGGAATTTTTTGGTTAATTAATGCCAATTTAAATTTTAGATAATGGTAAAAACTATATACCCTACATGGTCAAACACCACAATCTTAAATACTTCGCGTAGTTAGAGATGTATTAACAAAATAAACAATATTTACTTAATAGGTAAGTTTTATGATGATGCATTTCTGTAGTAAAACTTCTTTACACACGATTGACTTGGGGAGCATAGAACACATATATATGTATGTATACATACATACATTTAGATGGAGATAAAGAATTTTACTTTAGTCGTATGGTCTAAAGCACACTGTTTCATATTTCACCAGATATTGAAACAATACTATTGGTAAAACCTAAGCTTGTATTCAAAAGGTTGAACTCAATCAAATTGTCTAATTACAAAAATTGCAGTTCGTACCGTTTCTTGTACCGTAAAGTTTGCGATCGATTTCATGGAGAACATGAATTTAAAGTCGATCTTTTTGTTCTCCAAAATGTGGTTTCATGTTACCTACTGTGGGCGGCGGCGGCGACGGCCACAGCAAGCGAGCAATTCACTGCGCCTGTTGTCTCACGTTTCATTCGTCAGCAGTCTAAAATTGAAAAAGCTTTGATTGGCTGTAGTCGACACTAGAACAAATTGCTCCGGACTCCATTCTCCGCCGATTTCAAAGGCTCGAAGCCGCTGCTGAAATTGAACTGCACACTGCTAAACGTACGTAACTGACTTGAATCGTTTAATAGAATGGCACAGAAGCACGGTAACCACATCTATCTACGTTCAAATTTAACTAGTCGAAAAATTACATTGATACAATATGTCTGAACAGCGAACATTATTATTATATTCTGCACTCAAACTTACTAACACGTAGAAAAGTTAGATCTTAACACGCATCCCTAACTCGCGGGTAAAATGTTACTTGCAGATTGAAAAGTACAACTTTTAAAAAGGCTAAAAGTTTGATATCTACAGTGAAATTCAGTTAGGAGGCCGTAAGCGGCTGCGGGTGTTGCTAATCCCACTGCTGCGGCGTGATGCACCGCAACTCCACAACTTGGATGGCACGAAGCCTACTGGCAGGGTACGCTGTAAATAGCTTTGTATACAATACAATAAGCCTTCGTTTCAAACCAGAATTTGCCTACGGTTTTGCCTGTAGGAAATCGTTTTTCATGTCAACTACTGACACCATAAGTATTATATGCCATGTAAAAATTTATGAACGTTAGTAAGATGGTTAACTTAATAAGTAATTTATACTCAGGCACCTTATTCATTATAATTTTTAAATAAATAAGCTTATTCACAATTTTACTACACTGGATTTATTCGCTAATCAACTTTTTCGTATGTTTAATAATATGGAATGGTACGTTATATTTTAAACGTAATCTTTTATAGCTATTAATTGTATTGGTCAATTTCAACGCTGGATTCAGAGTCACAGGACCGGTCGGAGTAGTGTCATTTAGGAGCGGACTATGTCCAGCAGTAGACCTCAAAGACTGATAAATGGATGGATTAGTAAAATAAACCAAACCTTTTTGAAATTAGGCGTCTGATAAGCGGCTAAATATGTTCGTACACGAAAGTAGATATTGTGTATGCAAAATGTTTTGACTGAAAATACAAGTAGCAAGTAAATTTTTTTAATGTGCACTTTAAACTAGATACTTCTTAATACAGGACCGCACAACCATCCCAACATCCCAAAGCATACCAATGTTTATATTTGTAGTGAAAGGCCTCAGGCAATGTAGTGCGACCTAATTGCGGGAACGGCCTTTGTTGCAAGACGTCATTAAGCTACACAATAAACTTGATATTCCTACTGTCTAATAATACATAATTCAATAATACTAGGTATTACCGTACTTTGTATATCTTTTAACAACATAATTATAATAATAATACTTTTTTATGAAACTTAATAACTACTGTCAAAGTTCAAACAAGCACTGATTTATTACTAACGCAATATCTACTCGTAAGACTAGAATGAGGAAGAATTTGTTTCATAGTGAGTAATCGTACGCTACACATGTTAACACTACTAATTATTATGAGTAATATGCAATACGGCAGTAAGTTACATACAGTGAATAGGTTCTAGGCAAAATAGCCTCAGGCCGTTCGACCTAAACGGCCAAACAGCCTTTGTTTCGGACACCATTAGATAAGCCAGTGCACAGTAAACTTGGAATTCCTGCTGATACCGTGCTAACTACATTGGAAGCGCTACGTAAGCTCTACGTAGACTGAATGTCAACTTGTGTTCTATATTTATTTATCATTAAATGAGCCAACAAGATACAGGTACACTAATATACAAGGTGTCCCAAAATTCAACGATAATACTAAACCAGAGGATAGACCTGCTAATGACTACTCCAGGAAAAAAAAGAAAAAAAAATATCTCGATTATTTTTCAAATTACATAATAAAAAGGAAATTCTTAGAAAATTGACACCCCTCATGATATTTTTAACTACCATGCCCACAATTTTAGAGATATTTCTGATATTTTTTTTGTATCCGTGACCTAAGTAGTACTGCTATCTACCACAAATCTTAAAATTCCTATAATGTCTGTAGTTTTCACACAATAAACAATTAAAATCATTGTTTTCCCAAAAAAATTTGATCAAATTTACTTTCAGTCTACTTTCACTCATTGTGGTGTAAAAAAAAAGTATGGACACCACTATGGCAAGTTTTTTTAAAAGTTGACGCAACTATTCAAGATTCCAAAATGGTATAATACTCTTGGAAAACTAGTCACAAAAAAAAAGTATAATATTTCTAAACAAGAACCATATTTCAAAAATTGTTCTTGTCGATTAGTAATAACTTTTACTTTGTGCCCAAAATTTTTTTTTTTGGTGGTGAAAAATATTTGAGTAGATCCTGCCTTTCAGACAACCCCAATAGAAGAAGTCTTGGGGGTTTAGATCGGGTAAAAGGGGTAGTCATAAGATAGGACCAAGTCGCCCGATCCAACGCCCTGGATACTCTTGGTTTAAGTAGTCTCGCACAGGACGGGCATAGTGAGCTGGGCGACCATCATTTTAAAACCACATGTTTTGTAAATTACTTAAAGGCACGTCTTCTAATAAGTCTGGCAAGTTATTTTGTAAAAAGTTCAAATAATTATTTCCATCTAAGTTTCCTTGTATCTCAAAGGGCCCAGTTAAAGTTAAACAGTCCAAAATAATGCAAAGTCAGTTCAATTTGCAGATTACTTGATTCACACGTCAATTGAATACTTAACGGTGTACAGTAAAGAAAGAAGCAGAGCGTACTGACTGCTGAGAACAGCAACTTCTCTACCTGCCCTATTGTTATTTGATAACGACATCTACATCTACCTCTGACTAACATGTAATCTCTCTCTATCTATCTCTCTCTTTCCAAATTTGTTTGACTACGCACATGTCCCACTTAAATCCAAGAAATTTACAACAAAAATCATATTTTGGGCACATGATAACTATCAACAAGTACAATTTATGAAATTTGGTTCTTGTTTAGAAATATTACACTTTTTTTTTGTGACTAGTTTTCCAAGAGTATTATACCATTTTGGAATCTTGATTAATTGCGTCAACTTTTAAAAAAACTTGCCATAGTGGTGTCCATACTTTTTTTTTACACCACAATGAGTGAAAGTGGACTGAAAGTAAATTTGATCAAAATTTTTTGGGAAAACAATGATTTTAATTGTTTATTGTGTGAAAACTACAGACATTATAGGAATTTTAAGATTTGTGGTAGATAGCAGTACTACTTAGGTCACGGATACAAAAAAAATATCAGAAATATCTCAAAAATTGTGGTCATGGTAGTTAAAAATATCATGAGGGGTGTCAATTTTCTAAGAATTTCCTTTTTACTATGTAAGTTGAAAAAAAATCGAGTTATATTTTTTTTCTTTTTTTCCTGGAGTAGTCATTAGCAGGGCCATCCTCTGGTTCAGGATTATCGTTGAATTTTGGGACACCTTGTATACATACACTTACTAATATGTATATACAATATACATCACATAGTTAAAGATACAAATTAAGTGTTACCTCAATTAAAACACATATTATTATGTATAACATTCATGTATCAAAAAGAAGATCATTAAAATAACATATACAAAATTACTACATATAAGATTACTGTATAAAGATTGCTAGAGTGAATCCCTACGAGAACTGTTTAAGTCTATAAATATTTTAACTGTCCCATGCCAATATATTTATGAAAATATTATGTATGTACGGAAAAATGTTAATCTCTTTGACAAAAAAAGCAGTGTACATAACTTTAGTACAAGAAATAAGGATAAATTTATTGTACCTAGCTCTAGACTAAGTAAAGTATCAAAATCTTTTATGGGGAACTGTGTTCGCTTCTACAATAAAATACCCGGAAATATTACTTGTCTCTCAGATAATAAATTTAAATCTTACATTAAACAAAACCTCCTTAATAAAGCTTTCTATAAAATTAATGACTACTTGAACGATAGAAATGCTTGGTGCGATGTATCTCCAGCTCCACTTGTTCAATAATAATGTAATGCGATCCAATTATAAAAATTGTAAATTTTGAAAAGAGTAACTACCGAGTTTCTTGCCGTGTTCTTCTCGGTAGCATCAACTTTGTGAACCGGCGGTAGATAAAAAATGTTATGACGTTCATTAAGCGTATACAAAATACCATATAATAAAAAATAAATGAATCTGAATCTGAATCTGAATCAGAGTCATAATAAAATATGATCAGAATAAGAAAAATAAAATAAAATTACTTAATCAAACAATTTATAAAATTTACAATTAAACTAGCTGAACCCGCAAAAGTTATTATGCCATATGAAATGACAAAGTGTTACGCGACGCTTCACGTAAATGAATGACGGTTAAAAATAAAAATACTAAAATAGATATATAAATTAAGATAATATAGCTGCACAATGAACGAGTTCACCATAGCCATGTTGTCCATGTTGTAATTTAATTTTATTATGATGAATTATTTAATTTTGACATACCTATATTATTATTATTATTACTAATTGTTGACTGAGTTATTAGCGCATAGCGCATTGGGCGCAAGGCCTGTTATGTTAGATGTAAGGTATTGTAAATAAATAAATAAAAAAATAAAAATAAAATGTCAGAAGGTCACAACGGTATTATAATAGAGTATCTTAATGTTTTATATTCCTTAATTATTATTACTCAATTGAACAAATAATTTTACTGCGCCTCCAGTTTTTCGAACCTCAACTGGAGTTTCTGGACTGTATTTATACAATAAATTTCAAGCGGCCGAAGCCGCGCCCAACAGCTACTAGTGTGATAATAGGTTAACCTAAGCATGGTGCCTGGGACCTTAACATTACTGCCGAATCTGATGACCGATGTCTGCCTGTTCGGGAAAATACAGGCATGATATTATGTTATGTTGCTCTTAAAAAGTTTGAGATACCCCTTTTGTTTAACAACACTAACGTTATTAGTAATTTTGCCTCGTTCTGAAACGAGACGGAATCCCCTGAGATGGTTGCCGAGGCTGCAGCGTCACTTCGTCTCGCATTATAAAATATGCAGATAAGTTACGGGAATTGATTCAAAGCACAAAGGAGGTGAGCAAGCTGTCTATAGGCGGGCGGCGAGATTTCGGCAGTAATTTCCCGCGAGGCTACACCTTTATCTCGCCATACTGAAAATATTTAGAATAAGCTACGCACTCATGTTCAAACACGGAATAGATGATAGTATAGTGTTTTCCTTGTATTTTGTATACACACTGATAAAAATTGAGTTATTGTACTTTGAAATCAAATTGCCTTATAAACTTATGATAAACATAAATAGAAAAATTTATCAAAGAAATTTACCAATACTTTAAGCTTTAAGCAGTGTTTTCTTTTATATTTCCTGTTTTCCCTGAACCTTTGTTCCTTACACAATGTAAAAGAAAATTATATTTCCGTTGGGAGTTTTATTTGGTTTTATCAACTTACGTTGGAGGCTGTTTAGTTATGAGTACAAACACCTTGCATAAAAAGTTCATAGATAGCTAATTCATTTTATGATTTTTTTTATTATTAATTAAGTAGTTTTCTCACCTTCATGCGAATTCTGAATTGAGTTTGAATTTATGAGATAAAACACTCTATTGCTAGTCTATTAATAGGTTTATTACTTTGTTATTAATGAGGAGGTTAGTATCCCCTTGATACATGCTAACAAATTCATTGATCTAATTTTATTGTAACAATAAATCAGACTACGAATAAAGCTGCATTTCTAAACTACGCTCTTAGTTGATATTCTGTAGAACAATTCCTGAACCTGGTCTACAAAATTATTTGACGATGCACTTTATTGAAAATGATTTATGAGAGAACTTTGGTAAGTATGAGATATGCTGCTGAAGGAAATTGGTTGTGTATTCGTTCGTTTCATAAATCCATTTAAAGGCAAACATGGTTGGACCGTCATATTGATTATTATGATAACGCCCGTACTGTGGTGGCATTGTATGGTCCAATGGTGACAGTATAGCATGCCCAGAACACTGAACATCTAGCAACATCGGTTAAAACATAATCTTAAAACAAACATAATCGTGAAAAAGGGGGCCAAGTTCGGTATAAGCATATTTAATGTTCTTATATGTATATAGATTATAAATGAATTATAAAAAGCGGGTTTAATAAATATGTAGTAACAAATTTAAACCTCACAAAATGTTACGTTTTATGGATTTTGGTGAGTTTTTTCAGTATTCAGCCACATGATAATATACCAGAAATCCGGCTACCTGTCAACCCTAGCTGCAATGAGTGCGGGGAGTGTGGTATTCGTTTCCTAAAACAGAGCCGTCGACTGCTCGCGCAACTCAAACACGGCACAGGGTAATGAATTAAGTTAGCAACTGCCGCGAAGCGCGCCTCGTGTCACACTTGCTTGCACCCTCTGCTTTGACCCCACATAAATCTATCCACAACTTACGTTAACCTGATTTTAACTACGTACCTACGTGCTACCTTTATATTTGTAAGCATGTACTCGTAAGTAGGACTTTAGGTATGTAAATAGTAGAGAGTTGAGTATCTAATATGTGTGGAAAATATGTAAGCAGTATGTCTGTACACGAACAGGACTTTATTATTAATGGCTATAAGATAGCAAACGACCATGCAGCTCCACCTATCCGCTGCCGCCTATTACTCCAAATCTATGCATATAAATAGGAATGCTGGAATGTCGTTAAAATGCAACTACATCATCAGCACCGATTTAAGATTTCGTGAGGTCGCCTGCGCACTGTCATCGTAGTATGACAGTGTGCGTGACTGTGCAAACATAAGAGAAACAACAGCCAATACTCACCAAATTTTAGTATCTGTACTCCGTTACGTGGAACAGGCGGAGAGATCGGAAGCTCGTTACTTCCGTTACACGTCATTTACTGTAAGTCCACGTCCACTCGTATTCCGCTCGCAGATTACGAGAACGAACAGAAAACAACAAACAACAACATTGCGCTAACGAGGCTCCTTGAAAGATTATCAATTATACTTACTTCATGGCGATTCAATTGGTCAGAAACCAACAAGTACCTATGTGCTGAACATTTTGTGACCTTGTGAATGTTATAAGATAACATAACATAAACCATACCTAAATTTCCCCAAATGGGTACGCAGAGGTGTGTTATACCCAGTTTTAGCCTGTTTCGGTCCCATATAATTGCCTCACTGGGCCCAACTAGGCAGACAACTAAGAATCTCAACCCAAAACCAATTACTTTGCCTGGGGATCAAACATGGAGCATTCGTGGAGTAGGTATGTTAGTGAACATTTGTAGAGCTTAACGACCTAAATGACGGTTTTAATCTTAGTATAGATCAAGGATGTTTTCTAGATCTTATGAACAAGTTGCATTTGAACCCACTAATTACATGTCAATATCTATCTTGCGTTCTAAGTAAATTGTTTTAAGTAAAATTGATGTTTAACCAGGCTTATCCTGTTATTAACTTATGTTATTAACTTATGTTTAACCAAGTTATCAGAACTTAGCCTGGTTAAGCATCTGGTTAAGATCACGCTGTTCAACAGATCATATAGCTTGCTGATATTACAACAGCTCGACTCGTTATCTTTAGCTACTATCACAGTATTATGTCTTATGGCATCGTACTGTGTGGTAGTGCTACATCTTCCAGATCTTTATTTTAGAAAAACGAGCCAATATACGGCAAATAAAAGCGTGAATCCCTGCGAGCGCTGCATAAGTCTATAAATATTTTAACTGTCCAGTCAATACGAATATATTTATGAAAATATTATGTATGTACGCCCTAAACATAATTTGTTTGTAAAGAAAAATAGTGTAGGTAGGTACCTCACTTTAATACATAAATTAAAGATAAATTAATTGTACCTAGTTCTAGACTAGTAAACTATCAAAATATTTTATGGGAAACTGTGTTCGCTTCTACAATAAAATACCTGAAAATTTAACTTGCCTCGCCGAAAATTATTCATTTTAACTTTAATAATAATATACCTGTATCAAATTATTGAATTGTACATTTTGAAAAGAGTAGCACCGAGTGTTTTGCCGTGTTCTTCTCGGTAGAATCAACTTCGTGAACCGGCGGAAGATAAAAAATTTAATGAATTAAAGTACCTATGTAATGCACAATAATGTTCATACATTGCCTGGACGGCCCAGGTATTCTGAACATTGCCTAGGTAATGTAAGTATATGCATTACAATCTGTATTTTACTACTTTCTGAGTGGCCTGGTTTTTTTTAATGTTAAAAGTACCCATTGCCTAATAAGTACTCGCAGAATTGTCTCAATAGGAATATTCGGGAATAGTCCTACTGAAGTTGGCTCTACGAGGAGACCGAGGAGTGCCACTTAATCCCTCACATTAATTGGGTCATCGAATCTAACCGAACCTAATCGTAATTTTCAAGCCTCAAGCGGTACATTCTTCCGTAGGTACAAAAAAGTAACTACGATTTGATACCTGCATACTCATGCCGGTGCATGCATTATTGATTCTATTTAATTGAACATTCGTATTTCAACTTTAATCACAGTAAAATCATATCACCATACCATGTCTCCTAACTGCGTATCAAAAGATATATACTCACGTGTTTAAATAGATACTTTTTGCAAAAGATGACTGATCAACCCTGACTTCTTACCCGTTACCTACCTTGACTACCTACACTCTGATTTAAAGACATTGAGCACGGTACTTTACTGAACTCTGTATATAAAAGTTGTTTTAAACATTGTTTCGGTGTGTCGCCTCAAGAGGGAATGTGCTCTCTGACCCAAACAACTCTGGCGAATAGAGATTTCCTGTGGACAATGTATTCAAATGATCGTAACAAAATGTTTCCCGAACGCAAAGTAACGTTAGACAACATTGTCACTAGACTGTATGTGACCTCATGAGACATGTTGTAAACATAAATATTTGAGAAATACATATTACATATAACTCATTTAAAATAGTGGGATCTAGAAATAAATCATCCAGCATTGCACAGACTTTACCTACGCCCGTAAAATATGTGAAACCTTTTGTATGCTAATACGATCCCATTGTTCGGAGATTGAATGTTCGAGTTAACACTTATCATGCCAAAGAATGATTCATGACAGATAGGATGGTTATGATTATTTTTTAATTTCATATTTATTAATTTAATAAAAACTAGAGCAGTGTAAATAATCGACCAGTGGTCTTCTAATAGTTCATATTTGAGAGTTATACAAAATGCAATCGATATATTCAAGTTCATCACTCACGCTTTTACATTATAATTAATATTATATTTAATAACATAATAAGTTTACGTTGTTTCTATGGATATATAGGATATGGATAGCAAAAAAACATGCAGCACCATCCATCCACTGCCGTCCATGACAACGGTAACCGGTCTGAACGTGGTAACATATATATCAATGCTCTGAACAAGACTCGGCTGGGGAGTGGGATGGTTTGTCCAGGTAGAAGAATGAGAATATTTGATAATATCAATATTGCTGTTTACCAAATTAACCACCATCTCTCTCCCTCATCTATAATTTGTCAACAAGATATGGTATATTTGTTAAGCCGTCGAAATACCAGCCTATGATTGTGGGTAGCATAAGATTGTTGACCAAGATACGAGTAGATCCTGTCACCATTTCTGCCTTCATCATAAATGGCATTCGATAGCACTTATTAGTTCGGTAAAAGATCTTGGTCTGCATATTGATAGTTCATGTACGGATTTTTCATGTATTCATTTTCAGTTCAGGTTATATTACTCTGGAACTCCCTTCCAGTCCACATACGTAAAGTAGACTGTCAACATATGTATTTTTAGTTTATTGTAATTAAATGGCATATAAAGCGTGCTTCGGAGGGCACGTAAAGCCGTCGGTCCCGGTTGTTTTCAATGTTGGAAACAGTCGTTAAGCCTTGTCGAAGACCTTCGGGTGGCTTGAGAACATTCGACACTGGGTTGGCCACTAACCCCTCCACCAATCCGCATTGGAGCAGCGTGGTGGAGTATGCTCTAGACCTCCCGCAGCTGCGTCTGTGGGGGAGACCCGTGCCCAGCAGTGGGACGTCTATGGGTCGCAGCGAAATGGCATATACCTTTGAAACTGTTACTGTTCTGTTTTACAATACTCAACAGAAAGCAATAGTTCTATATGCCAGAGGCATTCCTTCTGTTATAAATGGTAATGTTTATCCGCCTCAAGCCGCAATCATATCTCTTAGTAAGCAATAGCTTGTAGCTTGTTAACGTTGCTATTTGTTAAGGAATTAGACCGTTTAACAAAGAGAAAGGGTTTCGAAAACGAAAAACTTCTGACAGAGAGATATAAAGTGACTTTGTGTATATAATGAGACTTTGAAGGCACCGTCCCCGTATTTGGCACGTATTATCCTCTAGCTCATAAAGGACACATTCGCAATCCAATTCTTACATTCGTTTCCTATATTCGTTGCTTTATACCATAATATTATACAAATAAAATCAGTAAAATGTGCAATTTACAGCACAAAAAGTATGGCTTCGGAAGCACCATACGACGAACCATATAAACTAGGATATGAATTAAATGTAGATACCTATGGTATCTTTGGTATTTCGATCCATTCTTTAATTAATGGTTTCCACACAGTCGCTACACACAATAATTGGTTTTATCAGACACTCACTCCCGAGAGGGTACATGTATCAATCCGACTTATTTTAAAATTGAAAAAGTTACCCATGGTAACGGTGAACGAAATTCATGAAAAATCCTGCATGCCTGAGAGATTTTCTCGAAGTCATGTCAAGTCTGCCATTACGCACTTGTCTAGTTTAGAGGACCATGGACTTCGGACTTACCATGGTTAGTAAAGCGAAATCTGATCCTGACATTGAGAAAAAAAGAGTTACATTGAAATAGGTATGTCATAGAAATTGTATAGATTAAACCAAATATATTAATTAAAAAGTATTTAAATAAACTAAGCCAAACCGCACAGCTCAGTGACCACTCACCAGCTCGAGGTCAGCGTCAGGGTGCATGCTGCAGCACAATATTCGTTTGCCAAAACTGCTCACAGAACTCAAACACAGCTCAGGATAATAATGAACGAAGTTACCAACTCCAGCGAAGCCGCGTGTGAAATTCGCTTAATAAACGTCGAACACACAAGGTTGCATTAGCACTGATCAAATTGCAGCTCCTTATGGAAGGTGGGGACCCTTCGTACGGTTTCTACATTTTATTTTTTTCATTTTTTATTTTTTCATGAATCAATCACCGGACAGCTTAAATTTATAGTCTATCTATCTGAGATTCATATAAAAAAATGACAGATGATTTCATCTGATGTTGCAACCATAATTAAGATTTAAACTAAATCTGGAATATGTATGAATCTGCCCCAACAACGGGGCACCTATATACAGTGTTGGGGGTACCTTCGTACGCTGTGGGGTAGTTCCGTACGTGCGATTAAAACGACACATATAAATCAAAATTCTTTTATTAGCAATGAAATAAAACACAAAAATAAAGATTTAACTTCCATTATACAAAAATAAAATACTTTTCTTATAGTCAACAAAAATTAAATAGCTTTTCTTATGTAAAACAAAACTTAAATGACTTTTCTTAAAACTAACGAAAATTAAGTTACTTTCCTCTAACAATAAAACATGAAATTGCTTCATTTTATCTTTTCTTTTCATCTTAAATTTAGAATCACATTTTTTAATCTTTGGTGCGGATTAGCACTGCAAAAAGTTGTTGTTAATTAGCAAGATAATAAAATCTATTGAACTGTAAAATTGGATAAATTTACTGGAAATGTGAAAAGTTTTGATGTTCTAGAGGTACAAACTGTTGGAGGCTTAGGATTAGGAAGAATCATTTCAACATCAGATAGATAAACAGTATGAATATTTATCTATATCAAAGATTTGGCATACTCATATGCTAGCTTTCTTGTTTGAATCGTCGTAAGTCCATAATGCATCTTAGAACATTTGATAATATAATCATTTAGCAATTTTTCTTCTTCCATAGAAAAGACTTGGAAACTTGTATATTTAGAGTCAAATGTACGGTTGCTTGACCCTTCAGCAACATTGCTATTCTTGTATTTTTTTACTCGGCTTTCTAATGTCGACAATTTCAAATTGTACTTGTCCGCAGCTTTTATATATGACAATACTCCTTGCATAACATCCTGTATTGCTGACTGCATGGAGTTTTCATCCACAGCTTGTCTACTTGTCTGTTTTGGTATATAAGTCCGCACCATGTTTCTGTGAAAAAATAATAAGAAATAGGTATTAAAATATATATACCTACGGACATCGACGATAGCAAAACACAGGACAAAGTTAATGCAAAAATTAGCAATTAGCTAACTAGCACACTAAATCGTACCTACCCACCAGTTGGGGCACATTCGTACGCGTTCGAACGTGCCCCATCTTGTTCTGTCCGAAAGTACCCCACTAACTAAATAACAACAAAATATAATCTCTTTTAATACTAATAGGAAAACGTCATAAATTAAGTATTGAAAACGTATCTTAAGTATATTTTGCTAGTTACTGATAGAATACTCTACACGAAAACTTATTTTATCTACGGTAACAATAGACAAAAACATTGATCAAAAAATTACTTACCGAGCGCGAAAACACGTTCGTGCCTGTCACTTCACTCTCACCGGTGCGAATGGCGCGATACTGCGTTGACGTAAAGATGGTACTTCGACTCATACACACATGCAAAAGCAAGACCGTACGTTGTTTCGTTCAAGTTTTATTTTGACTGTATGAATGTGCCCCGCGTACGAAGGGTAACGATCTTCCCCTACTGGTGCAAGTACATAACAGTTGAATGGTCTATCTTGTAACTGACTCCCGATCATATTTTATGATGTAAAATAATGTAAATTATAATTACGTAAAAATAAATGTATTTTTGATTTTTTTGTGGAGTGAATTGCATAAATAAAAATATGTATTTCAACACAGTCTACAATCAATTCAATGTTTCGCTGTGATGTGATCAGTGAACTAAATCCAGGTAAAGTGCGATATCGATGCGAAGAAAATTTTAACATGCTTAATAATGTGTACCTACTACATAATAATATCTAAATATTCACCATATTACTTATATACGTTATGAGACGTAACTGGTGAAAAGTGATTAAATAAAGTACTTCAATAATCAAACAGAAGTCGAAACATACCGTTAATCGTCTGTGGTCGACTCAAGGTTGCGAAAAAATTACCGACCTTAAATACTGATTTAGCGTCCATAGCCCAATGGCTCGCGTCGATTCAATGTGATCGAAGTTAAGCAACGAAGGGCGTGGTCGGCTTGTGGATGGGTGACCGCTAGTGGCAAACTTTCGTGGACGCTACCGTGCTTCGGAGGGCACGTAAAGTCGTCGGTCTGGGCTGTTTTTAATGCTGGAAGCAGTCGTTAATCCTTGTCGAAGACCTTCGGTTGGCTTGAGAGCATTCGACACTGGGTTGGCCACTAACCCCTCCACCAATCCGCAGCGTGGTGGAGTATGCTCTTGACCTCTCGCAGCAGTGTTTGTGGGGGAGACCTGTGCCCAGCAGTGGGACGTCTATGGGTCGCAGCGATATCGAGCGATATACTGATGACAGCTTTTAGTGAAAACAGTTACCTAATATCTATCACGAAACGAAAAAAAAGAAAGGGTCGACAAGAGTGGCTCAGAACCACAAACACTGGAGGTTGAAGAGGCCTTTGTCAAGAGGCACACTGTGTAGAGATTTTATTTAAGGAACCTGTAATTTTGTAACTGCATAAACCGTATTATAAGGTTGTTTTTTATTTATTTACTATACGACAAATATATTATCAAAGTATAGATATGACAAAACGCCTGGCGAAAAAATTAGCACTAGGTATTGTTCGCGAGGTCCCTGTAGCTCGGGACCAGAATAGTGCTACGGTAGCCCCTGCCTGTCGTAAAAGGCGACTAAAAGGGGGCTTCTGGGGTCGCGGGCGGTGAGAGTGGGAGCTCGAATCGTCCAACATGTGACCCCGGGAAAGACGACGCTGTTTGTGGCTGTACAGCGTTGTGTAAACCGGGAAGAGCCCGTCTTGGGCGCAGCGCCGGAGGGGACCGGCGCGTTCTACGAGAGATCCCGGAACCCTCCTGTAGCGCCGGAGTAGGCCACCGAGCGGGTTTTAGTGGGTGAAAGTCCCACATAACCCGGCGTCGCTCCCACGACGTCCGGGTACCTTTTCAAGGTTTCCCGCTCGTTAAACAAAAAAAAAAAAAAAAGGTATTGTTCGCGAGAGATATGATTGTCAAATTGGCGTCTTTTTTTGAACGGTTTTATTTTCGTTATAACCGAATTTCATTGTATTTAAATAATTTTTCCAATTATGAACCGTGTGTTATGTTTTAAAATAATGAAACAGTCTGTATAAAAATTCATAATAAATATGATATAAGGCCAATAAGGCCAACATAGGCCGTTTAAGCAACGCTATAAATCAGAATCTTCGGAATCATTGGGCCTACTCATACTTCGAGAACTCGTTAGCCTAGCCCCGCCGGCTCGATGCAACCGCACCTCACATAATAGGAGTCTCTCATTTCCACATTCAAAACTATTATGAACAAAACTTTTCATTTTATTCAACACGACTTCTTGCAAAGAGTAGTCGCACTCTCTCTCAGTTATCTCTTTGCATAGTTCGCTATTTGATTTTTTTAATAGTAAAATTGTCAGTTTTCAGTTTCTACCATCTATTAACATGGTTGTAGTATATGTCACAAATTGATTGTGGCCATAAAAGCCCGGGCTGATTTTTAATATAATTTCGTAACTAAAATTGTCTAATAACATCGAAATAGAGTATTTATTTCGATGTTATTGTGTAACTGTTCGTATTGATTACAAAACAAGATATCTGCAGGCCATTTATTTGACATCGTCATTTGTAAAAAGGGTATACTATTGTTTTTATGCATAGTGAGTTAAAGCGAAAGATCAAACCTCAAAATTCAAACCCTATTTGAACTTAAATTCGAAGTTGGTTTAAAATGATATTTTAAATTCAGACCCCGAGATATTTGAAACAGAAATACGTGAAACGAGTTATTTCGAACTTAAAATAACACCGGAATCTCGCGAATTCAACCGAGATTAATCGCCTCCTCGAGGCCATGGGGTCTTAAAATTAACCTAGTTAAGGAGGAGCTGTAAATTGTTAATGCTATTTAGTTACGTAATTTAGCTCGTCATGTTCATGAAGTATTAAGACATGTATGGTCGCTCACGCGTGCTTTAAGTGGAGTCAAGATACGAGTAACTTTTCATGAGATTATTTATTCTGCTTTCAGGTGAAAATCTCAAGCCTTCAAACTACATTTCATGGTGCTTTTGTTACCTTAATACAGCTGTGGGAGCCCAGAAGTTAATATTAAGGCCTCTCAATCGAGAATCAAACCCAGATTGGGTTCAACCCCAAGGCAGGAATGACTTGAAGTAACGAGTATTTCGAATTATTAATTGGAATTTAATCTTGATAGTGTGATGAACGAGGCTACGTAGGAGGTATGTTTTGTCAGTAAAATTATGTAATTTTGTCAGTTAGGAAAAAGAGGATATTTTATAAAGATTACATTTAAACATTTAAATACGGAGTTAACATAATAATATCCTTCTATAAGAGGCATCCGACAGTTAAGTTATGAGTGTATACTTGATTACCATAAGAAGAACCTCTCAACTATTAAACTCCTACAGATAATAGGTACGAGTATATTATTATCGTACCTAGATTGGACTATTGTGTAATAACTTGTTATAAATGGATTACGTTTCAAGTTTCTCTTTGGTCTCTGAGAGCAACCGTGTTATCTATTGTGAAGGTTATAGTCTGAGCTCCATCTGTAAAAAAGTCTTCAAATAACGATTTTTGTCGGACTCACCCCTGCCATACAAAATATTAGTATGCATGTTTTCCTAAACACAAAAAGTGTTGTAGTAAATTCCGAGTTGTTTATACTCCTTGTAGTTCCGTAGTTTTTTACTCCATTTTTACAATTTTAGGTTCATTAAAAAGCTGATAAAAGCAGCAATACGCTTTAATTTAAGCTACATTTCCTTATGCTACATTTCATCTGATGGTTACCGAGTTATTTACATAGTAAAACAGTGTTATTTTTGAAAATGTTGTTTTTAGTTAATTCGATAAATGTAGAATAAATGTAGAACGTCTAATAATGTGCATTAAATCTTCTTACATTTGACACCTAATTAAGTTAAATTAGTCTATCTGGTAATACCGCTCATTATATAGGTCCGGCCGCCATCTTTGTTGCGTCAGAACATTTAGGAATATACTACCGCACTATTTGTGTTTATGAAAACATGCCGAGTAAGTACATACCACTAATTCGTATGAGTCCCACGGAAGTTAACAAAATGTTCCTTGGAGGCTGTACTATTAAGGGATTTAAACATAAGTAACTACCGCAAACACCGATGTATACTAAAGCCTACGTGCGTATATTATATACACTATCAGACCGCATAATAAATATAAAGTCTCGTTTAGTTAGTGGTCGCATGCGATACCTACTGCTATGCTAGATGTCCTGGGTTAGATCCCGACCGGTGTATAGCAATAGGCTGACCACTTATTACATTGGATCTAAACATAACTGGTGAAAATTGGGTGTAAATAACATGTTGTGTCATGTCAGGTATGTTGTTATGTTAAAATCAACCAGCAAATATTTTATCACCATGTTGTTTGTTGCATATTTATTTCACAAATAATATTTTTAGTCTGGTCATGGTTATGTATTTGTTTTATGTGTTCATTATATATAAACGACAAAGTAAATGTGCAACGTAATAACCTTAACTTTTTTGTGGTTAAAATAAATTATTACCTTTTACCTTTTATGTGGGTTAAAAATAAATCCCGGCTTCGCATTGTTACCTTTATTCAACATATCGAATTCGCTTACAGCTGATTGACAGTAAATTTGTTCTAGATGGAAAACATTGAGGAAAACCTTGCAAGCCTGGACCGTACGTACGAGTATCGTTTACCGTCGCGTTGCGAACGATTTGGCTCGCTCATGCATCAATGATAACAAATAAGTATTTGCTTCAATTTTCTATACCTATATTATTATATTTTGGTAACTTCGTAAAGTTTCTTAGTATCTATTCGTTTGCCATCCAACCGAAACTGTGATTTTTTGTACATCCTACATAGGTACAAAACCAACCCATAAAATCTTGTCAAAATAATTTTAATCTTGAGGACTATGTTGGTTGGTCTAGAAAAGTGTATCCGGAAACCACACCATTCCAATCAGAACGAAATTGCTACATAAAAACAATGCAGAATTGGTAGGTACCTGTAGTAGGCACCAATTTTGGTACCACTGCAAAACCTACCGTTCCTACCGGCCTACCTACTACTTTATAGAAATACAAATAGAAAAACGTTGATTTTGACAAAATGCAAGGTATACAAAATATTAAAGAAAATACATTTACCTACAACATTACTTCCATCCACCAGCCTTTTGGAAGTCCACTGCTGGTTATAAACCGTGGCCCTCCGTTAAGTAAAATACATTGTGATATCGAATACCTGATGTAGATTTATTAAGGTAGTGAATGCACGTTATCACCAAGGTTCAGATCCCTGTGGCCCCAATCTCCGCTTGATGTCACTTAATTTGTAGTCGAATATGATCTCGCTACACGCCCCAATTTATTTACGAGACTAGCGGACGCTCGCAGCTTCGCTCGCGTAGAATTAGACATAACAATTGTTTCGTTTACACTTAGTTTCCACCCTCCTCAAAGACTACCGAAAATAAGCTTCAATCCTGGGGAAATCACTAGGATAAAAAGTGTTTAGTATTTCTATTCATTCAACTGTAAACATTTAATGTTAATGCAAATATCAGGCAATTCTATTGAAACTTAAGAAATATTCAAACAAATTTCCATCCCTTATCCCAAGGGGTATCATTATTTTCCGGGAATGCCTATAATGTTAACACAAAGTATAGGTATTACCTACGTTGGTAAAAATCCGCTAATAGGCTTTCATGTAATGTCTTAACAATAATAATTACCTTCACTTTAGTAATAAATTTTCTCCCATTTTTAACCTTTTGTCGATTTTAAAATACAAAAACTCTGAATCGGTATTGAACATACATTGATGTATCATCATCATCATCACAACCCTTTCTTTGTCCCACTGTTGGGCACGGGTCTCCTCTCAGAACAGGAGGGATTAGGCCTTAGTCTACCACGCTGGCCAAGTGCTGATTGGCAGACTTCACATGCCTTCGAGAACATTATGATGAACTCTCAGGTATGCAGGTTTCCTCACGATGTGTCCTTCACCGTTACAGCAAGTGACATTTAATTTCTTAAATCGAACATAACTTAGAAAAGTCATTGGTGCGTGCCGCTGGGGTTTGAACCCGGACCGCTCGAGTGAGAGGCGAGTTCGATAGCCAATGGGCTGTCACCGGATTTAATACATTGATGTAGGGAGAGCGGGGCTACAATTAACAGAGGTAAGTATTAACAAGCTAGAGTATTAGCTAGCTCTAGAACTATACCTAACCTACTACTTGTCCAGTGCGTGACTTAATTTGTCAATTAGATCGCGCCGCATGGCACATAACAGTACCGGTCAGCTGGGACCCGCGCGTCATTTGAGTGATTTGTGTTCCGGTCGATATTTTTAAGCAGGCAACGATCATTTTACAGTTCACGATTTTTTGATAAGCACATGAATTATAAAGTGTAATGATTACATTTTTTGTTTCCTTAGTAGTATATTTTATACTAAACAATTCTACGTTTAATATTTGACACAACTATTGATCAGTATTTTATTACGTTATTTATATATTAAAACCAGCTGACCCGGCAAACGTTGTTTTGCCATATAAATAATTTTTGGTTGATCGTAGAGGGTTGAAAATTCAGGGTTGTATGTATTTTCTAATGTTGTATCATAAAAAAATACAAAAATAAAAATGTATCTCTAACAATTAAAAAAAAAAAAATTGGGATGGACTATCCTTAACATTTAGGGGGATGAAAAATAGATGTTAGTCGATTCTCAGACCTACTGAATACGCATATAAAATTTGGTAAAAATCGGTAAAGCCGTTTCGGAGGAGTACTGCAACAAACATTGTGACACGGAAATTTTATATATTAGATGTACCTTTGGGGCTATATATTAACACATCAGAGGGGCAAGTATTAACGTGTTAATACCTACCCCGGATTAGAGAAATGTATATAGAGAGATGTATCAAAGGTGATATCACATCATTCTGTTGTTTATATTGTAAATCAGATGATGATAGTTAATAAAAAAATGATGACGTACATATATTTATTTTTCTTTATATCAGTCAGCATAACAATGTTTTTTTTAATAAATTTTAAATTAAATTTTAATTTTAATTTTTTTTTAATTTGTTTTTTGAAGTGAAAACTTCTTTAGCGGCGTTGAGCACTTTTTCTGTAATGGGTATAAAATCTTAAACTCGCGTCAGGACACGTGACCTGATCGAAAAAGCGTAAGACGGATGGAGAGTAGACAGCTATCCCCTCTCTACGGCGCGGCGAAAATGTATGCCTGGGCCTACTGTTTCGTTTAGGCAGGAAAAAGTCGTTGAAATTATGGATGAAAGTTGATTTTTCGGAGAGATAAACTTTTTAATGTAAAATAATTGCAATAGTTTTAAAGTGTTAAATTTTTAATGTAATATAAATTGTCATGTTTGTGTACGATAGCGCAATAAATGAATATTGTATTCTACCACATAAATGATAGTACTTTTATACTGATAAAGCAATTGGTGCAAAATTATTCCCTAACCATTCCAAAATATCAAACATGCTCAACGTTAATAATCAAGTTTTCACTTCTGCCGGCACTCCCGGAGTGCAACCCGTCTTTTTTTTCTGTTAATACCTGCCCCACACCTGTTAATTCTAGCCCCAAATGTGAGGTAACAATTAACAACTGCCATTTTTAAGAAAAAGCGTTCTATCTACGGCATCGTTTCTATTATGTTTGTTTTGAAATAATTACATAATAGGTACCTGTATTATTCAAGCATCATGTATCCTAAAAAGTCTAAATGTTGAATAATTGCTAAGCTACAACTAAAAATATATTTTTTGTTAATTGTAGCCCCGGTCTCCCCCCCTATCATTAGTATTAAAACCAGGAAAATCACACCCAGTAACGCCTCTTGAAAAATTAAAATTATCTGTAGTTGATTATTTTTTTAATCTTTAACTTACTAAATACAGAATACGAAGAAACACATATTCGATTAATTTAAATAACGAACATTTGCTCATCCAGGAGAACCTCTTCCCTTTTCGGGATTAGTAAAAAAAGATCCGTTTCCGGTATTTAGTGCATGTTTGTAGGTATTTGTAACAAGTTTCATTAAAATCGGTTCTATAGTTTTTGATTCCATCGCGCACATATTTTCGGAATATGTACCCCTGATAGTTTTTTTAAAGACATTCAGTGTACAGACGCGGATTCGCTAGTTTTATTATACTCGTATGTATAGATAACATAGTTCAATTCACACGCTCATAAATATAAAATCACCCATCTGTTTTATCTGTTAAAATGAACACCTATCTGTAGAAATGCATTTTGTTTCTGTATTTTGTATAAAAAGCTTAATTTTACGACCAGACTTTATTATTAAATCAGAATATTAATACGTGAAGCAAAAACTTTGAATCCTTTTTACGAAAATTACATGGACGGAGGTGTATTTAATTTAGGGAAATACAAGCGTTATTTTATATGGAGAAGAAGTGCAGAAAACATTTTTATATAATATATAATATGCATTAGAAATACAGCACTACATACATTGGTTTGACATACAACATATTTAACTGTTTGCTACCTGGATACTTTGATGATTGGTTTAGATTAAGTCTACTGAATGCCTACTCAGTAGAGTAGTACCTACTTGTGTAGGTATTTATTTTTGTATTGTACCTAGTTGTTTGAGTATGATTAGATACTATAGCCTACTAATATTATAAATGTGAAAGTTTGGATGTTTGGATATTTGTTATCTAGTATCTGTGATAAGCAGTACCTATAGATTCCTCATCTCATAATAAACAACGAATGTTTTATTATTTATCTGCGAAATTGATCGTGGTCATAAAGAGCGGGTAGATTTATGGGGTGATTTTATAACAGCGATGTCCATATAAAGTCCCATTTCGACGATTCTCTCATGAATCGGCGTCAGTCAGTATAGAAATGACCTGTAACGTACAGCGTGTTCCAATTGTTCGTAATATACTCATAAAATGTTTGTGAAAGCACATCTGCAGTGAACGGTTGCATTTTTATGGATTCACATACGCTTTTTCAAGGCTACAATGGACGAACAGTATTGTACATTCAATAAACTATAATATATTGTTTGATATGAAATTTTGCCTTGATAAACCGGGACAGATAACGCCTTTTGGTTACTTGATAAAGATAAATTTCCTGAATATTCATTTTAGTATTTAGTAAATAAATATTTAATTCGGTAATGATTACTTTACTCAACTCTCCCTACCTATATATATTGTACCCTAGTATGAAATTTAACTTAATAATATCATAGAAAATAGTATTTAAAGATGATTTTTTATACATTATTAATGTATTTAGGGAAGGTGTGGTCGTATTTTAAAATATAAGTAATACTTTTAAATTGTAATTGAATTTAAAAGTTTAATTACGAAGACATTAATTACATTATAAACAGATTTGGCAACTAAGCTTATCTCAATAATTTTTGCTCTAGAGTTGTGGTATTAATTACATAGCAATGAAAACCAAAACATTGTCCAGGATCCACGCCCTAGCCACAATATAGAGTAATAAATTATGTCAGTACCTAACTACTGCGGTACTTGGCCCATCTCGCGTCAGCCTTCCTTACCTCTGACCTTTACATAAATCTATGACAGACATTTACATATCTTACAAAGCAGTACGTTTTGACTAACCTCTATAATCATTGTTGTACCATAGAACACGTATATACTACCTACTGTAGTTTAATGCAATGCTAACGCTAAAACTAAACAACAACCGATTTCAGAGATTCAAAAGTATATGTTGTGACAGTTACAGCATTTTTGTTGAAACAAATTGAACGAAACAGAAAAAATAAACATCGATAGCGCGCTAACGAGGCGCGTTACACGATAACTATCAATTACGGACATGTCGATTGAATGATTGGTCAGAATGCGAAGCTGATTGAGAGTCCGTCAAACGCAAAATTGAATGAGCTCTGAAAACGTTTAGCCCAGAATGTTTCGCCAACTCGAGGCAGCAGGCCACATACACAAACTTCTTTAAAAAAAAAGTGTGTGCGTGTAACCTTTTCGCTCGATTGAAGTAAAACTTATTATAACTTATTGTTAATTTTATTATTTACTATGTAACAGCATGTAAACAGCAAGCGCACCGTAAATAGGTTCTACCACCAAAAAGTGTCAGAACTTTAATTTTTTCTGTCTAGCCCCCTTTCGCAACACGCAATAAGGAACTTCGTTTCAAAAGTAAAAAGTAAATTAATATGTAGTTCAAAAATAAGCGTCACATTCGTCAAAAAAAAGTACTCGTTTGATTAAAATAAATTAATAAGAAAATAATCAGAATCAAAAATCTGAGTTACTCCCTAGTCGCGCTTAGAGAAGTTTTACTTCAAAAAGTTAAAAAACATTATCAACCAAAAATTTTACAAATTTTTAATTTAAACATTACACGAAACTGGGCTATAAAGCTGAGGTGTGACAGTAAGCTTGATTTGATACAAGCACAACAATACGTAGTTACAAGCTGTGCAAGTAGAACAAACTTTATGTACATTTCACACAATGCATAAAATTGACACGAGACAGAACGAACGCGCAGCTGAGCCCGTTGACACCAAGTTGTTTGGTACTGTTCGCTGTCCGACGCGCGCTCGCTTTAACGTATGCGAACGATAACTTCCAGCTTCCGAACAGTTAATAGAACAATTGTATCTGCCTCTCACTGTCGCGAGGAGTGCGCCGGGAACTTCCTCTGCCAACTTCTAATGCCAAACAATTCAACGTTGCGGATTACTGACTTATTAATTTTAAATACTTGTGTCACTGAACTTCCTTAGAAAGTTTTCAAATTGAAAATGCGCCTTATTTGAGGTATGATACGAAAATACTTATACTCAAATTATTGGTTTAAGATATCCCTTTTCTTAATAGTCATGAATACTAGATGATTGTTATTTCTATATTTATTATTGTTTGCTTAGGTGGTAGAGCCTGTATAAAGGTTTTGTATACAGATCTCCCAGGGCACTACCACCGCACGCCACGGTACCTAGTACCTTTTCTACATGCGTGATAATGTTTTTAAAGCAATTGTGTTATTATTCTGTGGTTCCGGCTGGAGAGGTGTGATTTCCAGTTAAAATTATCCATAGGCGAACATTAGTCCTCCAAGGTAGCAACCAATGAACGAATGGAATGAGACTCTTATTCCTATAACGAAAGTAAATAACGAATGTCGACTAAAATTGGTAATTGATAACTGGACTAACTCTCCCATTCCATTTCTCAGACCTGTTCCAAGTTTGTCACATGTGTCATGGGCGGATGAATACTATTGTATGTTCGTTTACAATCTTATATCTATAAGAAACATTGATCATTTCATGTACAAAACAAAGTGAAATACGGTCCGATGTGGGTCCGATCTAAAGGGCCATCCGTTCCGGCAGGCGCAGCACGTCGTCGGAATGGCGGGTAATTGAAACTTTATATTTCAGCGCACTTTATCTGACCGACGAACCTGGAACCTCTCTGCCGGAAAATCCTTACTCGAAATAAAATAAAAATCGAACGTATTCTTTCAATACGTTTTACATCTGGAATACGGTTTGCGCTGCGATTTGCCAACGCTTTTACTCCGGATTTTTAAGAAAATTCTAAATACACACAATATATTTTATTTATTTAAGTATACTGTCTGGCAGCTTATCTTGGGGTTGGGACAGAAGGAAGGCGCTCCTTCAGTTGCTGTTAAATTAAGAATGATTCATACTCTGTTACTCTTACTCGAATTTAAGGAAAAACATAAGCATAGGTCTATGGGACTGTCAGTAATTTGTCGGTGTTGGTAATAGTCCAGTTAGTATTTGTTTCTAGGAGTCTCGTTCCGAAGATCTCAAGTGTCTTGGGTGCCGTCGGGGTGGTTGTCCCGGTTACAATTTTATAGGCGATCATTTTATAATCCTCAAAGTTAGCAACGCATCTGTGATATTGAAAATCAGGTCATGAGCGTCATTCATAATTGAAATTACCGTCTTACTTACGTGTGGTTTAAGTCGGAAATAGGCCGACTAGTCTTATATGTATACCTTAATATCTATATATATAAAAGGAGAAGGTGACTGACTGACTGACTGACTGACATATCAACGCAGGGCCTAAACTATAAGGGCTAGAAACTTGAAATTTTGCACAGGGGTTCCTTTTATAACGTAGGGGAGCACTAAGAAAGGATTTTTGAAAATTCACCCCCTAAGGGGGTAAAACGGGGGTGCAAAGTTAGTATGAAACTTTGCCGTTTTTGATGTTATTCGAATGAAATTCAGTACCTACCTATGAAGGTTTTTTATTGAGTTTCGAAAATCATCTCTTAAGGGGGTAAAAGGGGGGTGCAAAATTAGTGGGTATAAAAGTTTTTCGTATATACGTACATTATTTCAATGAAATTTTGTATTTAGGTTATGTTACGTCTAATTCCACGCGAGCGAAGCTGCGGGCGTCCACTAGTTAATAATAAATGTACCAAAAGTCTTACCTAATGTTAAAATCTGCGCCACCTTAACAGTAAAACTATTGTAATCACTTCAAAAGAAATTATCATAGTATGAACAATGTCAATTTATGTAACTTTCTCACTATACTTGTACAGCGCTATAAACACTTGTGTCGCTACGTTACCGGCACGCGCAGCACGAGAATTAATGAGAGGCGAGCTACTCTGAAAATAGCCGTGAACCTGGAAAGGACTCATTCAGTCGGATTCATTTATGATACCGGTTCAATTTGAACCAGTATGTATGAGAATTATCGTAGCTCGATGCATTGCCTTGGTTGTGTGCATTGTAAGGGCACTTCTTAATGCCCAGTCTTCAATGGATACTGTCCATCTCTATGGATCCATTTTGTATGCAAATAAAGGTGGACCGAACAACATTTTAGTCTGCAATAGCCGTGCTGAGCCCGACCGACCCGTCTAATGGACTCTTCGGACCTTCCCTCGCCTACACTAAATTCGTATAGTTCAGTTACAACAGATTATTGTTTTACCTTCACTTAATTTAGAACGCAAATTTATCCATAAAAAATACATTGAGGAAAATAACTGCTTGTTAGTCCTGGGTTCGAATCCCGGCAAGGCAGACAGATACATAAGTCAGGTTGAGTATCTCTGCAATCTGAACACGACCGAGAATTGGTGCAGATTTTTAGTCGCTCTATTGCTGCACCGATCTATCAATCAATACTACTTAAAACTTCAAATTATTGTAAAGGCTCCGTAATACTTTGAACGATACACATCGAAGGATACACAGAATGAACAGAGAATCGCTAGCTTAGCAATTGCGCTTGTGACCACTAGACCAACGTAGTCATTTGATACATGACATGAGAATATAATAACGATATTAAAATATCGATAAAACCGACTTCAAACTCAGAAATTCGTTTGTGGGCACAGGTTCCCCCCACAGTCACAGTTGAAAGAGGTCTAAAGCATACTCCACCACACTGCTCCAATGCGGATTGATTCCTTTATTCACGACATAATTTCTCAGTCAGACCGGCAGTTTATTTCCTATCAACATAAAAGTTGGCCTGACTGACTTCAATTAATATTTTTTGATGTATATTTTGTTCTTGAAATTTTTAGAGGACCTATTCTGTAATTAAAAGTAGAACTATGTACTATGTTATGTACATTGCTACCTTTATTATGCTTGATTACTACTCTTAGGTAGAGCTTTTTCATGAAATTTATATAGATTTATGTTCTACCAAACACAAATAGAATCATCAAAATCGGTTAATTAACAATAAAGTAATCGCTGTTATATTTACATTTAAAAAATAATACTATCTAACATAGAACCCGTAATTTTTACAAGTCAGTTAATTAAAAAAATACTTTGCATTGTTTTTAAATTAAATAAATACATATCTATAAAATAATGACTGTCTGTCTAGTCATGAAGTAAATCAAATAGGATAAGACATAGGTACGTATTCACCGTGACCTGAAGCAAAGTTTGCAAACATCAGCATGAAACTCGTTAGCGAGCGGCGTCAACTCCATACTGTATAATAGTTCTTATTTCAATTTATCTCTTTTAAAGTATATTTTGTATGGAAACACGTATTTTTATCGAAGCCGTCTGGTTTACGTGACGAACATAATAGTAAACTTCCAGGCGTAATTAATGTAAAATTGAGTAGGATATACGTGGTGGAGTATGTTTGTCTGTGGGGGAGACCCAAGCCCAGCAGTGGGACGTCTATGGGTCGCAACGAGTAGGATACAAGTCATACGAAACCTAGGTGCGAGTATAGCACGGGCCCGGCCAAAGTTAAAACATTTTTTCAGAGATCAGAAGAATGCGTAACATCCGATGGTTGACGATGATTCTTTTACTTACCAGCATAGTAAAGTACAGTCACAACCAGACGCACTTATCAATTTCATTGACATGACCTCTAAATTGGTGTATCTAAAACATTAATGATCATATCTGGTTTCCGTTAAAAATAGGTGCTTGAAACTAATTAGCATGAAATTTTAATACGTTAAAAACAACATAATTAATACGTCCGTAGCCTACATTGGGTGTGATAATACACACCCAATGTGTGTATTCACTTCCACTAAGAATAATTAATTTTATAAACTTATAATAATAACAATATAACTCATAAAATAGGTCCTTCAAGGGACTCGACGGTATTTATCCAAGGAATTAGGGCAAATAATAAAAGCCGGATTACTAACTTACCCAGATATCTGGCGGACTTACTAATAAAGTTTACTTATTGTATTATTAACTTGATTGTTGGAACAGACAAAACTTTTAGACTTCAGAAATAACAAATGTTTTTATATTATGTTACTCTCTGTTTAAATTAGGTGACATGATCTTGATTTTCATACTTTTGCAGAGCAAGCGAATCGAAGTCGGTAGCTTGTTACGGAGTTAAATTAATGTTTCATTTCTATAACAAACAATAAAAACTGTATACTTATACTAATTAAAAAACTATGCTGCAATGCCTGCAACCCATTGATGTCCCAGTGTTGGGTACGAGTCTCTCCCGTAGCTGTGGCTAGGTCTAGAGCATTCTCCATAACCCTGCTCCTATGCGGATTGGTGAAGGGATTAGAGGCCATGGCTCAGCGATTGTTTTACAATTGAGAGCAACCGGGCCCGACGGCTAAACGAAGTACCCATGAAAGTTTGCCACTAGCTGTCATCCATCTATATACCGATCGCGAGACATTGGGCTATTGCCGCTTATACTAAATATTAAGTAAAAAATATAATTAGGATGCGAATCACAAAGAGCGGAAGGGAGAGGAGTGACCGTAAACACATTATTCATACGAGACCAGGCGGAGGCCTCGGACTGACTTCAGAGGACACAGTTTTTGGTTAGCTCACACCGAGACGCGACGCGAACCTGAACCGAATAGGACACGATGATGAATGACTGCGCAGTGCTATTGCTGCTAGTTATTATGATGTATATATTTATATAATAATATATACTAGCTGACTATCCAAAAAATCGTTTATAACTTATAGGCCAGTCATTAAAGCCTCAAACCCCTAAGAAATTAGTAACTCGCTAAAATTTTGAGGATTTGTTAAGGAAGGTAAAATAACTTACCGTGTGATTTTGCAGCGTTCTGGGGTGTACGGAAAGGGGTGAAAAAAGATTTTTGTTAATAACATTGCCAAAAAAATTTGTAACACGCTGCAAATTTAGAATTATGTTGTTCTTACCATTTTGTAACATGTATTAAATTTGCAGCGTTTTGCACCATACGGAACATTGTTTATTATTAAAAAACAATGAAATTTGTTAGTAAAAAGGGTAAAGAAATTAGTAAGTTCCGTTTGTTGCAAAACGCTGCAAATTTAGTAGTTGCTATAAAATGCTGTAAACAGGGTATTTACAAATTTACAGCCAGTTACTAATTTTTTTTACCCCCTAATAAAAACAAATTTAATTGTTTTTTAATATTAAACAATGTTCCGTATGTTGCAAAACGCTGCAAATTTAATAAATGTTATAAAACGGTAAGAAC
Organism: Carterocephalus palaemon; assembly: GCA_944567765.1. Classification (NCBI taxonomy): domain Eukaryota; kingdom Metazoa; phylum Arthropoda; class Insecta; order Lepidoptera; family Hesperiidae; genus Carterocephalus; species Carterocephalus palaemon. The sequence goes on from OX155642.1 coordinate 7,309,591, forward strand.
AACCTAATTCCAAATTTGCAGCGTGTTACTAATTTCTTTACCCTTGTTATTAACAAATTTAATTGCTTTTTAATAATAAACAATGTTCCGTATGTTGCAAAACGCTGCAAATTTAATACATGTTACAAAATGGTAAGAACAACATAATTCTGCGTGTTACTAATTTTTTTGGGAATGTTATTGACAAAAAAAACTTTTTTCACCCCTTTTCAACCCTTTCCGTACACCCCAGAACGCTGCAAAATCACACGGTAAGTTATTTTACCTTCCTTAACAAACCCTCAAAATTTCAGCGAGTTACTAATTTCTTAGGGGTTTGAGGCTTTAATGACTGGCCTATTACATCAATTTGGTATGTTATTTTATACATAAAACAAATACACAAATAGAAAACTATCTTTTCTGGTGAGCTAACATTCTTTTAGTTCCTAGAAGTAGAAGAAATAACTTATTTCTGAAATTAAGCTTGTCAGTTCAGTGCTTCTTTGTTCGATATTGTTTCTAACTTTAACAATATTATAAGATAAAGAAAATTGAATAACTGGCGTAAGTACCTACCTACATTCGCGATATAATATTATGTAGAATACCTTCAAAGTTTTGCAGACGAAGTGAAATATTTTGCTAAACCAGCTTAAATGAATGATTTATTCAATTTAGTTTAGCATTATATCTCTTTTATTTTAGTAGTTTGTAGTTACCTTGACTTTCGTTATGCGTGTCCAATCACTTATAGTGATGTAAATTTTTTGACTTTGACTTTTGAAGTAATTATATTTAAAATAACAGAGTAATTACTCATAATGGCTGAGAAATCGCACACCCTCGGACTACGATTGTGACACGTATAGTAGGAGTGAACGTGTATGTACTCGTAGGTAGGTACGTCCTTTTGTATAAGTCTAAATTTATTTATAAATACGCTCATATATATGCCGAAAATAAGAATCCATGGAAAAATATCTTCCCTAACAAAGAGTATCTACACTAACAAAATCCGCCTTGCAGGTGTCGCCGGAACAATGCAATTGTGCAACAAATCGCTTTTCCGAATAGGTGCGCGTCTGTCTTCGTCGACGGAGAGCTAACTGGGAGTACAAACGAATCTCGGTACTATCTCAATCTACATGAAAACAGGTGATTACGGATTGACTGTATTATGTACGAGTACATATCTAGCAAAAGACACTAAATGACGCCCGCAGCTTCGCTCGCGTTAGACATTAAGGTATTATTGGACATACTCTACCCAGCGACATCTAAGGGAACCTGAGCTGATCTGAGCTTTGAAAATACAAAAGTTGAAAAAGATAAAAAGTATTATCCAGGCATAACGTGAAAACCTATTGACGTTATTATATGCCATATTATTCGGGGTAACATGAAGTTATGTTGAGAAAATAAGGAAGGTTATAGCATAAATAACTTTCCTTATTTTCTGAATTATTTTCAAAACTAGGTAGAATTTATCCAGTAATCCTATAAGGAGGATAGGTTACAAATGTAAACCAAGCAGCCAGCCACATTGTCTAATTCCACGCGTGCGAAGCTGCGGGCGTCCTCAAGTCAAACATAGTTTTCGCCATTTTCCGTCACTGTGACAGACGTAACTGAATTTCAATAAGGAGTTGGAATGCCAGAATATTTTACTTATTGCATAAACCTATTGAAAAACTGATTGACAGCCGAACTCAGTAACGGATACGTATCACCGTAGGCATTCCGTGATGTTTTTATCTTTTATGATTTTTCTCATAATCTTTGCGGCGCCGAGTCGGTGTCCTATATCTGGACAGTAAAAATGTCCTAATCAACCTTGTTCACCAATTGATTTGATGGTCGACGAACACGTAGGCGCATAGATAAAATTGTGTCATCTCATATGGCCACACCCATTGATATATTATGTTACCTACCACCTATAAACCCAATAAATCCATAAAACCCGCTACAGTTACTTAACTACAGTTGTTCACGACAAAAGAAAATACAAAATAACGATTTACATTAACATTTGTTTTATTCTCTGCCACTAATATAATAACCACCAAACAATAGGTACACGTATTTCAATCTTGGTAAAATCAACAAGAATTTGCATACAAAAAGCGCTATCTGTTTTGCATAAATCGATTGGCGTATCTTCCTTCAAAAAGCTGGCTTTTTCCTCTCCAACTTCAAAGCTAACTTTATTTGTAAACTAAGTAGACGTCTAGTGTGTATTATCAAATGTAAGTTACGGTGAACAAGTATTATTTATTGAGTGTATTACTCAATCAGGGCATAATAATTACAGAAAAGCGCTAGGTATATTAAAATTTTAGTGGATTATAGCAATAATATCTCATTTGAATATGTATATAAGTACATTTTTCCGCCGTGTGATGACCCATCCTACACTAGGCCTCTTATGGGTCGCGAGGGGTTCATCTATGAAAGTGTTTTAAACTTATGAAAAAGTATAAAGAGAAAATTCAAAATAATTAGTAAACGTTAAAAATACGTTTCACCGAATCCCACGAGGTACCTAAAGCGGAACAATGCAATTCCGAAACAAATCGCGTCGCTCGGTAACTGCACGTCTGTCTCGGCCTTTCCGCCGACGGGAAACTAATGTCCTGATACTGAGCTACAAATCCATATGTCACTAGTAGTTTATACATTGAAGAATAAAGACATTTCCGCATTTCCGGCACATCATTGAATACTTGCTCTGGAGCTCGGCATCTACAATAACCTGCTACCGTAAAAAAATAATTCAACTTTGTAGTGACAGACAGACCACTAGACCAACGAGGTTATTTTATACATGACATGAGAATAAAACCACACCACCACCACAACCCTTTCTTTATCCCACTGTTGGGCACGGATCTCCTATCAGAATGAGAGGTGAAGTATGAGTGGCTTAGTTCACCACGCTGGCCAAGTGCGAATTGGCAGACTTCACATGCGTTCGAGAACATTTTGAAGAATTCTCAGTCATGCAAGTTTCCTCACGATGTGTCCTTTACCTTTACAAGTAACTTTTAATTTCTTAAACACAGAATAAAATAAATAGGTAATAAAATCTTTAATACGAGATTGAAATAACAATAATAAATATCAAAAACCCGACTTCAAAACTAAAACGTCTAGAAATAAAAGTAATTTTTTTGTGGGCACAGTCACAGTTGAGAGAGATCCAATGCAAACTCATGTTAAGTAAATAATTAATTAGTTGACTTCGCTTTACATACAACTTTACTGCCATTTTTTAACCCTTTGTGGATTGAATATACGAAAACGCTGAGTAGGTATATATTGGAGAACATACATTGGTGTGTCATTCGTCTTAAATCCAGGACAAAAATACGCCTAATTGAAAAATTTAAATTATCTACAGTTATTTAATTTCTTTTTCTTTATAATTATACAAAATACAGAAAAACGGAGAATCAAAGTACCTATTCTATTAATGCACGGATGCATGTTTGTACAAAGTTTCATTAAAATTGATTCGGTATTTTTGGATTATATCGCGCACATTGGGGCACACAAACTGACAGACAGACAGGCAGGTAAAACATTTGAAAGAATAAAATAAATTAATAGTTTAAAAAAACTAAAAAACGATCCTTGGAAGATGGTTAAATTCGCTCTCTAAGATTCCCTTACATTGTGAGTTACATACAAGTGGACCTAATAAAAGCATGTTAAAAAGGGAAAATGTTTTGATTTCTTATCATCCCCTGATATGATTTTTGAATGTACAGACGTGAACTCGTTAGAGTTTTATTATATGTATAGATCGATTATCACACTTAATACAGTTGCTTCAATGGGAACTTTGTCATAGAGTAATTACCTACTCGCTTGAGTTTAGAGTAGGTAATATCAAGATCTGAGTCATTTCTAGTTAAGAGGCTGCTCAGCAAAGGAGCTTTCAGGTTTTCTCTGAATAGATGGTCGGACGAACGCCGCTTGAGATAAGCTCCTAAGCACACCAATCGCTACGGGATGTTACAATATTTAACAATAAATTCAAATATCTCTGGTATAATAACTTTCTTTTTAGGAGAAGTTATTAATTATAGATAAATAAAGATAATGATTTTTACAATTACGATTTACGTTGAACGGGCGCAGTCGGTTTGTGGATGGGTGACCGCTAGTGGCAAAAAGTTTTATGGGCGCTACCGTGCTTCGGAGGGCACGTAAACCAGTCTTTTCCCGGTTGTTTTCAATGCTGGAAACAGTCGTTAAGCCTTGTCGAAGACCTTCGGGTGGCTTGAGAACATTCGACACTGGGTTGGCCACTAACCCCTCCACCAATCCGCATTGGAGCAGCGTGGTGGAGTATGCTCTAGACCTCCCGTAGCAGTGTCTGTGGGGGAGACCCGTGCCCAGCAGTGGGACGTCTATGGGTCGCAGCGAAATAAATGCAATTTCCTTGCGAGTTCACAGTGTTTAAGCGATTATTTATAAATATATGTATTGTTATTTATAATATTTTTACCGACATTTCAATCTTTGTGAAATCAACAAGAATTTGCATACAAAAAGCGCTATCTGTTTTGCATAAATCGATTTGCCTATCCTCTTTTGAAAAGCTGGGTTTTTCAACTTCAAAGCAAAGTTTATTTGTAAACAAAGTCAGGATTGCTCTTGGGTATTACCTACCAAATAAAAATTAGACCGAGGCCGAAAATGATTTCTTTTTCGCTTGTACTAAAGGCACATAATATGCTACATAGCAAGCACATTTAAAACTTTATTCCAGTGTTTGGTATAACTGAAGAAAACCAATCATAAAGCGGTATTTTAAATAAAGACATAAAAATAGTACTTATATTAAAGTTATTTTTATACTGTCCTACATTAAAATTATTGATATTTTTTGCTTTGCACTGAGACAATGGTTTTTTATTGATTGAATTTATATTTGCAAAATGGTTATGACTTAATATTTTGTATGAAATTCATAAATGTTAACCCACGTAATATGACAATAGAACACTTTTTCTATGTCAAATATTTAATATTGACAAGAAATGTTAAGTAAATACGTTTTCAGATGTAATAAAAAATGAAACCAATACTGGATGAAAATATTGAACTGAGATTCTTAAATATTTGAGTTTCACTTTTTATATCAGGTAACAAGTAACGATGACCCTTCAATAATGGCTCTTGAGTTTACTCAGCTCGACGGTCTTTTAAGTTCCATTAATATAAGAATTCATTTCCATCAGTAAAGGAAAATCAACATTTTTACTCTTTTCCTACATTATAACCTAGTAAAATGGCTATGTGTCTCTTCTATCACTGGGTATATGGTAGGGTGGGTCAAACCCAAGTAGGTACCTAGAGCGACAACGCTGGCAGCACACGACAATGAGTGTCCATACACGAACTATTTAGAGCCACTTTTGGCCCCCACTAACTCAAGAACTTATTAGACTTACAGACTTAACATTTTGCATTTCTATTACGACTTGATAACTGCTTTTAACGTCGTGGGAGCGACGCCGGTTTATGACTTGTGATAGGGGTACAGACGGATCTGGGAGCATAGCATTGTTAAATATTACCAAATATATGTGCTGAGTCATATTTACAATACAGAAATCTGTTTTACGATATAATAATACACAACCACATTCAACCTAGATTTCACCATCTAAATCGTGAAAAACAGTCATCAATTTCATTTAATGATCACAAATTCTATGAAGCTAAAATGCTTTTATTTTGGACGATTTGTATCACGATTACGAATACAAGGAGAAACGGTGAAAAACCTGATCGTATCAACAGTTTAATCCTTTTTGTTGCTTTGCGAACGATTCGCCAGCCTCATGGAGCTTTCATTGTTGCGACTATTGTGTATTATGCTATTGTTTCCAGTGTATCCTGTTACTTGTTTTTCTTTAGGCTCTCTTGCAATTGATTCCAGCAATATTTTATGTTACTTCTTTTTTACATACATGTTAGTGTCATAATTAAAACAATCGGCCCGATGGCGCAATCAGTAGTGACTCTGCCTTCTGCGACGGGGTCCTGCGTCCGAATCCCACTCACGACAATCATTCGTGTGTAGAACACTTGTGTTTGTTCTGTGACTGGATTTTAATATATATTTCAATATGTATTTAAAAATATTATTATCTATGTGTTTTGTCTCTGACACCCATAGTATAGGCGCTGCCTAGATTAGAAACTGATGGCCGTGTGTGTAAATTCTATGATATTTATTTATAGAGTTATGATTATAGTTATGATATTTTAAACATTTAAAGATCTGGGACATATACTTGCCAACGACATTAAAGACAACGTAGATATAGAGAGGACGGTGGGCGCTAGCGATTCAAGGTAACATACCTCGTTCGTAGATACATTGTTATATTAATTTGGTTTTTATTTTATTAGTGTGTGTACTTTTATTACAGACTATGAGTCTTGTATAATAAAAATCTATGAATCCTAGTTGTCTGAAAAATAAAGGTTTTCATTTCATAATTATTATTTTTACGAAAACAAGCATTATTGAAAAAAAAAATTAACCTGCTGTGTTTTCTATTAAAATTAATTTATTTTTAGTTAGTTTTATTTGAATTCATACAAACTAATTACAAATAATGTTCTCAATCACTTATTATATGATTACTAATATTGAATCTTTCTATTCTTCATCACCTTCGTATGAAAACCGGGCGCGTTTAATAAAGATAAATGTTGACTGATGGTGATTGTCTACTCTATCCCGCACAATTCCATGGTCGTATCTCTTTTATCTTGATGAAAAACAGACTGATGACACTTCCATCACATCGAAATATGATGCCATGAAATAAATAATTCTGTCAAATGTAACTACCGCCTCAGTATTTGCCATTTAGACGCCATTAATCATTTGTAGGATTGTATTAAGTAGTCATGAAGTATGGGCTCAAATCGATAATGCCATAGGATACCTGTACAGTGCCTGACAAAGGGTGGGTGTGTATATGAACTTTGAACTCAAATTCTTTGAATGTACAGATAGAAGACTAGAGAATCGAAACAGAAATAACGAAATCTATAAACGAACAATGGTTACCGACATAGTTCGTAGTGAACATAGGTGGCAATGGGCAGGTCATGTCGTTCGAAGGAGTGGTAACCGATGATTAAGGAAATTAAACTATTATCACAGTTGAAGTAGGAAAAAATATTTACTCATTATCCTGAGTCACACACTGCCAAAGTAGGATTGTTTGCTTTCATTTTACTTAGTCTTATAAAATCTCTAAATCTGTTTCGAAATACAACCAGAAACCGCAGATTTAAGCTTCAAAGTAAATTCGCTATGTAAATAAATCAAAAAGTGTTTAAAAATCCTTTTGATTCATATAACATCCATCGCTTTCCTTCAAGTCAAACGCTCTCACAGTAGGTAGGTACACTCAGTGACCTAAATAAATAAATAACTTGTTCTTTAAACCGTACACCGCGTCAGATCCTGAAGTTGCTCGCTAATGAAAAATACTTACCGTGGTAGGAGCCTTTCAAAGACTAGAACTAATTAGACAAGGTTGGCATTTCCTTGTATTTGCACATCTTTAGGAAAGCCTTTACGTCGTAGTTAATGACGAAAGCATCATAATAATATATTTAATATTTTTATTTTTTTTTTTTTTTTTTTTTAAATTTTTTTTCCAATAAAAAGGTACATACATTTTTCACATATAAATTTCTGCCAATACTTGTGGATACCTACTATCCAAAGTGCAGATTGTTGTAGAGTATGTGGCCAATATGGAATATGTGGATGGGTGAGCGCTAGTGGCAAAATTTCATGGACGCTACCGTGCTTCGGAGGGCACGTAAAGCCGTCGGTCCCTGTTGTTTTCAATTGTGGAAACAGTCGTTAAGTCTTGTCGAAGTCCTTTAGGTGGCTTGAGAACATTCGACACTGGGTTGGCCACTAACCCCTCCACCAATCCGCATTGGAGCAACGTGGTGGAGTATGCTCTAGACCTCCCGCAGCTATGTCTGTGGGGGAGACCCATGCCCAGCAGTGGAACGTCTATGGGTCTTAGCGAGCGAGCGATGTGGCCAATATAAGTTTCAGAAGTTGACTCACAGGTTTCTTACTGGATTTATTAACTTGAATTTATACTATGATTTGCTATTTCCTAGAATTTAAATACACTGCTCCCACTCTGAAAAAGGCATAAAATCTCAAAGAGGAATATCTGTTAATAAATTTAGACTAGACTTTTTATTACTAAATTACATTTCAGAGATAATTTTAACTTAAAAAGAAAATTATTTCAGCTTTCTAGAAACACACGATTTCGTTACGAAAAGTAAAGCAAGTATTTCTCTATTTTCTACCCAGGCGTTTGCAAAGAAAGCAATCGGAATTCTGCATCTGGTTGGCAGATTATTTAGTTTTCGTTCCACATTATTTAGTACCAGCTACCGCTCTGCTCATATTATTAACTAGGGGACGCCCGCAGCTTCGTTCGCGATGAGTTAGTAGACATCTGGTATACACGTATTCCATTAATTTATGTTAAAAATGTTAGTGGAAAATTTGAAATAAATCGGTTGAGGTTTAAAAAAGTAGTACAGATATAGTAGATATGTATTCATTAAAATTGAATGCATTCCCAATAACTTGTTACAACTCGTATCACATAAACTTTAAAGAAAATGAATCATAGATCTTCGAGTAACGACGTATTAATTAGAGAATCCAATATTTTGCAATTGAGTAATAATTTAATCTCTTGTTCCCTATTAAATAGTGTAATTAGAAACTAATCAAGACCTAGTCTCAGCATCAACGTAGGTATAAAATGTCAACATTGGACTAACATCTTCAATTGCTACATAAAAACTATATTTTTTTAATGTACAGAAAATGAATGGTTTTGTTTTCAAATTAATCTAGTTGGGGTTTATAATACCCTGTGAAATCGGACGGTTTCGCTTTTTTGTTGGCTCCTTTTTTTGTTGTTGAAATCCAATATAGATTAATCAAACAATATCTACTCTTTTTCAAATATTTCTGGTAAGTCTATTATTGCAATTTTCTCGCAAATATTGGTTATTTGTGGAAAATTGCAAAACTGCTAAAAATGCTACTATTGTAGATAAAGTAGGTACTTTATCTACAGACCTTGTAATCAAAATCGCCCATAGTCGGAAACCCTAACAGAGAACTCACAATAAAGTTCATTTTCATGTATCCTGTTATGTAAACTTTTAAAGTCATTTTCTTAATGCTACCCTTGGGAATAAATTGCTCGTTATTAGCTTGCGAAGAAAAAAAAAAAAATTAGATTAGGTTATTTAAATTACCGGAGCCGATTATTCGTATTCAATCCACAATGACACTAAATGACTTTGGGTTGCGCTTTATATTAAGTCTAAATTAATTAATTATGTGCACAAGAAACCGGGCAGATTCAACTCAACACCTTCTTTTAATGCTTCATATTATTATGTAATTTTTTACTATAAATAATTGGTTGTAAACATTGTTTTGTCATAATCACTAAAATAAAAGAAAGTTGACAAACAAGCTTACGAGGAAATTCCTTTTATTTACTCTCCGATAACGGGCGTCAGCTGCAAACGACTCGGTCATTAGGCCAATTCGAGTCCTTCGCTAACCGTATTGCCCAATAAGCAAGATTTTTCCAATAAACACCAATGACACTGCACGATTTTCCTATTTCGATACAAATCCTCCTCTATTCGCACAATTTTATTCCATCATGAAGCTATTACAACATCATCTTTTTACATCAATATTTTTTATGCGACTGTTAAGTCAAATTTCCAATTATTTCTACTATATTTCTACATGTATGTTTCAGTTCGCTAGCCGTTACTTGATTCTGATACTAGTGCCAACGTGGCTAATAGGTACCATAATAGTTTATTTTTATAACTAAAACAAACATAAAATAATCCTAATCCTAATCAGACTAATTAAATTAAAGTTCCTACTGCTACCTTAATTTATTTATATAATAGGTACTTACTAGATTGTAATTTACCTTGTCACAATAATTAATATTTAGGAACCATTATTTTGAAGCGTTGTAACAACTACAAAAACAAAAAAAACACAGTCACGATATCAACAAAGAATAATATAGGTCGCTGAGCTAACAAAAGACATCGGGACAACTTTTCTTTCGCCGCTCACAAAGGCATTACGGGAAGATCTCACGAAAATTCGTTCGCGATTCGCTTGGAATCCTAAATAATTAAAAGCGAGCCATTTGTAGAATACACGGTTCCAGAAGAGATGTATCTGTGTTTGTCGGGTTGAATTTTGTATCAAAGAATATGGTTGTGAATGGGATGTGTAAATAGTGCAAGCGAGCGCGCTGTGAAGCGACGATCGATACCGCGCTAATGAGTGGTGCGTGACGTGCAGTTTCCACATGTGCGGATGTGTGGACCAGGCCGTATCTCTATTCGCAAACGCTGCGCAACTCACACCTCATGTGTTACAGCCAATATGGTTTTAATAAGCTCGTTGATTTGCTTTACATTCGAAACACGTACTTACCTACTGTCCTACGCCTCATATCTGCTTGAAATGAAATATCTATACAATAACACAATTGAAGAGGAATTTTTTCTGTGATTGAATATTTTTTCAAAATTTCAATTCAGGGTCACGAAGAGTTTGAACTCAAAAATGTGTTTTTCGAATATGTATAATAGTGGACGCCCGCAGCTTCGCTCGAGTAGAATTAGACTTAATAACGACGTCTGCTCGCGTTCGGGTTGCCCACTTGACTTAAAAAAACTTTAAAAAACTTAACTTAAAAAACGGCAAAATTTCATACTAACTTTGCACCCCCGTTTTACCCCCTTAGGGGGTGAATTTTCAAAAATCCTTTCTTAGTGCTCCCCTACGCTATAAAAGGAACCCCTGTGCAAAATTTCAAGTTTCTAACTCTTATAGTTTAGGCCCTGCGTTGATATGTCAGTCAGTCAGTCAGTCAGTCAGTCAGTCAGTCAGTCAGTCAGTCAGTCACCTCCTTTTATATATGTAGATTTATTATGTTGGTTAGCAAGCAACAATGGTGTCGGGTTGTAAAACGAATCAATCTGCATTGGAGTAACGTGGTAGAGTATGATAGACCTATCTCAGTTGTAGCTGCGGGAGGGACCTGTGCCCAAAAGTGGGGCGCCTATGGGTTTTAGTCACACAGTTCACAGTCCTTCGAGAACATTATGAAGAACTCGGTCATGCAGGTTCACTTGCTGTAACGGTGAAGGACACATCGTCCTTGTTATTGCAAGTGATATTTAATTTCTTAAATCTGTATATATAAAAGGAGAAGGTGACTGACTGACTGACTGACTGACTGACTGACTGACTGACATATCAACGCAGGGCCTAAACTATAAGGGCTAGAAACTTGAAATTTTGCACAGGGGTTCCTTTTATAACCTAGGGGAGCACTAAGAAAGGATTTTTGAAAATTCACCCCCTAAGGTGGTAAAACGGGGGTGCAAAGTTAGTATGAAACTTTGCCGTTTTTGATGTTATTCGAATGAAATTCAGTACCTGTGAAGGTTTTTTATTGAGTTTCGAAAATCATGTCTTAAGGGGGTAAAAGGGGGGTGCAAAGTTAGTACGAAATAATGCCGTTTATGAAGTTAAGTGGCCACCTAAAAACGCGGGTAGACGTCGTTAATGGGTCTAATTCTACGCGAGCGAAGCTGCGGGCGTCCACTAGTCATAATATATGCCTGTTACTAAATACCTACTTACAAAAAGTAAGCATTTAGGTATTAAAGTTCGAAACGAAACATCCGTATAAGTATATATATTTTAAGAGTAACTATTATTACCTAAGAAGGTAAGTGAAGCCGTGAATAAAACGATATTTCCTAGTCTAAGACGGCTGACACAGTTCCGTCGGACGCCCGCGCGGCATTACTCAGCCGGTATCTGATGTCGTTTGCTAATTGACTAGAAATACAGATAAACGCTATTTTTACACCGCTATAAATTTTCGAATAGCTAGTATTTGTTACTGAACGTAGGAGAGATATTGTTCTGAGCATTATGATTTCGCAAATACCTCTAAAACTGTCGCAGTTAGATAGGTTTAGGTACTTAGTTAATTAATTGCTTTCGCTTTCCTTTTAGTGAACACCATAGTTCTTTTGGGAGTCCAACTGTAGACTTCTATTGTAACGTTATTATTATCCATCCATCTAACAGCCTTTCGAGGTCCAATAGGACACTCCTAAACGACGCCACTCCGACTGTGCCTTCTAATTCTACGGTTTCCCGCCACCTTCTTCAGGTCGCCTGTCCACCTAATCGAAGGGCAACCTGTGCTCTCCATTCAAGGACTTTTCTTCCCCACCGGTTATCAGTCCTTCGAACGACGTGGCAGCCCATTGCCACTTCAAATTGCTAACTCTGCGACCTATGTCTGTGAGTTTTGTTCGTCGTTATTATTAAACTACATGCAAAGTTTTTAATGTTACAACTACATGCAAATAAAACAAAAGTTCCAAAGGCAAAATTTTATTTATGGTCCAACGTATACTGAGTGACGGACCCATTCAATGTAAAATACCGCTTCTATAGTTACTCGCTTAATTTACAATATTTACAGACCCATACATACAAAGAAATTAATTTAACACCGAGGGCGGTTAGCTGTTGGCGAGGAGTGCTATGGCGGCGACCGCGAGCGGCAGGCGCGGCGGCGCCAGCGGCCCCCAAGCGCGGCCCGCTCCCGCCGCGGCCCGCGCGCGCGCGCTGCCGCCGCCCTCCCCGCGGCACGCCGCGCCCGCCGCGCTCGCCAAGCTACGCCCGCGAACTTTTAACGGCGAAATACACAAGTTGTCCTCCGCAAACTCTCGCATCAAGGCCAACGGGTTAGCCAGGGGGTCGCGACCACACTCACACGGCAAATGATTGCCACGTATCACTACATTGTCCACTTCCAGCACCACCGCCAGCGGCGTCTCCAACATGTGATTTCCGGTGAGTTTAAAAGTGTGTACACTGTTGTTCTGCACGAGCGCAAGCTCCTCGACGGCGTCGATCTTGTTGTTACACATCTCGAGGACATCCACGCGTCGCAGGCCCTCAAAGGCTCCGGCGCGAATTACTCCTAAATCAGACTCCCGCAGCGCGAGTCGGCCCACGCGCGTTAATCCGAAGAAGGTGTCGGGCAGGAGTGCCGGTAAATCCATGTAGGCGAGCTCCAAAACGCCCACGCCCTCGAGCCCCGCAAACGCTTGTGGCTCGATGGATCTGATCCCCGAAGGTAGCTCTATCTGGGTCACGTCGTTGAGCCCGGAAAATGCGTGGGCGAGTATTCTTTTAATCGGATTATTTCTAAAAGATATAAGTTTTATAAAATTCGTTCCAGCGAATGCATATCCCTCGATCTGCGCTATCCTGTTGTGTGAGAGCACGATGGATGTGATATTTTGTAGAGCGGCGAAGGCGAAGGCGTCTACGGTGGCGAGCGGAGTATGTTGGATGTATAATTCGTTGAGTCGCGGCAGTCCGCGGAAGGCGAAGGGGCGGATCCGTGTGAGGTTGCACGCGTCGAGGGACAGGCGACGCAGCTGCCGCAGGTGCGCGAACGCATCGGAGCGCAGCACGCGTAGATCAGCGCGTGACAGTGAAAGCTGCATCACACTCGAACTGAGCGCCGATGGCACGCCTCGTAAAGATGCACTGTTACATACTACCTGAAAGTGTACCAAAATAATCTATTTAGTTCATAACAGTGTGTCTCCACCTGCAACTAGGGAAAACCTATCCGCAGTCTTACTATGTGGGTGAGCTTAGTACGTATAACTTAGTATTCGCCTGACTACTTAATAATTAAATTAAAAAAATCCTCTCAGAGGCGCGTCCTCTTTTGACAGAACTGAAACTATTTTTATCGATCATACTCTCGTATGTATCGTTATTTATCATTCAGGCTGGCCAGTTGAATTCTTTTATTTCATACATAAAATATAAAAGTGCGCATTCATTTATTTTCAATCATCGTGATGTGATACGGAATTAAAACGAGAAATGAAAAACTCACAAACACAAAGGAACGTACGAAAACATGGAGGCTCTTTTTGCGCGATCGTTGCGTCACAATTTGATCGCTATTGGTATTGTTTGTGTTGTCAATAAAATTAATCCGTCCCTGAATATCCCTGGGCGCACACCAGCGCATCGCCATATTATGATTGAATTGTTCCAAACTTAAGCTTAACAAATAACCAAAACAAATATCATTCAATTTCGTTCAGGTAATACACAATCATGATTTTATACAACATCTACCATCATGAAATACTGTTTTTGGTCTCCGATTCAATTTATTACGTGCCTTTTTAATGTGACGCTTCCATTAAGCTTATTAAACGTAGCCTCATTTTCTGATTTACTCGCTTATTGATATAGGTACTCGTGTAGTTAATTTCATTTGAAAATAAATTGATCTAACCTACAATGTGGAATCAACTGGAGCTCTGAGTTTTGTTAACAATAATACCTACGTGCAAAAAAACTCTTGTATGTATTCGTACTGCAAAATCTAAATGTTATACATATTTCATGGCTCTTTGTTTTAATTTGAAATAGGTATTATAAGTTACGTTGACCTGCATTGCTCTTACAAATAACCAAATAGAGGAAAGTATGAAAGCTTTAAATAGGTATACATACATTTAAGAATTGGGTAACGGGTAGCTGCTGTATTAGGTGTATTATATCTATGGGCAGCAGGTGCCGGGATTATAATCCTGCGAAGATTATAATCATAAACATTTTTCCTAACGGAGCGGCCAAAATGTTAATAAACCGACCATTATCACCAAGGCCCATTTTTATAGTCTATCAATTATTAAGAAAAGAAACGAATCATCAGTCAGTTCATCCAATCCATTCATTGGATTTTTACATCAACTAACATACCTACGTATTTACTTTGGTAGATATGATAAATCAGTTCATTTTGGATATTCACTGGGAAAATCCGGTTAAATTTAGAAACAAAACTCTTACATAACCGCTGCTTGAGTGCAATTAGGTAAATACGGATTAGATGCATTGAATTCATATGTCTGCGCCATCAAACGTGAAAGAGATTTAACATTTGTGAGACATATGAAATATCCCTAGATTGTAGCAATTAAAGCCATATTTAAATATGTCATAAGTCATAAGTTAAGTATGATTAATTTCACACTTAGACAAGCGAGTAATTATTAACGGTGGATCGTGTCTTTGTTCACATTCATTAGAAGCTCAGGCTACTGTCCCTATTCCAAATGAAAATTCAAGCCTGATATAGCAAGTCGTATCGATTGCACGGCCAGCGCCACTTACTATGATTAAAGTTACATTATTTATGAGTGGTTCAAAATTTATATCTTCACCAACATATTACAAGGTGACGACTATCGCTTATGCCGTCAAGTTGAAAAGCTTCGCCCAACTCAAAGTTATTATTAACTGTTTTTTGTCTTGTAATTTCATTTCGTTAATATATTACTAACAACTGATAATTAAACCTTACATTTAACTGTTTTCTACATGTTTGACAATGTTTGATACACGTTTAATGTTTAAATACACGTTTTTATTAGGCACTGCAATTTGTGTGTACCTACATGTATGGTCTCACTCTTGTCTCAACGTATAGCCCAGTGATAAGTGAAAAAAATGAGTTAGAAAATGAGACTAACCTAAATATTGATCTTAATCAATCTTTGAAAGCAAAATATGAAACAACTATACATATTTGGAGAGCTAACTATAAGAATATTCGCCGCAAAATAGGAATGAATTTAATGGATGGTTATGGAAAAAGTATGCGGATAAATAAGCGAAGGCAGTCTGTTTCTTAATCTTTTTGCTTTCATTTTTAAGTTGTCTAATCAGGAGACTTCCAGATTCAAGATTTCATAAAAAATGTATACGAAAGTAGCCGCTTTTAATGTTTGGATTTTTAAACGGGACATGGTAAAGTTGGAGAGAACTGAAGTAAATAAACTAATAGGTAAGTTTCTCGCAGTCTGACTTATAAATAGAGACAACCTAATGAAATTAAGGATACCTATAATTTTGTTCGAAAATACTCCATAATATAACTCCACTTCACCAAGACCAATCTTATTGTGTTTCCAATTTTAAGTTTTCCTTGTGTCTATGCTTATACTATTAGGCTTGCCAACATTGGGACATGACTAACTTTTACGGGTTTGACTGGTACAGAATCCTATCAGACATTAAGCCTGCATTGTAAATACAATAGTGTTAAAATAAACAATAAAATAATACATGATACAAGCATGATACCTACTGGTAAATTATAAAACAGCAGTAAGCTTCAGGTTTGTAAAGAGATTTAGTTTAAGACAGTGCCAACCTGAAGCTGAAATCGTCGTGGTATTCTTTTGAAGCAGAGTCTATTATCTCTGATTCAAAGGATTACCACTTCTCTAAGAAATATAGTGGTAGAAGTGTTGTATACCTGAGACTGTGAAAGGCATATGCACTGAGTTGGACAGGAGGGCACGAGTGTCGGAACCAGCTGACCGTGGGCCGGCGCGTACACCACAGCGGACGCCACCAACGTCACCAGCCAGCGCACCACCCACCTGACGTACAGAGCAACACATTGAAACAGTCATGAGCGCCAAGGGGCAAGTAACCTGGCGATATAATTGTATACCGTTGGGTAACTGACATCGAGCCTTGTCGGGATTCGGGTGGCATTATAATTGACATGCTACGTAGCATGGCATTTAATAGTCTGACCAACTAATGTTCTAATTAACTCTCTCAACTAATTGGACTAACCATCCCAGTCCCTAATGAGTCTTGTTCAAAGTCACAGTTGTCATGGGCGGCAGCGGATGGGTGGTGCTGCAAGCTCGTTTGCTATCTTGTATCCATAAAAAAAAGTTAGTTTTACAATGGTTTTACAGCTAGGTTCTATTTAGAATTCGCCTGGGGTAATACCACCGCACGTCACTTTACCTACTAACATTTCTTCCGTATAATAGCTATTGTATTCCAGCTAATATAATATACGGCTGTATAACTACTTTTACCTACCCAAGTGTAACGATTTATTGTTAGAAGCAAACAAAAATACAACTACAACAGAAATACGAGACTAATCTCGTACGGTAACAGCAAACTAGTAGTTAACTTAGAAATGGTGTTAGTGATTCATCACGGTTTAAACTGCAGCTCCGGTAACCTCCTCACTCGAGAAAACTTGGATTAGCTTGTGATAGACGTCATTTTGATGAAGATTTTTTACCTAGTTTTTATTGCTACTCGCCTTTTCATCGCCAACTGAAGATACCTTGTTCGGGTCGGAAGGACATTCTAAAGTACGTGAGGTTTGCGTCAAAAAAAATATTAATTCATATGTACCAATAGGAAAATACCATGCTATCGAAGTATAAAAATATATAAGTACATAAACTTTACAATTTTAAACGTGAGAATAAGTAAGCAAAAAATATTATTTCTACACTATTTTGGTTTTTTTTTTTTAATTTTCTGAATGGAAATATTCCGTGTTAGGATTTTCAAGCATTAAACAATAAAAAGAGATTGACTAGACTCTGAAATCGAAAACAATAGGATATAATAATGTAAGTCTGTAATGTAGTAATATACGAGTAGCTGTACTCATTTCACCGCAAATCAACCACAGCCTCACGTACGACAGCCCGACCACATCACACAATTTCGTTTCTGTCTGTGTCACCTTGCATGGAGCATTCGCCCAAAGCATACCAGAGCATTGTAATAAAGTTGCTGTAAAAACAACAATGGAGAGGTTCTTAATATTATATATGGCATTTAAGGTTTTTATCAATGGACTTTTGTTAGTTAAATACCTTTCTATTTTTATTATAATTGTTTCTGGTCAAGTGTTATCTTATTTCTTTGCGAAGAAAGGATTTCGTTTGTTACTCATATTACCGAACTGGCCCTTTAAAAATTAATTTAAACACAGCACCTTTCAACTACTTAGGTTTTCCTTCAAACGATGAAATCAAATGGAAACGGATTAAATTATGTTGGAACATTAAACAAGGAATACATTTTTAGGGTTCCGAAGTCTACCAGGAACTAAATGTAGTTTAACTATGTCCGACCATCTGTCTGTCTGTCCGCGACTTAGATCAGTTGACTCTTAGTTAATTTAAGTACACAAAAAAAATTGTCCGCATTATTAAGATGAACTGCCACGTGTGGTCCAGTACAACTACGCGTAGCCCGTCACGCACATGTCCAATTTTAAATCATCAATTTTGTTAATATTAACGTAGTACCTGACTGGAATAGATAAAATCCATTCAAAGTTAAACATAGATTTATTATAGTCGCAGTAACTGCTTACTGCTTACATAGATTTTTCGAGTGTAGAGCGCTCACGTCAAACTCCTATGATAGGCAAATCACATATTCATAATAATCGCACGGTATATTATGATAGTTTAAGTCTCTTTCTTGTATATATTATATAGACTATACGCATTGCAGACTATACACCATCATAATGCAATGCAATTTACGCCGTCATCGTGTACCTACTGTGCGTAATCATTGAAAAGTATAATAAATCGTATTTATTTTATGTAAAATAAAATGCGCATTCATCTGTTTCCTCTCAACATTTACAGGAGGGAATCGAACACTGCATTAAATTTATATATCGGATGATATCGGGAAAACGGTCTGTTTGACGCCCTCATTGCAACGGCTGCAATATTTCAAACGGAAGCTCTTATAATTCAAACAGCGAAACGATGGGTGCTGCAGCATTGTTCGCTTTGCATTTTCATTTTTATCCTCTGACAGATTTATTTATTATGGTTTTGGTATAACAAATTCATTCTAACTCTTGGGCATGTCTATTAACTCTCTTACTGTTCTACAGATAAATCCATAACATAACAACACGCCTGTTTTCCCCGAAGGGGTAGGCAGAGGTGTAGTACACCCACTTTTCACCAGATATACTTAGGTCCCATGTAATAGGCGGTGAGCCTTTTGCCATCCACCGAGCACAAATCCAGACTCCGAGCTTATATATTGTCAGCTACTAATTTCAAATGCACTAAATATTAGAGATACCTTAATTTGATTAGAGATACGTAGCTACCAATATTATTAGATTTTAAGATGTAATACTAATTATAATTGACAACCATTATGTAACACAAAATGGTTTATTTTAAGATTTAAATCTTACAATATCGACTAAAATCGCTGACTTACCACAGAAGGTGCGCAATAATATTTTATAGCGCATATATTGTTTGTATATGTATGGATTAGTTGGATGTATTCGGTAAAATTGGAACTTTAATCATCTTCCAATCGGAACTTCGTTAGCATAATTATTAGTGTAGATTGATGATGTAAAATTAATTAATCCAAATAAAATTTTTGCTTTTATGTTAAAATGATGTATTTATTTGATAAACAGAGTAGGTACCTAGTACCTACCTACATGTATTTAAATGTTGAATGTATGTAGGAGTTGTCTAACAATTTTTATTGTATGTGTAATCAATTATTTGTTTTGTTCTGTTTTTGTTTATTGCGGTTCAATGTACTCGTTGTTTATCACTATGGTTTGCATATTCATTGAAGTAATCAAATTGAGCTATTTCAGACACTAAACCTATTTAATAATCTACATATCGTCGGTTAAATAGAAAAATGACGTTATTCAAAAACAGTAAATTTTACAATACAAGCATTTAAAGTTTTTAATTTTATTAAATTTCATTTTTCTTTTCAAGTTTTATATTTACATGTAAGTGTCATATATCATTTTAAAGGTATTAACATGAAGATTATTATGCTGTATTTCTTTTAATCGAATTATAAAAAAGGAGGCTTTTCTAGTAAGAAATGACATTTTTCTACATAATTAAAAAAAAAATGTGGCACGTATTTTTTAAAAAATTTAACACAATAATGGAAAAAATATGGTTTTTTTAAGTACAACGTATTTATAAATTGAGGTAATAATAGTATGGTACATCAACTTAAAATTACATGAATTAATAATCATAAACAAACCTCTATATTAAAAGTAACCCCTACTTATTACACAAATCAATGGCAACGCTATTGAGGTCACTGAGTTTGAATTTAAATCTACCCATATTTTTATTTTTTTTAAAGAATATTTGTATGTTAAAGTAGTAATGGGCAGGCGACGTCGTTCGCAGTATTGATAACCCATCCGTGGGGAAGAAAAGTCCTCGAAAGGAGACCTCCAATTGGAAAAAGGAGGACAGGTCGCCCTTCGACAAGGTGGACAGACGACCTGTAGAAGACGGTGGGAAACCGCTGGATTCAGAAGGCACAGGACCGGTTGGAGTGGCATAGTTTAGGGGAGGCCTATGTTCAGTAGTGGACCACTAAAGACTGATGATTATAATAAGAATATTAAGAAATTGAAGGCGTTCTTTTCTTATCTGATTTTTTTATTATTATTCGTTAAGTATTACAATTATTTTGACTTGCTGTATTTTCTTGGCCATTCATTGTAGTGCTTTTATCTCCCGAAGATGTTGGTGACATAGCAAGATCTCCAAGTAGTAGAAAATCGGGGTCATTATCGACATTGTCAGGCGAAAAGTCCTTTTGGCTATTAGGTATGGAGTTGAAGGAACTATTGTCACCTTCCTCAGAATCCGATTCGACTCCGGCTCGACGTCGATAATCTCACACATTGTAGATACTTTTTTTGGTGGGTTCTTTCTCTTAATAGCTGAGTTATGGGCTTGAAAATCTAGACCTGGCTCTGTATTAACTGCTTTCATAAAATCAGTAGGTCGTCAGGTAGTCGTAGTCAGGTATGCCAATTAGTGGATCTTTATTTAACTTTAACGGAACCAAATTAAGCTCCACTGGATTCCCCATAGAAAAAAACCTTATACATAATTTTTTTTTCACTATGCTTCATCCTAAAAAATTTTTTATATAAAACTTTTCATTCTAAAGGTTATATCAAAATATTTGTATTTCATTCGATTAAATTGATTTTGTACTGAAAGTACGTTAAAAGTAGTACGTTAAAATGTAGTATTTTTAAAAGATAAACATCATAATTTAAAAAAAAATTCATACAATAAATAAATAGCACAGTCATATAGGAAATTGTTACAATAAAAACTTTATAGAAAAATGTCATATGTACAAATAAGTCTTGTATCAATAACTTAATTTCACAAAAAAACAGTCATATTTAAAAAAATGACATTTATCTATAAAAGTTACAAACACAATCGCAGTATATTTTTAAAGAACAAACGTAATTTCTCGAAAAAATACGTTTTCCTATTAATTTTTCTTACCTTTTACAATCGTATACAGAAACTATTTTGAGAAATATCATCTTTCTATAAAAATACACATGCATTCAGTTTCGTGGCTGGGTTTCAAATGGCAGAGTGACGGTTATCTACAGTAATTATGGCGGAAGACCACAAAATACCGAAATGACACTTGTGACATCTAGTGAGCTTGGCGTGTAATTTTATAAAGTGTCTTTTATCCATATAAAAGAAATGTTAATAACAGGCTCTTTTTAGGAATAACCTCACTTTACGAAAATTTTGAAAAATGTCATTTTTCCATTTAGTCGACGATATACCTACAAGTATATGTAGATTATTAAATAGTTCCTATATAGACTATAAAATTTGAAACTACAGTAAAGCTGTGACCACGTATTGGCACGTATATACTGAATGGGTCGAACAAAATTTGAAAGGGGACAGTGGGGTAAAAAGGTCTTAAAAAGTTAGTGCTATAACAAGTTCGTATTGTGCGAAGTGCAACTTAGTTTGCCATGAGCCTGAAAGGAATAATAAGATATTTAACCTGATCGAGGAGGCAGGGGCCATGGGCGGGCGCGGGCCGCCGCGCGCCCTCACCTACGCATCTCCATCGCTACGCCACCCTATCAAATAATATAATATTAAACAACATATTTTATTTTCCAAAGAGAATTTATGACGGATGGAATAATGGGTGTTATTTCCTTGATAAGTACAAAATAATAGTGCCTAATGAAAAATTGGTTGGTACCTGCCTGGGAAAAAAAGTAGAAAGGTCATAAAAGCCTAACACCCATAGGCATCGCAATTTTGAACACGAGTGTCACGCAAAGCCACAGCTGAGAAATGCCTAGAACATTTCGCCACGCTGCTCCAATGCGGATTGGAGGAAGGGCTAGTGGCCAACCCAGAATCGAATATACCCAAGCCACCCGAAGATCCTCGACGATTGTTTGAAAACAACCAGGTGAAACGGATCAAGGTACCCTTTGTAGCACGGAAACGGCCATGAAATTTTTCCATAAGCGGTCACCCATCCAGGTAGGTACTAACGGCTCAAGCCAGGGTTTTTTGAAGCGCCAATGCGTCATAACTTTATTTATGTTTATGTTCTAGGTATGTACCTACTCTTAGATACAGCATTCGTAGACCATTTGATTTACTAAAATTACGTACAGTGGTAAACTTCATTTCTTACTAACTAATCTAAGGTCCCAGGCGAATTATGTACAGTGTTATAATGTTATTAATTGATAGACGAGTAGAATATTAAGATATAGGTACAATACCTTTTTAATGCTCTTTACCATATTATAGCAACCTATTTCAAGGCTATTGGACTACCTCGACTTATACCTATAATATATCTATAGTTAGAGTACAGTACAGTTATCTACAGGTACTCTCTCATGCATGTATGAACATCTATACATAGTATATAATTATAAAAAACTAGTAGACGCCCGCAGCGTCGCTCGCGTTGAATAAGACATAACAATAGTTTCTTTTACACATAGTAATATTATATAGCCTATGTCACTCAGTGAAGATGCAGCTTTCTAATGGTGAAAGAATTTTTGAAATCGGTCCAGTAGTTTTTGTGTGAAAATATTACAAAAAAATGTTTTTTCTATGTATATCGGTATGTATAAATCGCCATCAGAGCAAGAGCATTTAGGCACAGTATAAATATAATGTAGGATAAAAATAGGATGCAAAATACAGGGCTTCCTTGAAATCAAGCATGTTTAAAAGACGTTACTTCTGTCTAGGTCAACTAACCGTAGGTATACAAAGGAAAAGAGTATTATATAGACCGTGGTATTATGTTTGCAGATTCAATTATACATTAACGGAAATTGAAAATAAAGACTTCATCCTCCTCATTCCTCAGTGAACGTTCGCTTTGCTAAAAAGACTTGTCTTTAAGTATTACTTAGCATAGAATAATAGTTACATAGGTACATAGGTAACATAGGTATTTTTGCCGTGGTTGAAAGGTGTGGTTTCGGGTTATACATTTTGAGAACGCATCCGTGATCGAAATTGAAGTCATGAGTCTTGCTCAGGGTCTCTCAGTTGTCAAGAATGGTTGGTGCTCCATTTTGCTCTAATTAATATCCATTAAAAATACAATGTTATATCTTATTACGTCAAAGCCCATAAATCCCTTGCCTTGTAATCAACCTGATAGTAAGATTAATAAGCCTATAATTTACTCTATCAGCTTACTTACATAAGATTTTTAGCTGTTTTACAAGTTCAAGCAATGTGTTAAGAGGATATCAGTCGACCGTCACTTTTGAAGAATAGGTTTTTACCAAAAATATTGCCGTCGCGCTGAGCCCCTTAGCGTGCGATAGAGAGAAGTGCAGTCTCGAACTGATGTTACCTACGTAAAAT
Organism: Carterocephalus palaemon; assembly: GCA_944567765.1. NCBI lineage: Eukaryota > Metazoa > Arthropoda > Insecta > Lepidoptera > Hesperiidae > Carterocephalus > Carterocephalus palaemon. The sequence goes on from OX155642.1 coordinate 7,333,369, forward strand.
TAAGAAAATCGTCCTTTCGTAATCCCCTGTTTCCTCCTCGAAATCTAGACCGATTTCAATATTTCTTTCAGTTAAAATGTAGAACAGGGTCTAAGCTATGCCCGTACTTGCTTTTTTGGGATATGTTAGTAATTACCAGTTTGCTTGATGTTTGAAAATGTATGTAAAAAAAGTCGATTTTTTTGATTTTAAATGATTTTTTTCTCTTCTATTAATCAAATTATGAAAAAAAACAAAACGTACAGTCATGGCAGAGGTACGTATAAATCGTATGGTATTTTTTTCTCTTCTGTAACTTCTTTATCCTAGGAGGAAACAGGGGACTACGTTTGTATGGAAAAAGTGTCGACTTGTTCGCTTGTGATATCCTCTTAAGCCGCTCTGTTTAATCCATTTCTTGGTAATAAGATTTCTTTTATTTTGTATCAAATTGTGTCGGCTCATTCATTTTTAATTTACCGTAGCGTTCCACCTAGAAGTCCTTATTTATTTTTTTGTTTTATTTTATTCAACTTTATTGACACCTCTAAAGAGATATACAATGGGCGGACTTAATGCCTTATGGCATTTTCTACCAGTCAAACCCTGGTTAAGTGGGGAAAAGTTGCTTATGACGACTAAAATAAAAAATGTCGAGTTCATAAACTCGAGCATTCAAGTGATAGTAGGTACCTATAATAAGGAAGCATCACTTTGTTCTTACGTGTTGTTTCGAAATGTTTTTATGTATTTGTATTTTATAGCGGTGCGCTCATTAGTGGCTAGCACTTCCACACGACCTGCACCTTAGCTGACATTAGAATATTTTGTAACCGCCACGCGTCCTTTCACCTCATTTAGGTACATATCTGACGGAAAATGCGTCGCGTATTATTGGTCGCGTAACGCCAAAACAGACAAATAATATAATAAAACATTCAACCTTTCACACCTAACCGATGATGCGTTAGTGCGTCGAGCGTACAGCGTCTGTTCCGTTTCCGTCAACGCATTGTCGGTCGACATAAGCGGCAATATAGATATTGCATAAAGACAATGAAATTGGCCACTTGATATTCTTTTAGTATTTAAAAGATGCACCCAATGTCGACGTTTCCTTTTCCGATCTTGTTCCAAAGCCTCCCAAATAGCTATTATTTCGATGGACTTCATTTTAAAATTCAATATCACACAACACAACCGCTCTGTAGATGCTGAATGCAGAAACTGACTAGACGCGTAATGTGGCAGGTCTAATTTGACCGAATAGACGCGACCGATGACACGCTCGACGCGTTTTCCGTCAAATATATACCCGACCCGACACACGCATGAATAGACAGGTAGCAAGCGCAATATTTCTTAATTCTTAACGGTCGACACGCATCATAAAGTGGCGACGAAATGGAAGGGCCATAATGAAAACACTGTACTGTATATACAATCCACACACGTTGCGCTTCCTTGAAATACAAAAAGCCGCTTTGAATAATGCCGGAGTTGGATGCCAAAAACTTAAAATTGCAAGAGAATGTTTACGCTTAGCGTGTGGAGATTCCGAGCCCGTCCCCAGAGCGCCGTTACGCCACCCGCCGGAGACACACGCTTTTAAAGTAAACTACGCCTAAATTATACCAGTGAAATATTTCTTGACAAATTCTTTTAACATTTTAATATATTGTATTACTTACTTTAATAATAATGTTTTCTTCGCTCGCGTCGAATTAGACATAACAATAGTTAACTTTGCACCCCCTTTTACCTCCTTAAGGAATTATTTCCGAAACTTTCAATGAAAAACCTTCATACTGAATTTCATTCGAATAACTTCAAAAACGGCAAAGTTTCATACTAACATTGTACCCCAGTTCTAACCTAACCTAACCCTTATAGTTTAGGCCCTGCGTTGATATGTCAGTCAGTTAGTCAGTCAGTCAGCTTCTCTTTTTATATAAAAGGAGAAGCTGACTGACTTCTAAATCTAAAAGGTTCTTAATTATCTAATGAACGACGTAACATAATTAAATTATTAGCAGTACCAAAATAATTTAACTATAAAAGCAAGATTCAAACAACGAACACTTTATGCAAGTTAAATACAAGATGGACGGAGGTGTTTGCTTGCGCAAGGTTGCGGAGTGAAATGAGTGAATCCCCCTATGAATTAGTGAATTACCCTATACGAATTCTCGCCTCCTTATATTGTATAGTCGGTCATGACGTCGTCACAGAGGCCAGGGGGTGCATTGCTAACAATATTATTATTGTTAACATTCCCACAAAATTGAGCGCCGCCCCGGTACCCCGAGTTAGCTTAATAAAGCAACGTTCACTCAACTCAGCTTAATAAAGCAGGATTAATCGATCTTACACTATAGAAATATCTTAAGCTAGCTGGTTTGGATTTAATTTACACGATACACCGATTCTACCTACTGTACCGACACTGGCTTAAGATACCATTCGAAAATAAATTAAATACAATATCACATTGAATAGTTTGCGATCAATTGATATCAATTGATTACGTAATATCGAAGGCATGTGAAGTCTGCTTTCCGCACTTGGCCAGCGGGTGGATTATGGCCTAATCCCTCCCATTCTGAGAGGAGATCCTTGCCCAACAGTTTGACAAGGAAAGGGTTGTGATCATGATGATTACGAAAAAACTTAAAATTGTATCATACTCTCCTTATCATTATAATATTTAAAAATCAAATAATCTTTATTGTACGCCAACTTTATTGTATGCAATGACTATGCTTTTAAAAAAATAACAAAGAACGGTACATAGAAAATTAAACTCATTTAAAAGACCTGTCGGTGTATTACATTAATATAGTAAAAATAAAAAGATTATTGAAGAAAATTTATATAATACACTAGTGGACGCCCGCAGCTTCGCTCGCGTGGAATTTAGACATACCTAATAATAGATTCTTCTTAATGAATCGTCCCCTGAAATGTGTCATCCCCTATGTTTATTTTACACCCTTAAGGGTAATATTTTTACAAACTTTGAATGCCATATTTATTTATACCTAATCAACAGCCTGAAATATAAGTTTTATGCTACTAATTGTAAAAATGACAATACTTTCATACAACCTTTCATCCCCCTTTTCACCCATTTACAACACTTTTTTCCAACTAAAAAGTAGACTATATCCTTTCTCAGACTCTAGACTCTACTAGACTATCTGTGTACCTACCAAATTTCATTTAAATCGGTTTAGTTTTGGCGTGAAAGCGAGACAGACAGACAGACAGACAGAGTTACTTTCGCTTTTATAATATTAGTAAAGAAGTAAGGATTTAGACATAATCATAGATTCTTATGATGATATATATATATATATATACAGGGTTATTGGTAATTCGACGTATTCCCGTTAGGAGGTGATAGGGGTGAATATTTGTGATAATTTTAACCCCCATATGCATTATGCAAAAGTGAACCATTTTCGAGTTATCAAGCTTTTCAGATTTTTTCAAAATAGGTCAGAAATGCAACATCAAAAATTTATTAAAAAAAAAGTATCAATTAAAATCATTTTTTTTCTTCTGATTTATAAAAACGATTAAACAATGGTTATTTATCAACATTAAAACTAATATTATCGGTCCAACTTTAAAAATGCGAGACGATTAACGATATTACTTCAATATTTTTTGAGATTTTTGTCCACTAAAATGCCTTAAAAACAAAAAAAAATTATATCAAACTTGGCTTGCAGATTATTCTAAAAACATAACCGTTTTCTTAGCTTTCCAACAAGGCATAATAACTATGAACTTATTTTAAAAAAACTGAGAAATACCGATCACAAAGCAAGCAGGCGGAGATTTGTATTCGAACTAACTCGTCGTTTTTTAAAATTCCAAAAAAAAGTAATTAAAAACAATGCCCAATGTAAATAAAACAAAAAATATAAATATAAAATTAAATTTAGAACCAGTAAAAGTTAAGTTATAAGAACAATTAATAATAAGTAACAATTACGACATATTGTAATTTAGCCTAATTAAAGTTCTTGCTCGAAGGGACTTCCCCTATTGCGTACGCAAAGTCTCATTATTTTTCTGAGGTGTAAGTTAACTACCGAAATAGTCAAATTATTCTGCATTATGTGCAATATGTGCAAGAATTTCTCGATAAACCAATTTTGCTCGCTTACGAATTTTTTTAACAAATTAAATGCTTGAAGACGTGCCTTTAGCTATAAGGCAAAACATGATTTACTAGCAAGACGGATGTCCTGCAAATGTGATTCGGAATAATTTTAACACTTCGGTAGTTAAGTTACACCTCAGAAAAAGAATGAGACTGCGACTCGAAGTCCCTTCGAGCAAGATCTTTCGCTGCGACCCATAGACGTCCCACTGCTGGGCACGGGTCTCCCCCACAAACACTTCTGCGGAAGGTCTAGAGCATACTCCACCACGCTGCTCCAATGCGGATTGGTGGAGCAAGAAGTAGTTCGCAAGAACTTTAATTAGGCTAAATTACAAAATGTCTTATTACTTATTATTAATTGTTGTTATTACTAAACTTTTACTGGTTCTAAATTTAATTTTAAATTTATATTTCTTGTTTTATTTACATTGGGCATTGTTTTTAATAAATTTTATGGAAATTTGAAAGAACGACCTTAAGTTTATTTCGAATACAAATTTCCGCCTGCTTCCTTTGTGATCGGTTTATTTCCAGTTTTTTAAAATAAGTTCCTAGTTGTTATGCCTTGTTGGAGAGCTAAGAAAACGGTTATGTTTTTAAAAGAATCTGCAAGCCAAGTTTGATATAAGTTTTTTTTGTTTTTAAGGCATTTTAGTGGACAAAAATCTCAAAAAATATTGAAGTAATATCGTTAATCGTCTCGCATTTTTAAAGTTGGACCGATAATTGTAGTTTTAATGTTGATAAATAACCACTGTTTAATCGTTTTTATAAATCAGAAGAAAAAAATTGATTTTAATTGATACTTTTTTTTAAATAAATTTTTGATGTTGCATTTCTGACTTATTTTGAAAAAAGCTGAAAAGCTTGATAACTCGAAAATGGTTCACTTTTGCATAATACATATGGGGGTTAAAATTATCACAAATAGTCACCCCTATCACCTCCTAACGGGAATACGTCGAATTACCAATAACCCTGTATATACTTTGTAATGAATCATCCCCTGAAATGTGTTTATTTTACACCCTTAAGGGTAACATTTTTACAAACTTTGAATGCCATATTTATTTATATCTAATCAACAGCCTAAAATATAAATTTTATGCTTCTAGTTGTAAAAATGACAATACTTTCATACAACCTTTCATCCCCCTTTTCAACCCTTTACAACACTTTTTTCCAATTATAAAGTAGCCTATGTCCTTTGTCAGGCTCTAGACTATCTGTGTACCAAATTTCATTTAAATCGGTTCAGTAGTTTTAGCGTGAAAGCGAAACAGACAGACAGACAGAGTTACTTTCGCATTTATAATATTAGTAGATATGGATGGATATATATATATATATAGTAAGGATTTCAACCACAATGGAAAATGTTGCGTATTATTCTTAGCGGAAAGACACGGTATGCTGACACGAGTACTCGCACATGACTCGCACACGACGCGTTTAGATTAGATTATGTCAACAAATATTTTGAAATGCTTTGGGCGCCTTTCAATTATCTGAAAAATACTTTTCAAATTGTGATTTTTTTATCGAACGAGCTAGTTTGTAGAACCACCACTACCGCCCATGTATCAAAAGATTTTCGTTGAAAATCTGTCCCAGATGCGATGATCCCTTGATCCTTGATCACCTGATCGTTGATCTCCCAGTGACATCTGTCACTGACTACTGTCACCAACTAACAGGTCTAACTATCACTAACATTCCTCATTCCGTCAGTCTTTATTCTTGTCCCGATCCCGAACGATCCTCTAGTAAAAATAAAATAAACGAGCAGTAAATTTCAATACTAATAAATAAGTATTTAAATTGTCGGCACACTTAATAATTATTATTTGTATATTAATATATAAACTTATAACTAATATCAAGGTTAACATTAAGGTCTCAATACGTTAATTATAATTACAACCATTTTTATACAATTTAAAATAGGTACAAATTAATAAAATGAATGTTAAATGTCAATATTAGTGAAACAGTCTGTTTAAGTAGGAGTAATGCTCTTTGATCTGCTGCTGTTCACAGTAGATACGAGTACATCCCATAAGTAGTAATTAATCTTACAACTTACCCCAACCCTCACATTCGACTTCCTGAGGTCGAGTGGCAATAGCCTCGTAAATAAGGCAAATCACCTTACTTTTATATACGAGCAACTATACGAGCAACAGAAACATGTAAGCGTGTTGCTATAAATTATCAAGAAACTTAATCCGTAAGAACTAATATGATACTTACATTGAAAAAATGCAGCAGTGCTATACGGTATGGCGGAATGTAAAAAATAATGTCTCTTATATGTTTGAACTACTTCAAAGGAACAACAAAAATATTTTATTTATTTATTAATTACTACCACTACTACTACTTACTATTACTACCATTACGACCACTACCACTACCACTACTACTACCACTATCACTACTACTACCACTACCATTACTACTACCACTACCATTACCACTACCACTACTGCTACCACTCCCATTACCACTACTACTATAATTACCACTACCACTACTACTACTTGAAAATTTAGGGTTTTATGTATTTTTTTATTCCAAATCAAACAGTGATCCAACTAATACTAATACAAATTTAATTTCTCCTGAATTAATGCATTTAAAAATAAACTACATTCGTGGTGGTCTTCAGAATTACGGATAGAGCAAGCGAACGAAGGTTTTTTCTATAAATAAACTAACACTGTATATTAGATAATATTATAGATTATTATTTTGTTGATGTTCAACCCAGGTATTTAGAATGATCCCTCTGTTCTCTGTGTACTGGGTTCAAAACAGTGTACACAGAGGGTGTTATAAAATCGATTGCAAAGATTAACAGGCATGGCTTTGTATGACAACCCTCTTCTTATTGTTATTCGTTCACGAAAAGCTTTTAAAGATTTTTAAAAATTTATTCCCTTCGCCCTCTGACGTTTTCCTCGCATTTTTAGCTAAAAGCTTTAGTGAAAATGCGAATGCAGATTAATATAATTATATATTCAACAATTGGAACGATTCATTTCACGTGGTCACTCCCATACTGTGAGCACAAAGTACAGTCGGCGCGTAAAGTGTTTATACCTTGGAACTTGTCACAAGCTAGATTGATATAGATCTCATTTATTAAAAATAGAAGAAAAAATTTCATTATATTTACTTTACATTTTAATGTAATAAATGCGAAACTATTTAGGTTTGAACCGTATACCAAAGTGGAGTTATATTCAAGCTAGATAGCAATGTAGTCTGAGTAACTTTTTGTTAGTCGTGTGATCCAACTGTTATAAAACATTATAGATACATAAAATACGTCATACCTATTGATAATGTATTAGTTGGATCATTGGTCATTGATTTCGGTATAAAAATAGGTACATTTTGAAACGAATTTTGTCTTACTTACGATATTATACGATTACGTATATGTAAATACTTACAAGATGGGCTTAATATTGAACATTCACTGAATTAATTCTTACAGATTAGAAAATAATAATAAATTAATAAAAAAAAAATTTTAAAGAAGCTTTTTATAATTTTTTTTTATTTTCGTGCGGAACCAAATATGTGTGCCAAATTTGAGCTCGATAGCTTCAGTGGAAGTAGGTGAAATATTGATTGCAAGATTCCAGGACATAGATACATACGAGTGAAGTTAAATAAAAGCTTTTAAAAAAAAACCGTACTGAAAGCTCTTCATTGACATAAAATTACTTTCATGATTTTAGAAATATTTAAGCACGACCGAAATTTTTCGACTACAGCAAAAGGCCGACCCCAAATACTTCCTAATCTAGTTTCCGAATAAACGAACAAGTTATTAAAAAATTGGGATTCAGCGAGAGAGTACTTTTTACTATTCACTAAATAAAAAAGAGAAGCCTTACATTAAAGAAATCCCTTCGCTTTATTTAATCCAAGATAAGAGCGCAGTACAGTATCTACATTATGTATACAAAATTATATCGATTTTTGTATTTTAAAATGTATGGTCGGGTAACATTAAAAAAAAAAAAAGGTTTTTTTTACTACGTAAACAGCTTACTCATCTACAGAGTGAGTTTTTAGAATTGGCTTGGTAGAAACTTGCTGATAAAGAATCTGGGGACGAATAAGACAAAAACTAACAATGCACTGAATATTTTAAAAATAGTAAAAAAAGTACAGGTTAAGTTAGTAGTAAGTAGTTTTTATATTTAATGACCTAGCAGGCATCAAATGATCAAACCAAATGAAAAAAAATGACAATAATATTCTGGAAAGCAATGCCAGTTTTGTCTGACTATTATTATAGAAAACAAAGAATAATAGTAGGGGAGCCCAAGAGGGGATTTTGCGGGATACTCAAGCGCGTAAGTTTAATATACAGTGGGATACCTTGTACCCGGTTAAGTACCTCCACCAAATATGAGCCCCATATATAAATGGGGCCGTCAAGGATAAAGGATCAGATTAGTAAAAAAAAAAAATTTGTCATCAGAAATTCTTGAGCGCGTTAGATTAAGGTAGGGTGAGTTAATTACATGCTAAAAAGTGTATATTCCACTAATCTTACAATTTGAGAGTAACGTAAAGAAAGGGGAGGGCTACAACTTTGTAGCCCATATTCCACTAATCTTACAATTTGAGAGTAACTTTGTAGCCCTCCCCTTTCTTTACGTTACTCTCAAATTGTAAGATTAGTGGAATATACACTTTTTAGCATGTAATTAACTCACCCTACCTTAATCTAACGCGCTGAAGAATTTCTGATGACAAATTTTTTTTTTTTACTAATCTGATCCTTTATCCTTGACGGCCCCATTTATATATGGGGCTCATATTTGGTGGAGGTACTTAACCGGGTACAAGGTATCCCACTGTATATTAAACTTACGCGCTTGAGTATCCCGCAAAATCCCCTCTTGGGCTCCCCTACTATAACGTTCGAATTATAACCACTTGGCGCTACTAGTACAAGCTTATAACATTATTTTACACATTTCACAAATTGCACACCGCCCACCCGTTACTTTCCGTTACCTACGTCCAATGTCACCAGCCCTTTTAAATCTCATTACCGGCTTTTTAATGCTCAAAAGTGCCTATAATAGACCATCGTATTCCGGTAAAGTAAGCAAATTTGTTTTATCTATAAAGTGTATCTGCTGTTGTAATCTATAAGTGGATGCCAGGAACTATAGATGAACGAATATTTTCATTCCAGACTTATTATATTAAGAGACAGTTGATACAAGACGAAGCTGATTAAAGTGCTCAGCTAAACTTCATAGTAAACTTTGGTAGAATTTTGCTCTGGGGGCTAAGTAATGTTATTAATGTGCATTGTCCATATGTAAGTCGCTGCAAGCACTGCAAATAAACATTCTGTAAAACGCGCCCTCCCTCTGGAGCACCTGATTAATTATAGCCACGGGTGTTTTGTGAAAATGTGGAGCGATAAAACGTTATACATTACAGAAATAAATATTATTGTGTTCAGAAGCACGGATCTACTGAAATTATAGTTTTATGCTTGGATTTACACCAATAATGTTTAAATTTGAACATAACTTTGAGCTTGAAATAAACCTAGCGGCTCAATGACCGTGTCTAGTATATATAGGACTAAGGAAGGCATCCTGTATTGCGTTGCTATAATAGACAACCGAAGTACCGACCCCAATTCCCTATTCGCTACTCACAGTATTAATCGCCGTCGCCGACATGATAGCTTTATAACGAGCAATATGAGCGCGGTTAAATATAAAGAGCAACATTTTAAGGGAATAAGCGCCGACAATTGCACGGAGGCAACGAAAGGGCGGACGGCGCATAAGTCACTGTCACGAGCCGTGTCTGCCGACACTTTTTTGTTATTTTCGTCTGTGGCTGCAACCATTATTAAGTAAAATACCACCTACGTTACACGCACAGAAGCTTTTGTAAGTAAGCCATACATATAACCACAAAGGCATGATATGCTTTGTCTTTGTGTCCTAGTTTACAGTTAAGTTCTGTGTAGCGTCACTGATGGTCTACCTTCTTCGATGTACTAATACGATACTAGGTTGAGTATTTATGCATTTAACTTATTGTATAGCTTTCTTGGATAATTAGGTACACCTAATTCAACTTCAATTACTTTTAAATTAATTCTACCTTCAATGTAAATGTCAATATTTAAACTGCATTGCAAATTCTGATAAACTAACAGAATTAAAAACAAATTATAAATATCTTAAGCATTCATTTACTAAAAACCAGCAAAAATTACATTTAATAATTACCTAGTAATTATAATATAAAGTGTTACTCAAAATCTTGTTTTAAAGTTATTTCATAATACACTTGCCTGTGTTTTTGTTCAACACCGCTATAAGAAATCGGCCAAGTATTTGAATTTACTGGTTAATTAATTGCCATTTAACGACAAACTGTAGCAGATGTAAGCAAACTTTGCACACAAATAGCTCAAGTCCTGGTTGGAAACACACCAGATGCTACAAGAGGTATCTACTGGGAGAATTATAGGCTACAATCGCAAGACAAAACTCTACGTCTCGTTGCCAAAGTACGTATTAAGCTTCTCAAGTAGAGGTTATTTAATATTTCTCATATAAACTTATATGTCTTTGGTTATATCAACCTCGGAATTATCAACATAAGGTAGGTAGCAAAACCCTATAGCAACATCTTACCACCTCAACAGATGTATGTAGTTAAAACCTCAGGGCTAATAATAACATCTTCCAACATCACTAGTGAGTAAAGTCGTGTGGAGATTAGCAGCTTTCACTATTTTACGCCTTTATGATCATCTCGACAAGTCTCAAGCATGTAAGTTTTTACTCAATGTCTTCCTTCACCATTAAAGCAAATTGCATAAATACATGCAGAAGCCCGATTTGAAGCCAGACCTATTGAACTTGATCATTCGGCCATCTTCTCCGCAAGAGATTAATCCTTTTTAAGAATTGTGCTAAAAGTTCTAAATAAAAGAATGTCCGCGGGAATCCGTGTTGAAAGAAGTAGAATGAAAGTTCTGCCCCAATTCTACTCAAAGTGGACAACTATAAAGTTAGCTTACCACGATCGGTACTTCACTTTAACTTAGTAAGTAGTTACGTATTTTGGTTTTTATATACTTAATACTAGGACGGCCTCAGTTTAGCTCGCGTGGATTTAGGTTTTAAACATTAGACTAACTACAGGTTTCCTTTACCTACACCTAGATGTCATTCACCACCAATCGCCACCAATCCGCATTGGAGCAACGGTTGGGGTATGCTCTAGAGCTCCCGCAGTTGTCTGTGGGGGAGACCCGTACCCAACATCTATGGGTTGTAGCTAGTTGCCTAGGACCTAGGACATTATCGGTCGAATAAAAATAATAAAGAATAAATTATCATTTATATATAAAGGTTTGATTTTTTCTCCCATTTCTGAGGTGATTGTCTATTGCCGCGGGCTTTGAGCCAACCGACAAATGAAATCAAATTACAATTAAAATTATATTTTTAGTTCAAACGTCTTTGAGAGATAAACATTTTCTAACTATCCTAACAAAAATTAATACTCGTAACTAAGTACAGCTTTTTGTAAAAGAGTATAAATCAAGGGGTGTATGTATAGAGTTCTTAGAATATCGTGGAGTGTATGATTTCTGTTTTTGATTTAAAGGAGACGAGAGACTTTACAGATACAGTAGGAGTATCAAATTAATACGGTAGATTGAGCATTCCTGGGATCACCAGACCTGTAGATCAGCCGTCCACATTTGCAGTCAGAGTGTAGCTCATTTGCCCAGTTCAAACTACGAATGAGTATGTTACACATGTAGTTTATTTTTAATTTATAATTGAAATTGAATTAATAAAACTGAATGATAAAATAGGTAAATGTGTGTGTGGATTTTGTACATGGATGGGCTGATGTTACCTTATCAAGCGGTGTACAAAAATTAATGGTTTTTTTTATAAAGGAATACCTTTACTAAAGTACTGGCTGGCTACATAATCGGCTAACACCATCTACCAGAAGACTAAACCTACATTTATAATCCTGTTAGAGGAATAGTAGAGTAGAAATGTCACTTAACAATGTGTATAGTAGCGTAGCACTACGTACTAGAAATAGACAAACAGTTAGAATGATGGTGTGGTCTGTAACTTATCTCATTACATTTACCGCGTACTTTTGTCAAGTTTTAAATTTAATGAGTTAAGTTGGTACTAATACAAACTAATTGCCAAAGTACCTAATTACTCCGCAGCGAAATAGGTGTCAATTTATTCTGTTTAATGTTCCCGATTCCGTTAAATTTGAATGTTTCACAATAACGGGTTTTAATACCTACCTGATTATGTCAAATTCTGTTCATTCACCTATCCCTCCTTTAATTCTACATTTAATTTGTATTTGATTGAAACTAATAGCTGGCGGTAAACTTAATTTTCACTGGTATTATACCTACTGTGAATTCAATATCCTCTTACCTAATAAAGGCAATTATTTTTAATAGCAATTAATCAATAAAGAAATCAATGAAATGTTAGTCGTAAATTGAACTAAAATTGTACCTGCAGTGGAAGTCATAAAATATTCCATATTTTATACGTAAGACTGTAATACAAAAATTAAACGACATAATATTTTTATCCAATAAGAGTGCCGCATGGTAAAAAATAAAGCAGTGTTAAACTTTGTGAAAACTTGCTGATAAACGATTTGTTATGTCTCGATTTGTTATGACGAATCGTTCCAAAAGTATGTCGTTGAATAATGTTTGAAGATCAGTAAGTAAATTAAAAGAGAACATAGGAAATGGAAATAAAATTTTTAATGTTCACATGAATCATAAAGTGAGACTTGAGATGCAAAAAAAAACTTTTGTAAGAAGCATTAATAAACGTACCCAAAGTTTGCCTCTCTCAGGACTATAATTTCTAATAAATAAACTGATGAAAACCTCGTATCATGATACATAATCGGGCAGCTACATAACAAACTTCACTTTTTACTGTTTATATCAATCACTTTATCTGTCACTGTTTAGTATCATTAAGCATGCGATCACGCGTAAAATAACATTATGAGACGCGTGTGGTTTTTTCGGAGCCCTCGTAGCGGGTACGTAGCGCGCTCTACGACGGAGGTTGACGACTGACGAAGGCCAGTTCTACGAGCTCCTCAGACTGCTCCCGATCCGCGCAGCCGCATCACTTCTAAGCCTTCTGTCTCTGTGCTTCATCCAGCGAGGACTATTCTGAAACACCTACGGTTATTTATGTACGCGTAACTTATTATATAAATGACTTAAGACATGGTCTTTATGGAAAACTGACGCAGAAAAACTCGCGATAAGCCAACGGAAAATGGAGAGAAGTATTCTAAACATGAGATTAAAAGACAAAATTCATAAAAACAAAATAAGAAGAATAACAAAATTAAACGATGTCCAAGAGAGAGTAAGAATTTTAAAATGGAAATGGGCTGGTCATTTATGCCGAATGGATGATAAAAGATGGGCAAAGGTAGTAACTGAGTGGATAACAAGGGACAAGGAAAGGAGAAAAGAAATACAGAGATTTATCTCTTGAAAAAATATTTTTTCAGATTGCATAGTAAATAACTGGATGCAAGTTGGAACAAATCGCAAACTTTGTAATGATTTGGGGGATTGGGGCCTACGCCAAAGAGGCTATTTCTACCTAGAATAAGATTTAAAAAAAATGTGAAAACAAAGATGTAAAAAGTAGTAGAAGAAAGGCTTTTTTATTTATTTATTTTATAACTTAATTATTAGCGTAACGATGTCTAATAATAATAGATAAGATTTAAATATAATAAAAAGTAGTATTAAAAATGAAAACTATATGACACAATCTAATAAAACTTCATTCATTAGTATTTATCATGTAAATGTTTAAAGTTCATGTAATTAATTAATACGCAGTGTTTAGAATGATTCAATTCAACGTGTAAATTATTCATTGACTGATAGAGTGCTTGGGTATTCTTTCTGGGTATTCTTATTTTCTTTGTGTATAAGGACAGGAGTAAGTGACAAATGTTAGATTTTTTCTTAATAAAACCTTAAATTTATTATTTAAATTTTCAACCGTTGCGTACCATTAAGTATTCTGTGTCAATGTCTTAAAAACATTCCATCATAATAGATTCTAAAAAAATATTACAATGCGTGCCATAACACAATATTAGTTATAGGAGCGCAAAAACTTAGCAAAGTCCAAAGTTTTATTTTCAAAGATATATATCAATGTTTAGGAATCTTAACTTCATACTATTAGTACCACAACCCTTGATTTGTCCCACTGTTGGGCATGGGTCTCCTCTCGTTAGGTCACCACGTTTAGTTGAGGCCTATATCTAGCAGTGGACCTCAAAATTCTGATGGATGGATGAAGGCCACCACGCTGGCCAAGTATGACAGAACATAATGGATAACTCTCAGGCAGGGCTTTTCTTCACGATGTTTTTATTAAAAAAAATTTTTCTCTAAACTTCGCTCGTATGTATCTTGTATGTATGTCCTGGAATCTTGCAATCAATATTTCACCCACTTCCATTGAAGCTATCGAGCTGAAATTTGACACACATATTTGGTTCCGATGACAATGCACGAAAATAAAAAAAAGTTAAAAACGCCTTTTTTTCTTAAATATTAAATATTTATTGTTTTCACCGTTATATCAGGTGACAATTAATTTCTTAAATCACCCATAGCATTAAAAAGTAATTGATGGGTATCACTTGGTTAAACCTACACTACCTCGAGGGTGAGATGAGTTCGATAGCCACTAGGTTGGCACCCACTACCAAAACCTTTGAGAACATTATGAAGAACTCTCAGGCATGTAGGTTTCCTCAAGATGTGTCCTTCACCGTTATGTAGGTATAGCAAGTGACAATTAATTTCATAAATCGCACGTAACTTAGAAAAGTCATTGGTGTGTGCCGCTTGGGTACAACAATACCTTAATGCGTAAGAATTTGCTATTTAATCCTCAACATGACAATTTACCATTTTACTAGACTCGGGTGGAAATAAGGTATATCAAATTAAAAAAACAATTCGTACCGTTCGTATCGTATCCTTCTCCAATTAAACACGTGTGTGTACACTGTAAAATGTTGCACAATACCATTAGGTATCTAGAGAATTATGCTATTACACATAAAGACTTGCAATTTTGCATTTCTCATAAGACGCTAACAGATAACATTCCAAATTTCATGACAAAATCTAATCTAGTTTCGGAGTTATTGAGGTCAATTGTGCAAACAAAAATTTGCTATTTTTTTTATATTTACTCACGTATTAAAAAACTTACCCACTTCTAGCAGACCTAGAAACTTGAAATTTGGCCTCCAGTTATATTTTCGGACGACTATAACCAGGGAAATATGCGAAAAGTTAAAATTTTCTTGTTACCTAACCTTTAAATACAGTTAGACCGGGAAAGGACCCTAGCCACACTCGTTTTGCTATAATAATAAATTTAATGTGTAATAGACTGTTCATTTTGGACATAAAAAAAACGACTAAAAAATAGCAAATTTGTGGTTTTAAACCTACTATACACATAACGAAATTTTTAGACCGAGTATCACCTTTAATTTTGGTCATATTTTATACATATCTTTAAGAAATGTAAACAGATACGAAGTACCTACCTACAGAGCCAATAAATTAATCTCGTAGGTATCAATTGAAGATAGCTGCATATTCTCAAATTTGTGATGTGTGGAACCCGTATAGAAGTGAAAACATCGAAATTATTTTGTACAAGTATATTAAAAGTACAGATTATGACAGGAACTAAAATATATGAAAAAAAAAAAAGTAACAAAAAAAAAAAAAAAAAATACACTACGGAGTATACACTATAGGCTATAGGTATCCGAGCTCAGTGTAGCGAGAGAGATGGCTTAACGACTGTATATACATATATACCATCTTATAGGGTGGCGACGCGTCGCCACGGCATGCGTCGCCACGCCAGAAATCGGTTTTACGTGCGGCTATAGATGTTTCACATCAAAAAGTCTCATTGTTCTCAAGGTTTTTGGGGACAATGATTTCATAAGGAAGAATTCACCCGTCTGAATACATTTGGTGCTACCCATAGACGTCCGGCGTCCCACTGCTGGGCACGGGTCTCCCCCACAGACACATCTGCGGGAGGTCTAGAGTTCTAGACCATACTCCACCACGCTGCAGCAATGCGGATTGGTGGAATAAATTACACACACCTTTTTCATGCAACCAAATAGTAAGTAGCGCCATCTTGTACAACTCTTGTGAACTACGTGAGTTGCGAATGTTGCGATGTAACCTTGTATGTGCCGTAGGTAATTAGGTAAATAATTTAGTTTTAACTTTTAATTTTATATAATACATACAGTAGCAATCAAGACATTTTTCTAGGTATCCAAATGAAAGACAAGAATTTATAAATCAAACATTTTATTTTCCACCTTTTGTGTTGGAACAACCACCGGATCTTAAATATGTGCTTTTTAATAGTTACAGGAATCTTTATTTCCCTTGCAAAATGTTCCTCTTCAGTTTTCATTGTTTAAAGAAATAAATAATCATGTCATAAACAAATGTAAGAAAAAATATATGCAAATTAATGCTTATTTAAGGGCCCCAGGAGAAATCCTCATACTACTTTTGCAATGTTGGAACCAAATAAATTAATTTGGAGTGATCCCAAAGCAATTTGAAGTATTCCAATCAAATAAATTGGATCCTCCATGACAATGTACTCTGTGCTCCATGATTGGAACAATGTCAATGTCAACTGTGTCCACAGAGTACATATGACCAAACCAACTTGCTGATCTTGCTGTATAAAATAATCATATATTTATATGTTTTAAACTATGTACGCGAAATGGTCTGTATCGACTGTTTTATAAATAACGGTACGATACGATAACAGGAAACATTCTACTAACGGGATACGTCCATGTAATTTTCTTAAGGATCTCGTGGCAGGTTTGTGTTTGCAGTGTCAACAATGAAACCAAAATCCGGGCTGACCAGATTCCATAATTGCTATATTTTGCGCAACGGCAAAATAATTAAAGAAGACCTATGGATACGAGATGGTAAAATCGTGAATCCCGAACAAGTATTTTATGTGGAACAAGCTGAAGCCGATGTGACAGAAAACTGCGAAAAATTACTGATTGCTCCAGGATTCATTGATATACAAGTGAACGGCAAGTGCATAATCAACAATTTTAATCTTATGAGCGCAAACTACCGTTTTTATTTATATCTGATAGTTTGAAACAAAGTGGTATGAAATGTCAAAATGTATAATTAGGTTTTATTGTTTTTACATGCCGGTATCACAATTTTAGGTCTTACAGTTGATCTAAAATTCACTTGTTGAGTGACTTGTTATCCTGAGGGTTGTTGAAAATTATTTTAGGTTTTCATTGGAAATTGAATAAATGTCAATTAAACCTGCAAGGTACTCATGATGGATCTAATAAGGAAATTAGTTAATATCTATAAATGGGAACTTTGCATTCCACAAGTGACAATATTGCATCTTTCCCTATTCAGTTAATTAGTGGAGCACTTAAAACATAACATGAAAATTAAGATTATAGGTACATATTTTTAAGGAAAATCTTTTGTTTTCTATTAATGAATGAAATTTTTTTAAATTTATTTCTAACAATAATAATGACCTAGTGAATGGAATGGAATATAATAAAGCTTTTCTGTTTTTTTTCAGTAGGTAGTAGGTACTAATTATTATATTCAACACCTTTTATTTTTGACAAAGTAAAAAACCACTATGTACTAATGTGGTCCGACAGATAGAGGTAATACAATCTAGTTAAATGTGTTAGCAAAAATATATCCCCTTGCTGTTTTATTAACCCATCGTGCTATAATCCAGCAGTGTGTTTTCAAATAGTTTTGATCATCAATCTAGTTACATATTAATCTTTGAAGTTGGTTTTTGTTGTTTCTAATTAGGAATAAATTTGTTTGATATTGAACCTTAAATCTCAACCAAAACATTAATCCATTTCTGTGTGTCTTTTTTTTTGTTTGTACTCAAGCATTGATATTAGTAAGTTTTTTTATGTCTTCGTGCTCAAGCATATTAATAAATTAGCTTATCGACAACTCCTACATAAAATGTGGTGACTTTTGACATTATCTTATCTCATTTATGATTTTTTTATTCACTTAGGTGGTTGGGGTGTTGACTTCTCTTATGACTCTGAAAATGTGGAAGACGGAGTTAAAAAAGTGGCTAAAAAATTGTTAGCTCATGGTGTTACCTCATTCTGTCCTACAATGGTTACTTCAGAAATAGAAAAATACCAGAAGATTTTGCCAAAAATACAGAAGAAACAGGGTGGTAAAGAGGGAGCAACAGTTCTCGGTGTACATCTAGAAGGGCCTTTCATAAGCTTAGCAAAGAAAGGAGCCCACATGGACGAATTTATCAGAAATCCTGAAAAGGTAAGGATTTTGTATTATACTTCTCTGCAGATATAGCATATTGTACCATAAAACAATAATTGTATTGGTTCTACACTTTGCCAAGGAAGAAAAATATTTCTACACGTATAGTCGTATAGTCATATCGTGCAATATAGTTGTTATACTTTCATTACTAGGTAACTACTATATTGTGATAAATGAATACAGTAAGTATTGTAAGTTTGCATCATTTTGCAATAATAATTTTATCATTGACCCATATTTTATACAGCACAACAAGGTTATTAAACTCTTATCCGGTGAAACATTTGTATAATTCATGATAATATGTATTCACATTTATTTCAAATTATATATACAGGGTTATTGGTAATTCGACGTATTCCCGTTAGGAGGTGATAGGGGTGACTATTTGTGATAATTTTAACCCCCATATGCATTATGAAAAAGTGAACCATTTTCGAGTTATCAAGCTTTTCAGCTTTTTTCAAAATAGGTCAGAAATGCAACATCAAAAATTTATTTAAAAAAAGTATCAATTAAAATCAATTTTTTTCTTCTGATTAATAAAAACGATTAAACAATGGTTATTTATTAACATTGAAACTACAATTATCGGTCCAACTTTAAAAATACGAGACGATTAACGATAATACTTCAATATTTTTTGAGATTTTTGTCCACTAAAATGCCTTAAAAACAAAAAAAACTTATATCAAACTTGGCTTGCAGATTATTTTAAAAACATAACCGTTTTCTTAGCTTTCCAACAAGGCATAACAACTATGAACTTATTTCAAAAAAACTGAGAAAAACCGATCACAAAGCAAGCTTTACAATGCTTGCTTGCTTTCGGGACTGAAGCACTTCTTTGCACACTTTGTGCACATTGCACATTTACGGGGCCGGAAGAGGCCGTGATAGCTTTCAACCAGCACGTGAAAAACATGCCCTTAGACCCCTCATGTTTTCAAAAATGGTATGAAAAAGTGTTTAAAATGTAATGGAGAATACTTCGAAAACCACTCAAGTAATTGTAACTGCCACTGCCACTGCCACCTGCGCTGCGACCCATAGACGTCCCACTGCTGGGCACGGGTCTCCCCCACAGACACTGCTGCGGGAGGTCTAGAGCATACTCCACCACGCTGCTCCAATGCGGATTGGTGGAGGGGTTAATGGCCAACCCAGTGTCGAATGTTCTCAAGCCACCCGAAGGTCTTCGACAAGGCTTAACGACTGTTTCCAGCATTGAAAACAACCGGGACCGACGGCTTTAAGTGCCCTCCGAAGCACGGTAGCGTCCATGAAATTTTGCCACTAGCGGTCACCCATCCACAAACCGACCGCGCCCGTCGCTTAACTCTTTCGATCACATTGAATCGAAGTGAGCCATTGGGCTATGGACGCTACACTGCCACCTAATTTAACGAAATTCTAGAACTACTAACTACTAAATGAAAAGGAGATAAAGATTGTTATTGTAAATTTACTAATAAGTAGTTCATAATTTATTTACTTAAAAACGCTCTAACGTGAAAATATATGTAATACAGTCGACTCTCGTTAATTCAAAACTCCAGGGACTTAAAATATTACGAATTATCGAGTGTTTGAAATATCAAATGGTTCGAAATGTTTTAAAGAAAATAAATAAAACTTCGAATTATTAAGTGTTGATTAATTATTATTTATTAACTGCTATTCTTTAACAATGACAAAAGTTTAGAGGTAGGTAGGTACATATATTCGTGTACATATCCATAAATGTGAATGTGAATTAATTAATCTTTCGAAAGAACTCAGTTATACTGGTTTGCTTCAAAACACATTGCTGCTGCTCAGACTGCTTAATAACTGTTTTTAAGAGAAAAAGTGCCTGAAATGCTTTTTCATCACTTTCGTTTTGTATACAGAAGCTTTGTAGTATCGTAGTAGTGTTTGTATCTGAAAAAATCTGAATCTGAATCTGTAAGGTATCGAATGTGGCTCTTCCTCCATAACTGACACCTCCGCCAAAGGTTATGATGTATCGTCCTCATCTTCATCGTTGCTTTTTTCATTCGTATCTGTCGCAGATAAAATTTCGCCATCGGTTAGTGAACCTGAGACAGCAACTCAAAATGTACTTACAATCTTTCGTGTCTCTTTCTCTTTGCAACTTTGAATTGTCGAGTGTTTGACGCCGACGATTAACGCGTCGTTTTGTTACTTATCAATGATTTTTTCGTTCGAATTACCAAGTGCATAAAAATGTATTGATTTAGTTCGAAATATCAAGAGATTTTGTAGGGAATTCGTGATAACTTTGAATTATAGAGAGGTTCAATTATCGCAGGTTTGAATTAACGAGAGTCGACTATAGGATTAGCTATTGATCATCGGATAAATAGCTAATCCTACAATAATAATAACTTGCATTATGTACAATAGCCATTTATTATTATTACCGTCAACTGTACATTTCTATCAAGTATGAAAAAGTAATTTAAAAAGGAAAGAAAATAGCTATAATAAATATTTATGAGTGGCCTAGCATAGGCCGAGAGAAAAAAATGCCGGAGGAATAAACGCTCTGTATTCTTTTAAAATTCAAATATGTACAGTATACCCATGACATGATCAGGACAGACACGAGACAGCCAATCGTGTACGCCAATAATCACCCCACATGCCGTCTAATACTATTTATTTTCTTACAGGGCTTAGAGTCAGTCTATGATGTATATGGATCTCTGGATAATGTGATAATCGTAACATTAGCCCCAGAACTGCCTGGCGCAAAAGAAGCCATAAAAGGATTGACTAAATTGGGTGTAAAAGTAGCACTAGGTCACTCTTCAGCTAGTCTTGCACAGGGAGAGGAAGGAGTTAAAAATGGAGCCAATCTAATAACGCATTTATTTAATGCTATGCTCCCAGTAAGTCCATTTACAATAATTGCATTCCTTTTTTCTTAAATGTTCAAAATGTGATAAGAAGTAAATAAGGTAGGTGGTAGAGCCTATAGGGAACCAAATAGGTTTTATATGAAAGCTAATTGTTACCATATAGAGTTCGCCCGGGGCAGTACCACCGCCCGCCACGGTACCTAGTACCATTTCTGCCGTGTAATAATTGTTTTTAAAGCAATTATGGTCCGGTTGGAAACGTGTGGATTCCGGTTACACTTCTTTAGAGGCGACCATCTTAGTCCTCAAGGGTAGCAACACATCTGTGACTGACTTAGAACGAGACTCCTACTAACAAGTACTAACTGGACTATTACTAACACCAACTAACAGGACTAACTATCACTAACAGTCCCCAGTCCTTATACCTAGGTACTAACGAACTGACCAACTAATGTTCTAATTAACTCTCGCAACTAATTAGACTAACCATCCCAGTCCCTAATTGAGTCTTGTTCAAAGTCAGTTACAGTTGTCATGGGCGGCAGCGGATGGGTGGTGCTGCAAGCTCGTTTGCTATCTTTTATCCATAAAAAAAAAAAGAAATTTCCCATTACAATATTCACAATGAATTCAAAATAATATTATTGCGTCCTCAGCTCTTCTTTTGGAGCTTATTAATAACCAGTAAAATACTCTTGCACATTTACTCGTTGGTATGACATGTTTTATAATTTTTTCTAGTTCCATCATAGAGACCCAGGGCTGGTTGGACTTTTGGCATCTTCAATGGACAAACAAGTTTACTATGGTATAATATCCGACGGTATACATACTCATCCTGCGGCTCTTCGCATAGCATGTCGGACAAATCCAGAAGGTAAGCCACTTGACTCACTTCATGCTCACCTGATTTAGAAAATACTTTTCATTTAATGTCTTCAAAATGTTTCAATACCAATTAAGTTGTTCCCAGCTAATCTAATAATCAATAAAGTTAAAAACTTAGAGGGACGTCTTGGAGGGAAGAGGGATTTAGAGGGGCATGTAAATTGGCAATGGCAAAGAACAGCCTGCCATTCACCTTAGTGAATTCTCATTCATTCTCTGTAGATATTATATTGGATGCCCGAATTGCTAACTTTATTTTAATCCTATTTCTTATTGGGGAAATGGAGACGCACATAATGAACAGCTAAATTACTGAAAATTTTATATTCTGATTTAGTGAATATTTGTTTCAGGGTTGGTGTTAGTTAGCGATGCGGTCGCCGCACAGGGACTAGAAGATGGTGTATACCGAATTGGACCGCAGTCAGTTAATGTTGAGAATGGCCACGCATATGTTTCGGGCACGAACACCCTATGTGGCAGTACCACTGCACTTGACGCATGTGTTGCCAGTTTTAAGCAGTCTACAAGTTAGTATTAATTATTATTGAAGTAAAACTTCTTTAGGCTCGACTAGGGAGTATCTCAGATTTTTTATTCTGACGGAAGTTCTGACGTTTATTTTCTGACTGATGTGACGCTTATTTTCTGACGCTTAATAAACTATTAATTTAATTAATCAAATGAGTACATACTTTTTACTTTTGGAACGAAGTTCTGTTTATTTTCTTATTAAACTATTAATTTATTTTAATCAAACGAGTTGCTCGAAATGCTCGCGTTGAGTTTCCACTTTGTGAATTCTTAATTCGTGATGCATCTCCCGTCCACGACATGTTTGAACAGTTAAGTTTATAGAATTTTTAAGGAATAAACTAAACCATTATTTCTTAAACCTTTTTCAGCTGACCGTGTAGTGTATAGACACTATAGACTATTTGACTGACTGACTGACATATCAACGCAGGGCCTAAACTATATGTAGTACCTAACTTATAAAAATCAAGTACCTGACAAGTTTTACTTCAATCGCGCGTAAAGGTTACACGCACACACTTTTTTATTTCCTTCTGGACCACTGACAAGGGTTAGATATTCAACATTTTAATTCTACATCGCTAGATCGTGCATTAAGTATATCGCGTTAGGAACCCCCTGCCATATACCTTATTTTTAAATTTAAGCATGAATTTCTATTATGAATACATTCTTTACTCGTATTTATATTTGTCACATAATTTGGTTGTATGATTTCAGACTGTTCTCTAGAATACGCTTTGGAAACCGCATCTCTACACCCCGCCAAGGCTTTAGGAATTGATCATATAAAAGGAAATTTAAACTTTGATTGCGACGCTGATTTCGTTATTATGAACCCAAATACTTTAAAAGTGATGTCAACTTGGATAGCAGGAGAATGTGTATACACAGTTAAATAATATTGAACGTTCTTATCCATAAGATGATAAATAATTATGAATTATTGTTTTATCATACTTAACATTTATCAAGAAATTGTGATTATGTACGCATGTGATTTTTATTTTTACATTGTCATATTTTATAATGTTCGCTGAGCGATCAAAATTATATTAAACAAATTTGTCAAAGTTCTCGTTTTTATACCCTACCCTGTTTGTAAAATAGTCCCAAAACGTGAATTTTTCAAAAATAAAACTAAGAAACGGCATCCTATTGTTGTATTGAATATTGGTCTAATTGATATTGGTCATTGGTAGTTCGTCAAATCGCCTGCCTGTCCAATTACGAAATTTGCATATTGCTATTGGTCAAATTCATGTTGAGTCCAAATGGAAAGCCGCTTGCTGCTACGTCATTAAAATGTAATAATCAGTTGAATACTCAATTAGTATTAAGTATTACTACTGTAAGAGTAGGTAAGGCCTATATAGGCGGAAAATGGTTAATTAGAATAGCAATGTCGTCATTTGTGTTCCTGTCAATTATGCGACATTTCATTGTAAATGTCAATAATTACTTATATTCGTGTCTTCGGTTTGGTAAAATATATATAAAGGCAGTATGTACAGACACTGAAAAAGGCAAAAAGAAACTTAGTGCAGGATATCAATTCCATTTTAACTCGAACAAAAACGGCACTAAAATCTCACGTTGCGTAAATAGAAGCGAGTGCAATGGTTCTGAATTGACCAGTGATTTAGGGTCAATTCTGAGGGAGAGCTGATATACCTGTAAGCCTAACATCTATAAGAATTTGATTAACGTTAAGATAAATAAATGCAAAGAAAGAGTAAACGAATGGAAATACTTTTTGAAGAAATACCAATTATGAAATCACAGCGTGATGGTCTATAGGTACAAAATTAGAAAGAAAGCAATAGCCAAACATCCCAGTCCTCAACGCTAGTAACGGTCATATTTCCAGACACTTTAAAATCAATTTTTGGTTTATGAAAGCAAAGACTATCCACGTACCGAAATTCTTGATCTCTGCTTCAGCTGAGGGTATAGAAATAACATTAAATAGGTTTTGATTTTTGTAGGTGGCACTTTTAAAATATACAAGTGAGCAGTACAAGAGCAAGGACCAATATTATTCCCATATTTTACCTCTTGCCTAATTAAACTCAGCAAACCTAAGAGAGAGTAGGTATTCTAGGTATTGCGTTCTCAATTCAAGCTTGATGTTAATTTTCTAAAATAGTAACAAAATATTATGAGAAAAGATTAAAAGCATAGGAAAACATCAAACATCCTAAAAGATGCCAAAATAAAATAGAAATATTATTGAGTGAAAAATTAGGTTTAAAACAGTTGGGTAGGTATGAATTCTATGTAAATAAAAAAAATATCAGGATTTTTACAGTTGATTGTACTCTTACTTATAATAATTATAATGAATTGTACTGAATTTGTATTTTAAACGTGTCGATTATGTTAGTGCCCTCTCCCTGTCGAATTGGATTTTTCGGTGGGGAGAAAAAACAAATAAATAAATAATTTCTCGACCAATAGCGTATTTGGCAAATTTCGTAATTGTACACAGACGATTTGACCAATGTCGTTGAAGACCCATTGCTTATTTTAAAAATGGTTATGAAACACTTTCATTTCTAAAGAAAAATATTTTATACAATTACATTGATTATATTCAAGTTTTTTTTTGTTTTGGAAAGTGGACGATTCGGAATGAACCCATGTACATTATTGTACATATGTATTGTACATTCCATTAACAAAACAAGGTTTAAGGTTTTCGTGAGTAGCCATTCTTATCTTTTGATAGGATGGTGGAAGAAAAAACATCTCAAGTAACCAGCCTGACCTGAGAGGTATTCGAATCAAACAAGCAATTTTAGTGGCATGGAAAATCTTTATTGAAGTAAATATATTTATAAAGTCAGTACAATTTAAGTTCAATAGTTTCCAAAAATATTAAAGTGCAGGTTGCTGATCACCTGGCAATGTTAAATATGATTATTTCTTAATTAAAATACAAGCTAATATTGAGAAAACTGTAATATGTGAATAATAACATGTATATACCTAAATAAAATCATGACAAAAATATATTTTAGGCAGGCTCTGAATTACACTGCTCTGTGCTGTTGTTATCCTGGCCACAGTTCGATACTCAACTTAATTAGGAGACCGCGAATGTTCCTTGACAATTCGAAGTTGCTGTTGAAGACAGAACAGCAACTATCAAATTCTCATTTAACCTTCGCAGAAAAATTTTGGTCAAAAAAGATGTGCAACTAATTGAGAAATTGACTATATGTGTCCATTCGCTTTTACGCTCTTAGTATAATTATAACGACCAATGGTTGCCTGTAGTGCAATCAATTCCTCCAGGACCTCGCGCGCCGTAGAACTGAGGATAGTTGGACATCTTATTTTACAATAAAATCAAGTTAAAAACTACGAAATGTATATTTATGTATACAATATTACTAAGTTTATGTATGTATAATAATGTAAATACATTTTCATGAAAAACAAAATAATATCACGGAATATTCAAAGAGCCAAAATATTTGAGATTAACTCTACCTCAATACCATTAACTTCTAAGATCTAGGCACAATGCAGCAGAGACTCCTGTATGGATAACAATTTTCGTTGACTGTGGGGCAAAATAGTCTAAAACATTCAGCCAACATCATCACATAGGTAAATTGAAAACATTATCTAAACCGCTGTTGCCTACATCACACAGAAATCCAAAATTAAAATATGATAGTGAATTTTCGAACAGTGATTTCATATGATGATAAGCAGTAAAGTATAATGATTTCAGAGCCTGTAAATCATGTGCTGATGCTGCTGGGGCCCCTGCAACTTGCACTCGTGCAAGCTGCCGTGAAGGCAAACAACTACATCTAATAAACTTTCAACTTTCACAATGTTTTAAAAGTTTACGGAGGGTATTGTCTGTTAAGATATAATTTCGTGTCACTGAGGTCTACAATTATAGATAAATACACTCCTTGTAGACTGACTACACCTAAATTTAAAATACTTTAACAGAATTAAATTATTGAGCAATATATTCGTACGGGAATATAGTAGACATTTGCTCGGCTGCACCAACTACAGAAAAAATCATTGTAATTATAGTATTAAATACCAATGCACTCTTCACAAATGTCATTATCATGAAAAAAATTATATGAAAAATTATAATAAGTAATAATGAAATCTTTGGATCAAAATTAAAATATGCATATAGAACGTGCACCTTTTACCCAAAAAATTACAATAAATTTAAGTTTTAACACAAGAAAGACATAACATAAAAGATTACTACAATTAACTTAAAACTAAATTGAAAACAAAGCCATAACCGTACAAAATTAAATGAGTACAGTGAAAGAGGGATATAGAGATAGGAAGAGTGACCGCAGAACTTGAGAAAGTTCTTAGGTAAACGATAAGTATATTATATTGTTCTCAATTTACGTCAGACGCCTGTAAAACAATGAAATATTGCGTGCATTAGTACTCGAAGTTTCGACATGACATGGATGATTCAAATATCTCCAGCTAAGTTAAAAAATTATGTAATGAACTACGCGTCCCATTTACGCTATACAAGCAATATTTAATATGTTTATTTGCACTAACAAAAGACGTAACGTGAGACAGTGTTTTCGGCATGATATGTTCTTTAATTACTGAACAATTTGAGTGATGAAGTAGGTGTGTACATTAAACGGCCACTTACGTGAAAAATTATGCTTAAAGTTATAGAATCAAATCAATTAAAAATAAGACACTACAATACGTAAATACCAAGAATTGTATATTAAAATATTTGTACTTTTACTGACTAAAGGGAAAAAAACATTGGCAACGCTAATAATCCTACATTGTAAAAAAAATAACTTGTATAATGTAGATTGAAAATGGTCATCTCAAATTCGTTCACTCTAGATGTGGAATGCAATTAGAATTCTTTAACAATATTAAAAGGTATAATAATATATTAAATTTTTATAATCAGCTCAACAATGTATATAATCTATAATAATTTAAAAGCCTAGATCCAAACTGTGATATTTATTGCACAAGCACTTTGTGGCTTAAAATTCCTATGGGAATAGAGCTCACAACCTTATTAAACGTTGGTTTTTAGAAAAGTGGAGACCAAATTAGGGTGTAGTTTTTAAGGTGGGTAAATAGTATTTTAAACATGAAATATGTATGCCTTTTAACTACTGCTAAAATACAATGTTATTTTGTTACATTACTGATACATTTTTGATGGATCACGAGATAATATAGAGATGCCACTATTTCTATGATCACTATACTTGTCAGGCAAGCAGGTGATCAGCGTACTGTGCCCTACTCAGACCATATGCTATTAAAAAATAAAAAGTAGCTGAACCCCCACCCACGGTTAATTAACTCGGTCCGTAAGTGTAAGAATTGAATGTAACGCCACAAACTCCATCGGAACAATCGCGCTGTGCTTGGTGCCACAACTTAGGCAATACGCCCACCTCCAATAGGGAGGGTAACATTTTAGAGCTCACCTTGTGCGCTGCGAACCCTACGACTATTACATTATTCGCCATTAAACGTATGCCAATCGTATAAAACAATGTGTATGCCAAAAGGTCTGCCACGTGTAGGAGACGAGAGTAACGCATCGTCATCTATGTACTTGTTTAATGCCATATAATGTAATAACTACATCTACTGAAGTAATTTATTGCTGGATACATAAGGGAATATAGATTTAAGAGAAATATATTTACCAAAAATTGCTTTAAAGTGTATATAGGTAACTTTTAAGATTCTCGAGAAAGGCTACTGTAATGTACTCTAATGATACAATTATTATCAAGTAATGTCAATGGACAATAAATACCATTTGACCTGCCATTACCCCCATTCTAAGTGCTTACTTGCTACAGCACGAATATACAGCCGAGCAGGCGCGGCGAATACCGCCGCCTCCCGCGCCCCGCCCCCTCTAACGAACTCTAAACAACGCCACCCGTGGGCATACTTGTGATACTGCTCTTTGTATATCCAATTGAAAAATACTATCACTACAAAAACTACGCCGACACCTATGTAGATATATGGCAAGAACAAAGGAAACATTGTCAACGATATCACCAAAATTATTCAGGAAAAATAATTGTATAAATAATACTTTCAACCAATCGGCAGATGTTAACACCGTTGTAACTATTCTCCAAGAATTACACATAAATATGATATTTAAACTCCAAATTTATTAATATTGAAATTCACACATAAAATAGTATAATTTGTAAAATTATCCAAAACTTATCACACCACATTTTAATAATTTTATGCAACCCTAAGCAATATTATTAATAGCGTCAAACGCTCCCTTTGGGGCTCATATTACTATTTCGGTTAATTTTACGTCACTAACACACAATAATTTTGATCAATGGACAACAAATAAAAATTGAACATTATATTAAAACCCTGAAGATTAAAAACAAAAATTGGCAACAATTAATAACTAATTTTACATATATTTTATACAATAATTACTGTGCATGCACAAATATGGTAAGAAAATAATTTGGCAGTAAAAATTCGTAAAATCTAAAGGCCTAACACACTGGCCAAAATACTATTTGAATATAGGCGCAGAACATATAATTAAACAAAACAGATAAGTGAAAAAATTCAGAGTATTGATCACACCTATCATCCACGAAGGGTATGTAGACTCATTTTATCCTAGTTAAAATAAAGAAAATAAAATTCCCTAATACTATCGGGACAAAAAATCCTGAACAAATAACTTAAAAACAATATGAAAAATAAACCCAAAAGTTACTCACTAATAAAATAGAGGATTCAGACTCAACGTCAAACTCAACTTATCACTGGCTTCGTTCCGGCGCACCCCGCCGGCCCCCCATGTGTCTTTCTACGTGTTGAAGTCTTGCCATGTTGGATCATCGTGTCTCTATTATTGCTCATATCACATTCAATGTCGCTAGTGTTCAACATTCATAACGGTTCCAATACGTAACAAACAATAAACATTACTAATTAAGTACATACATTGGATTACACATGTCGCTAGTGAATTGCTATATTGATTAAACTTTTAATTAATGATAATAATATGGCTTCGCAATGCACTTGCGCTTTATAAGTGATAAGTGAATACTTTATATTATAATTACATATCATATTAAACATTTCTAGTAAATTTACAAAAGCAGGAACTAAGGTTTGTAAAGCAAAATATAATTAGGTATATTTAGTAATGTGTCCCTTTACTTTTGAACTCCGTAAATCGACGAAAGTTAGAGAGCATTATATTAAATAAACACAAAATATCACACTCAATTTCAGGTGGTCTGGTTAAGTACTATTATTTTTGAAAAAAGTAACGTATTGCAAAACGAAATAATGCTCAGACAAACTAGGGTATCTGATTATCGTCCTACATTTTGTTAATCTTGTGGGTTAATCAACATGTCTTTTACCAAACCTCGACTTAAATTGGATCTATTTTGGTGTATATTATATAGATAATTTATGATCGGTTTTATTGGAAGACTAATACTCTATTTCTACTAAATACTCTATTTCTACTTCATTTTGCATTTTGTAGTTATTTCGAAATGCAATACCGTTAATAATACCATATTATTATCAAGATACCTGTCACCAATTATACCAATATTAGCCATGCCGAGCTCAACGGCATTTAAAACTATTTCAACGTTCTATATGCTAACCACATATTTAATATTTCGTATCTACTACCTAATTTACGAATCTCAATTTTGAATATTAAATGTGGATAGCTTTAAAATATGTATATAATTTTGGCGAACTGTGTACGAATTCCGAACGTATCAATTTAATGGATTATTAAATTATATGATGGCACATTGACGGACATATAAATATCATCGATACCACTTTGGCCAAAATTTCCTGGTTAAAATTAGGTCAATTTCGACAATGCAAATCATTAAGTATATAATACTTGCAATGGCTTTGTGACAATATTTACTTGCAAAACAGTACAGATAAAATATAATCACATGGAAATGGCTATAAGAACTAGTTGACAAGTGACACTTCGAAATTTTAAAAACCTTAACGTTTAAATAGTACTAATACATTGTGGGTATATGATTATTCATGCACGAAAATGCCACAAACGAGGTAATTTCTACATTTAAATATTTAAGTTACATTGTACAAAATTATTGCAAATTAAAATAAGAATGAAATTCGCATATAATTTAAGTAAGCATCAGAAAATTTTCCTTGAAATCAACCCAATTGTATTTATTATATAATTGGTATATAATAGCCTACCCATGAAAAGAATTCAAATATAGGTTCTCAAAACAATAGTACACATGGAAAACATTTTGTATAGACACAAGAATTCTGTAAATGGTAAATATATTTTAACTGACAATATATAATATTGTATACGCGATTAACCTAAATTTGATGGCACGTTATTCTAGTGTCGCCTCCTTTGGTCATAATTAGACTAAAATTTTGTTAACAATAACTCAATTGTGCGTTCACAAGTGATCACTATCTCAAAATAATGCTTAGAGGTCAACCAGATGTTGTTTGTTCTGATCTCTGCATGAAAATATATTCAAATATATACGTATATTGTTTACTTGTTGTTGTTGTTTGGAGTAACGCAACTCTTACAACAAGACGACACTCCCACGCGAACCCCTAATTGACATGTATTATTTAACTTCACTCGAACTAGGAACCATACCAGCTGCTAAATTTAGAAATAAAACCATAATAATGCAAGTCAATAGTTTGAAGTTATTTCCCAAACATTCCATTATAGATAAATCATAATTGGTTCATTTTAATTATAACAAGCTTGGACTAGTTTTTTGTGTGTTTGAGATATTAGTTATAAAATTTAATGTATAGCTCAAGACTTTGAAATTTAAAATGTCTATTAGTAAAGAGGAACAGTCTATCATATTGAACTCCTACCAAATATGAGAAATCTACAATAAAATGATCAATTCTTTATTCCTATTTGACTGGATTATCTTTAAAAAAAAGTTGACATTACTAGCCTAAACTTTGGATTCTTTCTTACTATAACTAAATGCAACCATAATAAAACGAGAAAGTAAAGAAACCACAAATACGAAAGTACTTTGGGAATAAAAATACCTATCCAC
The DNA here is from genome assembly GCA_944567765.1 of Carterocephalus palaemon. Taxonomy (NCBI): domain Eukaryota; kingdom Metazoa; phylum Arthropoda; class Insecta; order Lepidoptera; family Hesperiidae; genus Carterocephalus; species Carterocephalus palaemon. The sequence goes on from OX155642.1 coordinate 7,365,502, forward strand.
GAGCAGTGATACCAAAAAAATCTTATAATTATAATGTTCCACAACACAGGGAGACAGTGAAAGATATAGGCAAAGTGGGATCACTGTAGTTCACTGCAAATGGACATGTTAAAATCAGACTAACATGACGTTTAACATAAAATAACAAAGTAAGTAGTCAAATACTGGTTTAGCAAAATTGTTAAGCTTTGTAAAAATCAGCAATTAATATAAAATACAGGGAATAAATGTGAGATCGTGTAGTATGCAGACTTACAGCCATATAGTTACTCCTCAGACAATGTAAAGGGTGTTGAGGACTAGAACGTGGTGGTTATTCTTAGCCAGAGTGACGATGTATCCTTCCGAAGTTATCTTCAAGCCACAGCAGCGCGAAACCTGCAAAATTCAGATTGATAATCAAGTTATTCATACATTTTAGTTTTTCAAATAGGGATTTAAATCCCTTAAGACTATAATTCTCTGTCCCCTAAAAAGGACTAGCACTACTACCTACCGGTAGTAAGGTAAGGGTAGGTAGTAATGTAAGGGTAAGTAAAGTGCTACCCACTACCAGTAGTGCCATGGATAAATAATGCGTGCTGTTGGTGCATTATACATACAACAAGTTTAGTTACTATTGGGAAATGGATGCCTTAAAAATTGTGACCATTTGGTAAAATAAAATAATAAATAAATATCATGGACAATCCTAACACACGGCCATATGACTAAACTAGGCATAGTATGTTATGGACTATGGATGTCAGAAACCTATATACATACCATAGACATTTTTAAACACTTACCTATATAGTTAATATCTATCCAGACACAGAAAAAACAAGTGTTCGTCACACGAATGTTTTTCCTAAGTGGGATTCGAACCCACGACCCCCGGCGCAAAAGGCAGGGATCACTACCGATTGCCAACGGGCAACACTATGTGCACCGCAATATCGTCTATGCATCTGTATGTTATATGATATTAAGTAACTAGAGGATGCCCACAGCTTCACTCCAATTATAGGTCTACTTTTATTATAATATATTACGACGATTTATTATATATTATGATATGTGTGATCGCCTATCCTCACTTGGCCAGCGTGGTGGACTAAGGCCTTATCCCTCCCATTCTGAGAAGAGACCCACCCCCAACAGTCGGACAAACGGGTTGTGGTGTGACGATGTGTCAGTAATATTGCCATATATTGCCATTGTTATCACTTACTTTAACATAAGGGCATTCAAATTCAGTGACCAGCACACCATCGCGTGAGAAAACGGCAACGTGAAACTTGTTGCCGTGAGAGTCTCCAATAAGCACGTCACCGGCGTCCGACACGTCAATGCCGTTCGGGAAATTGGTAACGTTCTCGCATCCGATTCGACGCAGGAATCTCCCTTCGTCGTCGAAAACTACCACGCAGTGCCCTTTAAAGTCACACACGTAAAACTCTTTGCCTGAAAATAAATTGCATAATTGTCGTTAATAGTATATTTCGCTACAAGTGCGGAAAGCCTGTCATTGCAAAGAGTTCCGACAAATGTCTACCCGAGCCGAAGGCGAGGGTTGACAGTCGGAACAAGTTGCAATGACGGTTCCGCACGTGTACTGAACGACTATTTTTAATACAGTTGCGAAAAAATGAAGCAATTTGATAAAATAATAAAAAACACAAACTAAACTCGCAGCGAACATTTTTGGAAAATGGCGCCAACCGTAAAAGAATACAGAGTATTGCAGAGTTTTTTTTTTGTTTTCTTCACCCATTCTGGGTAGGCAAAGGGAACTATGCCCATACAGCCAAGTCTTCAGTAGAATTTTTTTATTGACATGAAATTTAATGAGATGAAATGAAATGAAACCTACCCTAACTCATTGAATCAAATCATTAAATCTGATATTGAAACAAATTAGTAGCTTCTTTTTATAAATATTTGCATGAATCATAAAAACTTCTATGAATATTTTTTTTAGTAAGAACTTCGTGGTTGGTTTTTTCTTTTTAATAGACATTATTTTGACAGTTGGGAAAGAGAACGCACGAGTTCGGAAAAGGTAAAGAAAAAGCACGAGTGTGTAATAGCTCACTTCCCGAACGCTATACGTCCCTGTAATATGCCACTTTTTGAGCAACTGTATTAAAAAATTGTTATAGATTACAATACCTACATTTACAATATGACACATACTGAATCATTTTCAAAAATCCATATTTGATAGTTACATATATATTATTTATCGTAGCCCCGTCGCTGCAACCCATAGACGTCCCACTGTTGGGCACGGGTCTCCTCTCAGAATGGGAGGGATTAGGCCTTAGTCCACCACGCTGGCCAAGTGCGGATTGGCAGACTTCACATACCTTCGAGAACATTATGAAGAACTCTCGGGCATGCAGGTTTCCTCACGATGTGTCCTTCACCGTTTTAGCAAGTGACATTTAATTTCTTAAATCGCACATAACTTAGAAAGTCATTGGTGCGTGCCGCTCAGCGGCCGGCCGGGTTCAAACCCCAGCAGCAGCCGCTGGGGTTTGAACCCGGACCGCTCGAGTGAGAGGCGAGTTCGATAGCCACTGGGCTGTCACCGCTTATCGTAGCCCCTAACACAGTTTTATTTATTGTCGAGCTACCTACCTGGGTACTATTCTCAGCAGGGCAAAATATTGTTTTGTGTGAAAATCGAACTACACTAAATGATATAATTAACCATTAAAAATACCAACATACCGCTGATAGCTATATCCGACGGCTCCCTCATACACTCGCTGCAATCGAACCAGCTCATGAGGTCACCTTCTTCGGACAGAATAAATACGGTCGGCGTCACACTGTCGACGGCCACAATAAGACCTTCGGCAGTGACAGCCAAACCGGCAACAATATCGATGAAACGAACCTGCAAAGAAAAGCGTCATAATTACTTACAGACTTATCCACTTATAAGAAAAAAAACAATGATGAAGTCGACACGTACAGCAATTTTCTTCAAGAAATGCCCATTCTTAGTAAAGATCTGCATTCGGGAGCGTTCATTCCCGCGATCGCAGACCACAAACTTTCCGGTGGCGCGCACTACGGCAACTTTACGTGGGTACCAGAGCTGGCCTTCTTCTTTGCCAGCAACACCAAAATTAAATTTGTGGTTTCCGGACTTGTCGAACACCTACAAATGAATAAATTTATCACAGTAGAAAATATATTTAACTAAGATTCTCACACGAAAATCTATTTTGGAGTTATTTATCATTGAAGATGCTTTACTAGTTTTATTCTAATTAGAACAACAAAAGATCAAAATCTAACAGAATTTTGAATTGAACTATTTCTTTATAAAGTTAGTTTAACCGAAATGCACCTCGACAAACAAAGACTAAAATTTTGGCTTTGATAGCCTTTTTTCTTTATTACACAAAACATACCGTGATGCGATGGTTGTTAGTGTCAGCTACAATTATATCCTCATCATTTCCAAGGCAAAATCCATGGGGTGAATTGAATTGCCCCTTTCCGCCTCCTAGTTGACCAAACTTGAATCTGATGTGCATTGGTGTTGCCTTATTTGCTCGAACAAGTGGAGCAGGCGGTGCGACCAAAGCGGCTTCCTCGGCTGGGGTAAGTAAAGGTCTTCCGGGAGAGACACCGCGAGGCCCAACTCCTCCAATACCTCCGACACCACCTACACTGCCGTAGCCATTGACCTCTGCAATAAAATTCAAATTAATTAAAAAAAACCTTTTAATTAAACAATTTCGACGTTACAAAATCTTCTTATATATAAAAATGAATCGCAAAATGTGTTGGTAAGCGCATAACTCAACAACGCCTGGACCAATTTGGCCAATTCTTTTTTTAAAATGTTCGTTGAAGTTCAAGGATGGTTTTTACGGAGAAAAATTTGAACATTCATCCCCTAAGGGGGTAAAACGGGGGTGCAAAGTTAGTATGAAGCTTTGCCGTTTTTGAAGTTAGTGAATGTGTAACGCGAGCGAAGCTGCGGGCGTCCACTAGTACAAAATAAAAATTCTCACCAGTATTCAATCCAAGCTTAGCAAGTGCTTGCAAATTGTTGTAAGCCTGGGAAGAGTTCAAATCACCAGCAAGTAATTCAGCCAGAGTAAACGAAGGCGCTGGAGAAGCGTGAGGGGGAGGGGGCGCGTCCTTCTCAGCGATGCTCGCCAGCTGTTGCAGATTGTACTCCACCATAGATGGCAGAGCGGGAACAGCAGCGACGGGGCCCACACCGGGCACGCTATTCAAATTCACAACTCCAGGCATAGCGCCGGCATTGCCAACTGGACCCACGCCAGGGACCGCCCCAACAACCGGCACTCCTATACCGGGGACTCCGCCGACGCCGGGCACTCCTACCATACCGCCGACCCCAGTCACCCCTGTGACGCGGCGAACGTTTCCCAGAGGAAAATCATCGAACACCGGTGCATTTGTTATGGACACAGCGGGCGAATGAGAATTGGACACCACAGACACGATGGCGGATGTTTCGCTTGCACGTTTTCTCTCCTCCGCTATGGTAGCCTCAGTACGGAATGTACCGAATGAATCTTCTGCAATGGAATCGAACTTATCCACCTTGGTGACGAACTCGATTGAGTAATCTATATCGAATTCCGGAGCTCCTTCTAGCAAACGAGCGAATTGGGAAGCAACAGTTTTCTTTAGCACGACGATTTCGGTGCCGTCTCCGCATCGAAGAAGTTTTGTTGCAAACTTGCAAGCACAATCAATACGCTGAACGGTCTTATCAACGCGATCGAATAAATCCATAACCTTCAACTCTCTTTCCTTATGGAGGTGTTCCAATTTTTCTAGCGCCTTTTCACGGCAATTTTCCAGAGCGGCCTTATAGGCATGAAAAGCTTGGTTGATAACATTTTCAGCCTCATCTCGTTGACGCTGCAAGTCTCCCAGGGCATCATCGAGTCTAGCCGATGCACTTCCAGCAGTAACAGCACGAGCATTCGCCTCCACGATAAAATTACGTAGTTCAGCACGAAGATTCGGTTCAGCATCAACAATTCGTTCGCAACGGTGCTCGCCCACCTTATGATCCACAGTGAGGCATTCGGTGCAAGCTCCAACTTCGCACTCACAGCAATAGAATTTAAGACTCTCGCCAACATGACGGGTGCAAAAAATTGGCTTATGCACAGCGGTTTTCTCCTTAGACGACCTTAGGGCATCGAATGGTACCACGCGATGATTTTCGAAGCACCTCATAAATTCATGTGCAGAGTTGCAATTGGAGCACAAGAAATGAGAACAATCAGTGCATCTTGCTACAGCTGGTTCCTTACTCTTGCAGCAAGTGCAAACAACAGACTGATCCATGGAGGTCACATCGAGAATATTGGTAAGCATGTAGTCTGATGGTAGTGACGCAGCTCCTCCACCGGTAATCTAAAATAAATATTATTAATTCATTCATATTGTTTAATTTGTCATTTTAAGATTCGTTTCAATTATCGATTTCTATTTGATTGCTTGTTTTCCAGAAAATATTGAATTGAAGATACATACTTTTTTTCTTGTTCTATGAAACATACTTTTTAAAGGATGACGCATGATAAAAATCAAAAAGGCAAGCAACTCGAAAATTTATCTGAACAGATAGTGCTTTGAATCCCTTGTTCACTTTAAGACAGATTCGCTTTACGTCAGAAAATTGTACAGTCGTGTTTATATGGTCTCCACTCCACATAAATGGTGCAGAAAAAAACGAACGAAGAAAAGAACATTTTACACAAACGTTTCTCATACAAGCACAAATTTGAGCCATCTAGAACAGTAGTACCTACAACTCGATGCAGCGCCTTCGCGTCACGCACGGGACCTCGATATTATACAAGAAAAAATGTGAGCTATCGATGATACGGTTGTAAAAATGTATTTTTAACTTTTGTATCATAATTTTGCAGTCTTTTAAAAAATAATAAGGCATTTTTATGACTAACGAAACGGATAGGTTTGCCCTGCAGTCACCGGAACCTGGAGGTATCTTAGCTATTCAAGAATTCGTGAATAGTTCTGAAGAGTATTCAGTATATTTCTCAAAGCAATGAACGGGATTAAATGTATTTAGTTGCTACAAAGAATGAATAACCCAGTTGAAGAGTGGCATGGCCTCATTATAAACCAAACTACTTAATTTAAAACTGGCATTAAATCTTTTCATACAAGAATTTTAAAAAAAGATAAATATGAGAATTTAAAGAGAAATCTATTCTAATGGAAAACGTAACTATAAATAAAAATCGTAATTATATGACATTTTTGTTAACATTGAAATATAAATAGATTTTGTTAATTATATACCATGTTGTTGTACTTTGGTATGTTATATACCATGTTGTTGTACATTTTAGTTTATTAATTTTTTGTTCAAAACAAAAAAAATCTATCATTCCTCGAGGTGACTGTACATCTGCTATAAAGCAAATCTGTCCTAAAGCGAACAAGGGTTTTGAATTAGTTAAAGATTGGGGAGCATTCATAGTTATGAGATGTTAACTACCACACAATTTTGTTTATTTTATTTGAATTATAATTTTAGTTTCCAACCACACCACTAAAGTTACATTACAGTTACAATGTTTTACAATGTTTCTTGTCTAGACCTTATTTACAGGCTTTTAATTATTGTATTGTACATTTTAAAAAACTACCTTGGTCTCTTGTTTACACAGAGGACATTCAACAGCCAAATCAAACTTGAGAGAATCTCCTGCTTCATTCACCATCAACTTGTCAATGCATACTTCACAGAATACATGAAGGCATGACAAAACACGAGGGCTGCATAACTTATTGCTAAAAAATTAATTAAATATTAGAGTAAATTATCAATGTTGGTCATTAACTAAGCAATTACGTCATATGGTACAGAACTTACTCGCAGATTGTACAATTTTGATCTTGTTTTCCATTCTCAGTAGACTCCAAGGATCCTTCATCTCCAATACTTACCAAACTATCGACATAAAGCTCCCCATTCATTTCTTCCATTTTAACTTATAATTATGTTTGGTGTATAATGTATATTCTTCAGCTCAAACAACAATAACCTGAAACAACAGTGCTTGGGATAAAAGTGGCTTTGAGACATAAATACTTATTTCCTTAGGAATTGAATATAACATATTTATAGTTTAGATTAGCTGTCAAATCAAAGTATGGGGTACCTGTTTTACTCCCAATTTGACTAGGCAATGGATATTAGGTTTTAATAACATGTTATATTTATATTTATGCTTGCTGTGGTAGGAAACAGACAATACTTGTGGCAGAACTAGATTGCATGATAACCACTAGCCATGTCAATAAGCTACCTAAATATTCTCCTTTGTACATAGAACAAAGAGGAAGGCAATATCTTTCAGGGGTGTGAACCCCACTACTATTTATTTACTACAGAAATTTAAATGCTAGAATTGCGTACCACTAATTTCACTCAACCTACTATTGTGCAATAAATCAAACCAGAATTTCTACGGAATTGTACGGAATTCAAAATGGTAAATGTAAGTAAAAATGTTTTTTATTATTTATTTTTTGTAGACATGAGTTACACAATGTTTTTCTTTCTGCAAAAATTTGTCACATAATGATTTAAAGTCTCCTATAAGACCATACTAGTTGTTAGTATAAAAGTCGCCGTAAGCCGTAAGTCGCGTATTGTTAGGATGAATGATAAGACATCATTATTATTGACTACATATTCCTTGGGGGTTAGTCGCTCAAGTCCGTAGGTGGAAACCCTACACGTACAGGATGGTGTCTTCTGTGAAATCCAACTGCAATCTCCAACACGCGTGGTGACTATCGGCTAAACCACCTATGATAGTCCCCGATGTATGATAGGCCCCGTTCGTCCTGGTTTCGGTAGCGGCCAGGGTAACGACGGGGCCATGGGCGATAATTACAGAGATCCGGCTACCAACATTAGAAACGGACCCGCCAACATTAGAAAATGACCTAAGACAAATATTACCAAGAAACAAATTGATGACAAGTTATGCAAGCTGGAAGAAGAGAAGACAGGTTGCACTGGAGCATCCTTATCCAAGTTACATCAGTATTTGAAGTCGCGCAGTTAGAAGTCGCAAGTAGAAGTGGCAATGAGCAGGCCACATCGTACGAAGGACTGATAAGAAGACTAAAAAAAAGGGGCCCAGGTAGCCCTTCGACATGGTGGTAAGACAACCTGAAGAAGATGGTGGGAAACTGCTGGTTTCAGAGGGCACAGGACCGGTTGAAGTTGTGTTGTTTAGTAGAGGCCTATGTCCAGCAATGGACTTCAAAATGCTGATGGAGGGATGGATGGATGGATGGACATATCCCTTAAACTGAGTGGTAAAAGCTGACTGACATTGAACCAGAAGACGGAAATAATAGTGTTCTCTATCCACATAACAATCCTTTTCCCAAGAAAAGTAATGAACTATTGTGAATTAGCATAGCACTTATTTGTGTAGCTCCCTATTAAAAATATAAATATCCAGATTGGATTTGTAGGGTCAGATTAAAACTAAAAAACATGTTTGTAAATAAAAATCTGAACTAAAATGTAGACTTTTTTAAATTAATGCATTGTCATCAGTATTTGATAAATGTACAGTTTAAAATTAATCTGACATTTTGAGGTGGGCAAAAATAAAAGATTCTGTTACATACAAACATACAATATCTATATAGGTTAGGTAAATATGTACATATTATTTTATATAATACATTACATGTATACTTGGTAAGTATCTATACATACTTAGTAAGCTTATAAAAGCATTATAGAAATTTGCTATTAGATTTATTTATACCCAGTTAAAATCTTCTTAACAAGGAAGGCCTCAACATATTCCAATTTGTTGACTCCATAAAGGTATCATTGACCATACAGCAAAAGCCTATTTGAAAAAAATAATAAAAAGAAAACAAGGCTAAATGTTGCATATTTTCTTTCAATTTTATTTTCAAGTACCAAATTCCCTAAACTCTGCACAAGAGCTGTGTAAGTCAAAAGTTAGTTATCATGAATTACCCAACACAATTTTATTTATCTCCTGATATTGCTCCGTAGACTCGAAATAAATATTTGAAACTAATGACTCAGAATTCAATTTTGATTTTATTTTCAGTAGGTACTTCAATATCATTTAAATGCCACAAAATTTTTACTAAATAATATGCAGCTCAGAATTCTGTATTCTGACTTGAGATATGCAGTCAAATATTCATCATACATATGTACTTCATTTGCATTTTTAATTGCATATCAATATTGTTTTGGTAGTTTTTTTTTATGTTCGGAAAAAACTGTTAAGTAGGTACCTACTTACTGTACATTTCATAGTCAACCCAATGTTATAATAAAAGCGCAGTGGAGTAGTAACGACTTACGTGTTCTATCTAGAGTTTGGAAAGAGGCATTTAAAACTAAAACCAATGGTGTAAAAGCCCATAGCTTAAATGTCGTTTATGAGGCGGTTACAAATTTATTGGAAACTCGAAAAAAGTGCGTAGGCATGAGATATAGTGAAACTAGATAACTAACAAGCATTACTAAATTAAAATTATTAACACGAAATTTGATCGATAGCAACAGTATACATACTTATATCTACTTATTAACACAAACGCAATGCACCATGCATGATGCAGACAATGGCGAAGGTCGATAGTCCATTCCCACATGTATTTAACCAAAAATTTCAAATCCAATATTGAACTTAAATAAAATTCATGCAATTTACTCACCTTTAACAGTAATAATTTGCAGAAATAGCAGTTAATTAAACGCGCAGGATCTTCTACCACGCCGTTACTATGAGAATACTCATCACTAGGTAAATAAATAAAAAATGAGCATCAAGCTCTAACAGATATTTTTGAAATAAAATGTTTCTTCGATGAATTAAAATTATTGTTTTGTCACGTTCTCATTTTAAAAAGGCGAATGAATACATCACTGTTGGGTATTGATTTTCTTCGTTGGTTGCGCTTCACTTCAAATCAAATGACTTTTCTCTGAATATTTGAGTACCATGGCAACTCTGATTGCGCATTGCCGCATTTCGTTCAATTCGTTCGTTTGCTATTGCCAGTATTGCCACAGAACACCAATTTTGTCGTACTTTTTTGTACCAGTACACGGGTGTATAGGCTGGACAAATTGTATTAAAGAGATGGAGCAACAGGCGCTGCCATGGCTGGCCCCCACAACAAGATTAATAGAATATATAGAAAGAAAAGTTCATATTATTGCAGTGTGCGGGAGGAACTCTACTACACGAACAGCTATGTATGCTTCGGTGTGTAATTTAGTTTAAGAATTAGTGTCAGCGTCAGCGTTGCCAGAATTTTATTATTATTATAATTTATTTTACGTTACTTTTGACCCTCTCATGTAACTTCCATGTAACACGACTCAAAATGTAACTTTTACGTTACTTTTAGGACTTATTAAAATATTTAAATATTTTCCTACAAATAATAAATAATCGTGAAACGGAACACATCCAATAAAGTTTTTGGTCTTTGTTCCCTTGATTTTGTGACCAGCAGTATATTATTGTATGTGTATCAGAAGTACATACAGCTGCCAATTTTTATTACGTTACGATCCTTGGAAGATGGTTAAATTAGCTATCTTAAATTCATTGTGAGTTACATACAAGTCGACCTAATAAGCATGTTAATTAAGGGATACGCCACTAAATATTAATTATAACTATTGGTAGGCTGTGGCTGGTAGCTATTTCGTAAATAACAATACTAATTACAATACTTTAAAATATATTGTTTTTAATATTTTTTTTGTTGTTGTTTCTAATTAGTTGACCATTACTGTTCATACATTAAAACTAATTTAAATGTTTGTCTGTAATGTAATATTGAAACTGCACTTGTGTCATGGGAATTATATTGCTTTTCTAATAAATGATAAATCGTTGAACATATTGTTGCCCTATTTATTGTTTAATTTCAAAATAAAAACGATTGCGGTGAAGTATCTTACACAATGTCATGGACCGTTGGTAGTGTTTCTAATTAGACGACCACCACTGTATGTTTTTCTTTTTTAGGATTATCAGTCAATTTGATCAAAAAATATCACGATTCTTTCGAAGCTTTATTAATGGGACAGAAAACATTTTTAGTTTTTTGTAATAAAGTGTCATATTATAGTATTAGTGTTGTTTTCCACATAAAATATGGAAATGTAACTTTTGTCGTGAAAATGTAACTTTTTGAGGTGTCTCATGTTACATTTGACTATCTGGCACTGGCAACACTAGTCAGCGTCATCTGTTAATGGTGCACCAGACAGCTATCTAGTAAAAATGGCAAAATCATGAGATTTAGCTTACTGTCTCTGCAAACTGGACTAACCTATATCCTAGTCCCTACACGAATCATGGGTTGGTGACGACGAATGGGTGCTACTGCAACAGTACTCTGTCTGTGTACTGCAAGATCGTTTTTTTTTTTTTTGAGCCCCGAAGATGGAAGTTGGGGCATACCCTTCCTGAATATATACTATATTATAAACATAATATAATCCAGGGGAGGGAGGTAGTGAATGCTCATGCATTCCGGCGAAACCATGCATGCATGCGGCCGGATATGTGGGACTCACAGGTGAAGCCATTGTGCCTACTCCACTAAACACTACCTTGGGGATGGCTTTAGTCAACAGGACTATCAAGCCGACATCGGGGCAAGATCGTTTGCTATCATATTAACATAAACAACTTGGGATCCAAAATGGCAACTCGACTTTTAAATAAATATCATTAAAGGTATCGGACCTAAGGTTTCCTCGCGATTAGGAATTCATTTATTTTGGGATCCAAGATGGCTTTTTATATAATACTAGTGGACGCCCGCAGCTTCGCTCGCGTTACACATTCACTAACTTCAAAAACGGCAAAGCTTCATACTAACTTTGCAACCCCGTTTTACCCCCTTAGAGGATGAATTTTCAAATTTTTCTCGCCGTAAAAACCATCCTTGAACTTCAACGAACATTTAAAAAAAAGAATTGGCCAAAATGGTCCAGGCGTTGTTGAGTTATGCGCTTACCAACACATTTTGCGATTCATTTTTATTATATAGGTGGGTGTCGTGATTATGCTTTTGAGGGTTTGGATTTCAAATTATAACTAACGGAAATAAAAACTAAAAACCCTGTGTCATCGTTTTTATTTTTGAGATATGGGCCTATAGCCTAGCTAGAGATATACAAGAGGCGCTTTAAATCCGCTCTCTCAAAGTTTAGCTCAACATAACTCTACACGAGAGTCGTCGTAAGGGAACCTAAACCTACGCAATCACTCCGCAGATCGATAATATGTCTGTCACTGCTATGCTACTCGTACAATTTAGCCGTCAAACTCGATGAAAACTTTTGCGCTATTTATCAACTCCAATTTCTTTCCCCACTTTATTGGCTGAATACTCTATTGACCAAAGAAGTTGGAGCTAGAGCAGAGAGCAGTATCGCAACTTCTTTGCTTTTGACTTTTTTTTCGTCTAAATGTCATCTCAAGTACGTCCGTCGTCCAGTGAGCGGTGACGTGACCAGTCTGGCGAAACTTAGTTTAAAAAAAAGCTAGTATGAACGCATGGATCTTTTAATGGCGACAGAATCCGTCAATCAACAATGTCAGTCTACTGTTCTGTCGAGTTCTCTGTTTTATAATTAAAATTAAAGCTGTTTAATAGTAATTTGCGTCGTTATCGTGTGTAATAATCTTTATACCTGTGCAGTGATTTATATTTGATAAATATTTTAAATACGCCACTTGTAAAGTGCGAGATATGTGGACTAAGGACAAGTCGGCAGGAAGACAATAAACGAACATTTATGGCTCAATTTCCACTGGATGAAGATCAGTAAGTATGTTTGACGAATTTAACTATACTCTAAACTAAATCAATGTATCTTATCACTTATTGAATTTCAGGACATAATATTTCTAAATAAAAATGTGGGAATATGTTTTACGCAAACACTAGTGCAGTGCAGTTTTTTATCGACTATCGATTAATCCATTTTTGTATCAGTGCTATTTATAAGAAAAGTTTATTTACCCTCCATCTCTAAGTAAATTCCCTCTTTAAACTTCCTCCTTATCTAATTTCATTAAAATCAGTTCAGCGACTGAGCTGTGACAAATAGGGAAAAAAAAGGTTTTTGCATTAATGGTTGTGATGATGATGATGATTGTGTTCTTTGACCCTCTCCTATATACTTGTGCAACCAAGTCGAAACGTCGCGATATAGTAGGTAACCGTTAATATGCCTACAAAAAATAGTGTTTTAACCCGTTAAAATATTAATAAATAAGACAACCCATTCCACATATGTTGCAGAACCTCCAGAATCAACACACCCGGAGTCCAGATCCTTCAGCGGCGGCGGAAAATGAATTAAAGATAACTTCTTAGTTATATACTATATTGTAATGAAATAAAATTAATAAAAAACTATTTTTTAACTTGATTTTTTATTTGAGAAATTTTGAAGTATTTACTAATGTTATCGATCTTATTTTATCGACAACAGTGGCATCCCTATTTTTTGGTTCACGTTGGCAACATTGGGTGAAGTTTTATAATTTGGTTAGGTTGGCATTGAGCCAGTCCATGTGTTTCGTTTTTTGATATTGTTTTATTTTTTTACTACGGAGTCCCGTCTCTAAAAACGTAGTGATTACTTGCTCAGTGGACGTGACATTGACGGAGCCATCACCCACGAAACGAATATAAAAATTAATGCAATTTACAAAATCCATACAATTGATTTGTTTATTTATATTGAATTATCTTTAATTATTGAGGGTTGATCCTAAATCTTCTTGATTACTTTGCCTTGAGATTAATACTGAGTACAATATGACATACATAACCAATTGGGAAGAATTTGAGAAGTCTGCTGAGATGTTATATTTACGCGATCCTCTTAACACTCGTTATAGTACTAAATATTCCCATTCAAAAGGAGTGTTTCTTGCAAAGATCACTGACAACAAAAAGGTAAGTAAATGCTTTATGTAATATTTGTTTTAAAAATACAGTGTAAACTCTATATAGCGACACTGAAGGGACTGTGCATTTTATGGCGTTATAGAGAGTTGTCGTTAAATGGAGAGAAGAAACATCAGAATTAAAAAAGAAAAAGTTTATTTCCGACAATTGTTAGTACTTAGTTATGTGCAAAAAAAAGAATGTTATTTGAACGCTATTGCGTATAGTCTGTTATTTTTGTCTGACGTCTTTTGCTGCACCAGTAATTTTTTTGTATTTTTTTACTTATTTTATTCATATCTAGCAATAGATAGATAGACACTAGCAAATCATGGTCAACAACAGTCTACACGTACAAGCAATCCCAATTTGTAAACAAAAGAACGAATTTCTTAGAAAGTTCGGTATGCATGATGCCGACAGTCGAGTTTATTGCGGGCTAGGATAATAAAGCGACAATAGATCGTACACAGCTGCGCAGTTTTTACTAATTTTAGCAACTTAAAAGGTATTTTTTATTACTCAATTGTTGTCGTTATTGAGAGTGGGTGTAATGCTATGTAGAGTGAAACATTGTATGAAAGACAAGCTAAACCAACCAAAGCCAATTGATTTCGACGCTTAAGGGAGTTTGTCGTTAAATAGAGTGACGTTACATGGAGTTTACACTGTATTATCATTCCATTTAGTGAAGAGATTGGGTGTATTAGATATAAATTGAGAAAAACATTAAAACATGCCACTGGTAATTTATTTCATGGTAAGGATTTGGGTTTATAGAGAGAGCTATGTATATTACTTTTGTACAGGATTCACTGATGATGATATCTGTACTGTAGACAAATGAAGGTAAAAAATAACGATTTTTGAATAATTATTCAAAATAAGTAGTATTAAGTCATCTTTTCCTTGTCTCCTCGAGCAATGTTCGGACAACACAGAGTAAACTTCTAGCTGTTTCCAGTGACAATTCAGGTCATTATTTGCATGCACTACCTTCCCATAATTTGGGAATATTTTAGACATTACCACTTTATAAATAGTATAGTTGGCCTTAGTGCCAAATTTTGTTGGGTTCACCACTACCTATGTGGCCCTAGTGTGGATCAGTTTGGTCAAGCCTATGTTGACCAAGCTAATACTCGCTTAAGGTGATCGGAGGACTCGCAGCTTCATTGCTCAAAGAATTAGCTTGGCAATTCAAAGAGGTAATGCTGCCAGCATTCAGGGCTGACTGAGATGTGGCTTATCTCGATTTTTTTTATTTAATTAGCAATGATAGGACCCTTGTAATGTTAAAATGATTCACTGTAAATTAATGAATAATTTGTTGTTTTATATCTTTTTACAGTGTCTGCAATATAAGACTGAGATACAACAAGATGTAAGAAAAATAGACATGTTTATGTCCAACTTAATGAGGCATATGGCATCTAATGACAATTAAACACAATTTTTACACCTATTCTTCTTGTTTTTATTAATAGTATGTAAGTAGGATTGTCAACGTCGTAGCGTCCATAGCCCAGTGGCTTGCGTCGATTCAATGTGATCGAAAGTGTTAAGCAACGACGGGCGCGGTCGGTTTGTGGATGGGTGACCGCTAGTGGCAAAAATTTCATGGGCGCTACCGTGCTTCGGAGGGCACGTAAAGCCGTCGGTCCCGGTTGTTTTCAATGCTGGAAACAGTCGTTAAGCCTTGTCGAAGACCTTCGGGTGGCTTGAGAACATTCGACACTGGGTTGGCCACTAACCCCTCCACCAATCCGCATTGGAGCAGCGTGGTGGAGAATGCTCTAGACCTCCCGCAGAAGTGTCTGTGGGGGAGACCCGTGCCCAGCAGTGGGACGTCTATGGGTCGCAGCAGGATTGTCAACATTTTTTCAACTAAATACATATAGTATTTTTCAAAATAAGTATATAGTACTCTACATTAAACAATGTGTCCCAAAATTCAACGATAAGCGGGCAACAGAGGATGGGTCTGCTAATAAGTACTTACTCAAAAAAAAAAAATCTCGATTTTTTTCCAAATTACATAATAAAATTGGAAATTCTTGAAAAGGACGATGGACAAAAATGTATGGAACCTGGTACCGGCACCAATCGAAATGTATGATACACCGTTGGAAAGGTCTTTTAGTGTAACATGAATACTATGGCGAAATGGAGAAGAAATTGAACTGATTGAAATACTTTATTAGGAAACATTAATAATTTTCAAGGAGTGATTACTCCGATCGGACAGCAAACTGGGACTGGCGCCTTGGTTATTATTAATAATAAATTACCAAGGCGCCAGTCCCAGTTTGCTGTCCGATCGGAGTAATCACTCCTTGAAAATTATTAATGTTTCCTAATAAAGTATTTCAATCAGTTCAATTTCTTCTCCATTTCGCCATAATAACCAAGGCGCCAGTCCCAGTTTGCTGTCCGATCGGAGTAATCACTCCTTGAAAATTATTAATGTTTCCTAATAAAGTATTTCAATCAGTTCAATTTCTTCTCCATTTCGCCATAGTATTCATGTTTATTTTTTATTATGAGGTTAAATAATAAGCGGTGACAGCCCAGTGGCTATCTAATTCTAATTAACTAAGGACACATCGTGAGGAAACCTGCATGCCTGAGGGGTCTTCATATCGTTCTCTAAGGCATGTGAAGTCTGCCAATTCGCACTTGGCCAGCCGTGGTGGACTAAGGCCTAATCTCTCGCATTCTGAAAGGAGACCCGTGCTCAAAAGTGGGACAAAGAAAGGGTTGTGGTGATGTGGTTAAATAAAACATTGAATTCTAATTATCATTTTAATGAATTCTTATACAAAACTTTTTTTATGTATTATTAAATACAAACAAATGAAACTATAGTTCATAATTATTTTAAATGTTTAACAGGACGACGCACGGTAGGTGTAAATTATGTGCGCACAGGAACCTACCGTGCGTCGTCCTGTTAAACATGTACGAGTACAATAAGTATGAACTATATTTTCATTTGTATTTAATTATATTCATAGTTGAAGTGACCGGCTTACTCACATGTGATTTAAGTTGGAAATAGTCGCCGACTAGTTTCGATCTATTATGATGATCATCTTCAGGAGTGAACGCGCTGTATTAAATAATACATAAGTAAAGTATTGTTTAAGAAATAAATAAAATGATAAATAAAATTCAATGTTTTATTTAACCACATCACCACAAACATCTCTTTGTCCCAGTGTTGAGCACGGGTCTCCTTTCAGAATGTGAGGGATTAGGCCTTAGTCCACCACACTGGCCAAGTGCAAATTGGAAATAGGATATTTCAAGCTTAAAATCAGCGCAAAAGTAATCACAATCGGTAAAAGTAAGCTGGAGATATAAATCTTTACAGGTGAGTTATTCTATTTCGAGCTAAAAATCCAGTATCTTCTGAAGCGTATATTTCAAAACGGACAGCTATTTCGGAAATGCCGTGATAGTATTTTTTTAAACACTTGAGAAGAGCTATCCAATGGTGTATGATTTATCTTGATTGGACATGGGTACCAAAATGGCCATCCTCCTTTACGCCCCGATATTTTTAACTACCACGACCACAATTTTTAAGATATTTCTTAATTTTTTTTTGTATTGGTGATCTAAGTGGTACTGCTATCTACCACAAATCTTAAAAACACTGGCTATGATTCTCCGAAGGGCTCTAGATAGCTCGACTAGGCTCTTCAACGGCATCCAGCCTAAGAGACACTTTCCTACTGCATGGAAGGAGGGGAAGTTGATGGTTCTCTCGAAATCAGGTAAAGATCCACGTTACCCGATTTAACTAGATTGTTCGAGAGACTTGCTCTGTCTTGCATTTTACCATTCCTCGCATTGAGGGATGGGCAGTTTGGGTTTCGGGCCGAATACTCGGCAACACTGTAGTTGACAAGGGTGCTCCACCACTTGGCCTTCGAGGTTAACTGCGGGCGGCACGGCACACCTTTGGCGTCATTCTTGATATAGAGAAAGTGTTCAACCATGTGTGGCACGCGGGCCTGTTGTACAAGCTGTTGGAGTCGCTCTTGCCAGCGATGCTGGGCGACTTACCCAGAGGTGCGGGTTCGTAGTTTCGGTTGAAGGTAGCACCTCGACCCATTAGTGCGGGTGTGCCGCAGGAGAGCAGTCTTGCCCCACTTTTAGACGCATTCTACATCAACGAAATCGCCACTCTCAATGGGCACCTCGCGGAGTGGGAACGTTATATAGTGTTCGCCCTGTTCGGCGATGACGGTGCGTACTTCGCGTCGTCACGCGATCCAGAGGTCAGAAGAATGCAGCGCTTCGCCGTCAACACCACAAAGATGCCGACGCCGCTGCGTCAACATGGTGAGGATTAAGAGTGGCAGCAGAGCGTCCGGTACCTGGGTTTTCAAATGGGTCGCAAGTTCGCGATGAGTGCCATGATGGAGCACGTGCACCGCCATGTACCTACGAACCGCAAGACCGATGCTCCGTCCCGTGTCACACATCCAGATTACATCTTCACACTAAAATCAGTATTTAAAAATGCTATAACTAATAGAGGCTGACTCAGCAAAAGTCGTTCTGCGAGCAGTCACTGGTGCGGGGCAATACGCGCGGAACGCGGTGATCGCGCGCGACTGCAAGTTGGAGTCCCTGGATGAGTTTGTGGTCTGGTTGGCGTTGGTTATGAATAATCGCGCCGAGGCGTGGCCCTACTTCCCCCCAACTATCCCCTGATAGTCCCCCTGGAAAGGTTCTATGCGAGTGGTACGCGTGCGCTATGACACACCGTCTCACACGCTCAACAGCGCGGATATCACCAACGGGTTTCACCCCTGGAGCAATGGCCCGGATAGAAGGACCATCCTTACATCCGAATTATCTCACAGCGTCGCAAAATAGAATGGAATGGAAGGTTTCGTTCGTACCTTGTTGTCACAAGGTATTTCAAGATTAATAATTGACCTGTCTTCTCAGACAGACTCTAATCACTAATCATTAACACGACTCGACTCATATTATTTCGATTGACATCGTCATCTTAATCGAAGATGCAGAGCTTTCTTTTTATTTGACTCGCTTAGAGCAAGTACAGCAATCACATCTTCCTGTTTATTAGTTCCATGGTTATAGATGAATTCACAGACTAGCTGAATGTAATAAACATAGTGAATTGTTATTATGTAATAGAAATATGGTAACACTGTCCTGCAATTCTCGATTCTCGCCAGAATCCGACAGATCAAGCACCACCTGTCAGAAATGTTGATGGACATTGGACATGTTATTTTACTGTCATGCAGTGTGAAACATAAATAAAGCGTATTAGTTTTCTAGAAATCATGACTTAATACTCAGACCTAAGCTGTTAAAATGAAATAATATATTTAGAGAAAATAACTGCCACTTACATATTTGTTTTAATTAATGACATTATGGATGGTTTAATTCACGCGGCATTGGAAGCAGAGGTAAGTAAAAAATTGTTTTTTGGTATACTTTGGTTCGTTTACCAAAAATATCACATGAAAAAGCGTTACAAACAGTATAAACATTATTATTTCAGGTAATACTAAACCGGGCTAAACATGTAAATACGAATCTAACGCAATTCGATAGTGGTGTCCCAGACCATAAAATGACTTGGACTCATGAAAAAATGCATCTCGCAGAAACTGTAGATGATTCAAGAATGAAGTTTCAACGAAATTCTGCCAGTTCGACTGGATCTAAGGCACCAGGAAAGTTTGATTTGTTTAAAAAGCTCCATGAATTGTATAATGAGCTAAGTAGAGAAGAATCGTCACAAACTAATTATGTGAGTATTCTGATCATATGTCTTCATGTATTTATTTTCTATGTAGATACAATCCTTATAATATAAGGCACTTGGTCAAGCCGACTGTTATAATAGATACAAGTCCTAAGTTATGTGAGTATTCCGATTATTATACTGTCTTCATGTATTTACTTTCTATGTAGATACAATCCTTAGATAAGTGTACTAAGGCAAGCCAACTATTATAATAGATGCAAGTCTTCTTATTGTTGCTGTTTTTATAGCAACTTAATATTGATATCCACTTGATTCTTATTTTGTCTATTGAATGTAACATGCATATATTAAAATAAGGCCTATGATGTTTACAGTTGTATATCTTAATTCTTTTTCCCATAGGCTATACCAAAGCCTTTAAAATAAATATTGATTGTCTACTATAATTATTGTAGTTGCTTTATAATGTATTCAAGATCTTGTAAATTAGTTCATGAAACATTTTTCTGAATGTTTTTCTGAAGAAGAATATAATTGATTAACTGTGATTGAAATTTATTGACAATGGAATGATTTTCTAGTACACTATAAAAAGTATTGACCTTCTATACTGATTCTTACATTTTAATTGCAGCAAGGACTGAAGACAACATCATATTTATTAGAAAAATTATTAGCAATATACAATCTTAACACTTTGATAATAAACCTATATCCTGGTAATAAAGGATACTCTTTATCTCTGAAAGTCAATGGGAACATGCAATACCTACACCCTCCAGATACTAACAATGTAAGTGGCATTAGAATTTCCATTTAGTGCCTATCCTCAAGAATCTGCTTCTTTAAAATTCATCATAAGAATTTATAGATATTTTTTTGTCTTTAACTTGGAGTGTTTTAGGAACATCTACATGATTCTACATATTATTAATTGACAAACATTGTCATTATTAATTACTTTTCAATAAAATTGCAACTTGACAAATAAGCTGCATCTTCCTCTTTTCTATTCCAAGTATATTGCTGTGCCCTACAGAGTTCATGTTAAAAATGTGTTAATCATGTCTGTAATAAATGAATATGAATATGATTCAATGCTATTTTCAACAGCAGATCCAAATAAAAGTAATTTATAAGTATCAGATAATAAAGGTCATGTTCATAATCTTAGTTTTATAATACCAGGCCTCTTCGAGTCAAGAGGAGACTTTAATAGAGACACCTCGGTGGCCTTATGAAGAGGAAGAATTATTGAGTTACATTGACAATGAAGAGTTACCAGTGGTGCTTTTAGATCTGTTGGAATCGGAGCATTCCTGCTTATTTTATTCGGGTTGCATCATAGCTCAAATAAGGGACTACAGACAGGCATACCCCAGTTTCATGTGTGATACACATCACATCTTGTTGCGGCCTACTAATCAGGTGAGATTTATTCTATAAGCAATGTAGATTTTGTTTGACAACTGCATTAATTTAACAGTATAGTTGTCTCATCACCTGCTATTCATTCATAACTACTTACAGTGGAACATCACCTTTTAATGTTCAGAAAATGCTGTCATTTCTGTCATTGTCACATTATTATTATGAAAATAAAATGTTAGTACAATGTGTGGCTCAAATGTGACTTGACCTGCTAGTTCGAGTTGCTATGTAGTTTGGTACAGCTATCCCCTTCTTGACCCACAAACCCTGCTCGATTAACCTGTCTAGATATGTCTGATAAACAACTGTAGTAAATTCCATTAACTAGGCTGTGGTGATAGTTAGACATGTTCCTTCATAGTGCATTATAGACATGCATAACTCATCAGAAATTCCTGAGCAACTGATGGTAATCAGCTCACAAAGCAACACGATTTTGCACACCTGTGCGTCTTCGAGTTGTTTAAGCTTTTTGAGCAGTTTGAGATAAAATACCTTTTGTACGATAACTGCACATTGCAAGTAGTAGTATTATTTTTGCATACATGTTGACTTTTCGAGTACTTAGGGTGGGCGAAAGAGCTGACTTGTATAAGATTCATCTTTGAATCAGCTTAGAGCTTAGTTACCCATCTCAAGAATACCTGTTCCTCGTGAGAAGTTTTGGGGCAAAGTTTTCGTCCATATCCAGTTTTCCTACAGATCGTTTTAACGTGATGTAAATATTTGAGTAACTCACCGTACAATGTAACATTTTACTTGCAGTTTGATGTTAATATGGTAACTACTTCTGTATTTCTGTTCATTAACCCTAAATGACAGAAAAAAAAAAAATTTTAAGAAATTAAATGTCACTTGCTATAACGGTGAAGGACACATCGTGAGGAAACCTGCATGCCTGAGAGTTCTTCATAACGTTCTCGAAGGTATGTGAAGTCTGCCAATCCGCACTTGGCCAGCGTGGTGGACTAAGGCCTAATCCCTCCCATTCTGAGAGGAGACCCGTGCCCAACAGTGGGACGTCTATGGGTCGCAGCGAACCCTAAATGAACAAAAAGATTGTCTGTTATTGTTTGTGGTTAAGCCGCAATTGCATGTCCGGTTCCAGAGTATAATAACGGACACGATGTGCATCGGCGGGCGGTGCGGGTGGGTCGGGGAGGAGCGCGGCGCGCTGGAGGCGCTAGAGGCGGCCCTGGTGCACGCGGCGGCGCCCCCGCTGTGCCTCGAGCCGCGGCCCGCGGTCGGGCTGCTGGCGGCGAGGCTGCACGCCGCGCCCAGGCTGTTCAACACGCCCCGGATACGGAGGCAGGCGAGGAAGTTCTCCCAGGTGCGGTAGATTATATATTGTAAGAAGAAAGAAAGAAAGAAAACCTTTATTTGTCTCAATATAGGTACACACAATAAAAGAAAAATAATTAAATAAACAACAACAACCAAAAATAAGCCACACATATAAATTGAATTAAAAAGAAGAGAGACAAAATAGGACTACTCTCAGCCTGTGCCGTGGTACTGAGAGAGAACCACGGCTGCTGGTTTTCAGCGTAGCCCTTTTTTTTCTCGAGCAGTCGTATTTGCGGTACATTGTAGTGGGTATAAAAGTCGACACGAAAGTAACTATAGCTGGTTACGAAATTTGGGGCCGATAGTTGCTCAGGGGGTATCAATGGTGATGAAATAATACAGCTGGTGAATCAATTAGTGCTTATGACTGACAGCCTGAGCGCCCCGCTCAAGATGATACCTTAAATTTCGATGGGGTATCAATGGTGAGGACAAAATACGGTTGGCGAACCAATCAGTGCTTACGACTGACAATCTGATCGCCCCGAATATTGTAGGGGGTATAAAAGTCGACACGAAAGTATAGCTGGTTACGAAATTTGGGGCCGATAGTTGCTCAGGGGGTATCAATGGTGATGAAATAATACAGCTGGTGAATCAATTAGTGCTTACGACTGACAGCCTGATCGCCATGCTCAAGATGATACTTAAATTTCGATGGGGTATCAATGGTGAGGACAAAATACGGTTGGCGAACCAATCAGTGCTTACGACTGACAATCTGATCGCCCCGAATATTGTAGGGGGTATAAAAGTCGACACGAAAGTATAGCTGGTTACGAAATTTGGGGCCGATATTTGCTCAGGGGGTATCAATGGTGATGAAATAGTACAGCTGGTGAATCAATTAGTGCTTACGACTGACAGCCTGATCGCCCCGCTCAAGATGATACCTTAAATTTCGATGGGGTATCAATGGTGAGGACAAAATACGGTTGGCGAACCAATCAGTGCTTACGAATGACAATCTGATCGCCCCGCGCAAGATGATACCTTAAATTTCGACTGCGTATTAAAGGTCAGAGCTACACTTTCGTGCCGCTAACTGTAGCTAAAAAGTTTGGTATATACTATATATATACATATATACAGTTAAGTCATAAGCCGAGAGTGTTCAACACGCCGCGGTTACAGAGGCAGGCGAGGAAGTTCTCCCAGGTGCGGTTTCCATTTAATTTATTAAAACGCACATAACTTTAATAAGATCGCCGTGTACCGCTTGGATTTGAACTCAGACCCTTTTGTTGAGTCAGAGGTCAGATCGATCGCCACTGGGTTGTCATCCTGCTGAGAGCTGTGGTAGATATTGACCATAGCTACCGAATCAGGAATGACGAGATACGAACACGAACAAAAGGCACCGACTGATTGAAGTGGCATTGGGCGGGACACATCGTTCGAAAGACAGTGGGGGAGAAAAATCCTCGAGTGGAGATTGGTCTCTTGAAGTTCACGGGAGCATAGGCCGTCCTTTGACAAGGTGAACTGTTAATGCTGAATAAGGCTCAGGACAGGTAAGAGTGGCATTGTTTAAGAAAGACAATGTCCAGCAGTGGTCCTCAAACTGATGATAGAGTTTGTAGCTAAGGTGTTAGATATAGACATAAGTTTATTTCGACATACATGTGAAACAATAGATAACACTATATAATATAGTATGTATGTATTTATTAGTCTAATAATTTTATGTATGTATAGTATTCTAATTTAGTACACCTACCCACACCTTTTATACACCATCCAGGTTTAGCTGGTGGAGAATGCCATCAGGCATTCAGCTCGCCATCCTGTACATTTTACATTTGTAAGGTGTCAATAAACTTTTTTTTAAAATAAATAAATATATTCATGCGTGGGATGAAAGCAGCGCTGCGCAAAGGCTGCTATGATGATGAATCAATTCTATTTTCAGGTTGCAGTAAATAGAAAGAGGAAATTAGATCAGTTCACTCACTACCATGGGTTGGAACTTTTAGAGTTAATTCATCGACAGAGAGCGAAAAACAGTCGACAGTCTGTTCCTCATACACGATTGACGTCCAAATATCCCAAAAAACCACCGGAGGTAATAATGTTTTTTTTGGATTTTTTGTCATTTTACATGCAAATTTTAAGTTCGAGCTATGGAGAGAGCTGTTCTCAGTATAAAGTTACGCGACCAGATTTGTAATCATCCAATCCGTAGACAATTCGCAATTACCGAAAAGAAAAAAGTACTAGCCTACGGACCAGGTGGGCTGACATGAAAAAGAACCGCTGGTTTAATAGGACACAGGAGCGGGTGTCAAAGCGCTAATTAGAAGAGGTTTCAAGACCAGCAGTGTACTTTAAACTTGTACCCAGTTTCATCTAGTTCACCAGCACCACCCTTTTGTCCCACTTATGGGCACGGGTCTCATCGCAAGGTGCAGATTGGCAGACTTCACATGCAATCGAGAATATTACAGAGAACTCTGCCGTGAAACATCGTGAGGAGTTTCCTCACGATGTTTCCTGGACCGTTACAGAAGGTGACATTTAATTTCTTAAATCGCACATAAATTAGAAAAATAATTGGTGCGTGCCGCATGGATTTGAACCCCACTGGGCTGTCATGCTAGTTCAGGTCCTTAATTTGTTGTTGACTAATCATTTCCCATTGTAGCGTCCATAGCCCAATGGGTAGCGTCCATAGCCCAATGGCTTGCATCGAATCAATGTGATCGAGATGTTAAGCAACGATGGGCGCGGTCGGTTTGTGGATGGGTGACCGCTAGTGGCAAAATTTCATGGACGCTACCGTGCTTCGGAGGGCACGTAAAGCTGTCGGTCCCGGTTGTTTTCAATGCTGGAAACAGTCGTTAAGCCTTGTCGAAGACCTTCGGGTGGCACGAGAACATTCGACACTGGGTTGGCCACTAACCCCTCCACCAATCCGCATTGGAGTAGCGTGGTGGAGTATGCTCTAGACCTCCCGCAGAAGTGTCTGTGGGACGTCTATGGGTCGCAGCGAATCATTTCCCGTTATCCAGGTATTCAAGCCCATCGAGCCGCCGAAGATGGAGCCTTTACCCCTCGCCTTGCCGAACGAGCCCGCCGGCCCGCTGCGGCTCGCCCGCGCCTACGAGCGGCCCCGCCCGACGCCGGACTGCCAACCCCAATTAGTTGAGGAATACATATTGGAAACGGAAAAGTCTACCCCGCACGCTGGTGTTGGCTTTTTCCACATAAAACTTTCGATACTACAAAGGCCGTCCGACCAAGAGTTCCTAGGGGAGTTGTATGTGGACAGGGACCATGTTGAGGGGGAGAGGAATGGTGCTGCATGTCGATTCTCTTTAGGTAAGATTTGGTGGGATTTGGTAAATCCAATGAATTATCCGGAGGCTGCAGGGATCCTGCATATTGGGCTGCTAATGTGATGTAGGTTATTGTATTTTTGTTATAATTTTTCGCATCACCGCGGAATAACCTAATTTCTGGCAACCATTTTATAGCTTATATCTAAATTCGTTTAAAAAAGTTTAAATATGTGTAAAATATACTGAAAATTTGGTATAGTAAAATAGGTAGATTTGGGTCAGTTAGCCTAAGATGAAGCACGGTACCTACTCACACCAAAAGAAACTTTAATTCTACAGCATGTTTTTATAAAATTTCATCTCAGCTAATTGACTGAGCTTGACTAAACTTTTATACTTTACAGGATCGAGATTACAAGCAAATAAATATATACAGCAGTTTACTGAAATCTTCACTGAGGAAGGTCGAAAATCAGTAAGGATAAAGCATGTTGTACCTGGACAGTTGCCTAGAGTTTCATTTACGGGAGGAATGAGAAATGAAATGGTAATTTTAACATATTTTTTAACGAAGCTGCGGGCTTCATAGTATTGTAATAAAATATTTGAATTTTGAATTGGTCTTATTATTAGGATAATATTAATGGTTTGTCTCGTTAATGTTACATCACTATTTTATTATTCTTAAAAAATCTGATGATTCAATGAATTTATGTGATTATCTTACAGCAACAAAATCAACAATTACTGTTACAACGGTCCGCGGCCGCCGCGGCGAGCAGTTCTACAGTACAAACACACGCTACCACCGTACCTGTTGTGTATGTATATATTATGAACATTACATTTCGAGTGGTAGAGCCTATCTGGAACCTTTATAGCTTCTTAAGGGCCCCGTACACGGTACAATTTATTTTTACTATCCGTCGTTTCAGACCGATCGGACAGACGAATTGTATGTGTATGTCAAGATCGTTACCGATTTACTTCATTTTTTGTATGGCATTTTTGTGACGATCTATCGTTTAAGATCGATCGGACAGATCGATCGCTTGATTAATTTATAATCGACAAACAAATTTTAATGAACGATTACACATACGCGGTCTAGGCCTGTGCTGTGGGTGACCAACACAGAAAACAACACAATATAACATCTACGACTGGAGTACAAATATCGATCTGCTAAACATATATTTGAACCCGGGACCGCAATTTGGCAGCCAGGATTACTCACAACCGCGTCACAAAGTCATTATTATCAGGATTTGAGGCCTTATTCTAGAAAGATTTGAAAATAATGCATGATAACAGAGTGCTTTCTTTGTACACAGGACTCCTTCAATAGCAGCCACCTCGAATGCTCATCCCACCGCGAGGCAACTTCCTATCCTGGTAATTAAAGTTATTTTCTATTTTTTACTATTATACCACTGGGTTGGCCACTAACCCCTCCACCAATCCGCATTGGAGCAGCGTGGTGGAGTATGCTCTAGACCTCCCGCAGAAGTGTCTGTTGGAGAGACCCGTGCCCAGCAGTGGGACGTCTATGGGTCGCAGCGACACTATTATACCAATGGTAAAATACGTTCCATAACATACATTTGTAGACATCACAACTTCTAATATATATTATAACATAACCATTTGATCGAATAATAAAATAAAATAAATATTAATCATCAGAGCCGTTATTTTTGTTTTCCTTCGACATTTAGCCATTGTAGATAGAACTTATTAGACAAAACACTTAACTTTGAAATTAAGATTATTAAATTATTTAAGACATCAATTTGTTTCGCAGCAGGCACAGCTACAGCAAATAGGAAGCGTGGGGAATATTGGGAACGTCGGCGGCGTTACCGCGGTCGGGACGGTCCTGGGCAACGTGGGCGGCGTGGGGAACATTGCTGCCGTGGGCAACGTTGGCGCCCCGAATACCGTGGGTGGAGTGGGAAGCATAGCCAACATTGGCGCCGTTGGCAACATTGGCACCGTTGGAAATGTTGGCAGCATAGGAACGATTGGCGTGGGTGGCGTGGGCGGTCTGGGTGGTATGGGAAGCGTGGGCAACGTGGGAAACGTGGGCGCAGTGGCGGCGGCCGCGGTGGCCGTGGATACTGCGCTCAAACAACAGCCCTCACCTACCACGCCACGGTTGTCGCCTCAGGTAACTAATTTCAACAATATTTATAAATCATTAAATGTTTTTTCAATCTTTAAAGAAACGCGAAGTATCTTTACAACTAAAGATATGCAAAAAAAAAGTAGCATGGAGAACGCAGATGGGCGAAAGCTCAATGCGTTTCACATGTGCGATATTTAGAAAGGAAAACGCTTGAATGCTGGTGAGCTGGCTAACTAATTGAACTTTGTAAGCTTTGGGTTTGATAGAGTATATAAAGTCAAAACTGATATTATGATACTTTTATAGTATTTAGTGTTCGAACTGGCACATTCTGATAATATGTCTGTAAGAATAAGTGTCGTACTGACGGGAAAGTAAGCAAAAAGATAGCTAATTTAATTTACATTACTACCCTTTTTTTCTTCATTTATCGATGGTTCTGGTGTACATGCGTAAAATCACAGACTGCTACCGTGCTTTGAAGGGTACGTTGAGCCGTCGGTCCCGGTTGTTTTCAATTGTAAATACAATGTCAAATACCTTTGGGTGGCTTGAGATCAATGACTTGGTTGGCCACTAACCCCTCGACCAATCTGCATTGGTGCAGCGTGGTGTATGCTCTAGACAGCAGCTGTGGCTGTGGTAGAGACTCGTGCCCAATTGTAAGACGTGTAGTTTTTTTTTTATGGATAAAAGATAGCAAACGAGCTTGCAGCACCACCCATCCGCTGCCGCCCATGACAACTGTGACTGACTTTGAACAAGACTCAATTAGGGACTGGGATGGTTAGTCCAATTAGTTGAGAGAGTTAATTAGAACATTAGTTGGTCAGTTCGTTAGTAGGTATAAGGACTGGGGACTGTTAGTGATAGTTAGTCCTGTTAGTTGGTGTTAGTAATAGTCCAGTTAGTACTTGTTAGTTGTAGTCTCGTTTTAAGTCAGTCACAGATGTGTTGCTACCCTTGAGGACTAAGATGGTCGCCTCTAAAGAAGTGTAACCGGAAACCACACCTTTCCAACTGGACCATAATTGCTTTAAAAACAATTATTACACGGCAGAAATGGTACTAGGTACCGTGGCGGGCGGTGGTACTGCCCCGGGCGAACTCTATATGGAACCAATTAGCTTTCATATAAAACCTATTTGGTTCCCTATAGGCTCTACCACCTACCACCACGTGTATGGGATGTAGGTTAAATCACTGACTGGTGAACTCATGTGGTACAGGTGCACGATATCCACTCGTCGCAGGCGTCGACGAACCAGCTCCTCGCACAGCAGCTGACCAACCCTCAACAGCCGCTCAACCCGCAGAAGATGCAGTCGGCCATCATACACATACAACACCCCCTAATGTCCACAGCTGGTACATCACAGGTAAGTTTGTTATATTACGTAGATTTTGATTCTTTTTAGCATGAACAGGAGGTCTATATTGCGTTGAATTCGTTATGATAGTATCATCTATTGGATGGAAACGAACGCAAAATTTTTAGAAAATATCACACTTGAAATTATTTTCATCGACTCAATTAAAATTAAGTGTCAGAGTTAGAAGATACGATACTGGTGAACAAATAATTTATTAATTCCAGGTACAGAGCATACAATACACAAATACAACGACAACACAGAAAGCCACTATCAATAAGCCGAGAACAACGAATCCTGCAATAAACGCTCTCGTAACTAGTCTTATGAACTCTGCTCAACAGTTCCAGCAAGGTAAATATATATATATAAAAAAAAAAGCTTTTTATAACTTTTATTCGTGCATCGTCATCAGAACCAAATATGTGTGCCAAATTTCAGCTCGAGAGCTTCAGTGGAAGTGGGTGAAATATTGATTGCAAGATTCCAGGACATACATACATATGACTGAAGTAACTAACTTTGAAATAAAATTATACTGTCAAAAAAATTTTTTTTTAAAAAGCTTTTATAACTTGACCTTGAAACCTAATCGTGGTCAAAGTTCATTACAAGACTTTACCACAAGTGCAAACACGACTATGATACGATATTCCATCATGAAGTTCCAGTTAATATCTTCCGGCTCCATCATCAGATCAGTTCGACAGTACCATATTATTGCATTGTCATCGGAACCTAATATGTGTGCCAAATTTCAGCTCGATAGCTTCAGTGGAAGTGGGTGAAATATTGATTGCAAGATTCCAGGACATACATACACACGAGTGAAGTTAAATAAAAGCTTTTAAAATACTTCTCCACAGCGGCGGCGAATCAAAACGCGGCAAAGGCGGCGGTGAGCTCAGCGAACAGCAACGCAACGATACTGAACCTGCTGAACAGCGGGCCGGGGCTGGGCGGCGGGCTGGCGGGCGGCGCGCTGCCCGACGAGCACAAGCTGCTCGCGCGCACGGTGTCGCTGCAGCCGGCGCGCCTGCTGCCCGCCTCCACCGCGCCGCACACCAACCCCACCTACACGCACCAAGTGAGCCGCCCACACATCGCTACTGTTCCGCTCTCTGCCGGCAACGCAACGATACTGAACCTGCTGAACAGCGGGCCGGGGCTGGGCGGCGGGCTGGCGGGCGGCGCGCTGCCCGACGAGCACAAGCTGCTCGCGCGCACGGTGTCGCTGCAGCCGGCGCGCCTGCTGCCCGCCTCCACCGCGCCGCACACCAACCCCACCTACACGCACCAAGTGAGCCGCCCACACATCGCTACTGTTCCGCTCTCTGCTGGCAACGCAACGATACTGAACCTGCTGAACAGCGGGCCGGGGCTGGGCGGCGGGCTGGCGGGCGGCGCGCTGCCCGACGAGCACAAGCTGCTCGCGCGCACGGTGTCGCTGCAGCCGGCGCGCCTGCTGCCCGCCTCCACCGCGCCGCACACCAACCCCACCTACACGCACCAAGTGAGCCGCCCACACATCGCTACTGTTCCGCTCTCTGCCGGCAACGCAACGATACTGAACCTGCTGAACAGCGGGCCGGGGCTGGGCGGCGGGCTGGCGGGCGGCGCGCTGCCCGACGAGCACAAGCTGCTCGCGCGCACGGTGTCGCTGCAGCCGGCGCGCCTGCTGCCCGCCTCCACCGCGCCGCACACCAACCCCACCTACACGCACCAAGTGAGCTGCCCACACATCGCTACTATTCCGCTCTCTGCTGGCAACGCAATGAACTGCACCTCTCGACTCTGTTCGGTGAAAACACCGAACACCTGATTCAGCGGTCTGACCACACGTGTAGGCCGCGATCGAGTTCAGCAGCTCGTGGTACGCGAGTAGGCCACGATCTAGATTTAAGCTCCTGACTAAGCATCGCGAGACGCGCGTGTTGCCGTCGACGTAGGTTTCCTCACGGAGATGGAATCGAACAAGATCGTAGTCCAATATCATCTAGCAACCGCGACGCGCAAATCATTAATCATTTAGCATTTATCATTAGCATCTATCATTTGGCATGTATCATTTAGGATCATTTAATAGCATTTTATATCAGTGTTTGTTATACTAAGTTTTAGCATTTAAATCATAGTTTATTTAGTTATTTATCAAGTAAATCAATTCAGCACAAACTATCTTTGATATCAACGAATCCCCCCAACACTACAAATCCCCCTACAGACTCCCATACAAAAATGTTAATTTTTTTTCCGTTTTTATACATACTATAGATAATGGTACGGAACCTTACGTGCGCGAGTCCGACTCACACTAGGCCGGTAATTTATTTTACTCTATGTACCTTACAAAAATGTACAGCAAACGCATACTTAATGCTAAAAGTATTCTCTACGAGCCAAGGTAGAAATGTTATGATTCTTGATTCTTGATGTTGTTGTTATGATTCTTGTTGTTGAACTTTACTTATTTGTCTAAAGCTGAAATAGCCAGAAGGCTCAGGATCGATATGAGTGGCAGCGTTTAAGGAAGGTCTATGTCCAGCAGTGGACTTATAAAGGCTGATGGATGCAAGGAAAATAGCGTATTGTATAAATAAATACGTATTTAATATTTCATTTTGAATCGTTTAGGTGATGACGGCATATACTCGCGACAACGAATCGACGAACGTGTCGAGTAGCGAGAGTGCGCTGTTGGAGCGGCTAATGGCGCCGGACTCGGCCGCCGCTGCGCCCGCGCAGCCCCAGGCGCAGCCGCAACCCGTCTGCCACTTGCAGGTAATAGCGTGTTTTTTACGCTTTATTTTATCGCTATCTATATATATAAAAGGAGAAGGTGACTGACTGACTGACTGACTGACTGACTGACTGACTGACTGACTGACTGACTGACTGACTGACTGACTGACTGACATATCAACGCAGGGCCTAAACTATAAGGGCTAGAAACTTGAAATTTTGCACAGGGGTTCCTTTTATAACGTAGGGGAGCACTAAGAAAGGATTTTTGAAAATTCGCCCCCTAAGGGGGTAAAACGGGGGTGCAAAGTTAGTATGAAACTTTGCCGTTTTTGAAGTCAAGTGGGCCACCCGCACGCGGACAGACGTCGTTAATGGGTCTAATTCTACGCGAGCGAAGCTGCGGGCCGTCCACTAGTAGCGATATATAAAGCGTAAAAAACATAGATATATGCGCTCCGAAAGTGGCACACTTGTGGTGGTCAATTGCATAAAAAGATAATGGGCGATTTTAAAACGGTCCATCAATTCACTTGTAATTTTTAAACACTCATTTTGTCGAATTGATTAAAAATAAGTGACCGTTTTTCTAGGGATTTCAGATTTGTGTTCATTGATTATAAATGAATCGATCTATGAATTTTTTTATTTGATTGACCACCTGTTTAAATTGATGCGATTTCGCAGATTTTCGCGTTAGTACGTGACGCATTCTAACAGATTTCGAAATAACGATAACGAAATGATAACGAAATATGCAATTAGTGAATACCGAATTCTATGAGTCCTACATCAACCTTTTTTTTACATGATAAATCAATAGTAATAGTCATAGAAAACTTAGTTTTTTTATGATATAAAATGAGATTATTTATCAGCGTCCCACTGCAGGGCACATGTCTCTTCCCAGAGTTGAAGGCCCGAAGCGTACACCATAAGGTATTCGGCAGATTTTGTTAGTAAAAACATTCGTCGGCCATTTTGTTAGTAAAAACGATAAACTTGAATCTAGGATAACCGTCGAATTTCGACCACTATGCGACCGGTTAAATTAAATGGTTTTCTAACATTTCAGGGTTTAAGTTTAACGTCTCTCCAAGGCCTCCAAGGCCTACAGGGCCTGCAGAACGTGCAAGTACAAATCCCAGGTCTCTCCGCGCCCATATCGCTGTCGCTAAACGTATCGGGCGCGCCCAGTGGCCTACTCGTATCCGTCCCCCCCACCACTTCGGTTGTGCTCACGAATCAACCTTCGGTGCTATCTCTGCCTATTGGTAAGTACTAATCAATGTGATCGAGATGTTAAGCAACGACGGGCGCGGTCGGTTTGTGGATGGGTGACCGCTAGTGGCAAAATTTCATGGACGCTACCGTGCTTCGGAGGGCACGTAAAGCCGTCGGTCCCGGTTGTTTTCAATGCTGCAAACAGTCGTTAAGCCTTGTCGAAGACCTACGGGTGGCTTGAAAACATTCGACACTGGGTTGGCCACTAACCCCTCCACCAATCCGCATTGGAGCAACGTGGTGGAGTATGCTCTAGACCTCCCGCAGAAGTGTCTGTGGGGGAGACCCGTGCCCAGCAGTGGGACGTCAATGGGTCGCAGTGAAATAGTTTTTTGACGAAAAGTCGCAAATTACTAATGATTCCTTGACCTATAGCTACAACAAAGCTGGATGCACTGTTGGGAATTAATTTCGCTTTGCTTGTTATATTATATTGTAGTGGGCGAGAGTTTAGTCTGTTCGGAGCTCAAATTGCACTACAAACGTAGACCATATCCCTTACAACCTTAGAACCGTTATCTTATAAGAATAAGGTAAAGGTTGTAAAGGTGCGGTCAAATTGCGGAATTTGATAGGGACTAATTTCTAACAGTGATAAAAAGTTTAAACCGTCATGTCCATAATTTAAATGCATCATTGTGTCATTGTGATTGTATATATATCATATACATGTTATAAATTGTTTACATGAATAAAATATAATGACTATTTAAGAGTTGCCACCTTCATAACCCTCTCCCGTGGCTAATCTACATCTGGATATCAAAATTAACATCAATATAACTAGCTAAATTAAGCTAATTATAGCTTATTATAGGTAACTAAGTTTGTAATGTATGTAATATTTACATACATTACAAACTTAGTACCTAATATTTCTTGCCTATAGGTATTTTAATTTCAATGTCAACTATACAAAAAAAAAAATTAAAATCCATTTTATGCAATCCTTCCGACGGCCTATCAACGGCCGCTTAAATTAAATCGGCAAATCATCATCATCACAACCCTTTCTTTGTCCCACTGTTGGGCTCGGGTCTCCTCTCAGAATGAATCGGTGTGAATTAACATGTATCTAATCCAAGCGTGCTTATGTGTGTATGTGTGCGTGTACTCGTGTGTAGCGGCGCGCGTTGTGTCCGCAGCGCAGCTGATGTCGGGCGGCGTGAAGGCGGCGCGGGGGGTGGGCGTGGGTGTGGGCGTGGGCGTGGCGGGCGTGGGCGGCATGCAGGTGGTGCGGGGGCCGCGGCCGGCGCGCCTGCCGCGGCCCCTGCGCCCGCCGCCGCCGCACACCCCGCCCCACGCCTCCCCCGCGCACCAGACACAGCACGTGCAACTCGCCTCACCCGCTACTGTTACCGCTGGTGAGATATATTTTGCTATTTTAAACTCACAATTACTTTGTAAGATTTTATATAGAGTTGCGGAAGGTAGGTTTATTTTACCTGTAAATGTTTTATTGGAAGGACTAGTGGACGCCCGCAGCTTCGCTCGCATGGAATTAGACATTCACTAACTTCAAACACGGCAAAGTTTCATACTAACTTTGCACCCCCGTTTTACCCCCCTAGGGGGTGAATTTTCAAAAATCCTTTCTTAGTGCTCCCCTACGTTATAAAAGGAACCCCTGTGCAAAATTTCATATTTCTAACCCTTATAGTTTAGGTCCTGCGTTGATATGTCAGTCAGTCAGTCAATCAGTCAGTCAGTCAGTCAGTCAGTCATCTTCTCCTTTTATATATATAGATTTCTTGCAATTGATAAGGTTCTTTACCATCAGCCTCATTTGCAATCACAGAGCACACGGCGTCCTATGGAGAAATCTATGCTCGGTATTTTGCTACGTTACCATCGCATCGCAGTTGTGTTTGAGCCCTTATTTGTTAGAAGAGAGCCGTGCCCTCCAGTGGGACACTAATGGTTGCAGCTGTTATTAATAAGACAGGTCATAGGACAACGAGTCAGCTGCGTAAAACTGCAACTCGCCATCCGAAGACACTTGACTGCTGGCAGCAGTATAAATATTACAACATCTATGTCTATGTCTTGTGTTTGGTACTTAGAATGTTAGCAATATGTAGATCTATTATATAAAATTCTCGTGTCACAGTTTTAGTTACCAATCTCCTCCGAAACGGCTTGACCGATTCTCATGAAATTTTATGCATATTGAGTAGGTCTGCGAATCGGCTACTGTCTATTTTTCATCCCCCTAAATGTTAAGGGTAGTCCACCCCAAAAAGTTTTTTTTTAATTTTTAGATAAATTTTTATTTTTTTATGATACAGCATTAGAAAATACATACAACCCTGAATTTTCAACCCTCTACGATCAACCCCTATTTTTCCATCGTGGCGTCCACTAGTAGATTTATATAATTACTTCCTTTGTTACTTTATTAATGTATTTTATGCTGAAAAGTGTGTACATAAAATATTAAATAAATAATAATAAATAAATAAATGATGGATTGTTGTTGCAGGTGCCCCTCAATACATCACGCAACCTCAGACGCAGACGTTAACGCCGCAGCAGGTACGACGGAAATCGAATCCGGAGAGTTCATAGTATCTACCAATTAGATCACTGCCGGGTAGCAAATAAACTGTATATAGTATCTATAAGTAGATTACGTGTAATATAAGTGTCCCTGAACATGTGCAATATGCGGTTCTAGGGAAATGTTGTGATTTTACTAACTTACCCAAGTAATGGACTTTACCCGATATACAGGTTCTCTACGAACTAGTGAACGACGTATCCATACTATCAATTACTCTACTTAGACTGAAAAGTTCAACGTACATACTATAACCATGTATTATTAAAAAAATATTTATTATAAACAATGAATTTGACGTTGCTTTTAATCATGTCTTTCATGCGATATGTTTTATATATTTGCAATAAAATATTTTGTGGATCATGATATTATGTATATATTTATACTTGAATGCCACAAATGTGTGGAAAATTGTATTACTTCAATTGTGTTGTGCAACTGACAGGACTGCGTCGAATGGAACTTGGCATGTATTGTGTTTTAAAGGGTCCTAAACTGATTGATAGGCATATTACTGGCCTTAGTGCAATATTTCTTTCTTGACATTGCTTGAACAGCTTGAAAGCTTTTCCCGTGACTCCATCTAGGTATAAATAATTTGTGCATACAAAATATCCCATTTAAGGGATAGTTTCAATTAGCAAATTAAGTAGTTTTTTTCCACTTTAACTTATTTAAGGGGGTGGGAAAAATAAAGATTCATTCCTCAGCTTCAAACCGTCCGTACTTTTCAAAATTGTTTCTTGTTCGTTCTTGTTCTTGTTTTTTTGACATTAAAATTCATCGAGTTTGGGCTAAAAGGAGAAAAATTTTTCATAAATGTATTTATAAAACATGTTGTAATGAAAATTAAAAAGGCATTGACCGGCGATGTATTAATATAAACAGAACAACAACAAACTATATCAGAATTATTGTTTTATGCGTAAAATGTACAACAGTATACTAGAAATCAATTTGAAGATTCCATTAACATTACACATTTATAATCAGTAACTATATCACTCCAAAGGGCAGTGACGTTCTTTACGTATCGAAGTATCATAAGCAATCCAATTTATTACAATATATAAATTTATCGCATACTACTACTGATTTAAAAACACGTCGTTTTGCAGAATTTAGTGCAGGACCCCGTTAACAAGCACCATTAAACTTCAAGTATCCTGTGGTGGGCAAAGTGCAAGTTTCATATAACTTGACTAGTGAAAAATGAACACATGAAACCAGGAATAATAAAAAGGTTTTTGTTTAATTGACAACCGTTACAGAAATAAGTATTAATTGTTTTTATTTTTCATATAACCCTTAAATATAATAAAACTTGAACGGGGTTGTGTCTGTACAATAATACATCAAAAAAAACTATCATCCATACGCGTTACAGCTAGATATCAATTCAGCAAATATTCTTTTTTTAATTTACGTTTCCATGCGGACATACAGACAGACAGAAACTAAGTACAATTTAACTATGCATGAAATGCCTAAGATGGTTCTAATATATTTTTAATCGCGTGCAAAACGTTCCTTACATAAACTATTAGGATACGTGTTTACAACTTTTGTGATTATTTTAACTTTTCAGGCGAACCGTTTGTGTTTTCGTCTTATTTATTTTATTATTTTACTATGCAGACTCCAATATCAATTCGTCGTTTTTATATATTTTTTTAAAATTATAAATTAAAATTTAATTTTATAATAAAAAGGTTATCTTATCAATGGATAGAGTTTTAAATCCACGCGAGCGAGTGAACTGTACACTAGTAATATTTTTTTATTTTTCATTGCAATTTTCATATTACATATTTGAAACCCAGAACAATGGACTTAATAAATGTTAGAACCTAGCGGTACTGGAATAGGGAAATATAAATTACGTCGGGGTCATTCATGAGCAAATAATTTCTAGTCATACAACGTATATAGAATTTGAGGGTCCAAACGCCAAGGGTTAAATTAAAGCGTTTCGAACTGGAAAATTGAAATGAAATCATTACTGCTGTCTTTCTTTTTCTCATGGTTTACATACTCTACAAAAAGATAAGACACTATCTTTTACATTGCGGTTTTGTGATCTACACTCGTCACTGTACTCTGCAACCTTTTCGATAGCTCTGATCAGTGCACACGATTGTGCTAGTTTCAAGTGACCATGATGTTTGACTACTATAATCACTCATCTATGCTACCGAATTATATAAAAAAAAATCTTAGGAATAATAAATCCATGGCTTCATGGTTAGATGGATGGAATAGTAACCCGTCAGTGTAGTCATTTTAATATTGGCGATACTTTTGGTTTCGCATCTAATATGAATTCCCTACTCCAAATTATGTATTTACTCTATCACAATTGGATTAAACATTGAATTTTAATTATTTTATTGTATTATTCTTCTATTATAGGCAAAGAATTTGCGTAAATAAATAATTGTAGATATTAGATATCAGTTATATAATTCGATCGTATATAATTATACAAAACGTTCCATTTGGGACGTTTTGACCTGTTTCAATCGACGCAGTTTTAAGCATATTTGAATTATGAAATTTATTACGTCTAAATTTTAAGAATTATACTTACAGTTAATGAAATGAATATGTTATTCTATATATCTCAATATTATGCATAATAAAGATTTTATTTCTTGTTAGAATTGTTTAACGTGTATATATAAAGTAGATGTATGTTGTTGACATGTTGTCAGCAAACATAGTTAAATTACGACTCAAGGCTTGTTTAGATATCAGTGACGAATTGATACAAAGCGGAATTGATTAGTTAAATATTTTATAGTAATGGTACTTAATAGGGTCGGTGAAACTCCATGACACAGATATTTTTTTTTTACATTCGCTAAGACAGTATTAATTTGTAATTTTATGAAATTGTAACACAGTTGGTTTTGGTTTGTTTGAGTATTTCGTATGAAGTATATAAACATCATATTAGTTTTCAGTTTTGGACTTGAGGTCGAATAGAGGGACGATACAGAGAAATGTGTCAAGGCATATATAATTTTGTCATTAGAACTTAAACATAAACCTTAAATTGCGTATTAGCAAATATATCAATTAACTTCCAGATCCATTTAAAGTAAAATTAATACGAATGCGAGCTTTACTACCAGTCCAATCATGGTACATAGCATCTAAAGACGTAAATTGATCGTGGTGATTCGTGCTTTGATTTGAAATGTTTTGCGAATTGGCCGTGAATGCGAAATCCACGCACAGTGGTATCACGCTAAGTCAATGTGCGAACTCTCATCCTATTGTAGTTCATTCCGCTCGTAATAGATGCATTTCAAAGGCCGTGCTTCAAAGTCAAAAAAGGATAGAGACATTTTTGTGTCGCGTAGTGTGAATGTACTCGTATGTTTCAAAAATTCAAAATTTATTTAACGATTTGTTGGTGAAAAATTCAATCACAGCTGGCAACTCTCGATTAGGCTTATTAACTAAATCACAATTGATAGTTTTGGGTGAAGCTGTTTCTTTTTCAAAACAGTGCATTTGAAGGCTATACTAAAGCTGGACCTTGCTACTAATTTTCCGGTTTATGGAGGACAATTATTGGATGGAGGCATTATTAGATGTATTTATAAATATTTTCGTGATTTGTTAATCTAGTACGTGAATATCCAACATATTTAAAACTTCCCTTAACTTTTCTAGTGTTCTATCAAACAACGATTTTGGTAACATACTTAGTAACGTTCAGCAGGTTCCTTGAGCGATTACTCTTCACTCAAACGGTCCGTGTGTTGTTAAAATGGTCGATCTTACCGGTCTAACATTCAATATTTCTTTTCATTAGTGTTAGTGCATTGTGAGCCCCAGTTCTTATTTATTGTTAAAAAGTTGCTTAGTATTCATTGGTATGAAGGTTATAGAAAACAGTTTTGTTATTAAAAAACATTTAAGTACTCCTGTTAGACAGTGTCGGTAATCGTTTTAATGCTTTGAATGCTCTTGACTGAACTGACTTACCATACCATTTATCAAAATGATAAAATGAAATTAGGCTTGACTCAATATAATTTTAGTTCGATCTGCTTTTATTCGAGTGAATGTTGCAATAACTACAGGTCTCTGAGGAACTGTTGTTGAACCCATCAAATACCATATAACAAAATTGATAATATCATCCAAATAGGTATATCTTAAAATTCTCGGGCATATTTTGTACGAATACAATATAGTGAAGTGCATAAGTGATTTTCGCTAATTCCGTATTTGGCGATTTTTTTTTATAATCACAGATAAGCAATAATTACGAGGTTGAAGAGAAATTATATATAAATTATGGAAATGCCTTATTTTTATACGTAGCCAATTATATTCTCATATCATTCATCAAACCCACAGACAGGAGACAATACCTAATTAATCAGTCGTTCATTTATAACTTATAAATAACTAGTAATGAGTCTGCCTTGATTTTGTTACTCTGCTAAGAATAATTGTTTTGTGCGTTTTATTTAATATTACATGTTCGTTGTTGTATATTTAAATCTGCGTCTGTTTGTATGCGAGACCTTGCGAGTCTCCTAATCTTTTCCTATTAGCAATAAGAGTAATTCATGAATAGTCCCGCCAGTTGTCACGTCGTGTTTGTGTTGCAGTACCATTAATCCGTTAAATATTCTAATGTTAGGTTCTGTAATTTTTACTCCCGCACAATTAACTTGTTACGTTTATACATGTAATTTTAATAATAACTGATATGTAATTACGTTCTGCCAATATGATATTGCATATAAAGTACATATTAACGAGAGTAACTTACTACATATATATCTCGCGAATATTTTATAATTCGTTGCTGTAAATAGTTAACAGAAATGTGTTCATATAGACATTCTATGTAAGTATAGGTTAGATATGCGTGTTTGTTTATACTGTATGTAGTTCGGGTCGGGCAGGCATGGCGCATGCGCATCACATTGTACGGAACGTAGTTGAGTCAATGTGCGAATTGTTGATCTCATTCGTTTATGGACGTGTAGCTCAATATGTAGAGGATTTTGTAAATTAAACTCAGAACTTTATCCGAATGTATATGTGTATTGTAAGATATATTGTGTATATTTTTTAATGGAGATTTTTATACAAGTAACCCAATTTTGTTAGTCCGATGGCTGTATAAAGTTTCCAGTGTCAAATATTTTTCGTCTGTCATATTTAGAATAATGTGTAAATATTGTGTATAAGTGAGTTGTGATGGGCGATTTGACGCTTATTACATAGAGTTGTAATGTAAAATTTATATTAATGCGTTGACATGGATTTGTGTATAAATTGATATTGTAAAGATTAACCTGAATAAGTTGTTCAGACATTGACGTTTCGAACATAAATAAATAACTTTTACACAACTTCGTCTATTATTATATCTGTCTAACTGCCAATGGTAATCCTGCTTATTCAAAATAATTTATCTAGTTCTTTTACGTATTGGTACAAGGGCAACATAAAACAAAACAACACATTGGTTTGGTTAAAAAAGTATGCTTTTTATTATTTCTTTCAAATAGTCTTCATCTAAATTTTATAAGAACATTGGACACAATCGAAGCTTTTTACCGATAAATAAGTATAAATAATTTCATATTCACATAAATCGTCTTATTTATACATACATTACATTTATTTTAATATCAGTCCTCTCAAAAGGTCCATTCTCTCCCTGCAAATTAAAATTAAATATTTACACAGCGATAGGGATTCGCGTCTACCGTACATACATACATCAACAATTAACAATTAATAGAGACTATTTACAAAATATATTCCCACAGTCACACACGCAACGTCCGTCCGTCGCCGTTCACACACATCGATACATTCACACGATTTGGCATTTGGATGGCGGCATTTCACTAGCAGAGGTCGTCCCGGGCGAGCCACCAGGGGGCGCGGCAGGCGGCGCGCTTCCGGCGGCGGCGCTCGGCGCGCTCGGAGCGCCGCTTGACGAAGCGCACGTTGTAGGGGTCCTCGGCCAGCTCGGGGTAGCGCGCCACGTCGTGCACGTACTCGCCCTCGTAGCCCGCCACCGCGC
This sequence comes from Carterocephalus palaemon, assembly GCA_944567765.1. Classification (NCBI taxonomy): domain Eukaryota; kingdom Metazoa; phylum Arthropoda; class Insecta; order Lepidoptera; family Hesperiidae; genus Carterocephalus; species Carterocephalus palaemon. The sequence goes on from OX155642.1 coordinate 7,407,525, forward strand.
CCGCCTTCTGCAGCTCCTCCAGCTCGGCGGCCGACCAGTCCAGCGCGCCGCCCAGCCCGCCGCGCAGCGCCTCGCGCTCGCGGTGCCACGCCTTGCGCACGGCCGCCGCGCGCGCGTGGTGCAGCAGCCGCTGTCGCTCCCGCTCCGCGCTCGTGCCGTACCGCAGGTTCACCACGCTCGTCCTCCCGTGGATCTTCACGTCCGCGTACGACCGCCCGCCCTCTGCCACCTCGTGGAACGTCACGTTCAGCTTGCCCTGCATGCGCTTCAGCTGCTGCTTGTCGTCCGCGGCGCGCCACGTCTCCTCCTTCACGAAGTAGAACACGTCCTGCTGGTCCCCGTGCACCACAAACGAGAACGGAAGCAGGTGCGATCGGTTGAACACCGACGTGTACACGTCGCGGTATATCGCGTTCGCTGACGGCACGGCGGTCACCACGGCGCGCCCGCGGGAGTTCCTCGACACGAGGATGCCTCGCCCGAACGGAGGTTCGGAGTCGGAGCCGATTCGCTTGGGAGCGAGATTCAGGGCATCAGTTTTCAGTGCAGACATGGCTGGGATGGACAGGCTTCGGAAGTCTGCTATCCTCTTATTGGACATATGGGAGAGGAAGCCGGATTCGATGGTCACGCTGGGCAGTAATGACATTGCAGATGGCAGATTCGGATCGTCCTGTCCGAGTGCAGATCCCCACACCATTCGCCCTTTCGGAATGCTCGGAAGTATTGAACCGCCGGGCAGCTCATCTGGGTACAGCTGTGGTGCCAGACTCTTGGTCTCGTAGCCGAGAAGTTTTAGCCAGGTTAGGTGGTCTGGAGAACAAAATACACAAATGTTAGTTCATATTTGTTCTTCCAGTTTCTTAATGTTATAGAAAAACAAACAGGGCAAGCTAAATAAAACCGTTTAAAAATACACGAATAAATTATTCAATAATATCATCAAGTGAGAAGTCCATCTCCCAAATTACCTAGCGATCGTTAGGTAGGTACTTGTTTGTTTGTCTTGTATTAAGCTAGAATGACAGTCTGAGAACGTACCTGTAGGTTTCTTGTATTGTGGCCTGACGTTAATTGGATCATTCCCGTTAAACCTGTACAAATGTAGCTGAGTTGGAGTATGAATCCTCTCTATTAGATTTTCCCACAGAGGTGACATCCATTGTCCAATAAGAGGGTCGTACACTTTTCCATTTGACATGTGCACTAATGAAGTGACCTGATCTAGAAGCCCACCACAGAAGTCTACCGGTAGATACAAATAGGGGTTTGAATCATAAACTATGTGACCGTAAGGAGATCTCATTATTTCCCGAATGCCTTCGCCGTATTGGTTGAATATCATCACAGGGGTTCCGCACTGGTCTGTTGCTATGTAATACTTGTGTCGTGCAACCTGGTTAAAAAAAGATAATTTAAAATTGTGTTACAAAAAAATAAATAATTTAGCGCTCAAGACTCGAGTACAATTATTCATCTGCAAAACTCTCCTAAAATATCAATCGATCGAACTAATATGAATATTAAAAATAAATGTTTCATTTTAAAGTTTCCTTTAAAATAACTAGTGGTTAAATATTTAGCTACAACGCACAGACGTCCCACTGTTGGGAATGGGTCTTCTCCACAGACGTAGCTGCGGGAGGTCTAGAGTATAGTTACCTGGGTGTAAATAAGATGGCCTCTATCGTCATACACCAACGTCATGAATCTATTTTCACGAGGCGAGTAAATATGACTAACTTCATGAGGTTTTTCTTTATTTGTATAAAAGAATTGTGTTACATTCCCAAAATTATCCTTCCGCGTCGAAAGCCTGTAATATAAATTGATAATTTAAATTAAGTTCAAATTAACAGGAATGTTTAAAACATGTAAATTTATAATGTAGCAAAAGATTTGTGTCAATTTAATGTTATCGCAAAATTGAAAACATTTACGAACACTTCCAGTTTCGAGGCCTATGGGCCAAAACATTCCAACAGTAGAGAGCCACCCCAGAACAAGGTGCTACCAATTCACAAAAGCCTCGCGGTGGATAAAGGACCCGGCAGGTTGAAAAAATATTTTTTACAAACCTGTCCAAATGGTCATAATAGTAGCGGACGTCGAATCGGCCGCGTTTGGTTGCTCTTATCAGTAGACCCTTGGAGTTGTATTGGAACCTTTCCTCCCTTGCGTTCTGAGACACGAGGCCGCGACTGTCGTATCGGTATTGGCCTTCGCCGAACTTTATTATACGATCCATATCATTATATTCCATTGGTATAGTGTTTCCTCTGTATGTCAACGACAACATGTTACCGTTGTCATCATATCTGAAACCCCACGGCTCCTGGGCTTCTAGACCGGTCAGTTGACCGTCACAGTCCCATGTATAGTTTTTCACATTAGTATAGGTGTTTACACCAACGTTTCGTGTATGTGTTCGGGTTTGAGATATTCTGCCATGTTTATCGTAAATGAATTCCATTCTAAATACTTCCATTCGGTGAATATTAACACTAATCTCTTTTTCAAGGAACTGATCGTTAAGTGCCCGCGAGAACATTGCGATTCCGTCATACACAGACGTTTCATTCCATTTCTGTTTCGATACTGTGAATTGACCTAATATTTCCGGAGCGCCTGTTTTGCTGTTGTAAACGATATGATGGGGTATGAGCGTCTGACCACCGATGCGCCCCTGCACAGCCGTTGTTCTGTAGTTATTGTCGTATTCGTAGATTATTTTTGCGTTACTAAGACCCGTTTTGGCGCCATAGTCTAGCCGTTCTTCCATAAGTAAACCACCGACGTACGTCGATTCCCACCGATAGTCTACGTCGCGATCAACGTGTAATATTTCCGATGGGAGACCGCTGGTTTCGGAATAATGTATTTGCGTTTGTCCATCCCCGTGCACTACTTCGGAGACCTTGTTTGTTGTAAAATAACGGTATATTACTCTTGCTCCATCGCCAGGGAAGACAGTCTGTAATAGCTCACCGGTGTGAGAATAATGTTGCAAATATTTTCTGGTTGAACCTGGTGGAGTGTACGTAACTCGCAAGAATCCGATAGATGGTTGAACGCTGAATGTGTGGTTAGTACTCGATGGCAATACAACGTGGGTTAACCCACCATCGCTGTCATACAAGTATTTGAAGCTTCTTTGACTAGCTAAAGTTATTTTTGAAACAAGATTCCCTTCATTGTAGTAAATGAATTTGGTACCGTCTTGGGTACTTGTGATTTCTGACAACATTCCATGAGGGTCGTAGTTGTATGTTTCCTCGCTGTCACCCCATTTCCAACCATTAATTCTATAGAATCTATCATATGATATATTCAGTGGAACACCAGCACCATGTGGAGTGAATGAGAGTGGTAATCCAGCTACATCATAAGCGATCGTGAACAGTGGAATCCTGTCCGCGTTAAAGAACGTTTCTTTACTTTTGAATTGATCAAATTCAATAATCAAAACTCTGGAATCGTTCACCCATATTTCTCTATTCAACGTTTGTTGTGGATTTCTCACATCACCAACGAGTGTGTACAACGAATACATAGTATTCACTAAGCCGTCACCGAACGTCGTGGCCTGATGGGACCACATATGAAGCATTTCAGCTTCGATAGGCAACGCAGCTTCAAGCAATGGATGTTTAGCCGCTGCTATGCTTTCAAATTTACCGGACCAAGGCGTATCAATCAATAACGTATTATTTGAATATATTCGACCTTCAGTAACTTGTTTTCCGTTATTTATTGTTATTTGTTTAAATGATTGCCCGTGTAATACGTATTCGCATTTCTTTGCTACCCCTACAGGGATAGTGCTCGAAGGATTTGATACTGTTACAGCAAGTCCGTAGTTTTTAGCAAGGCCTGAATTAATATGGACTTGCTCTCCTGATGGCATAATTATCTTCGTTACGCGACCAAGTTCGTCATAGTTATAAATCACCGTATCACCAGCCTAAAAAGAGAAAAATCAAGTTATACATAGCAAAACTATTGTCTATATTATTATTGAGTATCAAGTTCAAATAATATATGTAATAATCACACACCCCAGAACGACTGTTTAGTAATCCTGAGTTAGCGTCATAATCCATTTCGATTTCGGTGGAACCTTTTTCTGTTATTTTGGTCAGATATCCAATTCCAGATATTTTCAGTTCAAGCTTGTGGTCTTGCGTATTTTCGATGGAACTTACAACATTGCTATAATCTCTCAATAATTGTATTTTGTTTCCAGATGCGTCAGTCACAGTGGATAATTTACCAAAACTGGTGTTTTTCGAATACAAAAATGAATATCTGGTTTTTCCCGATGTTAAATCTTTTGTTGTAATATGCTGACCATATCTATTGAAAACGTATATTTCCGAAGTTGGTGGATATGGAATTCTAAATTCGCCATTTTCATCGTGTGAAGGTAAGTAGTGTTTTAGTGCCAATATATGCAAAGAACCTGAAAGCAGAGTTAACACACATTATTATAGCTTATTCAAAATTAATCCATACTAATATTATAAATGTGAAAGTGTGTTTGTTTGTTTGTTTATTTATTTATTTGTTTGTTTGTCCGGCTTTCACGTCGCAACGAAGCTATTATATGGTATGGTTTTTGTGTGTGGAGATAGTGAGGAGGGTGGAGAGTGACGTAGGCTACTTTTTACCCCGGTAAAACATTCCCATGGGAAGATATCGATGTTTTGTTATTTGCTAGATATTTAGTTCCGAATGTTATTAATAGATGGCGTTAGTAAAATTCATTTGCAAGTTCTGAATCACGCTGACAAATGATACATGTAAATAAATCAAGTCATAGGCAACTAATAAATTAAATTGAATTTTGAATTCGCGCTGGATAAATTGTTGTTTTGGTTTAAAATTAATATGGTAAAGGTAATATGGTAAGACATACGTTTTGATTTTGGTTTTGGTTCGCTTCTTCGTTCGTTCTTTTAATCGTGGAACTGTCACTATTCATCCACCACAAATGTGTGATGTATGATAAACAACTCATTGTTAATTCCCTTTGACCACGCGGGCGGAGCCGCGGGCAAAAGCTAGTATTAACAATAATTTATTCATAGTAATTTATTAATAGGTACCTTGATCAACGACATTGAGAACACCATCCGGGGTCACTGCTAGAGCGGAAATTGTCTGGAATTTAGCATTGGACGACAGTAATGTTTCTGTGCTGGTTGGCGGTTCGTCTCCTGCCATCACACTGAGCCGACAAGGGCACCCAGCGCCTTCCTCACGGAGATTTGTTGGAATAACCGTAGCAGATATAGACGAATTGCATTCACAACTAAGTTCTTTTAGATTTTCTTGTACTTTTCCAGCAAAATGCATTATTTTTCCAGATGGGTCGATGGATTTTATAGTGTTGGTCTTTTTAGCGTCTGATTCTGCGACGTACAATATTCCACTCGGTGCGAAAGCTATTGCAAGTATTGTACCCAAATTGGCATCCTCTCTGAATTCTGTATTCGTTTTATTTGTAGCCTTAGTGATTGGTTTGCCGTCACTTCCAATGCGACAGTGAGATGGCTGACCGGCTACAATCTTTATTTTCATGTCGACGGTAAGTTTTAGAATAATTCGGTCGTCTATAAAGTACAGAGATCCATCCAGGGGAGATAATGCGACCCCTGTTGGCCATTGCAACTGAGCTTCGTAGGGAGCGATAGCGCCTCTGCAAGGAACCGGAGACCAATGATTATGATGGCCGTGGTGACCAACTAATGTATGAATTATTCCATTTGGATCAACGGCGCGTATATTTGTTCCGTCAGAGATGTACATTGTCTTATCTGCTGCAATAGCGAGACCTGGAAATATAAAAAAAACGTTATTGTATCCTGAATAGTTCATTTGAAATAAGAACGTATCACGAATGTAATTAAATTAAGATTTCAACCTTTTGGATGCGCCAGCTTCGCTTTCATAGCAGGTCCTTCATCTCCACAGTTCGAATCATCTCCCGGAACACAACGATCACCATTACCCACAACAGGCTCTGAATTGGATGACGGATCACGAACTTTTTCAAGCGAAAGGACTCTTCTTACTTGATGCCTCTCGGAGTCTGATATGTAAAGATATCCGTCTGCTGGTGATATGCAGATATAATATTGATATGCGACTTGCGTTGTTCTGCAAAAGATGTAACGTTCATTTTAGTTTTATTTTGAGAATATAATTTTGTACATGGTGTCTAAGTTGAAAAAAAAACTATACTAACTCGAGCTTTAAGATGGTAGTAACGACTCCTTCAGGAGTAATACGTCTTACAAGATTGAAATCACCAACATAAAGCGAACCGTCTGGACCAGACGTAAGTGCCGTTGGTGTGAGAAGACGAGAATCTACAGCTTTTCCATTACAATGATCCGGACAGTCCAAAGAACGTTGAAGACCCGTTCCCATTACGACCTTAAAATAAAATGTTTTGCATTATTAATATGATATTAACCCTTATCATAATTTATGAAACTTATGTCAAATACTGCATTTAAAATGCAGAAGCTCATTAGCTACCTGTACAGTCCTAGGATATTGCTTCAGGTGAAGCATAGCACCATCCCCTTTCTGCAATATTCCTTCATGGAAATTGTAGTGATGGTGTATATCTAGTCCCCAACCACCAATATCGGATATATCAACGTCGAATCCAGCTAATGTGGCCGTCTGAGTTTCCCAAACGATAGCAGCGCAGGAAGAGTACTCGTAACCAATAGATATCTTTGCTTGAGCTTGACCATATACCTGAAATATTATTAGATTTAGTAAATTCAATTGAAAAAAAATTCAGTCAGATTATGTTTTGCTTTCGTTCGAGAATTCACTCTTACTTTTTGCTTATAAACGTTCCTCTTGTTCCAGGCGAACACATGAGTTAGGTCGGGATCTGCCTCATACGTGTGGGTATGTAGGGACCCTTCGATTTCTACTCTCACGTGGACACGAGCGAGAGAGGCTGGAACGATTCTGCGCGTCAGTTGTACATGCACACAAGATAGATAGCCGGCTGCTTGCGATGATCGGTATGTCAGTTTCACCAATGAGCCAGGAATGGCGATGGATTCGCTTACAATCTGAAAGATAATTGAATAAATTATATATACATAACAGTATAGGTGACTATGGTTCAAGCAAAGACTTAATTATTAGACCGCCTTTTGACCACCACCATTACATTGTTTCTTCTTCTTTTTAATGTTTTTTTTTATTCCTATAGTGTACAATAAAGCATATTTGTATTTAATTACTATATGGTATCTACATAGTTTCATACAAAAGACTACAACCCATTGATTAGAGGAAATGTTGAATGTGCTCATCCACCCGATGGTCTTAGACAAAGCTTAAAGATTGATACTTACTTTAGATGTAACTGTTATTTTAGAAATCAATACAAAAAATGAAAGATCTTTGTGAAACATGCGCAACCCACCTGAGCTTCAGGGTATATGACAGTAGTTGTAGTGGCAGAGGAGGCAGCGGGAGCGGCGAGCGGTGGCATCGCCACCACCTCTGGCCGTAGTCGCTCGTGGTCGTGGGCGGCGCAGGGGGGCGCCTCTGCCTCCCACCACTGCGGCATGGGGGACCAGTCCAGACGTGGGGGCGCTCTGAAACGGTTAAGTTGTCAGTTATCAATAGTTAAGGTCAAACTTGATCATCCTTTCAAATCAAAACATTTGTTCTATTGACCATTGAATTCACCATCACCTAGTACAATTACAAATTATATGTTTTGACAATTCTCTTATGAATAAAAATCGAATTCGGTGTGCTGCAAACTAAATTATGGTACCTACCTACATTTACAAATGAAAGATATAGACAATCCTCGATGACAGCCAGTGTCAAAATTTCATATTGTGATTGAGCCACTTTTGACAATCAAATCCCGGTTGTTCGGCTCTTCAACATCCGAGGTGCTAACTGCACGACCTCTTCGCACTCGAGACGTGTGATGTACTAAGTAAAATATGGACCTCCTTAAGTATTAGGATTTTCTCCCAGCTGAGGAAGCCTGAGGTATTCTCATGCTCTGCAGTAGGGTGCTTGAGACTCGTCATTGGATAATATTTAAAATATAATATAATTATATTTTACATAAAATAAAAACATTGATCAGAAGAATAAATCCTTACATATCAATTACAATTTCAGTATCACTGGGACGCAAGAGGCAAACGATATAATAATCTTACCTGGGAGTTGGTACTTTGACGCTGTCGTCACTGAGCTCCATCTGCACAGGAGGCAACACCACGATCTGATTCCAGGGCACGAAGACAGTCTTCCGCCAGGGCTTAAATGGAGATCGTTGGAACTGAAGAGTTACAGCACCACCACCGTTGACCAACACGTCGAACCTATAAATGTATTTTTTTTTAAACGGTGACGACGTATTGTAGCAAGAGACGATTGTAGCAAGAAATCTAGTGACGTTCTTGCTACAGCTTTAACTCTCAGATTAAAATAAACATTTGGTAAACTAGCGACCCTCTCTGAGTTAGGTCCGTTTAGTTTGGCTAGTTATTTTTCAAAAAGTTTTTCAAAACCATAGTAAAGTTTAAATTTTGATAACCGTTCTTTCTATTGATGATAACTTAATTGTAACTACGGTTATAGTTTCTATGACTAGCCCAAGCCTAGGAAACACTTTTTAAATGCGCATCAAGGGGAATTTTATTGTACAAAATAAATGATGAAATTGAAACACACCCATTCGCCTATTTCTTATGATCTTCTATCTATCTTATATACCTGTATGCCTCGATATTTTCATAACGATCACTTACTTACTTAAATAATTATAAATTGAAGATATACAAAAAACATAAACAATTACATACCTATTATACCTATATACGGAACGAAGTAAAGGACAAATTGTTCTTAAATGTTTTTAGAGGACATCCTCTAACCTCTCCTAGGCAACTACTACATAGTCGCCTAAGAAATTCTCATTGAAAGAAGGTATTTATAATGTGTCAATTCGCACAATTAGATGAAACCTGTGTAACTAACACTACACTTGCACTACCTTGTAGGAAGGCCAACTGTACAGCCACTAATTTCCTTTCCATGAATACGCAACATAAATGTTTAAGTAAATCATAGAACAGGTATAACGGAATAAAGATAAACGGCGTAGATATCTAGACACTTCAGCACAATAAAGTCAACGCCAATTCTTTATTGCTTAATTTTCGGTTTATATTTACTTATTGATAGAGAATTAATTTACTACAAAGTACCTATATTACAACTCTAGGCTTGACAGTTCACTATACAATTTAAACTAATTTGAATTTTAAGTTTTTTGTTTTTTAGAAAACAGACAGACTGTATGTTAGATGTATCGTAGGCGTTAGTTTTTCTACTTTGCAACAACCTGCGAACAAGGCGTATGATGGTGTATACTGTGTGCAGTGTGCAAAGCCTCTTGCCTTCATACTTTGCCAGTAACCGTCGTAGAGTCAACATACCCTCCATGTGTGGGCGAAACTCATGTTGGTGTTGGCGCGTACGTTGTTGTAAGTTGTATATTTCATTGTTTTAAGTGCATGCTATCTTGTATAAAAGTTTATAACATCATGCGCCTTGTTCGCTGGTTGTTACAATTAAAACTAACTTTAACAGAAAGACAAACAAGCATACGGGCCACCTGATGGTAAGTGATTACTGTCGCCTATTGTACACGTGCAACACCAGAGGCGTCACAGGTGCATTGCCGGCCTTAAAGGACTCCACTTGAAGTTTGAAGCATTAAAAATTTCATGTCGTTTCAAAAACGTTTCTAAAGTGTATTTAATTTTTGTTTTTTTTTCTACATTTTTCTGTAACGTATGGATATAGTGTATAATTATTTGAATAGCTCAATTTTCCTGGAGTAGGTACTAAAGGAACGGTCTAACATAATGTTTTTTAGATTCTTTTAGCAAATAATTGTGTGTTTTGAGTGATACCGCAAAAAACCGTGTGCGCGGCAATGGGTCACGAGTATCTACAGGCAGCGTCGACGGCATTCTGTATCTATACAAAAACCATTTCGATCCACTTGACACCACTCAAGAACTATTAACCTTATAGACTTTTAATTTTGCATTCCTACTAATACCCCCGAAAACAGCAATATATATTATTCCAAATTTCATGACTAAACATACGGTATGTTTATCATCAACCAAGCTGGAGAATTTTATGTAGAAGTAAGAAATTGAGGAATCAATGTTCCGTACGCTTTCAAATTTTCCTATTCATTTTCAAGTAGGATACTTGAATCGCAAACTCAAACACTTGAATGCTTGTTAACTTTAGATTCCATATTTGCTGCCAGTGCGCAGTTTCAGACTTCAGCGATTTCACAACTTTAAGTAACCATTACTATATGGTATGTTTGTAGGATAGCTTTTATACAAGTTGATACTGGATGCAAAACAAGTTTTCATTTTATATCTTACATATTTTATAAATTATACATTTGCTATCTGTAACAAGTTATTCGTAATTGGATTGTGGTTATTAAGTGTAACCACCACTATATACGTTATGCCTAAGTATCAAAAGTCGTTGACCACATTAAAGTTAGACTGCGTCTGCTAGTTGAATTTCAAATAACTAGCGATGGGTTCAGCGACTTTCTTAAATGTACTATACCTCCCGTCTGGGAAAAACTTACTTACACAAACTTCAGGTTACATATTTATAAGCTTTTATTAAGATTGTAATGTTTGTTGGTTTGGATCAGATCTTGCATCTTTAATTTGAAAGACTTCCTTTTATGCTACGTAGCTATTTGAAATTTAACATGTTAATTCAGTTCCGGTGGCAATGCCGTTTACGCTGGGCATGACCATTCTACACCCATGATTGGCTTCAGATCAAGGTACTGCACAATTATTATTTTTTTACTTAAAATTTTGTATTGAAATATAATTTTGAAGGCTGTATAGATAAAAAGGATGTTTAAACTACCAATAACATACAGGCTTATTTTTCCCCGAAAGTTTTGGTAGTCGTCCTGGTGTGTCCTTATATAGTGGGAACTTCAAGTTGAGAAACACCCTATAATATTTTATCGAATATAGGAATCGAACACAGGACTTCTAGGTTAGCATTCCTGTTTACGACTACTATAACAACGAGGTGGTTTTTAAAATTTTATTTAATTATCTTATAAAAAAAAATCTTATAAAAATCTTATTTAAATCACAAATGTCTTCAACATGATCCCGAATTAAACGTATCATTAGAAATCACATGAGAACAATATTTTAGATATAATAGAGGAAAAACGACAGGCCGTATCTCATCATAAGAAATGTTGTGTGGGAGTACGAGTATAAAATGGCGCTAAACAGCGCAGGGCGTTAACGAAATATAGACAGAAATAACCAAAGATCTCAGTGGCATGAATGAGGCCTATGATCAACAGTAGATAAATATTAAACTGTATACAAATTATGTGGACTAAAGAGAAAGAAGGAGATTTAACATGGCTGCTGACAGATACGCAACGCAATTGAAGATTTCACCAAAGACAAATAAGTACATTATCTTTCGATTGTCCTAAGTAAATATTGGTATAGTGTACCTACCGTGACATGTTAATTTTTCTCGGTCAATTACAAAATTTATCATCGTTTCAGTAACGCTGCAGACTAACTCGATTAAGTGGATTAAATCAATAATGACCGTGACTGAAATTTAATATCGGTTGCGTGGAACATCCACGTTAAAATGATACAGACGATTGATATTTTTAGCTTTTAAACAAATAGGTTTTGAAGCGTATCTCTGGCATGAAAAAATTATGTAGGTACTACCTACCTATCATGAAACATTTTACTATGTATTTGTATTTGTATGAGAGCTTGAAGAAAATAACAGATGCTTTCTTGAATGTGTTAGTGATCGAGTGCGATGCGATATACCTAATTTTTTTAAAGGTTCATTATTAATACATAAGAAATATACATCGTAGGGCACGCTAAGCCGTCACTTATCCCGGTCCCGGATGTTTTCAATTGTTTAACAATCTTTAAGCCTTTTCGATCTTTGGTTGGCTTGAGAACATTCGACTCTGCAAACCCTCTCTAGTTTTCTCTCAATTAAAATTGATTCATAGTTATTGGTAGTTAGGATAGATATATTCTGGGTTTGATACCCGGGTCGGGCTATATATTATTGTGTTTTTCTAACTTGTAGTAGGTAGTTCGTAGTTTGGATTTGTACCTGGTGTATATTGGCTTGGCCTGATGTATATTAGCTCATTATTTGTTTGTTTTTTTTATGTTTTAAACACCTTCGCCTACCCTTTAGGGGTCATACATGCGTGATGTTATGTCATGTGTGTGTAAAGTAGTTTGTCTTTCGCATTCATAAATATTGTATTATATGTATTTTCTTAATTCACTACAAGTATATTAAGTTTCTTAAAATACCTACTACTAATGACATACATGAATAGGTACTAATAATGATTATCTGCGAAATTTGTCGAAATATTTGATTTTGATAGTTAAACAGGAATGAGTCATGGCTGCTCGGTTAGGTAGATGTGCTAGTTCCCCGCATCGGCCATTGAAATACCTTTTACGATCGTTCAGAAAATTAGACATCTAGACGCTACTTTGGTGGCGCAATACAGCCACTGAAAGACTGCTATTTCAAGTAACTATACATATTTAGCTACCAACTGTCATGCTTCAAAACTGCTTACATTGCATTATTTATATTGCAGTGTGATCCTAAAGGACTTTGATATTCGTCTTTGACCCTCTTAGTATAATTGCTCACCAGATCATTCAGACGGGAATATTAAGGTTCTACCAATCATTAAATACCTACCTACACGAATTATTGTGTCCGTCGCTATAACCATGCGCTAGTTATCAAATATTTTATAAGTAGACCGCCTATGTCAATAGCAGGTAGATACGCAGACTAACCTCGACGCTATTCAAGGAAGTAGGTCGACCGATATAACCAAGATCGCAGGTAACATCTGGATACAGTGCGCTCAAATCAGGGACGAGTAGCGTGCCAAGAGCTCCTCTTTGAGTACTTTGCCTCGCAGATCGTAGACTCCGTCTGAGGTAGTTACGAACTTGAATGTTCTAGCAAGTTCTATAAATTCAATATCGTATATTGGAATTGAACTATTCACAGTACACATAAATTATGTCAAATCTATCAAGATAATCTTTCCTAGCTATTAAGGATAGGCTATTGGGCAGTTTTTTGTGGGAATTTTTACGCCTTTAATTGCCGGAAACGAGTATACCCCAATAATTCATTATTCTGCATAAATACACGTTGGTACTCTAAGAGTGTCAACAAATATCAAACCTGCGATACTGGTTCAGATCCTTGATTTGATTTGCGATGCTACCATAGTATTTACCTTTTGTTGTTATGCCCGTTTAGTTTATATTTCAAAAGGCAAACTGTCGAGATAAATTCATTGTTTATGTTAATAGAAGAAGTATAATGTGAATAGTGTGAGCTTTTACTGCATCTACCTTCTACCTACGGTATTCTCTGTTGACTTATTCATCTATTTATAGAGCTGGCTGGTAATGAAACGCAATTTATTGCAATTATTCACCTTTTTAAAATATAACATAACATAACATCACGCCTGTATGTATGTGGGTTGTAGTCCACCCAATTTTCACCATTAAGTTTAGGTCCCATGTAGGTGGGGAGCCTATTGCCCTACACCTGGCACAAACCCAGCCTCCGAGCTGTTACCGGGCATATCAAGTTAGAAAATCCCATTTATTATATAATTTGTGAGAAACTAAGTATACCTTGATTCATTTCAGTGCGTTTAGTCAAAATTTGAATTTATTTAGCGTAGCATTAAACGCCATGCCCACACCATCTATTTTCTATTTCATTGGACAATGAGACAATATCCCTGTCAATTTATCAGCCTACTTTTTACCTGGCACATTTTACGAGATACCTGAGCCAAAGATGATCTCAAATGCATTAAAGGAAGTGGGTCAAAGCTTATAACCTAGATCCTAGCTTACAAAACCGGTGTAATAAGGGATCAGTACGAGCTTACTTTTTATTATTTTTAAACTAATATTTTATAAAAAATTGTGAATAGATTGTATACCAAATAAGACAACTCAAGAATCACGGGCTTGAACACACACTAGACATGTTGTGTTGATGTATAAATACATATTTATCCTTCATAGGTAGAAACATAGATTTCCTGAGTGTACGCAATTACTGAGTGTACCTGTATAATGAAATGAAATACCTAATTCATTTCCTGCATTTGTCTGGTTTTATTGAGAGTGAAATTGTGAATTGTGAAGTATAAAAAGTAAGTAGGTACCTAAGTGTGTACGCATAAGTAACCTAATTATTTCATGTTTTGTACATAACCACCAGAGACCACTACACTTGAAGCATTTAAATATTAATCGTCATACGCCTATTTAACGCGCGTTTTCTTTATTTACGAGTCGTGGGAAAAAGCGTGAGGTATGGAACGAAATGAATGTTTCGTTCTATTTTTTTACGCTCATCGATATATGTTTTTTCTTGTTACAACAATTCTAATGACTTTGAAATATTCGTATTTTGCCATAAAACCAGTTTCTTTTAAACTGCAAACTAGTACCTACCTAGGTTGTTAAACCACATTATCGATGTAATATTATAAGATGTATTATTGATGTAGATGTATTATTATAAGGCATTGCGGTGGGTCTAGAAAACCCAGAGCCACTCGTACTTGTAGGTGGATCTAAGATATTGTACCTACCTTTTATTTTTACTATATCTTAGATCAACCTTATCTATAAAAAACGTTTTTGTAACTTTATTTTTATTTTCGTGCATTGTCATCGGAACCAAATATGTGTGCCAAATTTCAGTTCGATAGCTTCAGTGGAAGTGGGTGAAATATTGATTGCAAGTTCCAGGACATACATACATGGATACATACGAGTGAAGTTAAATAAAAGCTTTTAAAAAACGATATTAAAATATTAAAAAACCGACTCCAAAACTAATAAGTCAGAAATATATTTTTCATTCAGGCCGACAGTTTCGATATAGGTACATGAAAGTTGGCTTAACTTTAAAATATTACATGAATAAACCAATCAATCCGCATTGGAGCAGTGATGTGAAGTGCTCTCGACCTCCCTTAACTGTGACTGTGGGACATGTGCCCGAACAAACGAATTACTATTATTTCAGACTTTTTAGTTTATAAAGTAGGTTTTTTTATTTTTTAATATCGTTATTTTATTGGTAACTTTTGAGCATTTATTTTTTAATGGGGGGTTTCACCTCTGCACCTCTCTTAACCTCTCTTTTTCGTTCCTCAGTTGAAAGATAAACACACAAAATATGCTCGTATTCTCAATTGTAAACTTTAAAAAACGTTAGCACGTGGTTCAATAAAGTTCATCATCAAAATTGTTATCGTTACCCATCACCAATATCGCCATCAATGACTTACCATCCACCTTGTCTGGTGAGGGTGAATCCGAAGCGTGCCTCGCGGTCCACGGAGACTCGGATACCGATGATGCCCAGGCCTTGCGGGGAGACTACCTGTCCCCGCATCACGGATACGCGGCTGCACATAGCACCTTTATTATGGCTTCACATACCGAGTCCAAGCACAGCTCGGATTATTTGGTTCATACGCAAATGTACGTTCTACCAACGGATACTGAAACTCCCTGTTGCTCTTATACAATGTATATCGCAGTAATAAGTTTAAAGACTTTGACGTCACGACTTGAGCAAGCCTTGTATATTGTAAATTTTTCCGAAATTGTGATTAAAAAATGTCAAAAAACTCATGTTTCAAAAATACAATTTTTTTTTCGTTATTCAAAAAAGAAGTTTACCTAATAGCTTAATGTAAGTTAATAGTAATAATAATATTCAAATAAATATTAATTTAATTATTCACTTATGGTAAAGTATTGTGATTGTATTCCATGATAAAATTACATCATAATATTTTTTTTCAATTTACGTATGAACCTTATAACCCTAGAAGCTACTCCGATCGAAGTAGGTGCTTTTTTTATGATGAATTAAAAATTAACAGACTCGGTGAAAGTGAAGTAAGAAAATAAATTAAAATAAGAAATTTTCAGCATTGCACATTCTCTTTATCAGGATTAGCTAAATGCCTAGGATAAATTTTGGTTCATAGTCTAACTAAACCAAATTATTGAAAAAATTGTCAAGATAAACATGCATTCAGATGAACTTAACATGAATTGTAAATAATTAGGTCCCCCACAATATGCACAGATAACCAAAATTTACCTAGATACGTGTTTTTATGCATTTCAAATAGCGGCCACAAAGATTATATATATTTGTAGTTTAATTGAACATATTGTGTATCGATCTATGTATCGATGATTTTCCCACAAATACTTACAACACTTGAAATTGGTGCTAGAAAATTAAGAAACGCGGTATGTAAATTTAAAGTACCATTAAAAGATAACACCTTTGATATAAAATTATATAAAAGTTTCGGGCTTTCCAATTTTTGGTCATGCAAATAAAACCTGAAAAGGGTATTGAGAAGTTACAAAATTATTTTTGTTAACCCGTTTTTCATAACATGATGTTTTATTTTATTTATTACTATACCTACTTGTTTAATACTAATTTTCGTTAACATTTTTTAGTCTATCGTACTTTTCTCATGCTGTGGAGTTTGTGATGGTTCAAGTCATGGACTCAATGAATTATGGTGAACTAAAATTTCATTGTAATATTGATTAGCGTCTAATGTGTGGCTACGTATTCATTTCTGTGCTTATTGTAAAGTTTATATAATATAATATTGTGTGGGTCTACGTATATGTACCACCTAACTATGAAGATCCAGTGGTCTCTTAGTTCAGAAAGTTAGTAATAACAATGTTCAGAAAAGGTAAAACGACTTTTACGAACTTTACATAAGAATTTTTTACAGTAAGAAACAAACAATTACAGTTTCCTGTTCTATCGATAGACTACATCGTGTACTACAATTTGACCTTATTTATATGATTTGGGTAGTGATCCAGGTGCTTTAATATTATGAATGGACGTGAACAACATCATAATATTATTTGAATAAAATCGAAATTAAGATATTAACATCATTAAAGTACACTATGATTAATGTACGTAGTATTTATGAAAACTATAATTATGTGGAATTTCTTACATTATTTTATCTGCTATTAAATCAATAGGTAAGAATGAGACACCATGTAGTACTTTCTTGAAGAAATAAATACATATAATTTATTGGATATATGTGTACAGTAAGTATCTAAAATTAAATCTCTGAAAAGTAAGAATTATTAAATCAAAATATGTACATACAAAAACACCAGAAAGTATAAATTCGACCTTAATTTTCCTCGCACCAATTTCAATGCGATGATACCATACGAGTATATCGTGGGTAAGGCTATGACCGGTTGATTGAAGCAATGGTTGCAATGTACAGTCGACAAGAGTGCTACCATCTTGCTATGAAGTAGTCGGAGTTCATTCAAAAGTAGTGTTTCGGTTAGACACAAGGGTAAGGATCTAAACACATAGAGCTGGGCAAGGGTAAGGGTTGGTTAACAGATGAAAGACGCAGACAAAGGGTAAGGAACACATAAAAGGGTAAGTTTATTTGAAGCTAAATTTTGCGTGTTTGTTGAATTTTTGTCGATCGACGATATAACGCGTCTCGATTCGTATATTTTTTACAATCCCTATTCCTATTTGAATGTGTTTTAAACGTTTTGCGTGAAAGCGTAAATGATTTTCCTAAGTTTTTATAGTATAACAAAAGTATACCATAATATATATGTGAGCTATAATATAAGCACAGTAGACGAGAACAATAAATATTACAAAAAGTACGGTTGTGGCTGCGGCAAACCGTATTCCAAATGAGTCGCCGAGCTCGGAGCGCGGCTTATGTTGATAGATTTGAGTATTTTGTCGCAGCCACAAGGAACATTCAAGACAGACATACAGATGTTACATACACATAGAGAATGAAACGTATACAGACAAAGGAGTAAACAAAAACTGAAAAGCTTTGGTAGCGCCGTTCGCTTGTCGGTTAGCGGGCAAGCGGCGGGCGGCGGCATCACACACATATGCAGGAGTTGCAACAGAATCGAACAGGTTAACATATACTGAACACTGAGGGGCGAGGGCGGACTGACTGACACTTACCATGGTGTAAAGGAATTCCAGAACTCGCTAGGAGTGGCGGACACACGGCGGCACAGGGACACAGAAAGACAGGACAGATTACTACACAGATACCTACAACCCTCAGTGCAACCCCACCCCAACTTTGCGACCGCCGGTCGGTTGCACTCGTCTACACTGGTTACTTTGCGTTTCAACACTTGCTTTAATGACTGATTCGTATTTTGTTCACGTGTGTAATTACTGATTCAGAAAAGAAGCCCGTTTGCATTAGAACAACTGCACCACTACTATTTTACGAGATACTGTATTATTTCGAAAACAATTTAGAGATAGAAAGGATTATTGAAATGCAACTTATATCAAGATTTTGAGTCTGTTGATATACGGAGAAAAAGAATCATGCAGCCTTCTGGGTGCACAAGAGAACTCCGTCAACGTGTGTTTAGGTAATGAAACAAATGCTAGAACGCAATTTAACCCCTTCAGACTTTTCAACTTAAATAAAATTGTGAAGCGGCTCGTGTTTTAATGCAAACAAACTTTTGAGGCGCTTTTGCATATAAAGCGAGGTGGGTTTACTACTTTAGTTATTCAGTTTTGCTTTGTCTTATTTAAAACGATAAGATCAGATAATAAACAAAAGTTACGACTTTTTATTTTCTTGAATAGTTATATTAAACAAAAATAAAATTTATATTAGTCTCGGGTCATGAAAATACCTGGTCATATTTTAAGGTATTCAAACTTTAATACAATGTAACATAACATTGTTTCAGAAGTTACTTATCGATCTGTTTTATCTAAGAAAGGTATCTATCATGACTCGAGTCGACGTTGATATGCCTTATTAAAACAATTTGTTTAACTGACGGGAAGACAAACAAAACTGTACGAAAGCTTTTGAGCGTTTAATTAGTTATAAAATTCGTTTAATTTATAAGACGCTTTTATTTTGTTTAGACAAACAGGTAGGGTTAGACACACACAAGGGATAAACATTAGACAATACACAACACATCGGATCTGGTGTGAAAATAAAACAAAAATCAATAACGTCAAAAAAGTGTGGTAATGATATAGGTTTCAACAAAACCATGCTGGGTCGGCAAATAATAACTCAAATATATTACACGCGAGAAAACACAGGAAAATCAAAACACTTCCACCAGATGAGAACAAAAAGCAATTTATAAAATATTATCATCAATAAAATTAAAATAACCACACCAAATCCTCGGAGAGGTCTAGGAAGTTGAGAGGGAATTAATGGTACGGGTGCTGGTCCCTAACCAGAATCTTATGTTTTCATGATTTTGGTCTCATATCTTATTGATTTATATACTAGTAATATGGCGATGAGCGACGAGTAGATATCTAAGATATTTAGTAGGTGCAAAATTATCGGCTCACTAATTGTGTAAATCGATATATAGTTTCTTAAAGCTAAAAGTAAAAGATATCATTGTATATTATGAGATAACAAAACACTAAATGTTTACGATATCTTTCACCCATTTGTGAAATGATTTGGTGTTCGTTTCCCTAACCAAATTATCTCAAACCTCCTACCTTTCTGAATATTCGTCCATGTGTGCATAGCTCTGGACAGAGTTTTCTTCGATGAGGAACTTGACTCGCTGGTAGAACGATGCAGTGACGGAGGGAGGTTGCTTCCGTAGAAGCACTTCTACGGGGTCATTGGAGGCCAAGCACATTATGTGTTCGGCGCATTCGGGCCGACTGCAGCATTCCGAGTCCGAGCAGTCGGTCATGCCATCTTCAAAATGGTAGTGATATTGTCAGATGACTTAATTCACATTTAAATTTACATTAATATATTCATCGCAGGAAAAATGTCACAATCCTTAATAATGTTACCTTCGTCGTTGTCCTCATTATCGCTACAAGATAGCTCGAGGGCGATGGAGCAGTCGATGCCCGCCCAACCGTCGGCACAAGAGCAGCGGTAAACACCGTCTTCTAATAAACATTGTCCGTGTCTCGAGCAGCCGTTGGGACATCCAGCTGTAAGGAGCAAGAACATATTATACTCGCAATCACATAAAACTTTGCTATCTCGTACCTGCTAGGTAAACATTTAAATGTCATAGCCAGGAATTGGTTGGTTTTGCTGCATTTGGAATTGGGTGCTTGTCATTTGAGCCGCACTTAATCGAGTAAAATCGCGACGTGAAAAAGAACAAGACAGACATTTATAGCCAAGAGTTTCTAAAGAACATTGATATATATCTTCTAACTTACGTAAAGTGCAGTGCCTTCCGTTCCAGCCTTGCGTACAGACACAAGTGCCGTTCTTGCACTGTCCGTGGTCGTGACAGCGCGCGTCGCACGGCCGTTGATCGCACAAAGAGCCTGTCCAGCCCTCGTCACAGCGGCAGACACCTTCCGCGCACACGCCGTGTGGCCCGCAGTCAAGCGAACATACCACTACACAGATGAAAGCGGAAACTTAATGCCAAGAGATTTAAATAGAATTTTCGAACAAAGTTTTCATGCATATACAAGTAATCTCGCTATGTTCTGTCAAGTTCTAAAGTTGCAAGAAGTTGAAGTGCGGAATGAATTTTGTAATCCATACTAATATTATAAATGTGAAAGTGTGTTTGTTTGTTTGTCCGGCTTTCACGTCACAACGAAGCTATTATATGGTATGGTTTTTGTGTGTGGAGATAGTGAGGAGGGTGGAGAGTGACGTAGGCTACTATTTACCGTGGTAAAACATCCCCATGGGAAGATATCGATGTTTTGTTATTTGCTAGATATTTAGTTCCGGATGTTGTTAATAGATGGCGTTAGTAAAATTCATTTGCAAGTTCTACATGTGCAAATGCAAATGATAGGTACATGTAAATTAATTAAGTCATAGGCAAATTTGTCATGTATGATAAACAAGTCATTGTTAATTCCCTTTGACTACGCGGGCGGAGCCGCGGGTAAAAGCTAGTAATAGGATAAGTGGGTATCCGATGGCGTATGGTTAAAGACAGCGGCTAGAAAAGGCCTAGTCCTGTTTTCAGCAATAATGTCAATTCAGAGTAATGTTGGTGTAGATAATAAATATCATGGCCATTCACACATACGGCCATCTGACCCTAAACTAGGCGCGAGCTATTCATAGATATTTGAAATACAAACTTAAAGATAATATAAACATCCAGACACAGAACAAACACAAGTGTTCTTTTTTTTTTTCGTCACACGAATGTTTGTCCTGAGTGGGATTTAAAACCACGACCCTTGGCGTAACTGGCAGGGTCACTACAGATCGCGGGCCTGTCAAGTATAAAGACGAATAGTTCTATTAAAAATTAAAGTAATCGCAAGTCAACATGAGTGGAGTGCTACCGTGCTTCGAAGGGCACGTAAAGCCGTCGATACCGGTTGTTTTCAATTCTGAAAGCAATGATTCGTTAAGCGTTGTCGAAACCCTTCGGGTGGCTTGAAAACATTCGAACTGAGTTGTCCCCTCTACCAATCCACATAGGAACAGCGTAGTGAACTACGCTTTAAATTACTGTGTGTGTAGACTCATGCCCAACAGTGGGACGTCTATGGGTTGTAGCTTACCTTGTGAACAATCATCGCCAGTGTAAAGGGGGTCGCAAACGCATCGGCCGGCGTCCAGGTCGTAGACGCCGCGCTGCGAGCACGCGGGCAGACACCGCTGCACGCGCGCGTCGCGCTCGCTGCACGCGGGCCCGCGCCATCCCGCGCGGCACACGCAGCGCCCGCGCACACACGACCCGTGGTTCCCACATGTGGGGTCAAGGCAATCCTCTGGAAAACCATTCATGTTATGAAATTGACCGTATCTCCTGATAATCTAATGTGTTTTCGTTGGTATTTCTTTCTTTCATAGTCATAGATTACTGTAATAAATTTCATGAGAGTGACCCATTTTTATCTGGAAATGATTTAGATATATCACGGTCTAAATCTCACTTTCAATAAAAAATGCTGGAAGTTGAATGAAATAAATCATCGAAATACGTAATTTTATGTTTTCTTTACTGCATACCTTCATCACACTTGGCCCCTTTCCAACCAGGTTTGCAGTGGCAATGGCCAGCGATGCATTGACCTCGGCCTGAGCAGTCAGCAGGCTCACAATCGTGCGCTGGAACGTCGCACTCGGCGCCTTTCCATCCTTCAGAGCAATGGCAAATCCCGCCAGCATATGCACCGTGACCAGAACATAGTACCGGACAAACACCTACAAATTATTAATTTTGTATTAATACATTTAACTAAACTATCACTTTCGGGATCAGTCAAATGCTTGCGCCAAAAATAAAAAAACTTACTTTTAGAGCAGTCGTGACCTTCGTATCCATCCACGCAGTCGCATTTCCCTAAATAGCACGAACCGTGTCCAGAACAATCATCAGGGCAAGAATTAGTGACTCCTTCAGCTTCGGTTACAATCATTTCGACTCTGTGCGGCTGTAGTTCGTCATTGTACATAGATATAAACCATCTACCCGTGTCAAGATACTGTAATATGCTTACATTCACTCTCATATCTGTAGATCTTTTGTTTATCGTGTGGTTCCATCTTTGAAATGGGCTTAACGTGCTCAACAGAGAATTAAAGTCGTTGAGGTTGTTTTCGTAAATATCTCGTAACTCAGAGTTCCGTCTTTTTCTAAGCCTATGATCTACCCTTCCACCGCGTATAAATTCAACAAAATCGTACTGCGTAACGCTGGGGGCCACATTGCGTCTCCCGTAAACGGCAAAATTAGCGCCCCAAGGTACTGTGAAGTTAAGACTGACGTATGCGGGTTGTTTGTTGCGGAATTCTGAGCTCCAAAACTGATATGCAGGTATCGTTGCGCTGTGCAGCTCGTCAAATTCTCTGACTTCTAGCGCTGGTGACCAGGGCGGTGGCGCGGCTTGCTGTGCTTGCTGAGGTATGATTGCTGATTCAAGAGCGGCCTCCGCTGTCGTTGTCCATCCGCCAAGTGATGACGTTGATATAGATTCTATAATAATAAAAAGATATCATAACAAAACATAATTTATACCTCAGTATTCAAATGCTTTTGTTTATTTTATAATATTACCATCTGACGGTGACGATGTTGATAGAGCATCTCTCATTCCTTGAGCGTGCGTTACTGCTTTTACATCTTGCACCAAAATACAATTAGAATTGTCTATATTACTTTTAATTGACGATAACGCTGAAACAATAGAAATAAAGCCACGTTAGAACAGGTATAATCAAGTGAGTACGGACATAATATACATATATGTATAGAGCTACTTTATCGGCAATCAATCGGGAGTTAAACACAATGCTCGTACATCGCCTGGCTTAAATCTCGACGGAACATTACGAACGCATCACATACATCCCTATAATATTGTATGTGTCGTTTGGGACATTTGACGGCGTAGCAAGCTGGAAAGACGCGAGAGGGCGGGGAGGTGTCGTGACGTCCTGTCGGGTTTTAATTAACCGAAGCACGGCCGAAGCGCATTTTGTGGCAGTGTGACGGACCAATTGGTTCCGCTAGTAGGCTCGGGCGGCGAACAAGCACGTAGGTAGGTGGTTCAGTTACTCCCAATCATTTCTTATGCTCGGGAATGCCATTGTCTGCTCATTATGCGACAGTCGACAACATCCCGATCTATTGAATACCGCGTTACGCAGCCCAATTCCATGATTTTTCACGGACCGTCCGAGAGGAGCACGAGCTCCAATAAATAATTCAAATTAAGATCACCAAAGCGTTAAATAGTTATTCATAAGTATCTACCAATTCAACTTCTAACTTTAAGAAACATGTCCAACTTTACCTCAGCGTTTTGTTTCAATATAAAATTGGTAAATAGAAAGTTTGAAGGGGAAGTAAACAAGCGAAATTGGTATTGTAATGTAAAGAGAATAATTTATTGTAGACATTTATTAGTTTAGTTAGAAGTCTGCAAACAGTTGGGCTTATAAGCTTTGTGGAGGATGGTTTTAATTTATTTTTCGTAGGGTGTACATGGAATTACCACATTCTTCTTACAATTCTCAGTTAAACATATATTGATTCAGTGAATACGAAGCTCCTTGCTTTCATTTTCATCAATCGCCGAATGTTTAATTAACGATTCGATATTAAAAGACTGTGACATATTAATGGTGATTGTGTGACGTTAGTGCATATAATGTTATTTATAACTTCGGAAGGAGACGAGACAATTATGTAACTGCTCGTATCTAAAATTGACAAACTGAAGCATGCGTGTGCTGGCACAATTATGTTATCATCTCATCCCTCGTCCAGCGGTAATTTATCGCTAAGATTTATTTTGAGATAAGGATCACGATGCGTTGACGCCATTTGGTCCTGCGTCGAAATTGGACAATTTACTTCACTGGGATGAGGGTGGGTTAGTTGACGACAATAACCTTTATCGTCGCCGATCAATAGATAAGTGGCTAATTTATATTCAATGCAGGGGAGTGCATTTTAACTTGTATTGATTTTTTAAATCCTATCTGCATACTAGAGATTGGGGATTCTTATGCAAATTTCATATTTCGTAAGTACCGAACTACCGATATAGCTACAAGTAATAATAACCGGTATCAGAATATATTCGTCATTAACGTCACTAGTTAATGTCACAAATGTGAAAAACAGAGGTCTACTACAACTGTGGTTGCTTTGAGAACACAAAACATTAAATGTCCATAAAATCTGTAACTACACACAAAAGCGCACCATATGACCTTATTTCCGCCCACAAAAATGATATATAACAATGACATGTCACGACTTTCGATGATCCCTCGTAAAATCTATAAATTTTGCCATAGAACCGACGAGAATAGGAAATGGAGGGTGGTCGGGCGACGTCGCATCGCCGCCAGCGCACGGACGATTGTGTGCAGATGGACGATGTTTGCTATCTGTAGTATTTTTCGAGTTAATACAATTTATTGTAATACGATTCAGCATAGATTGCATCGTACGATGGGGGAGCGAAACTCGTTTGATAGAGTCCCGAGGGATAGAGAGACGCGCCGTCGTGCAGGCTCGGTATTAGTCACGTGATAAATCTTCGCTCTCGTCTGCGACACCCTATCTCTTTCCATTATATGGGACCCATAATAATAGTCTCCTTCTCTTTTCTAAATAATATGATCCACAAGAGGGTCGAGATCTTATTTGCCCAATTCTATAAGAAGTGCGGACACGAACAAATCTATTCCAGCCTAATGCAAATTTCATAATACTTCAACTTTGTCGTCTCAAGTTTGTTGCAGACTGCTGCAGTGTAGGGTTAGCTATCCTAGCGCTCATTGTAAGAAATATAAATGATACAAATAATATATGGGTAAAAGTTCGATGGGAATAATGTGAACGATTTAATCGAAGTGATTTTACAATTCTTAAGCGAATAAATACAACAATTTCACAACTCACATTATTTTCAAAACTTAGTGTAACACCTTTTTTTTCCACTTATATTAAAACTTACTTTTCAACATAATTGTAAACTTTCTTTTCATACAAAAGGACCTCGATGTTGGGTAATGAGGTTCCATAAACGTATTTCATCCCGTTTTGCTTCCATTTAAATAAACTTAGCTGTTATTCATCGTAAATACACTTAATTAATTACAATATAAATTTATGAAATCTAAACAAATAAACAAATGACTCAATGACAGGGGCGTTTGACTGTGACGTTTCCGAAGTGTCGACAGATCTACAAAACTATCGGCTGGTGGGCGTTCCGTTTCACACTAGTGGGTCGTGTTGTTTATGGTTCTTTAAAGTTTCAGGTTTGGTAGTGGCTAAAGAATATTGTATTTTGTCTTTTAGGTGTCTGTACTAGTGTATTTAGCTCACAAACTAATAAGGGATACTACATTTAGCTTATTCAAACTAATACTAATAATGTTTAGGCTTGATATCTAAAATATTTAATTCTTTTTCTTTCGATGTTATTGACCATAAATATTGCCAAGTTGTAAGTGCGAGACGGAACGGTTTTAAGGTTCGTTCTGAAAGCAGTAGTTTTTGTGTCTGTTGTTGTCAGTCTGAGTTATTTCGTTTAAATAATACTTTATTTAGTAAAACGCTAATTCATTGTTGTATTAATTTATTGAAATTAGGTAATTTGGAATCTTTTGCGCTGTTTGGTGTCTAGTGTGTTAATTCTTCAGTTGTCAGGAAATTTGCCTATATTCGTGTACGAGTCTGTATGTGTGTTTTCGGACGCACCCCGGAATCTGTCGATTGTTTGATGAGAACCCTGTTCCGGTCCGTGGAGAAGGAGAAGTGAATTGTAGTCAGGGGTGGTGCTGGTGAAGAGGCCATTTTGGGAGCGGCCGTGCGCGCCCGCGCACGCCGCGGCCCCCCTGTCTGTCTGTCTGTCTGGAGTGTCTGTTCTGTCTGTCTGCTGTTGGAGCCATATCCAAGTGGCCCAAAAGTTACTGCTTCGGTGAGTAGTGTGGATAAATAGTGGGTTTCTGATAAAATCCCGGTTATGTGCGTAAATCGTAGCTAATTCGGTGAATCTTTTCAGGGTGTTCTGAAGATTGTCTGTCCACGCGATTGCGTGTGGAATGCGCTGTCTGTTTCTGCTTCGGTGAGTTTATTCAATCCATAGTTAGGTTGAAACAGTGTTTTTCGTGAATTCTCGTGATGTTAATTCGAACGTTCTACACAGGGTCCCGTGTGTGATCGGCACCTGTTTGGCATCATGGCGTTCTGTGGGCTGTTGTGCGGTGCTTCACACTCCTCCCTAATAAGGTATGCATTTAACTCGTTTATTTGTCGCTGTGGGAATTAAATCCACTTACTGTGTGACTTGGTGAGGTTCTGTCTGTAGGGTGGTTACCACGTGGTTGCCTGCCCGCGTGCCACCGTGGTTGACCCGCGCTCTGCGCACTAGTGGCCGCCCACTGTTGGGCATCCGCCCACTTTTAGGCATCCGTCACGCCTAAGGCATTCCTTGCCTCGTGATGAGTTATTACTCTAATTATTTGCTTGTATTGCCAACCAGTAAATAGTAGCCTGCCTAGTGTACCTAGTTAGTGTTTAGTATAGGGATGTGCTCTGTATTTACCTAGTGTCTATACCTAGTATGTGGTAGTGGTGTATATTCCTAGTATCTAGTGTTTCTAAAGTAGGAAAGCCCTGTAAGCCTTATAGGGTAGTGATTTAGTGTGATTCGGTAAGGCTGTGGTTCTGTAGGCTGTAGTTATTTTGATGTTTACCCAACCGAGCCCTGTATATCGAACGGGTATTCCGGTTACTTTTAATTACTTAGCTCTGGTTAGTCCCTAGGCTGTTACCTTAGTTTTACCTTTATTTGTAGAATAGCCTCTGCCGGAGGACTGTGTTGACTGTTGTGTAAGACTTGTTTCTGTAATCGTAGGAGGAGTTTTTGGAGGGAGAGGAGTTCTTGGAGGGAAGAGTTTTTGGGACTGGAGAGGAGTTTTATGGAGGGAAGAGTTTTGTTGGAGGGAAGAGGCTGGGGAGGGGTAAGAGTCCCGGGGGGAGAGGAGTGCGTGTGGCGCTGAGGGTGGAGTGGTGAGCGGAGTGAGGCTAAATTCGTCGGCTCCGGATTCTTCGCGCCTCTCCCTATTGCTAACTTAGACACCTAATTTAGATTTAACTTAGTAAACGCTAATTTAATTAAGATCCTTTGATGTAAGTCAACTTAAAGTAATTACTGGACTGACCGGTCAGAGTAGGGATATCGGTGGGGCCCGGTCCGGACGGACCCCTCTGACAAATACCTAGGCAAGTGAGCAGCCAAGCACACCAACAGGCCCTGTTTTTCTTTTCTTTATGTTTAACTTAAAAACAAATTTAAATTATTGAAGTTAAGTGGATAGAAAAAAATAAATGAAGTTAAGTGGATAGAACTCAACTGTGTTTCTATTTCCCCCCACTATTCCTGTTACATTATCATATATTTTACTTCAACAATGCTGCGTTATATTCTTAATAAGGTGATTTAAATATCATGTAGGACAATGAACTAAGGATACAAAAAATCAAACCTAATTTAACTTCGTGTTACACAAGTCAGGACTCCGTCACAAAAGACGACCTACCCTACGACCCCCGTAGGCTAACCTACCGCTTAGGGCACTAACTTAAGCATTAAAAAAAACATTCTTATCTTTCTTTCTAACATAGTCGCTCAGTAGTTTTCGTCAGTTTCGGTAATTCAATCGATTACTTGAAAATTTATAATGTTAGTTGTGATTTTAAAATGTAATTGTTATGCAATTATGTATATTGATATGATTCTCATTTTATTTTTTGTTGTGATTTATTTATTGTCGCCAGTTACGTAAATTTTTCGCAAATATGTATATAACTAGTGGACGTCCGCAGCTTCGCTCGCGTAGAATTAGACCCATCAACGACGTCTGCCCGCGTTCGGCTTGCCCACTTGACTTCAAAAACGGCAAAGTTTCATACTAACTTTGTACCCCCGTTTTACCCCCTTAGGGGGTCAATTTTCTTTTGAAAGGAAAGGATTTTTATCCTTTCTTAGTGCTCCCCTACGTTATAAAAGGAACCCCTGTGCAAAATGTCAAGTTTCTAACCCTTATAGTTTCGGCCCTGCGTTGATATGTCAGTCAGTCAGCTTCTCCTTTTATATACAGGGTTATTGGTAATTCGACGTATTCCCGTTAGGAGGTGATAGGGGTGACTATTTGTGATAATTTTAACCCCCATATGCATTATGC
Source organism: Carterocephalus palaemon (assembly GCA_944567765.1). NCBI lineage: Eukaryota > Metazoa > Arthropoda > Insecta > Lepidoptera > Hesperiidae > Carterocephalus > Carterocephalus palaemon. The sequence continues at coordinate 7,436,512 of OX155642.1, forward strand.
AAAAGTGAACCATTTTCGAGTTATCAAGCTTTACAGCTTTTTTCAAAATAGGTCAGAAATGCAACATCAAAAATTTATTAAAAAAAAAGTATCAATTAAAATCTATTTTTTTCTTCGGATTTATAAAAACGATTAAACAATGGTTATTTATCAAAATTAAAACTACAATTATCGGTCCAACTTTAAAAATGCGAGACGATTAACGATATTACTTCAATATTTTTTGAGATTTTTGTCCACTAAAATGCCTTGAAAACAAAAAAAACTTATATCAAACTTGGCTTGCAGATTATTTTAAAAACATAACCGTTTTCTTAGCTTTCAAACAAGGTACAACAACTATGAACTTATTTAAAAAAATACTGAGAAAAACCGATCACAAAGGAAGCAGGCGGAAATTTGTATTCGAACTAAACTAAAGGTCGTTCTTTAAAATTTCAAAAAAAGTTATTAAAAACAATGCCCAATGTAAATAAAACAAAAATTATAAATATAAAATTAAATTTAGAACCAGTAAAAGTTTAGTAATAATAACAATTAATAATAAGTAACAATTAAGACATTTTGTAATTTAGCCTAATTAAAGTTCTTGCTCGAAGGGCCTTCCCCTATTGCGTACGCAAAGTCTCATTATTTTTCTGAGGTGTAACTTAACTACCGAAGTAGTCAAATTATTCTGCATTATGTGCAACTAGTGGACGCCCGCAGCTTCGCTCGCGTAGAATTAGACCCATTAACGACGTCTACCCGTCTAACGACTTCAAAAAAGGCAAAGTTTCATACTAACTTTGCACCCCCGTTTTACCCCCTTAGGGGGTGAATTTTCAAAAATCCTTTCTTAGTGCTCCCCTACGTTATAAAAGGAACCCCTGTGCAAAATTTCAAGTTTCTAGCCCTTATAGTTTAGGCCCTGCGTTGATATGTCAGTCAGTCAGTCAGTCAGTCAGTCAGTCACCTTCTCCTTTTATATATATAGATATGTGCAAGAATTTATCGATGAACCAATTTTGGTCGCTTACGAATTTTTTTAACAAATGAAGTACTTGAAGACGTGCCTATGGCTATAAGGCAAATCATGATATACTAGCAAGACGGATGTCCTGCAAATGTGATTCGGAATAATTTGAACACTTCGGTAGTTAAGTTACACCTCAGAAAAAGAATGAGACTGCGTACGCAATAGGGGAAGTCCCTTCGAGCAAGAACTTTAATTAGGCTAAATTACAAAATGTCTTAATTGTTACTTATTATTAATTGTTATTATTACTAAACTTTTACTATTTCTAAATTTAATTTTATATTTATAATTTTTGTTTTATTTACAATGGGCATTGTTTTTAATTACTTTTTTTGAAATTTTAAAGAACGACCTTAAGTTTAGTTCGAACACAAATTTCCGCCTGCTTCCTTTGTGATCGGTTTTTCTCAGTATTTTTTTAAATAAGTTCATAGTTGTTATGCCTTGTTGGAAAGCTAAGAAAACGGTTATGTTTTTAAAATAATCTGCAAGCCAAGTTTGATATAAGTTTTTTTTGTTTTCAAGGCATTTTAGTGGACAAAAATCTCAAAAAATATTGAAGTAATATCGTTAATCGTCTCACATTTTTAAAGTTGGACCGATAATTGTAGTTTTAATTTTGATAAATAACCATTGTTTAATCGTTTTTATAAATCCGAAGAAAAAAATAGATATTAATTGATACTTTTTTTTAAATAAATTTTTGATGTTGCATTTCTGACCTATTTTGAAAAAAGCTGAAAAGCTTGATAACTCGAAAATGGTTCACTTTTGCATAATGCATATGGGGGTTAAAATTATCACAAATAGTCACCCCTATCACCTCCTAACGGGAATACGTCGAATTACCAATAACCCTGTATAAAGATTTCGCCGCTTGGCTTAGTATTAAAGTATTAAGAGTCGCCAATTTTTTTATTCGCACGATTTATAATATCCCGTAATACTTATACAATTTTCATTTACATAACACAAAAAGGACAATGTCATGTGACGCAGTTGTTCTGGCTTGGAAATCATGTCAGTGAGAGAGTTATAATAAAACATTTGGGGCACCAAATTTTCAATTACATTAAAAAGTTGACGTTACTGCATTCGTGCCCGTACATTGTATATGTAAGTAATGAAGGGTGCAACAGATGGTACAATTTTTTCATTACACTAGTGAAACTAGTGTCACAGGAGATTTATGTCGGATTAAGCTACAGAATCACTTTTTATTCGATCTACATCCGGCATGCCCGAAGGCGTGTGCACAATTGTCGAAACCCAATCATTAGTGAAGATAATTGTAATAATAATGAGTTTCATTTATTATGTTCGTTTATAAAAACTATTGAGATCGATATTCACATTTTTGTCGCTTGATTATAAATGCTGTTTGGATACGAAGTTTTCGCCACCCAAAGGACACGTTTATCTTTCCATACAACTTGGGCCATGAGATGTACCTCGGGAAAAAAAATTGATTTTTGGAGAAAAAAATGCGTTATTTTATTAAAAAAATAAATTAGATTTTTTACTGCATTTGTACCACCTAAAATTAACTTTAAAAGATAATTTATGTATTGCAACACTGCAAGTTATGGCAATCTAATTCAATCTATCATACGCGTTTCGGTTGTTACTAAATTTGTAATTACTCTATACCCATTTATAAAATATACAATAAGCGCATTGTATTAATAAACTACCTTAAGAAACAGAATCATAGTATCCTATATTGATTTAAATATTCTATTAATTACCATTAAAGGCTAATTTTTTCTTGAAATCGTTTTTAAACTAGTAATAATTTGTAAATTGAATACAGGTTAATAGATCTATAATTTGTGACCGACGTCTGTCACTAAAACTGAAGTTGGCAAATGACATAAACAGGGCAGAGTAGTTACCACGTAGTATCCCTTATTAGTTTGTGGTTACTACTATGTGAAGTTTTGTGGTACGAAATGTTGTATTTTTTATTATTTTATTACAAGCTAACTATAAGGATTCTAAAAATAATTGATCGACCATTAGTTTTAGTATATTGTAAGGAATTTTTACCAATACTTTGTACCTCGGTACATCGTATGGCCCAAAATTGATCGTCTCCTTTGAACAATACGGTAATGTTCGATGTTCTATTTTAGCTACGATTATATTCTGTTGAATTACTATTTCTAAATACGCAGTTACTTTAAAAGTCAAGTTAAAAAGTGGAGTCAACAAATGAATTCTATTGTTTCGGTAAAAAAATTGGTACCTACGCGATTCGGCGGACCTTGCTGCGAAGCATTTAATTTATCAATGAATCTGTATCAGTTCGAAACATTTAGATGCTGGTTAAAGTATAGCAACATAATATAATCAGTACCATATTATGTTGCTATACTATTTCATATTGGGCGGAAATCTCAATACCAGAGAAGCTTAGCTTTTTTAAACTTTCACTCACTCACAATCACATTCCTAGCAATACTTATAGTTATGTAGTTACTTTACTAAACTTAAAAGTGTGTACAATTATTTTATAAACAGACATAGAAAAGCGTTCCTGCTTATCTACGTCGTTCATTCATGACATGCTGGTATCATACATGCAGACTATTGCAGACCCCGCTTCGCGTGACTTAGCGTCGTTTGAACTAAAGTTTAATGTACTTACTTATTACTGCTAACTTTACGTTTACAGGAAATAGATCTGTGATATTTATAATGAACTTTTATTACGTATATTTCTTTGTGAATATTTGAATAAATTGCACGTATTTCATAACAGGCTCTACGTGAGGGCTCTACATGAAATGATCTGAGTATATTCAATAGGTTTCCACGAATTAAAAATTCAGTTGTGAATGTTTCGGTAGGGCTTTTAACTCTGGCGTATCGTTAATATCGTTTATTGGAATCTTATAAGATTAGAGTATCTTATGGAAATCTAAATGTGGTCATTTGGAGGCGTATAAGTCATTCAATTAGAAATATATGTATTCGTTTTGAAGCGGACGAGTTACCGCCGGCCTTATGCGCGACATGCGCCTCTTATCTACGGTCCCTATAATTTAATGGGACTCTAAATGAATCGAGATCCGATACGATAAGATCCGTTGAATTCAAAACACTATGCATTGGGCCGGTTCATTCCATTTTAAGATTCGTGCACGTACCTACTTAACTTTTATTTTACTGCTTAGATCTAGAAGTTTCTCTAGTAGGTACATACAATTTAAAAGTTTATTATTAATTCAGGTACGAGAAAATTACATATGGAACATGTACCTACCTTCCAAACGTGGTTTGGTAAAAGTATCTGATTGGTAAGACCTATGTCACAATACCACAGAATAATACAAGTACAAGACATTACTTACAACTGCTTTCAATGATTCATGGGATACAATCTTTAGTACATATCTTTATTTTAAATTCTGTTTATGTTTTCACTTCTTCTTGTTCCTCTATAAAAATGTTATAAAGGCTTTTTTCGTTAATTACGGTCAATTTCTGTAGTGGACATCGCGTTGGAGCCACTTGGGGCTGTTATTGAATGGCGCGTGGCTTTCGCGCGTAATATTACGCACGTAATTGCAGGTAAGTGTTTGCTGAAACGACAAATAGCGCGGCGCGTAGAGCAAGTTAAATTTAAATGTCAGCTCAAACAAACAAACAGGCACTTACATTGTTGGCCTATAACAATTACATATTTATGCCCGTAATAATATTTTTACTAAAGATACATGTAAAATAAATATTTCGTGTTATTTATGGTGAATAAGGATTATATTTATTTTATATTGGTACCTATGAGTGCCTATCCACTAAAAAGGCTTGGAAAAGAATTGCTTTGAAATCTCTCAGATGAATCGTATAATTTGTAGAAATAAGTTAAAAGCTCCATTACGTATAACGTATTGCGAATGAATAATCACGTGTCCACTGTAATTACCATTTGCATTCGTTCCTACATGCGTGTCAAAGAGAAGCTGTTTTTAGTTTTATCACGAACATGCATACCTACTTTCATTTTTATTCAGTAAAAGAATAATGCTGAATAACTATTAAGGTATCAACATTATTTATAAATTACTTTGTAATAGTCTAGTCAACAAGTGCCTTTTAGGTCAAAATTTTTGCGCCTTCTCCGAAAATTATGATTGAGGTGTCATTCGATTCGGAATGGCATGTAGATAGTCTTTGAGAAAATTCGAAGCCCGCTCGCAAAAATTGCAATAGTTATAAACAATTAAGTGAAATAAAAAAAGGGGGTTTGGTATTTCGTTAATATTTCAAAAACTATTTGAGAAAATTTAAATTTGAAAAAAGATTCAAAAAGAGGAAGAAATTTCCTAAAAAAAGTCTCGACTCCCAAAATTGTCGGACTAATGTTTATAATGTTCCCAGAGGGTTGAAAATACGCTCGAAAACGGGTACTCCGGCTTGCGTAAGCCACGGCCCCATCGGACCTGTAATGAATAAATATTATTTAAACTTATTAAATATAAAAATTAAAAATTGAAAAAATTCAGGCGCCTGTAGGATAGATCAATGAACAATAATCCGTAATCAAAAAATTTTTATCGCGATTTTTCAAAAAGTTATCCATTAATTAATTAACAATTTTTTGTAGCATGAACATTAACATTGCAAGTGCGATAATTGTTAAACTATTAATCTGAGATTTTTTTCCTTTCGTGGAGCTATTTTTCAAAGGTCTTAGAATAGATTCCCGTTGGAAAAATTCAAAAATTGTTAATTTTCGTTTTGTTATTAACAATTTACTGAGGGAAAAAATTATAAAGTTTAATTAAACATTGAAAAAAATTCTTTTTTTGTAATATTATTATTGGTCCATTTTCTTATGATCAGAAGCTACTTAAAAATGATTTTAAATAATTTTTATCTCCTATTGTTTAAAAAATTGTTATAAACAAATGCGTTGTTTATGAGATAATTAAATTTTTTTTTTTGATATCATAATCTTTGATGATAATTATGATTTTTTTAAAAAAAATCGTTTCTCTAAAAAAATTTTTTATTGCTTAAAAACGCATTTGTTGAATAACAATTTTTTTTTACCACATTATGAAAATTAAGGAACAATTTTTTTTAAAAAGTCATTGTTTATCTTGATCTTTGATAGTAAAAAAGAAAAATCGATTATTATTTAAATTTTCATTGTTTATTTAATACACAATTTGTTATTAACAAATTAATTCTTTCTTTGTATTTTTTATTGAACGAAATATAAATAAATTTTTTTTTTCCAAAAAAAAATACATGGTTGTTTTTGTTTTTTTAAGTAGAAAAAGAAAAAAAATACAAAGAAATAATTAATTTGTTAATAAACAATGAAAATTTAAATAATAATCGATTTTTCTTTTTTACTATCAAAGATCAAGATAAACAATGATTTTTTTAAAAAAAATAGTTCCTTAATTTTCATAATAAGTGGTAAAAAAAATTGTTATTCAACAAATGCGTTTTTAAGCAATAAAAAATTTTTTTAGAGAAACGATTTTTTTAAAAAAAATCATAATTGTCATCAAAGATTATGATATCAAAAAAAAATTTTAATTTTCTCATAAACAACGCATTTGTTTATAACAATTTTTTAAACAATAGGAGATAAAAATTATTAAAAATCATTTTTAAGTAGCTTCTGATCATAAGAAAATGGACCAATAATAATATTACAAAAAAAGAATTTTTTTCAATGTTTAATTAAGCTTTATAATTTTTTCCCTCAGTAAATTGTTAATAACAAAACGAAAATTAACAATTTTTGAATTTTTCCAACGGGAATCTATTCTCATACCTTTGAAAAATAGCTCCACGAAAGGAAAAAAATCTCAGATTAATAGTTTAACAATTATCGCACTTGCAATGTTAATGTTCATGCTACAAAAAATTGTTAATTAATTAATGGATAACTTTTTGAAAAATCGCGATAAAAGATTTTTGATTACGGATTATTGTTCATTGATCTATCCTACAGGCGCCTGAATTTTTTCAATTTTTAATTCTCATATTTAATAAGTTTAAATAATATTTATTCATTACAGGTCCGATGGGGCCGTGGCTTACGCAAGCCGGAGTACCCGTTTTCGAGCGTATTTTCAACCCTCTGGGAACATTATAAACATTAGTCCGACAATTTTGGGAGTCGAGACTTTTTTTAGGAAATTTCTTCCTCTTTTTGAATCTTTTTTCAAATTTAAATTTTCTCAAATAGTTTTTGAAATATTAACGAAATACCAAACCCCCTTTTTTTATTTCACTTAATTGTTTATAACTATTGCAATTTTTGCGAGCGGGCTTCGAATTTTCTCAAAAACTATCTACATGCCATTCTGAATCGAATGACACCTCAATCATAATTTTCGGAGAAGGCGCAAAAATTTTGACCTAAAAGGCACTTGTTGACTAGACTATAAGGGAACTATATTGCAAGTATTTTCATGCGACATAGGAAAATACTATAGTGAGTTTCCTATTATACATAAGCATGGGACTGGTGGCTTTAGGTACGGTATTGTATTCGGCTATAATTCAGATTCTAGGAGTGGGAATTGATCGTTTGTGACAGTTAATTATTTGTAATCTATGTTGTAATAGTCCTGTTAAATTGTAAGATATCATAGTAGATAATAAGTGACAGATGCGTTTTTTTACTATACCGAGCAATGGGGTAGGCTCTCAATACTCAACAATTTGAAATTTGCAATTAAACGTTGAAAAATGTTGATGTTTTCAAATAAAACAGAGCGTACCCGCTTCACATAGATTCCGCATCCGCATGATAATTTTTGATCGGGGTAAATGCACGCGCGAATGTAGGTCACACCAGTTATCACAGTGGTCGCGGTCGGATCCTACTTTGATACTATTTCGGCTCCGTCTTAAATGTGTCTGCGGTTCACACTTTTATTTCAACGTTTCAACTCTTTCGATTGAAGTTGTATTTCATGCCAAGCACCTACAGCGGCGCTAGGACCAATTAACCAACTGATCCGACGAATACAAATAGAGCGAATGCAATTAAGTCTTTATAGACCCAAGATAACATGACTTCTGTTGGTTAGTGACCCTAATCGCGGGTATGATCAGCTGTTTATTTGGATGTAAAGTTTTATTGCATTGGTATGTCCACTACGCAGAATAGCACGTTTGTTTGTCTAACATACGAACTCATACTTTTAGAAATATGAAGAGAGTGCGAATACGAATTTTGTTCTCTAACGACTCGTTAGAGATTCAATGATTAATCATCGAAAAACTCATCTTATAGAAGCACGCCAGAATGTCGGCGAGACTTTGATTAGTTGTTTCGCAGATAGACAGAGATATCGGCTGATGTATCCATAGTAGAATCGTATAGGACGTGCATAGATATACCAGCCTCGGAAGTGCGAGATAATTTATAACCACGCTAACACGGGAGCGGCGAGCCAGGGGCACGCACCGCGTTGCCTTAGGTTAGGCGCATCATTTATATTTTTCTGATGTTTGTTTTGTTTTTTATGGAGCTCTTTGCTCTCTGTGAATACCGCTCGCGAGATCTAAACAAAGAATGATGAAAGACTAATGGTCTATGTCTGTTTCCATCGCAACAGCGCTGTTTGATCAACTCATTTACAAAGAGAAGTGGATATTTAGAATTTATTAGACTTGGCATTAGAATTTTTGAGTCCTTTTTAGGTAGTAATGATTATTTTATTACTTTCATATAACGTGGTAATGATATAAGCACAGAAGAATGATACCTACGTACTAATATCATTATACTGTGATAATAATAATAATATACCTAATCAAGATTCAATTCGCGTGGACATTGTTACGGGCAATGGTTATTATATTATCTCGAAAATTTATTGATTCCCATTTATTAAAGATTTTACACAAAATTATTATTAAATATCATTTGTCATGGCAAACTACATACCTACGTCTAAAGTGTGAAAACGGTAAGTGATTTAAGCGCGTCCCTAAAATAAAGTTACAAAAAATTGTTTTGTTTGTTCCTTTAAGCAAAAGTAGCTGTTTCATGTATTGTAACCGCCAGTAATTCCTCTTCGGCATTAATTGTTGCCGTTAGGCATTCTTTCCTATAATCCTACTTCGTAGAGGGGACCTTTCGGATAAATTTCTAATAAAGGTAAGGAAAGGTAAATCCATTCCCATCAGAGGAAAGCAATGACTCTGGGCAGCAAGATTTTAAGGAAAAGATACATTCTCAATGATTATATTATTTCTCCGAAAAACCTTAAGTGTAACTAAGTATCTCAGTATGCCTTTAATAGATCTTTCTAATTTCCAAACAAATAAGCTATTTTGTGTTTTAAAGATCCAAGACCTGCCTACTGCTGTTTCTAGGGCTATCACAATTTTACTTCTATTTGAGCGTTTGACTCAAGTATTGATGTATGATTATGGTTTAGAAGCCACAAAATAAAAAAAATATATGCCCGAGAAAGCATAATTATTTATCTAAATAAATGATTCAATTTTTTAACATACATCATTAAAAACACTATCTCTGCAAAGGATGTCCCATAAAATTTTACCTATGGATATCTTTTGATGCTTTGTTACATCGAATATATAATATTTTAATAATTTATAAAAATATTCATGATCGAATTATATCTTCTGCCTACTTTGGAATGCTTAGTTTTTTTTTTATGTTTCATGCAGATACACCTAAAGTTCTTCTATAAAACAGTTGGAGTTAGGTACTGATAATTTTTCGTCAAACATTTTATTTTTTATCTATGAATATATAATCCAAATTCAAAGAAAGAGTATATTTTAATAACTAAGGTTACTATGTTACTTTGCTTGAAAAAAAATTGGTACATTCAAAATTAATAAAATATATTTAGAGACCTATAAATCAATATAAATCTCGGGACGCGCGGACTTTAGCTTTAGTCCTTTACCCAATAGTAATTATAAATATGTAATTTATTTCAGACATTGTTGTTTCCATATTGTGTTAATAGATAGCTGACATCTTATAAATATATTTAGTACAATAATCTAATAACTGAGCACTTCGATATTGTAATAGCCATCTTAATAGCTCTAAGCAATAGCAGAATTACAAAGTTAGACTTCAGACAAAGGCCGAAATCATGCTAATGGATTGAAAGAGTTATGTTATGAATAATTAAATCGACATTCCGAGCGAGATAATAAAAATACTGTCTTAACGAACGATTCGGACTCCCCGTCGAGAGTAAACAATGATATATTGGAAATGATTCTGTTCTCTTGTGCAATAGAACAGACTTGAGATGAGAGAAAAAAGAGTTGTAACTGCTATTAGAAGTAGATACAAGAAAAGGACAACGATTAAGCGAAAAATAAAACGGATATTACGTAGTAGATTAATAATCGTACCTATCTTCGATCTCAATACGTTGAAGATGATATTTTAGTTGATTACAAACTGAAGTTACTTGATAATTCTGGTCAATTTAGAAAAGAAAATAATTAGGTACCGAACACAAGAGAAGGAAAACATTTTGGACATCAGGCTGTATTTGTGTGCAAACATTTCGAATAAATTGTATTTTTAACTTTCCTTCTTTCATCGTGACATTCATGCATAACAATCTGCCGATGATAGAATTATGATGATATTGATGATATTGAATACCTATCATAATAGTAATGATCTAGGTAGATTTAGTACTTACCTATAAAGTAGGCGAGCATGGCCGCTAGGATGACGCAGAGGCAGATCATGGCTATGGCGAGGCACTTCCACGTGCAGCGGTGCTGACACCGCTTGTCTATGTGGAAACGCGAGGGGGAGTACACGGGCACAGGGCTGGGCTGGTTGGCGCGCAGCGGGAACACGGGCATCACCAGCGGCTGGTTCGCGAGCTGGCAGTGCCCGCCCAGCGTGCCGCCGCCCATGCCGCTCGGCATGCCTGCGCCCGCCAGTCTGCAAGAGAAGGGAGCTGTTAGTGAAGGGAACGGTACGCTGTCACACGGTACCACTGCCGTACTCATATAAATAGTACCCACACTTTGTCTAGTTTGGGGTCAGATGGCCGTGTGTGAGGATGTCCATGCTATTTTTTTCTATTTTGTATATAATTGTATTTATTTCTAAAACGTAATATTCAGGTTTAGTGTTGAAATGGTGCAGTTTCTGGTAACGAGATAAAAAGACGAACATTTTAGTCCTCAACGGTCTAACTCTCGACTAAGAATTTGTATTAAGTGTTTAGCTAGGTATTGTTTCTGATAATGACGTCTCTGTAGCCGAACCAGTAGATATTTATTTTGCAGCATATTTATTTTAAAATGGTAGTCGAGAATAATCGTTTAGTTGATAACACGAATATCAAAGCACTTTTTAGCACAGCCTTTTGTTGTTGATAACACTATTTCCATGTATAAGTATGTAGTATATTTGTACACATACATATATGATTAACATTTCAATATCCGTTGGAGAACAGTACTACAATCTCAGGTAAAATTCAGTTAATCGGTGGGTCGATGACGCCAACTGTTGCGCAGCGAATCTGCGCCCCGCGCCATATGGCGGCGGTCACGCTGTACCTTTTTTAAACAATCAAAACGTATCATTATCAGGAATCCTCGACAAAAAACGATGATCAGAGCGTTTAAACATGTCCGCCTCGAGGCCATTAATCAATTAGTCGAAGTTCTCTGTCGCAAGTTTTAAAGTTTGAAATAATACCATATGGCGCGGCAGCCGACCGTCCACCAACTGACGGCGATATAATGGACCTCTAGTTTTAAAACGAATAAGTAAAAAATACTCGAAATAATTGGACCGAGTTTAGCGAGAACGAAGCGTGACTCTTAAAGGGTTTGTTTCGAGGATCCTCTCGACTGTAATTTTACTTTGAATGTAGCCCGAGGATCGTTCGGTGGAAGAGCGAATTCATTAAATCGTGTACAGAAATCACAATAGCGGTGCACAGAGCTCGACCCTTGAATGCTTTAAAAAGTCAATTGCGTTCGTACAATATTTACATACTGAGTGTCGATTTTGTAAACATCACAATAAATTTTGTAACGTTTTTTAAAACTTAAATACACATTTAGATAGCGCCATATAGATCACTCAGTTTTCACAGTTTCAAAATTCAATTCCGTAATAAAGTTTGCGACACATTACAGATAGCAAATATTGTTGTATGAGGGCATGGTAATGTAACGGTAGACTAATAAATAATAATAGAAGATTATTTTTAAGTAATATGGTATAATTCTCATCATATAAATTATAAATTCTTAAACATGATAAACGTTCTTTTTTACTCAAAACTTGTGATGTTGACTAAGAGTTGTGGAATCTCAAACGGTATCGAGCTACGTGAACGAGTGAACGAGCTACGAGAACGTGCTAGAACATTTTGTTGCTCGTTGCCTGAAGAAGAAGAGCGTCGAGTATCTGTCGAGCAGCACTTGCTGTGTCGAGGTTCAAAAGGGTACTCATACGTAGAAGATTAGTAGCTTGTTAATTTCTTTATTACCTACGACACAGTTTATGGCGGGCTTGGTAAGATGGATTAAAATTAACTTAAGTACTGTATACATACATCATTATTACATTTTAGCCGACATACAAAAAAAGGGTTACATATATACCTACACAAAACAATCCACTTTGAAACAGCATTGTGGTGTAGGCTATAGACCTCCCTCAGCTGTGAATGTGAGAGACATGTACCTACCCAACACTACAGGTTACAGTATAGCTAGCAACCGAATTTGTAACTTTTTAATTCTGAAGTCGATTTTTTGATATTTTAATACAATAAAATGTATACAAAGGGAAACCTTGAATAATACTTAATAATATTTTACATGTTTTTTTTTTACCTTTGCTACGCTTTATATCTTTTGATCCGGCAGGTTCTTACAAGATGAGAAAAGAATTACGATAACATTACATGAAATTACTGTTTTGATTACTCGCCTACACTACAAGTAGGTAATGTAAGTGTCCGATCTTACAGTTGTAATTTGATGCTCTAACAACTCAAAATTGATTTCATTCATTTTCAAGCCAAGTTGCTTTTTTTTGTTTAACATACCACGCACGTATCATTATTGGCCCGATCGCATAATATCCGAGCGTTACCGAAATGAGCATAACGATAATTTTGTTTTTGTTTAAGGAAATTGTGTGGTGAGCCAATGTTGCGTTGCACAATATGATTGTATGGCAGTCGCGGCGCGGAACTGAGCATTACATTTCACAAGCAAGAGTCGTGCGTTAGAATAAAGGAGATCTCGAAAAGGAGAGAAGCGGGTGAGACAATTGTGGAGGTCGACGACAGCGACTATTGTAGCAACACCGCGATATTTCAAGCGCGGACAGGCGGGTGTTTGGTGGGTTTTGACAGCGGCTCATCGTGAGTGAGCTCTTAATGAAGCGGTAAATAATGAGTAGAGGTGTTGCGCAGCGCGAGTGCCGTGTCTGATTGACGTAAGGGCTCACGGTCGGTTCACACACGACGCCCGAGATCCTTTCACGTGTATTTATTGACCGCTTGCTGCAATAATAAAAAACAATACTCAACATTAATAACATTGAGGTGTGTGATCGAGCACGGTAGCAGGAGCAACTCGTTAGTGGTCCGATGTACACCGTTGTCGCATCGTTTTTATCGTGGCAATCGCGCGTGCAGCGGTCACTTCTAGTTTCTAAACGGGCTCCGTCGACCTCTAACTGGGAAACCAGATGAAACAAAAAAGAATGAAATGCAGGCACGGGCCGTGAGAACGCGTCTCCTTGGGCTCGCCCGCTCCGCGCCGTCCATTTATCTCGCACAGTCGTGCGGGAATGGGCCGGACAGCGATGTGGTTTTATTGCATCGCGCCCTTAAATATAGGTCTGAGGAGGTAGGACGCTATGCTTTTAGTTCTAAAATGATCGCCTCAACGATCGGTCGTTCCAGAATTCTGAATGAGAGCCAGTTTTTGCTACGACCATACTTATCTGTCGATGTTTATTTATGTTTTTTTAGCTAAACAGTAATTTGCTCACACGAGAAGTATCTGATAGGGCTTGATGAGTAGTAAGTGGAATTGTAACGGGTCTTCCAGCTTCGCGGGATGTGAAAAAACATGTATGGCAAGTTGAGTTATTTAAGTACTAGACAAAGGTACGAGTATACCTAATACAATCATGGAAATGTGTTCTAGATTACAAACAGAACGCTCTGTTATCGAAAAGGCATTTCTGGAGACGAGTCAGTATAGGCTTACAGATATATAGATAGAATTGTGAAGGTCGGCGCGGCTCGCGGAGACACAGGCCTTGATCGATACCGCCCTTGCTGCTCACTAGGATGTTGAACTTCTAAATTGTAACCTGTACTACATTGTTTAAGAATGTGGCTTTAATTTGATTCAATAATAAACATCCATTTATTTCCTCTCATCATCATTAATAATACAATGTTACCAACAAAGAGTAAAGTATTATAGAAATTATTACAAAAATTAATTACAAAAATTAAGGTATTATAGAATAAAAACATTTATTAAAAGGGAGTAGTATAATATTTTTTACTTTTTTACGGACGTCGCGTCATTCAATCTTCATTCTAAAATACCTGTATGAATGAATAGCAATGTTATTTTATATTTAGAATTTCAGATTTGTTCTAATTTTATACGCTAATAGAAATAAATTTGACCCACGCTAAAGTATTTATTTTGGGATGGAGGATACATGTAAAAAGGCTTGACATCTGGGTGAAGTTAAAAATAAAAACATGAAACTTTAAAATAGCATCCGAGCGAACACTTTAAAAAGAGGACAATTGTGTACTAACGAGAGACTTGTGGTTCGTTTCCTCGGACACGAGTGAGTAGCGTTTTGCAGAATACGTGACAACATTGCCATTAAATTTGGCAGCAATTGTTATGTAATTAAGTACAACTTTATATTGTTTATTTAGACACTGCTTTGCCGAATGTAATAGTTCGAATTTATTGTCTAATCGCTGCGACCCATAGACGTCCCACTGTTGGGCACGGGTCTCCTCTCAGAATGGGAGGGATTAGGCCTTAGTCCACCACGCTGGCCAAGTGCGGATTGGCAGACTTCACATACCTTCGAGAACGTTATGATGAACTCTCAGGCATGCAGGTTTCCTCACGATGTGTCCTTCACCGTTATAGAAAGTGACATTTAATTTCTTAAAACGCACATAACTTAGAAAAGTCATTGGTGCGTGCCACTGGGGTTTGAACCCGGACCGCTCGAGTGAGAGGCGAGTTCGATAGCCGCTGGGCTGTCACCGCTTCATTATTGTCTAATATGTATATCTAATTAGACATAGCAATAGTTTCGTTTACACCTAGTAATATTATATAGCCTATGTAACTCAGTGAAGATGCAGCTTTTTAATGGTGAAAGAATTTTTGAAATCTGTCCAGTAGTTTTTGTATGAAAACATTACAAACACATGTTTCATCTTTATAATATTAGTATAGACAAACAAACGCATTGCTTGCGATAATACACCAATTAAATGTAAGATGTATTAAGCTTTTTTGCTTTTTATAGCAGCTAATTTACATGAACATTTAATAAAGAAAACACAATATAACTGTAAGACTCGTAAGGATAAACTTTCTTTTGAAGTGGTGTTCAAAAATGCTAAATTAGTAAGTGGAGTTTTAGCGGTGCGCAACCCTCCGACTCTCCCCCGCGAACTCATAATGCAAGTCATGGGTGTAAATTTAAGAAAGCCCCTCGATTTAAAACAAAATGTGTAACAATGGCGTTGCACGGTACTGCCAATTTCCGCCCTCCAAGTTTACTTCAAGACAAGGAATAAAATTACCACTGATGTCTTTCATAAGGGACGAATGTTTTAATGAAGCCAGATGAGTTGTTGTCTTCGCTGCTGTCGTTATGCCGCCGTGGAAAATATTACTCCGAGTCACCGCGCCAGTTTTTATTGCTTCCCCGCCTAATTAGAACATAAATGTGAAGACGGAGGACGTAAACTGAGTAGGTATCTATTCAGAGTATTTTCTAACACTGTTCGGAGTTAATAGTTAGTTATTATATGGGCGAAGCTAAATAATTTGGTAACTGGATTTTTTTATGACTTGGACAAAGCACAAAATTTAAAAGAACACAAGTCATGGACAGACCTTCTTTTGAAACATAACTAGTCTAAGAAGAAATAAAGAAATAGAAATAATAGAAAATATTATACATATTTGCTGTTATTGATACGAACGCAGAATTATTTATTCGAGAAGTGTCGATGTATCGTGACTATTTATTAATGGCTGCATTGACCTCTTAGCCTAAGCCTCTTAGCCAGAAATATAATTTTAATGGAAAATCGGCATTCAATAAAGTAACCTATGACAGTTGATTGAGCTTAATTTATTTTCGGCGTAGGAGTCGGCTAGACTTGTAAATTGTTATTCATTTCCGTCGTAATCAGCAAGTTGCGCGCAGCGGTTGGATCTTGACTCGTCGACTTGTTTTATACGTGATCGACGCCATTGATTTGCATCGAACATTATAATGAGGGGCGATAAATCTGCGCATGGTGTTCCCGCCATTCGAATACAGCTCTCCAAATCATTGAACTCGCAACTCTTATTAATAACTCGTTGGCTCGCTGTTTGTTTTAGTTCCCTGTTAGGTAACGTTGAAGTTGATTCATGAATGAAAGCGTGGACCGTGCGTCGCGAGTCGTGCCTAGTGCGCGGTGAGTGTGCGTATATTTAGCGAGAATAATTTTCCTGGAAATATATTACGCGACGGAAGCCCTAATAAATAATTGCAGAATCAGTTTTCGTGCGATTTTCTCTCTGAAACGTGATTTACTAGGCGCAAATGTTATTGCTTTACAACGGAATACGATGGTTAATAATAGAATAGTCGTCGGTGGTCGACTTTATTATTTTTTTATGGCTCATATTGGAAAATGTGTTATAAAATAAGGCCCTACATCAATGCTTTTTTTGATGACAGTTAAAATGGTTCTTATTGCTCTTATACTTCATTTATAAACTTCACGATCATCTAAAAGTTCAGACACATTTAATGTAGTATTCAAAATATTCATAGTGGAAGAATGGATGGAATCAATGCAGTTATGTGGATGGAATAATTGTTATTCACTCAACATTAGTGCTCTATAAATTATTTTCTAGAAATGTAAAACTAATGAATCGCCATTGGAGCAGTTTGAATCGGAATGAAATTTATAGGACGCATTGTGTGCAATAAGATAGCGTCGGCGATGTCTAGTGTAAACGGTTATTATCGTAGGATAAACTGTAGCGGTAGCGCGAGCGAATGCGCCCCGGGTAGTACTCGTATTATCGCGAGAAATGAATGGAAGCGATAGAGAATAAGCGGCCAATTACTAGCCGGTCATAGACTGCGGGGAACCGCACGTAAATAATCGTGCTCACGCGCAGAAACCTGATAGTGATAAACAATTTTCCATTAGCCGAGCGGCCCGAGGAGCGCCGAGGGGCGCGGGAGCGGCGCACACTTCCAATTTCCATAGCTAACGGAGCCCGTGTGCGATAGCGATAACCTTTTATTACGAACTTGTCGTTTGAAGATATTATTATGGTAATACCATAGGAATGCAAATTTAGCGCGGCAATAGATTTTACAAGAATAGCACGGGCTGAGCGAAAGCGATTGGATTTAACGCGTAAGATTTGATTTAAAATGGTAAACCATCGTCCTTACTTGGAACCACTATAAAAGTTATTCTCACCGAGATTTAAGTGTATTGCATGTAATCACTTCTTAGGTTCTTGGTCATTTTACACAAGGAGTAAACACTTGATATAGTCAGCCTGGCATGCCAGCTTATTTTCTCCCGCCTCATAGTAGTACTATGATAATCCGATAGACATCAGGTAGGCATAAAGTGCGCAGTTATTCAAGAGATAACTATTGCGTCTGAGGTACTGTGAATCGCAAGTCTTGAACTAAACGCTAGGTATTGTTCGGTAGGACAGAAAAACGCTTCTCAAGAGCGGCTGGCCGGGGCGGGCGGCCGTATTTCACCCCGGGTTCAATATTATTTCGACAGTGGCACAAAGCGAGCGGGCCCGCGCCGCGCGCCGCGGGCGTCTAGCGAGTATCGTTCCACAATATTGTCCTGCCTCGGGTTACACTGTAAATATTTTTCGGCGGTTGCCTGATTGAAAATTTTTATCGCATTCCACCTCGCCTCCCCCTCCGATAATGGATCGCCTTCACCCGATATGGGTGTCTTGAAGACATCCATGATTTGTAGATTGCAGTTCAAAACAAACGTACTTATTGCATTTAATTTCGTTCCAAGTTACTGGAACTTGAATATATTAATTTTGAAAGAACTAGAATATAAGAAATAATTAAATATGAACCAGTCCCGTATAAATGAAATCGAAGCAACTGTAATGTGACTTAAGACGGGGAACGGAGAAAATGCAGCGGAGTTCTTTCCCCAAATAAGAGCGGCAATATCTCCGAGATTATGTTTGCCTTCGTGGGGCTATCCCTTAATGCCACTATTTGCCTAATAAAAGAGACTAATGAGATTCCACCACGTACGTGTACAGGTATGGAACAGATGGAGGCTCTTTGTGTAGCCTAGCCTCGTGAATCTTCCATTTGCAGAGAACAATTTATATGAAAATTAATTAACTTTCACTTATAAAACAACCAAATTTTAATTGGCCCGTGAGTGTAATAGATAGTAGGTACCTGCCTTTGGTGTTAAGTTTCGTAGGTTCGAATCCCACTCAGGACGAAAAACACAAGTATTCGTTTGACGAATAGTGTGTGACTACTTGTGTTTTTTTTGTATCTGCATCTTAATATCTATATTAGTATGTATTTAAAATATGATTAGAGCATTAAAATGGCCAGTTGTACAAAATAACGATAGGTGCCTACCTATTAAATGTTAAAATGTTGAAAAATATCATTTAATAAATAAGGTATATAAATACTATGCTATGGTGAAACCCCTAATACTGGTTCTGCCTGGTTTTGGTTTGTTTTTGTTGTTGTTTGTTTGTCAGATCTTTTGAAGAATAAAGACATTATAAGGAATAAAGTATTATTTTTACATTTAAAATTGATTCTAAATTTGACAAAAGCTATATTAACTATACAAAATATTGTTCCGTCTCATATGTATGCTTTATTAAAAAGAGTAGGTATAGGGAGGAGTGACACTGGGAGATTCGAGGGTTTATTCTATACAAATTCACTAAGCCCCTTTACGAGTTCTTGCCCCCTTTTCATACTTTCTCATTTACATTTTTTGGCCATACTAAAGTCATGGGCCGTGAAATATATTGGAGCGAAGTTCCATGGGTTATATTTTATCAATTAAACACGGTCGGTTTCGGTTTCGGTATTATAGTATGAATTGAAAAGTACGCACTACGTTTACGATTTTATAAATCAAAATGTCAAGCCAAATATAATGGATATTTAGAGTATGATAGGGTACTTTAGCTCCACTGAAAGTGACAATATCTTCAGGAAAATATTTATTGATCTAAAATTAAAATATCTCTCGTATTTTCTTATTATAAATGTTTTTCGTAGAATTTTAAGTGGATGTTCACTGACATACGTTCATTGCCAAATTGAGTAAGTACTCTATTCCACCAAACTTTTTGATAATTTGAATTTATTAAAATCATTTCACGTCAGGACCTATTCAAGTGAGTTCAAAGTTGGCATGACGTTGGAAATCCAGCACATAAATAATTTATGTGTGCTCAGCAAATAGACATTATGGCCCGGAAGAGAAACAATGGTCACAATTCTTTGAAAATGGAAACAAAATCATTTACAAAGAAAAGCAAATAGAAGTAGTTTGTTTAAAGTTGGAGCATTGCAGTAAAACTAGTGTTGCAGACGAGGGGCGCGTTTCGCTTGACCGGCCTCAGTAAATGATAAGGGTATTGGGTCATTAGTTTTCATCCACAAAACCGATTGAATTGCAAAGCTGCTTATATCAGGTAGTCGCGCGTTGAATATTTACAGGACTAACGACTGTAACGTTCACTAATGACCAACGCTCGAACTGGCATTTATAGCTATCGTGAGAAGCTGCCCTAGTTAGTTGTCACGGTAATGGGATTGCTAACAATGAAAAACAAAACTACTACGTAATTCCCTTTCTTTTAATTGGAACGGGTACTCGTGCTCACTTACTTATTGCAGTAGTGTTATTTAAGGAATTTCGAAATAATATTTTTATATAAGGCACATCGTAATACAGACTTTAAAAATATGTGCGGTGAATAATTTCTCATTCTGACCTCATGTAAGTTTGGCGTGCAACATTAAAATAATATTTTTTCTTTATACAAAAACTAATAGTTCCAAGAATGCATTGCATTGCACTTACTGTTTTATTTATGAGCAGAAGGTATCTCTTATATAAGATATGTATGTAAATATTTATGTGTACCCGTTCGCTTACATTAAATTTAAATTGTACGAAGATATTTGTGAATAATCTATCCGCCCACGTTAGATTGCGCTGTATTTTGGGTGCAACCAGTACCTATCTGCTTTAAGAAGTAACGATTATTTTATAGCTCGTGCTTATTGAAGTGTATCTATCAGGATGCTACGCTCGTAACATTTTCGAAGCAGGTTCAGTACATTGAACTTTTCAAATCAAAAAGGATTAATGCATCTCGAGTGTTCCGTGTGTTATTGGGTTCTCTAATTATGTTTATGGTTCGGATAGGGTTATGATAATGTACGGCAGCCTTCGTAGAGGCCGGACTCCGTCGCTGTCGTGTCACTGATACTTACGACTCTGAATTTAGGGTCTGTAGGGCGAGCCATTCGTTAGTCACGCCCGATGACGTGTACCTTGGACAAGACCAAAACTGTTATTAGAAAGATTTCGTTGCCAGCTTTTTGTTAGGTTCTTGTCTAAAAGGCTTTTTGTTCATCCAAATTGGGTCACGTTAAGTTTTTTTTGAACACTTGTATCTCGGTAACGTTAATTGCCTTTCACCTACATTCCTTTTTTATTTACGCACGGTCACAGTCCTTTACCATAAATTAAGCCTAAATACATTCCTTTTGTACATGTCTTGCCTTAACTGGCCATTGCGGCAAAACGTATGAATTTCCGGACTTAAACAAAGACACTCGACACGCGAAGCATGCAGTACCGCGAACCTTTAAAGGGTACCTAAAAAGAAAAGCCGTTTCATCATTTCGTGGTAAAAAGTGAGTTAGGGCGCAGCTTTGTTTGTGTATGGTGCGGGCTAAGTGTTTAGATAAGTGCTACGGAGAGCGCTGCCCTGCGCGTTTGTTATCTCACAGGGAGTATGGGATGGGGCTTGGACAGACGGAGCCGTCCTGTGTGGTCCACTTTTTTGTGCTCCTTTTCAACATACCCTCTGTTCTATTATTAGCTTCTTATGATATCTTCACGTCTTATTTTAATGTATAAACACTAAATAAGGTAGTTGTAGGAATAGCTCCTCAATTTGTCCTGCGATAAATTGCTTAACTCAATTGTTGTCATTCATTCTACATGTTTATTTTTATGCCAAAATATCGGAGATCATTCAAAATTTGGGAATATAAATATTTAAAAAGGAGGGAAATAAATTCAGTCCAGTATACGTGTACATTACACGCTACTACGGTCATGCCGGCCGCCTATTCATTACAGTTATTTATAGGAGGCACTGTCAAAGCGAGGTTTGTATTTATTCGTACGGCGACGGTTTGTTTATTTTTAATACGGGTTGGGTTAAAATACAGTGGTGCGATAAGCGTCCGGTGATCCGTCGTGCCGTGCGTCGCGCCACCGAAATATCCTGCGCCGGCGCTGATCCGCCGATACCGTCTATGTCACTGTCACTGCTGGTGGTTGGGTGCCTTGACGCCACGAAATATTGCTAACTATAATTAGAACTTCATTATTACGTCCCGTGGAATGCGTTCAACGAACTCTTTAATATTGTTTACGGAAGATCATTAAGAGCTAATGTCAGTTGATGTAGACGGATTGTCCCGAAAATCGGCTGGGCATTTTTATTTTTTAACGACAGCGTATCAACAGTCTATGGTTTAAAAAAGGGTTTCGTATCCAATAGCTATCCCGGGAACAATATTCAAAGCTCATATCCGCAGTGCACGCGGTGAAGAACGCAATCAATATTGAGGAGAAACAATAGGCATCTCTTATTCAAAACGGAAACTATTACAGTCTCGTCATTGTGTTCAAGCTTCACCTCTACGAGTAAATTATTCAAACGAAAAGTGGTTTGTTTACAAGCTCCTGCAAGATACGTATTGAAAATAGTTGAGATAGATTGACAATAACTGTGACGGTAACTGAGGCACGCTGAGACCTGTCGATACTCTCTCGAAAGATTTAAGTCCAACATCGTGACAGAGAATTTGTGTTGAATAATCCTGGATCATCCTTTGTTCAAATATTACGTCACCCAGACTCGGTGGGATCGATGCCAGTCACAATCAGAACAAAAGGAGGTACAAAAGTTTCAATTAACAAGACGTTTTGTTTGTTACTATATTTTGTTTGAACACATACAGATTTGTCTGAAGATTAATAGACAAATATTTCTTGATCATGTTTTTATGTTGTATAAAAAAACATTTATTTTTTTAAATGTGTGCAATATTATTAAGACTCCAAAGGGTTTGCATAAATAAGTCATTCATCTTTATTGTAGAGAATTAGCTGGAAGCTAGATCAGTTTACACATACTTTGCGCTGCATATCATCTAGTTAAATTGATCATGACATCAAAGAACTGGATGGACGTCAGACATTTCTAGTTTAACCACAGATAATTAAATAAGTATTAATAGGTTTATGCTTGAAACATTTACTTTTTATATAAAAAAATGATATTTTTAAATATATGCCGAATCACAAGCACTAGCTGTTATGACTGTGTTCTTCCCAAAGTACCTAAGGGGAAGCCCCCTTATTAAAAAAAAAAAAAAACTTAATGCTATAAAGTGTGGTCACTTCCTTTCGAATTCTGAATTGAGTTTTAATAAAGAACACAAACCACCTTATAGCTACATAGGGTTATTAATTTGTTATCGTGCCCAACAGTGTGATTTCTACGGGTTGTAGCTATAGCGGGGAAGAGTTTATCATTGTAAGTTCTTAATTTATTTGTTTAATGAATATAAATCATGTAATGAATGGACAATAAATATTTTAAATTTATCATAAAACATTGTAAGTTCCGCTGATAAGGCATTACTAGTTAATCCGATCTTTAACGCTGACCTGAGCTTACGTCCAGCTTTTTCCAGACGAGACGGAAAGATCTCGTTTCGGTACAAATTGTACACAAACTTTCTTCGATTATGATTATCGTTATTGTCACGACTAGAGTCTAATCATGGCTAGTTTAGTTTAGTTTAGCTAAGAATTTGACGACGGCATACAAAATGAAATCGGAACGTCAGTGTGAGTCGTTTGAAGAGTCCAATTACGTGCACAGGAGCAAGATTCGTTTAAATGAAATGATTGTGTCGATATTATACATTAAAGTCGAAAGCAGATAATTGAATTTCCTGCAGCGGGCAGCGATGGGTTTGAAGTGAGCGCAGCTTGTGCGGCTCCCCTTCATGGCGTGAGTACACCGTGCTAGTTTCATCAAGCGTTTCCTTTAATTATTCGGCCTATTAATAAGACTACACGTGACTTTACAACACTCAATCTGCGAATAAGAGTGCTCAAAATAAGGATCTGTTAATGGGGTTAAGTAATGCAATCTCTTAGGTATTTCAGTATTATTTTCGAGAGATTTAATTATTATTTTCAATTTTAATTGTAAGTATGTACATAAATGATTTTTATACCTTCCTAACAACCTAAATTTTCCAGCCTAAGTTGGTCCACTTGAAAGGTTGAGGTGAAAGATTGATAGGAGCATTAGTTGATCACTTCGGTGGTATGTTTGAGGATTTTCAGAGGAGGGACTAAATAGTCTTGTTAATCAGTCAATCAAACATTTATTGTGAAATACTGGTGTGTATACAGATGTTGTACTAATTTTTACATTCCCGCCGCTGGGCTTACAATATTTTGTCACAATAGGTTATTATTACCAAATTATTAGAAAAGAATTTGAAATCATTTTTTAAAATTATTTTCAATAAATAGAATCAAATCAAATAAATAGATGTCAATAAAACTTTGCAGTGTGGTCTGAAATTGCTATTTCAATAATTTGACTTTTGCATCCTTTAATATTATGCGCAAAATTATCAAGGTATGCATTAGGTACTAACAACTTTCTTAGTTAAATTTTCATGTTGTGTGTTAGTTGGTTGTTAGTATCTTCTTGTCACAGATGCGTTGCTTGAGGATAGTCTCCTCTAGAAGAGTGTAACTAATTTTGTCTGACACCTAGTCTCTTTAGCCATCCTTAGTATCTCTACTAATGTAGGTTAGAATCATATTATTCAGAAACTAATTTAATCAAAGATAGGTTGATGCTGAAACTAGTTCGTTTGGCGAACGTTTGTGTTTCCAACGATCGCCAAAACGCTATTAACTAAGTTTCAGGTTTGTATTTGGCTTTGATGTGTGAACTGTGTTTGCCGTCCGGGCGGGTATGGGAATCATTACTTGCTCGGACGAGCTTCCTTACTCCGCTTGCCCAAATATTTGTCGTTGCTAGTAACCTCTTACATTTTCGACCGTGCCTTCGAAATGATGAAATGTTAGTTTAACTCACAAAACATTGACCGAGCATTTGAAAATCGTTACATATTCAACAATAGTCTACAAAAATAGGAAAACAGCTACTAGGATGATATTTTTTACTACTTATTCCCGTATAAGTTAAAGTTGATTGGCTCACAGATGGCTCAAGTACATATCAGATCAAGTACATATATTATGTAAATTCTAGAGTTCCCAATAAAACATTCTTATTCTTAAAACATTCTTAAAAACATTCTTCTTATTCTTTCTAGGAATTAGTAATAAAATCCGTCTATGAATGATTTTACTCAATAGACCACCAATAGATTTGTGCTGATACCAAACTCATGTTAAATAATAGTATCTAAGTTAAATATTTCTCTTTGTCACTATTTATAGTCATTGTTCGTACCTATAGCTAGGTAGGTAGGTATCTAATTTAAATATGTTCACTGATATGTCTCCACGCTACGACCACTTATCCTGCATGATGCATTACCACTAAACACGCAAGCATACCGAAAATGCATCTAACTTACAAAAATGTACTTGTACCTATATTTTTTGAACAAATAATAAATTATAACTTGTTCCAAACGAAAATCGATTCTTGCCTTCTCTTGTATTACCATAAACACAAACGACTTAAGGCATGCGCGCTTTTTAAACGGTTTTATTGTTAAGTTTAACTTGCGCTGGACGGGAACAGTGGTCAGAAAGTTTTATAATATGTTCACTTAGCTAAGTAGATAAAAAATTTAATGAAGATCATTAAACGTGTACTAATAACATTTAATGAAAATAAATGAAACTGAATCTAAACAACAGAACTTTCCTTAGTTAAAATTTTTAAATATTCTCAATTAATATTATACTTAAATACGTTTTCTAATCATATGTATTCATATTATTCATAATTGAACTATCTAAGTAATAAGTACCTAGATAGTGCTTTAAAGTCACATAAAAAATCCATACCGTAAACACATGAATGTTACATACATCGTACATACCGGTTTTTTGCTTAGAAAGCAGCGCTATCATCAGTTTTTTGTCTGAATGTTAAAGTGCACAAGAATTCTGAGGGGAGTTTCGATGTTATCTGGGCATTGTTGTGTGTTTTAACCGTCACACTTGCACACACACGCAAGCTTGTTAGGGCTGTCTTCACCATATAGTTTTGTTTTAGGTATTGGTACTTAATTTACCTTTAATGGTACATATTGTTTTATTAAAATGACTAAGACGATAATATAACAGAACAGTAATTTAGCCAGAGAGCTTATATTTCTTTTTTTTTTTATATGTTCGTGGAATGTGCTATTAGCACATTGCAGCTAATATGAAAATCTAAGCGTCGATTTGTCCTGAAAAAATTATGCCAAGTGTGTCAGTCCCGATATTAGAAGAACGCATCCCTAGCACACAAGTCTTGTTAACACATTCTACAGGAAATTACATTCTTTACACGGGGACTATGGCGCTCGTCTAAGTTTCCGTTATCGACCATCGCTCTAACCTGTCAAATTGCTGTCATTACGCTAGTCATAAATAAATTACAGTTTTGCTTGACCTACTCAAATGATCGCCGAAGATTGATTAGATTTTGTGGGGATTGTTTTCTAACATTTAAAAGTGTATGGTTTGTTAATTATTTTTAACAAAGTGTTTCAAAGTTAAACTCGAGTAATGACGAAAATGATGAATTAAATAAAATTGACTTCTCTACCCGGTCCTTCTGCCCTCTGAATTGGGCTGTTTGCGGCTGTGTTATTCAGTCAACATAAATAACAATATTAAAATTCATAATCAGCTTCAGTTTACTTAAGCCTCAACAGTCAATCAGAATTTAATATACTTTGTAGCTTTAAAGCAAAAGACTACAATAAAGTGTTTTGTTAAACTTTCAGTTTTCCGCGAGTTTCTACACCGTGATTTGGACATTTAAATGTATTTCAGACATTTCAGTTTGTATTTGCTAGACTTATTCGTGATTCTATGAATAAGAAAATACATGGTTGAAATATTTCGCTTTTTTGAATACGAAAATAAATTGCTGAAATATTTTCCTCCTTTAGTATTTATTCTAAAATGAGAAACATTGCGATGATGAGTCATAATAGTAATGAGATTTGTAGCAATAAATTTAAACGCATTAGTTCAGATTTCCCCTCAAATGAAATAAGAACGAGCTTTTATTGGGGTGTATTGCATTTGGTAGTACTCGTAACTGTTATTTTCTTGCTGCAGTTAAAACGTGTATCAGACATAAAAATATAATTTATGTTGGAATATGGGACTGCATATCCGCATTTGTCTTATCTTAATAAACCTTCGTAACTTTAGCACATACATTTGCATAGTGTAGTCGTTATCTTCGCCTGTTTCCGAAGTTGACGTACATTTGTGTGTATCGTGATAGCATTTTAACGGTTTGTTAATTCAAAACAACAACAAGGAGATTATCCGTCTTGATAACCTGGAGTATAGATTATTTTAAGTCTTTTCATCTGGAATTTAGTACAGCGGGTTATTAATGAAAATCTCAAAGGATGTCCAGAGCACAGGAAGTGAAATTAAAATTGCGTTCAATAAAGCGAGGTTGAGTTGGGAGTTTGTCAGGCTTCCCATTTCGTATTTATGTAGCCGTGCGATTTATGAACTATATGTTTTCTGGCTTCAGGCACTTTATTATTACTTTCGAGAGAGGCTTCCAGGAAAGGGGCGGCAGAGGTTGGGGTTGAGAAGGTAAACAAGTGGCGTGGGTTTATTCAACTAGCTAGTCAATCGAATGAATGTTTTCCTTATTTTAGTAGTATTCTTTTTAATATGTTTCCTGGACGATATTGTCGACCCGCAGCTATTTCAAATTAAGTAGATTGCCTACTTGTATCTAAAGCCCAACTCATGTACGTAGTAAGTGCAGAGGTCAGCGCATTGCGGCTGAATATCTGTAGTCGTCCAAAGGCATCTGTTGCCAATTTGTCATCGATGTAGACTCATTTGATATTCTCGTTCTAAATAAGTAAGTTTGTAGGCACTAACTGATCGAGACAGCAAAACTTAGATATGATGAAGTCTATGAGCTTGACTAATTTAATGTTTGTAGCCGAGATCAGTACAAGTTTAGAACGTCGTTGCAATGTTTGATTATAGTCCCCAGCGATCATTTATGTTTCTTGTGAGCGCTTGAATGCAATCGGTTTTATCAAAAGGTTTTTAATTTATTAGCAGACGAATAAATATTATCTGTTTAATGGTGCCGCTTTCAGGTTTTCTATCACGTTTGAACTCGATTGCAGATTTAATGAATGGAACCTCTTTTCATTCATGTAACAAACGATAAAACTAAAGTTTTACCGACAGGTCAGGTGGAAATAAATCGTTGAAATATTATTTTAAGTGTACAGACAGAATAACAATAAGGAATAATGAAATGCATAAATTAAAATTAACTTAATAAAGCTCTAGTATACAAAGTCAAATGGTAATAATGATTGTGGTAAAAATAGATTGTGTTGTGACTTACCTAGGATCTACGAAGGGTTCAGCGTAGATGTTCCGCACAGGCTGGCGGCGCGGTAGGGGCGGCGGCACGGGGCTGAACCCCTCCATCATCTCCTCCCGCTCGCTGTATTTCAGCGACTTCATCGTCATTTCGACCACTTCTAAACCTCAGTCCACTTCACAGTTATACTTTAATCTTGGAACCCAACATTGCACTAGAAACTCCTATATCACTCACATCGCTGCTGTTAACGTCGTCGGTTAAATTCACTTGTAGTTCCCTTCCTTCAGCATTATTGCTGAAATATTTTTTGGGATGCGAACTGATTCTGAAAAGACGCTTGTGAGAGAGTGCGATCGTCACGAGTTTCGCGCGCGTTTCGGTGCCCGGACACGCAGCCTGCCCCCGAGGCCGAGCGAGACCGACTGCCGGCCCTCGGGCTCCGGCCCCGGCCCCGGCGTCCCGCGACCCTCGCCCAGCTTTGTAGTTTTTGCTCCAGACGAGGTGCCATAAAAGCTCGCCGAGTTATTAGATGATCGAACAAAAAATGCGGCCCATACGAAGACGGCATATTGTATGGAGGTAATAGAGTTTACGCAACCGAATGAAAAGCGCGATCCGCTCCACCCATGTTCGACATGACGTGATGCGGTTAAATTTATTTCAAAGAATGCCCTTTGTAAGAAGTGTGAACAAAACATACCCTTACAAATATGGTGTTTAAGGGTTCTTGATGTTGCCGAAATTTCTGCTTGTGGTTTATTTATTTCAAATATAACAATTGTGTATAGCCAAGTAGTTATCAAGATCGTTAACTTGCCTATGTATAAACCGTTTTTAAGTTTGAACGTAATTCCTTTTAATTTAATTTAATTTAAGATACTAAAGGATTTATTCAGTAACGGGAAATTTGTTGGATGTAGCGTGGGGTGGTACTGATATTGTTTAGAATATAATTAAATCAAGCGCAGCTTTCTCCCTCGGTCCTGGAGAGGCGGCTGGCTGATCTCAGCGCTTTGCATGTCAAACAATTGCCCTCGCACATATTGTTCACTGCAAATACGACAGGCGTGCACCCGTTACCCTTTTACACTCTCAAATGCTTGTTTATGAAACTGGTTATGTCTCGTATGTGATTTATTGAATATTTGCTTATACATGGCGACTGCTTCTATGCGAACGATAAAAATTCTCACATAAGAATGTGATTCCGCGAACGCGTACTCTAATAAAAAGGGTTGCGGTAAAATTATGTAAAAACCTGTCCTATGGGCCCGAATTATCCCGCAAGGATAAGGAATAAGAATATAAAAGAGGCTTAGAGTTTTCCATACGGATTTAGAAGAAGCAACGAATGTAAGATTTACATACTTATACATGTGGGTAAACATGCTCGGTGCCGAAGTGTCTCGGAGTACCTGTATAATAAATTGATTTAAGCGCCTCCTGACAGGTTTAAGTATGTTTTGACAAACACTAGGGAATTTAAAGCTCTGGCAACGAAACTTTGTTTTGTGTTTGTGAATCGACTGACAAAGAGGCACCAAGTTGAGTTTTCGCAAAATGCGAAATTTATATTGTGTACTACCTCCCTATAAACAATTTAGAAAGTTAAGTAGCGTTTAGAAAAAAGTGAGATTTATTTTAAGCATATTTTTTTATTTTTTGCTTGTAGTCGCTAACCTAAGCTTCATCCAATTACTTATTTTATTTGATTTGCAATCAGTTCGCTACTACCTATACCTACTAAGAAATGTATGACTGACATTATTAACTATAGAATTTGAAAATTATGCATTCCACTGGTATTTGATCATCAAATTACCTATTAATCAATCTAGATAATTCTATTTGTATTTCTTCAGAATGAATAAGCAATACCGATAAAATATAGCTTAAACTAAATTTGAAAAGTTTATCTGGTAATATTAAATGAACAGAAAATGTTTACTACTTGGTTTTTTCAAATAATATTTTATGTATAATTTTTAATGTAAGGCTTGGGAATGTAGAATCAATGGCTATAGAATGCAGAAATCAAATTCATAATCATTGTTATTTGTGAGATTGAATGGAATCTATTAATATTTTATCTTTGGAAATACATATTTAAATAATTTTGATAATACGAATATAAGTAATCAATCGCTTATCTGTATCTCATTTTTATACACCTGTTACTTACGACTATATTCAAACTTCTAAGGAAGATATAAACATATCGTTCTGAATTAATCCTAAAACTATATCATCGCTCATGGCTCCCAGACATAAAATACAGTTACTTGTAGAGTTGAGCAATAGTTGCCTGGGCTTATAAGGTAA
The DNA here is from genome assembly GCA_944567765.1 of Carterocephalus palaemon. Taxonomy (NCBI): domain Eukaryota; kingdom Metazoa; phylum Arthropoda; class Insecta; order Lepidoptera; family Hesperiidae; genus Carterocephalus; species Carterocephalus palaemon. The sequence goes on from OX155642.1 coordinate 7,467,089, forward strand.
CGAGGAAGCGGCCGGATGGTTGTTCAACGTTTTCCCATGACTGATGCATTTCTGACAGAGCTTCGTGTGTGAGCAGCCTTGTTCTTGCACTTGAACTTCATCTATAGCAAGCAGGCGGTATAATGTTTATCGAGTAAAGGCTTACAGAGGTGCTTGAGAAGTCTTATTTTAAATTAGGTTCTGGCTAAACTAACGGTGACAGCCCAGTGGCTATCGAATTCGCCTCTCATTCGAGGGGACCGGATTCAATACCACGATGACTTTTTTAAGGATGTAGATCTTTCTTTGGATCTGACATGAAAGTTTGTATTCAAATTTATTTTGTTTGCCTTAAATTTCATTATGACCACTATATTACTGATTTACGAGTACTTTCTTTGTAATTTTTTTAACAGTACCTTGTATAAAACAGTAGTAACTAACTTTGAATGCATTCTATGTTCAGATTTTTTCTGATACCAGTCCTTAAATATACTTCGTCAGCACATTCGTACCAGCCACTGTCTTTGTTCGAACTAAATTAATCTTCGTTCCTGACCTAAATAAATTTCGGCATCCGTCGGCCCGTTGCGACAGAAAAAAATTACTCAACTATTTTAATTAGCGTAAAAGTTTAGAGTTCCATCACAAAAAAGTCAATGAATCGGTTCACACTTGACATGTGAATGCTCTTTCTCCATAATTAGACATTTGTGACAAGGATGACACACAAAACAGTTTAATTCAATTAGGCAGAGCACTGGTTTACTTCACAAACAATCCGTAATTAAAGGGACTTTCTTCTATAAGTTCAGTCCCTTATTTATAATCCTCATTTTCACAGGAAATTATATTATTGAACTTAATAGCCCAAATTTATTTACCTATTTTCGAGGCCAAATATGCTTAAGCGCAAAAATTTTAGCTAAGTCACAAAATTCGTTAAGTTAATGAAAAACTAATATTGTGATCGAAAACAGATTTTAATTAAAGCTTGGAGCTTCGCCGAACAATTGTATATAAATTTGGATTAATTATGTTCGCTGGAATGTTTTTCAGGTTCGTGGTATTATCGTTGCTGTAGATAGATGCAACCCTACTAGAAATCTTTTGTTAGTGTGAGTTACCGCATCGCAGTGCATGTGGAGCACGTTTCATAAATAAAAGGAGGTATTGATTCGTGATGAGTTAAGACCTTGAAAGACATCCCAAGGACCGCTGTATTTTTCCCCAACAGTATTTTAGGTCGAAAATTCGAATAAGTGAAAAACAATTTAATTGGTAATGCTTTTCTGGGTATCGGAGGTCTTTTGCATAATTGAACCGTGGCACCAATTCTGTGAGTTCGGTGCAAAATACCAATCATTATTATAAAGACCGTGAGTCTTTTAATTAAAAGGAAAATGGACGCCGTCAACGCAGTGGGTAAGGGACCAACCGGCGAGGAAATTGGGACACTTTCCATGCGTACAATTAAAATGGACTGGAATTTAGTGGGGCGGAGAGTTTACAAGTGACGAAGAGGACACAGAGCACTTTATTCCTAGTTTAGCGCAGGCAGGAGCCTGTCGGCCGCAGTACAGCCACATTCTCGGCGGGTAATTATGCACGCCCGTTTAGTTTCCAAGCCTCTGCTCTAACATTTCATGCCTCATTTTGCAGTGTGATTTGATGCATGTTATTAATGTTAAATTATCAAGGGAGATTTGCGTGCGAATGGGACTTATTGTACAAATTGTCTATGAATTATTTTAATTTTGAATTCAACACGTGTATTTCATTTGAAACGCATTTGGAATTTCTGATCGGATTGCCTGCGGATAGCGTCGAACAACGCGCAGCTTCTGTGTGTGTGACAGAGGATTCGCTCAAATTGAACAACGTAGAGGGCGATCGGAAGAGGGAGAGGTCACCGTTAGATTGAATGTAAATTAGTTTTAGAATTTTTATCGGAGTTACGATTATCGTTTTATTAATGTGAAATATTTTTAGAAGTAGTGGTAAGTATTTTGTGCTCAGGTGCATAATAAACTTTTACGTTAATTGATTTTCACCTTTAAATTGTTTAGGTTTAGATACTGTTATCTGATAAGTTACTTATTAGTTAACTTACACAGATCAGAAATGTTTACGTAAATAACGATGGAAAAAACCACGGAAGAATACCAGCCGTCTCCAACTAGTGAACAATAATTATTAATTAAGTCATTATAAGCTCTCTGTGTATCTGCCCTTCGACAATGTAGAAAGACGAACCGCTGGATTCAGAAGGCACAAGACCAGACGGAGTGGTATCATTTGGACCTCAAAAGGCTGAGTGATGGATATCTGCCGATTAATATTATTGCACAGTTTATCTTTCCTCAATAGTTTTTAATTAGCAAAAAGATTGGGTGGCTGAATAAATAAATTATGTTCTAATGTTGCGTTTGAAGATTTTTATACGATGAGATCAAAGTGTTTCGGAACTATATTAGACACGACAGAAGCGGACGTGCTTATAAAGAGGGGCTGGCGACGCACGGCCGGTGCGGATAAAACAAAATGTTTTCGCAAAATGCACCCGCCCAAGGTTTTTAAATGTACCTACTCGCTCTTCGATTTTTGTTTCTCTGCCTGTGATATTATCCTTTCTGTGCGCAATGCATGGCTTATCATAATCGTGTTAAAAATATTTGAGTTTTAAGCTTATTAAAAGCTTTTATTTAACTTCACTCGTATGTATCCATGTATGTCCTGGAATCTTGTTATCAATATTTCACCCACTTACACTGAAGCTATCGAGCTGAAATTTGGTACAATTTGGTTTCGATGACAATGCATGAAAATAAAAATAAAAATATTTAAAAAGCTTTTATTAAAAAAAAATTTTTAAAGGTACAATTATTTTATACAAATGATAGAAGTAAATCAGAGACAATGGCTTAGTAATAAAGTGGAAAACAATAAATAATAGCGTCACGTCAGAATCTGTGTTAGCGGGCGTCGCGTCATTAATGATTATAATGGTTCGGGAATTGTTTCTAGTGCGTAATGGCGGGAACGTAGGGGCGGGTCCGGAAATTGTCCTCTTGTCGGCCACCGCCGCATTAGCCGAGTACGTTAAGCGACGTTCGCAAACATGCGTGCGTGTCGATTCATTTGTGCCACGTGACAGTATTCAGGCGGTAGAGCCTGTATAGTATCTTTATATGTTATATGTGAAATCTATTTCGAATTTTGTTAAGGGTTCTTGAACATTAAGTTTGTAATGGGCGGCAGCGGGTGGATTTTGCTACATTCATTTTCAAACTCATCATGGATTTGTAAAGAAAATGAAATGAAGAAAAAAGAGACAATTGCTTGTTACAAAAAAAATTAAACAAGTGCTGAGTAACTTCTAGATTTTCAAATTTCACTGATTTGACGTTAGTTAGCTATTCGTATACAAAACATTTTCGCAAGTAAATTTGTTAACGAATCATCTGTAGGCATACTGAGAGCTTAGGAATGAACCAAGACTGCAGTTGACATTTATCACAAAAGTAGAATTCGAGTAGCAATACAAGGACTCTTAGAATAATTTCATTGAATTTTAAAACTGGATTTTTGGACTTAACATGAAAATCTTAGACCAAACACATTAACGACATCAACATTTTATAAATAGGGCCTCCGGAAAGTAAACGACCTAATGAGTTAATACCAATGATGATGTTAAGTTTATAACATACATTTACGTGTTTAAATTAAATTCCCCATATCAAGTTGGTATTTAGTTACTAAACATCTTGAAAAACAGACTGGTATTTAGTTACTAAACATCTTGAAAAACTTCTTAAAGACCTAATTGCATTTCACTTACGCAAAAAGGCTGTCAAGTTCTGACAAGGTATTTTCGAGCAACCTGTACTCGTACCTACTTCTACATAAATAAATCTTTTTAGCGTGTGAACGCGACCGGATGGGCAAGCAATCTTCATCATGTGTCACGGTAACAGACTTAGTCGGGCCATTAACGATCGACGAATTTTCCAGCAATTTAGTCTGAGTACATAATTGCGAGAACAAGTCGAACCTAATCGATGCCGGGTCCGGGTTCAAGGTACCGTTCATACATGTTTACTTGTACATCGCACGGGAAGAGAGTTCTGGTTTATGGTCCCACAACTGTTGTGAACCATGATTGATTTATTAGAGCTTATTTACGAGACACTACAAGGATACTAAAAGGTTAGATAGACATAAAAAATAACAAATATTCTGACTAATTGATCACCTTCTTCCTATCTATCATGGTGTTTCTTGGGCAAGCGCACGTTTATGTAACCAAAGATTGAAATATTGACAACATTTAAAACTAATACTTATTTATAATCTATTTCCAGGTGATTGACAAGTGTCCACGGCTTGCGGTAGATTATTAATGCAACTTTTCTTGCATTTCATCAAAGGATTGTTTTCTGACTGATAATAAATAGGTATTATCAGTTTTTATTTTTATTTTGCTCTAATATCTCAAGCAGCAAACTAAGTAGTGACCTTGAATCCCATCAACTGCACCTTACAATTCCTGTTTGCCTCGTGAATATTTCCTTTTTTACTGGGGTACATATAGATTATGGATAAAAGCCGTGATCACCTAACGTCATGTAATAAATGGCGCTAGCCGTGCTAGAATTTAGGCAAGCCTAATCTCCATGATACCATTACAAAAACGTTAAACGAGTGCTGTCCAACAAGCTAAACATGTTCCTTAAGCTTACATGATCGATTAATGTGATTGATATAGATAATGGCTGGTACGATTGCTATGACTAAATCTCTCGCTCACGCTTGACTTTTCATGTCCACTTACAGTTCAAGCATTTTATTTGATTTTAAAATATTTAAACATATTATGAATGATCCCAACCGTCTAATTGTGATATTTTTTAATCCTCTAAGTTCATCAACTAATTAACTAAACTTACCAGTATACGTTAAGTGTATTTTAACATTCTTTTTTTACAAAGAACATAAATCAACATAACAATTAGTAACAAATAAGAAGTAACGGCCACGCACCGGGCGCAAGTGTGAGTGAACAATGTTGTTAAACATTCTCAACATTGTTCTTCGTAACATTCATCACATAGCATTTGGAATTATAAAATCATTGGTATTTGACCTGGTAAAACTTTAATAATCATAAAACCATGGTTAAAACAAATAACCAATTCTTATTTTTAATTATTATTTTCTAGATACCACGCGAACTCTACTTTTATATTGCCTTTTTGCCCGTTTTACTATGGTTTTAATCGGTGCGCGATCCTGTGTCTTCTGAATTTATTATTTAATACCTAATACTAATAGAGATAAAGATAACAAAACGCATGTGAAACTTTATTGTTAACTGCAGATTCATTTGCAAGCTGTTGCTCTAGCTAAATAATATGGAGTATATATCAAAAGTGCAAAAACTTGAAAGTGTGTGAAATCATGTGTAAAATGATTTATTTAAATTAAAATATATTTTATGAATGGAAATACTAATTAAAAATAATTGGAATCGTGCTGCGAAGCTTGAATGGACATAAAAGTTTGATATTTATTGGTAATAGTAGGTAATAATGATGAAACATAATATTATTAGGTATGTTACAATGAATACTCGCTTTTTACGATTGATGCTGACAAATATGGGATTGGAATTTACCGAATTATTACAAACAATATTTTTAGCTTCTAACAGTGTTACCGTAATCTAAGCGGAATAATATTATTCACACGTCGGTGCAAGTCCAGTCAAAAACCAAACAAACAAAGGTTATGTAAAAAATTACTATTCCTAGTTTGTAGACAGGTACAGTGATTAAAATTACACTTAAGGTTTGGATTAATAGATAAATAGCTACTTCATAGATATTTAAGCACCGTGGCATTCGATGATTAAGTATTTGGCTGGTAAATATTGCGTAAGCTCTAAATTTGAAATTTTATCTAACAACCAAGCTCAAATATCAAACCAAAGTCTACAATAAGCTTTGTAAATAGGTTTCTCCGTATTGCAATAAGTTGTACGTAGAAAAAACTCACAACATTCATGCTACCGTAGTCCATAAGTCACGGCCGTCACGAGGGTTCGCCCGTTCACGATTTGAGGCATGTTATTACTAAACCACATTTCAGGAAAACAATAAACACCGAAAACAATAAAAAACAAATTAAAGTCGGACACACGATTAGGTAGTATTGCGCCGTTTTGGGGGATATTGGTGGATGTCACGCTATCGGGGTCGTGGCTACCTGCCAGCGAGAGTATGGCTGGAGGCCGGGGCGCCGAGCGGGCCGCGGCGCCGCGGTCGTGGGGCGGAGGTCGGCCGAGGTTGCGGCTGGTGGCGTATCGGTCAGTGACCGCGGTCGTGCTCCGAGCACCGAGTACCTTTCGCCGTCGGAGATGTCGTTGTCGAGTGACCACGCGGCGGACGGAACACGCGCGGACCGAGCGCCCTCCGCAGGCGATTTGACGCCCTCCGCGCGACGTCGCTGCGCGCGCACTCCACGCGACGGGATAATGTCGCCCTATCCTGTGTCGACCTATCGAGTTATCCACCGTGGGTGACTATCACGATTATTCCTGTCAGTTTCTCCAGTAGACGCGGTGAAGCTTATATTCTCTTTGAATGTCCCTGTGTCTACTCTTTTGGATCTAATTCTAGTTTTTCGTGCGCATAGAGATATTTCACACTAAGTAGTGAGAAGACGAGACACTCACTGTCACAATAGTGAGGGTCTCGAGGTGTGAGGGTTTATCTGAGTGTATCGATACCGAGACTTTCGGTTTTATGTTTACATTTTATAGAAAAGTTTTAATCGACATAGGACATCCCTAAGCAGATTATAATTGGAGCATGCGTGGTGCGAGGGTTGAGGGTGGAGGGCGGCGGGCGGCGGGGCGACACCCACGGCGGTAGTTGGCGGTGGCGACTCTACGGCCGACGTGATCTTGACACCGCGTATGCAAAGCCTACGACGCTCTAATTTTATGCAACAATTACCTCTACCCTGAAATTAGCCACTGTAATCTTTTAATAGGAACAAATATAGGTTCCATTGAGACTATTGGGAATTCGACCGGGGCAGTGGGTACCAATAACGGTACAAACAAGGTACAAACAAGGAGGTGGTACAAGTGCCCAAGGTATTACGTACCGTTTCTGCTGTGTAGTATTTGTTTTCCTAAGCGGTTGTCCGATTGAATATGTGTGGTTTCCGTTTGATTTATTCTAAAAAATGACCATCTTAGTCCTCAAGGGTAGCAACTCAACTGTGACCGACTTTGAATGAGATTTATACACTTCTTCAGTTCAAGGTCTGTCACTGTTGTTTGAGTATTTGTTTTTCTAAGCGGTTGTCCGACTGGATATGTGTGGCTTCCGTTTGAATTTTTCTAAAAATTTACCATCTTAGTCCTCAAGGGTAGCAACTCAACTGTGACCGACTTTGAATGAGATTTATACTCTTCTTCAGTTAAAGGTCTGTCACTATTGTTTTGAGCAGCAGAAAATAAGTGGTTGTTTGCTCGTTTGCTATGTCAATCCATAAAAAAAGTATAAACTACTAAAGAAATGTAGGTACTTGAATAATTTACTAAAATTGAAATACTGTTATTTCAATTGCAGCATTATTGGATTACAGCAAAATGTCCTGTTTAGTTTCCCTGAGTTTATGGAGTCTTCATACTTTTTTCATTGAAATGTACGAACCAATGAAACACTAATGTGTTTTTTAAATAGAATAGTCCATAGGTACACTGTCCACCGCATAAAAGAGCGATGATCTTTTATCAGAATTCCAAACCAAAACTTATTTTATAATGCTACCTAGAAATTGAGAGCAAAGTGTACTGCAAAGCACAAAAACACTGAAGAAATCGTGCCTAAGATGGCTGCTACTTGTCGGTTATGATTAACGCAACGAATGCTTCCGTCCAAAGTGACTACTTTGAAACCGCAACAATTTCAAACAAAAAGTCACAACAACCTAAATGTTATTTAAAGAGTTCATTTACTAGTTTTCGTTAAATTCAGTAATTTGCTGATACGCGGCAAACCTTTATTTGTTTGTAGAACCAAAACCAAACCAAACCATGGCTATTCCCATCTAGAAGTCGTTCATGCAAAATTTTACATTATCATATTTAACACGTTTGAGACCATTAAGGTAATGGTTACGTTAATTACTTGGAACATATCCCAAACCTATGTGTACCTATTTTAAATTAAGGATGATAATAGAACTAGGATTTTTGATCTTTAGGTTTGACCCCCGTTCATATCAAACACAAGGTCGATTGGAATTACTCGGATTCACCACTTCTGCCTCTTTAGAAAAGTGTCATTTAGTTTCTTAAAACACACATAACTTACAAAGAAACGTGCCGTTTGGATTTGAATCCGGAACCTCTCGAGTTTAAGCCACTGTGCTATCACACTGTGGATAAGTATTTATCACTCGAATACTTAACACCTATCACCAGTTGAATTGCAATAAAACTCGCTTTATAACCCCATTATATCGGTATCCCGAAGTCGATTCCTATTTACATACGCTGCCGTGTTGATCCCAAGCCTAAACATAAAATATTCTTTACTTCATCACAGCATCTATACTAATATTGTAAAGCTGAAGAGTTTGTTTTTTTGTTTGAACGCGCTAATCTCAGGAACTACTGGTTTGAATTGAATATTTTTTTTTGTGTTGGATAGTCCATTTATCCAGGAAGGCTCTAGTCTATATAACATTACGCTACGACCAATAGGAGCGGAGAATCAATTAAAAACATGGCAAAAACGGGCAAAAATATTTCTTTTGAGAGCTTCTGTTACTTGCGCTGCGTAAACTGATAAAGATACGCACAAATCATGTATAACGGAATTGTTTCCCTTTAAAAGTTAAGGTTTGATTATTCATCATTCTCACTGTAACCTTTTTTTTATAGTAATTAAATATTAAGATGTAGGTACACCAAGGATATAATGTTACACAATGATGTAGACTGTAGGCACCTACTAAGCGCTCTTCGATTGGGTGGGCTGATGACTAGAAGAAGACTAAGGGAATCCGTGGGATTCGGAGAGGATACAGCCGGGGTGTGGTTGCTAATGGAAGCCTATGTCTGTAGTGTCTGATGTAAGGATGGATTGCTACTACTAAGAATGGATAGGTAGGCAACAAGCTACATAGTTACCGAACATTATCAATTTTTAACACGGGCGAAGTCGCGGGCAACAGCTAGTTTAAAATAAAATGGCGTTCTTGCAGCAGGAACGAAAAGCTTAACTCTATCTGACCAGAAACAAAGCACTGTGTTTAATAAAACGTGAATATTTGTGAACCCAAAGGCTAGAGCCGTCGCGGGCTCTAGACGATCAACAGAAAAGCGAGCATACGGACAGACGATGTGGATACGAAATCCTTGGCGCGTGACATTCTTTAACGCTCCATTGGCTTTTAGATATGTTGTACCAGGCAATCATGGGCGATCTATGAACATCGTAAACTTATGTAAGCATGAATACCTTGTACGTGTTACGCCCAAATGAAGAGTACGTTTATTAAATAAGACATGTAATAAGTTTATAATTTTTCTCTCTCTGTCTCTACGACCCATAGACGTCCCCACTGTTTGGCACGGGTCTCCTCTCAGAATGGGAGGGATTAGGCCTTAGTCCACCACGCTGGCTAAGTGCGGATTGGCAGACTTCACATGCCTTCGAGAACATTATGAAGAACTCTCAGGCATGCAGGTTTCCTCACGATATGTCATTCACCGTTATAGCAAGTGACATTTAATTTCTTAAATCGCACATAACTTAGAAAGTCATTGGTGCGTGCCGCTGGAGTTTGAACCCGGACCGCTCGAGTGAGAGGCGAGTTCGATAACCACTGGTCTATCACCGCTTCTTTATAATGTTTACGATATAATAAATAGTTTAGTATGACTTTCACATGGATACAGTGAGTTAAATCAGCATAAAGTTTAACAAAGTGGCTTAACGAGTTTACTAGCTTAGTTTCCTTAGTTCCTACGGCGTAAATAAAATTCTGATATTAAATTCATTTTGATATTTATGGTGGAGTTAGCGAGCTCGGTAGGGTTTCGCGGCTGCCCGCCCGCCGCGCGCCGCCCCGCGATACGGGGTAAAGGGTTTTGTTTTCTTTATAAACAAGCGTGAAGGTGCTGTTAACGACTCCACGAACAAATAAGAAATTCGATCTTGCATTACGCATACAAATGGCTCCCCTATCCTACCGTATAACCGAGTATTGTCTTCTTTCCAATCTGATGGCTCTCACCCCCCAATACTTCAACGTGTCCCTAAAATGTACTATTGTGTTTGCCTATCAATTTTTATGAAAACTAAACGAGTATGTTTCGATCTAGTATTACTTTAAGACGAAGGCTTTTGATATGTACCCAAAATAAATTGACTTAAAAGTCTAATAAGACCCTTTCTAATAAGACATACATATTCTAAATAAGTTGGAATACCTACATGTAACAAATGTCTAAATCATAAATCATTAAGTTTTATATTTTCAAAAGTTTGATTTGTCCCTCGGTAATACGAAGGTGTGTAACATATGAAAGTGAAACTCATGTATCACGTTTCTATATTCTAAATGCAGGAAACACCTGAATAATTTTTATTATTCAGGTGTTGAAATTACTTAAACATTCATCTTTGAGGTTTGGTAATTATGTCACTAAAAAGTTTGAAGAAAATATGAAGAAAACGGAGTCCGGGTTAAAATTAGATCCGCCTTTGTCGTTTCACTCTTTTTTGGGCCAAATAATTTTGAGAGTTAACTCGGCTTGTGCCATTACAATTGGAGCACGAGAAAAAATGCTGATAAAAATAGAATAAAGGAATAAACATAAGTCGAAGCATTTCTATTGAGGAGCATGACGTCGCATAAATGTCGTCCATGAATGTTGTTTGTCACTGCGGTCGGCGGCCTGTGCCTCTGAGGTATACACAATAAATTGACTGCGCTTAATATTGAAAAATCAGTTTATTTATGCATTGTTTATTATTCGTTTGTAATTCTTCATGTCACAGAAAAATATTCTGGTTATTGTTTCAACTCAATTAATTTGTAACTTTAACATTTATGTTCAACACCCAATGGCCCAGTTTTTAACGTTCACAACAATGAAATTATTTATTTGCGAATAAATCATACATTCGTCAATATATTTTGTTTGATGGAATTTTCCTTGAATTTCTTCTATATGAGCGTTATGACTTGCAATATACCAATAAAAAAAGCTGAAATACAATTAGCCATAAAGCCCACAAGCCACTGCGACCTAAAAAGATCTATTGTACAAGAATCTAGTCCCCAAAAGTTCAAAGTAAAATTTTTAGAAAGATAGTTCATGCGTAGATTTTGTGCTTATATCATTATTGAAAAATTTCCTCTAAATAAACGTTAATGTTGCTCATGCTCATACAATAATAGTAAAGAAAAGATATTTGTACTGTAACGGTGTTAAGTCTCACTAAGAAGTGCTTAGGGTGAGTATTAGTGGTAAGGTAACATGATAATAAGTAGCATAGTTTTAGTCTGTATGTATGACACCTAAGTCGTGCTTACTGTGTACGGTTTCTTGTCTTGACCAAGTACGTTGCTGAATGGAAAATATAATATTACACTTCATATCATTTTTTGTATTCAAGTGTTTGTGATACACATAAAATTTTATTGGAAATTCTTAACTGTTCTTTAATCTGAAAAATTACAAAACTAACCTAAAATCATTTTTAAACGGTTTTATTAAATGTCTATTCAATGATACCCCACTTGATACAGTCCGTCGATTTTTTTGCTTTCATTTTGACATTGGTGAATTTCGGTTTTTAACATGATGACACTCGCTAGGTTATGAGGAATCGTTTGACGTAAGATTAATCAAAACTTCAACAAATCAATTCAAACAAATATCGTAATAGAGGAACAAGGTACATACATTCACAGATAAACACAACAAATACCCTTCTTTGCTTCATGCAGTCGGGTAAAAAGACAGTTTTGATCATTGCATGCTTATTTAATAGTTTTCTTTATCTATCTATATATATAAAAGGAGAAGGTGACTGACTGACTGACTGACTGACATATCAACGCAGGGCCTAAACTACAAGGGTTAGAAACTTGAAATTTTGCACAGGGGTTCTTTTTATAACGTAGGGGAGCACTAAGAAAGGATTTTTGAAAATTCACCCCCTGGGGGTAAAACGGGGGTGCAAAGTTAGTATGAAACTTTGCCGTTTTTGAAGTTAGTGAATGTCTAATTCCACGCGAGCGAAGCTGCGGGCGTCCACTAGTCTTATTATATGGAGTCGTCTGCATCCTTGGTGACACTTTTGTAAAACACGATACCTACCTATTCGCAAATACCGACTATTTGCTCCATTTTACATTTGCTTTTAGACTAGATTCAAATGTGAGTTTTAAAGGAGTGCGGAAGGAAGTTTTTGTTATAAAGAGCTCTCGGTCACATGTATGGTGAAGTCTGGCATTCAACTCTACTAATTAAATGCAGATTAAATAGATATTTTAACAAAATATTATAATAATATTATGTATTTAGTTACATGTAGGTAAGCTTTTTGAAGCTAATTGAAGCTTTTGATGATAAAATATGATTTGTATTTGAAGTATTTATACGATTTCACAGCCAGCGATACACCTAAACACTAACCTCTCTAACATGATACTTGATCTGGTTATTGCAGTGGTAGCAAGGTATTATTGATGCGTTTTTCAGACTAAACTTAAGAGTTTACTAGTATTTCTCGTTGTGTAATGGTCATTGGACCACTTGATAACGACAGTATGAGTGATTTATCTAAATTAACTAGTGTACATAACAGTTAAGCAAAATTGCCCACGAAAGTTATTTATTAAATTGTTAACAAATAAATTGTTATTTGTTGGACGTAACTGCTACAGTTAAACGATCCACGCGCTAAGCAAATGCCTTCGAGATGTCACCAGTCACCACACCTCAAGGAAGATATACTGAAATTGGGGATTAAATAAATTGGTCGCGGGATCGAATCAGGCTTATGTTACGTTCATATGGGAGTCGAATGAAATAAGCGTACGTTGGCGTACGATTTATGGGCCAACGGACTATTGTGCCGACACTGATTACCTTTTATGGAGATTTGGCGTCCTAACACGACGCGCCCTCTATGTTCCGTTTTCGTACACCAACGGGTTGTATGGACGTAAAACTTTTATGCTCCCACCGCGTTTTACAGCAGGCCTTTTATTATTTAGTGAAAGGAGCGACGGTGATGTCATAAATCTCCGCTCCTGCGTGAACTTTCGCCTCTTATCTCTGCAAAGAAATTATGGAACTTTCTGGCTTCTTCTAGACAAAGTGTTTGGCTTTTTGGCTTCACGGGTCACTGAAAGTGTTTCAGAAATTAATGCGATTTTTGTGACATGAGTAACAGCAAAAATGTAAGGGTGAGGTTTTCAATGCTGAAACCATCGATATATATATAAAGTGCAAGAATAAGTAGTATTTTACATAGATCTATATAGTATTGTATGGTTTATAATAAGTAGTAGTATACATGTCTGAAAGTGAAACAAAATTAATCATTATTACTGAATAAATAAAAAATCTCAGGGTAAACCAGATAATTAGTTTAATTTGAGAAGTAAAAAAATTGTAATTTCGATACCTCCCACGCCACGCCACGCCCATACATGTCAAAAGCTAGTAGTGTTATAATATACGTTAAGGTGGTAGAGATTTCGCTCTGGGCATTACTGCTAACCAAGGTAGGTACTTAGTACCATTTCCCCCGTTTTACCCCCTTTGGGGGTGAATTTTCAAAAATCCTTTCTTAGTTTACGTTATAAAAGGAACCCCTGTGCAAAATTTCAGGTTTCTAACCCTAATAGTTTCAGTCAGGCAGTCAGTAAGTCAGTCAGCTTCTCCTTTTATATATATAAGATTGTGTACCAGCTTAAAGGTGTAGCTTACTGTTACGCTTCTGAAAGCGACCGTTAGTTATCACGTGCCGCAACTTGGATCGAGACTCATACTCATAAATTACTAACTAGACTATTACTAACACAAATTAACTGTCACTAATGAACCCAGACTCCTGAGTCCTCATACCTTCTGCTAACAAACTAACTTGCCAAGTTGTTAGTGTACTAGTCGTCCCACTTCCTATGTGTGTGTTTTGTTACATGTCTCAACGGTAGCGGTAGTAGCGGTTGAGTTGTGCTGCATGCTTGTTTACTATCTGTCTTGTAAATTATCTTAAAATATATCATAAAGTTATGTAGGTTATTAATATATAATAAAAATATGTATTTTATAATGTACCGCGGGTTTAATATATTTTTTAAAACTTTATGAATAATAGGTTCTAATAATAACTTTTGACTAAGGTTGGTTTTAAGATATTATTTTTTAGAAAATTTGAGCAAGAAAAATGCCACTCTAAACTACAGATACATGATGAATTTAATTTCCATTCCGTTTTTCTTGCATTCCTATGGTACCTACTGTAGAAATGCCAGAATAAAAATTATGCACGAACCAACCTACATACCTACAATCTACTAGTACATACTCCCTCCCTCAGGTCCCTCACTCAGTTTACAATGGAGATGATAATACACTTACGTAATAATAAGTCAAATAGTTTTATTTTAATTCGAGATAAAAGGTGAATGCGAAGAAAAGCAAAGTACACTTACTTCAACTTGAAGAGGCATGTTTAATGCTTTTCTACAGTTATTCGATAAATATTACGACGCGAGCCGAGTAGCTGTATCCTTATAATTCATTAATCTTGTATTAAATAGATTCTGTGTGGGCTCAGTGACAGGGTCTACATGTAATTAAATTATGGTTACCGTCGCTCCGACTGGACGCGCCTCTTTAAATCAAATATTAGATTAGTGCCTTAATAAACTGTTCAGACCTTCAGTCGGATCATAATTTGTTTGTCGATAGTTAAAACATTTTGAGCCAGTAACAAATTTAAATGGATTAAGATTATTTGGATGAGAGTCAGGCTTTGTATACTCAAAGTCTCCGCGTTTGTTTCTATTAAGATGAAAATACACAAATAATAACGATAGCAACGTTACTCTTGGAAGTATTACACTTGTATTATTAAGTGTTCTGTGGTGTTACTGATGAGTGTTTTAAAATAAAATTGTTTTGTGTAATACTATGTAACCGTGGCGTGTTCGCAACCCGGTTTTGGTTGTCAGTATGAATACGTGGTAGTGCTAATACCGAAATGTGAACCTGCTACCGGGAATGTCGAAACTTAAACTGAGTTAACTGAGAACGTTCGAAGCGTCCCCCACCATTCTGCTTAAATAAGTACCTACTACATAAGCTAAAGCTGTATAAAATTTTGCTGTGCCAAATTTCATACAACTGCGTCAAGAAATTTTCGTAAAAAGTGATCAAAAGTTTTGCTTCACTACTAGTATTATGACTACCTAGTTAAAGACTACATGTATCGTTATATTCGACGAGAAGCAATGTTGCGTTCTTGGTAATACGCGAAATAGGTACCTCCACTCCACCATTACACGCGCACACTTGTCACAAAGTTCAGCCGACGCCGCAACGCGGCTGGAGGCTCGTACAATTAAACAGATAACATTAAATTAACGAAGCCGACTCGTAAATCGAGCAACTTTATTATTATCTATAAAAGTCACGAATTAATTAATTGAATAATGATTAAGCGTTCTTGTGTTAGGCTGACCCGAGCTCCACTATCAAACATGGGATAAGTAGTGCTGCGTAATTTGGTTGCTGTCGCGTACGTGATAAAAACGTAAGTTATAGTCCCGCAATAAACTCGTTTAACTATGACAAATTAATCGGTTTTACTATACGGGTGCCCGGGAATAGTTTGTTGGATAGCAAATTCACAGTTTTTATTAAAGTATGTACGTACCAACGATAAAATTTGTGTCCCGTTGAAATATAAGTATATGAAAAAGTTAGCTATAAAGTACAATTTGAATGATATACTAATAAAAATTAAATGTATGATATGTTTACGACTGAAAACGGTGTAATACGAAATGGATGGATACATACCTTTATATCATAATCATTATGATAATCTTTTATGAAACTTAGATTTTTTGTAAAATAGCCACTACACTTTTGTGACGAAATTTACACTATCAAAAGTTTCAAACGTTTGTCTTTTCCGTCACTGGAGTTGCTTGCTATTCAAGTCAGTAGCTGTGTGGCGCACTACATCTCGACTTCTGGCTGGGGCGGCGGCTAATGCACTCCACCTAGGCTGGAGATAAGCTAACAAGCCTCTTTAGCTAAACAAGAGTCGGCCAAACAATAAAGGCGACTTAGGCGTCGTGAAATATGGCTAAGACGAGTCGCGATAACTCAGCTCAGTCGTAGGGACGCTTCTTTTCCCCTAATTAGCCATTCAATTCCCGTAATCTTGTTTACTCGTTGGGCGGCTCGCTGCCCAGGTGCGATAATGGCCGAGCTATTTGCATGCCGCCATATTGTTTCCCCATGTTCGGCTGGCAGCCTCCGATCCCGTCCGCTGCGACCCCCCGTTGTTTTGGTCGGGCTTATTGGATCCGTTCGCGATTACTTTGTATTGATCCCACCGTCCATTATCTACATTCGTTTATTTTGGTATCGGAGTAATGATACTGGTTGACGCCACCAAATCAAATTAATCTTTCTATTGTGTTTGTTAATTTGTAATCGGTCGTCGTTAGATGTTACTCGTGTAATTAACAACGATTAGTCGGCGTATAGATATCGAAGGCATTTCTTAACTTAAATTTATTGGAAAGTGTAGGAGAGACTTGTTGATTTTGTTGCTATAGCTAGTTAGGTACTGTTACAACACGGAACTGTTTTCTTATAAATGATCATTAAATTTCTCTATTTTTATTTCTATCTTTTCTCTAATTATCCACGTATACAACATTTTTAATAGTCACGTTATTTATTTTGGTATCATGTTATCTGTAATCTAATCTTTTAGTTGATTATGTTTTTTATTTTAATAAAATCTGTTCAAAAGTGTCTCGATCGGTAAGCTTACCGTAATCTAGAGCACTAAATTGAAGGTGATCCTTGCAGCGGGCTGTGTCGGCTCATCTTCTATAAATACATTATGGAACACGCTTTATTACTCCGCCATCTTCATCCAATCCTATTAAGCGTCTGTTCGCGCCAAGCTTTCCGTTGCGATCGCGTTCAGTTTTAGGATGGCCATTTTTTGAAATAGTAGTATTAGGGTTCGATAATGGCCTTAACGTAGAGCAGTGGGGGCGGACGTCTATATTATGTGGATTTCCCGAGTAAGCTGAGGCGATATGCTAAACTCCTGGCGCGGTCCGCTGACGTGGCGTCTGCCCCGACATTGGCACGCGATAATTTAACGACAACGCTGGAAGATTTCTTGCCGGCGTCGATATTGCGACGCCTCGTCTTGCTCCTACTTTATCGTATAACTTAAACGGGCTCGCTGTATTGCATATTATTTTAATATCAGAAAACCTTATTTGCCAATACGCCTACAATGTTTATTTAGGATTAAAAAATGATATGCTGTTGTCCTATATCTTAAAATAATTTTGCTCATTATACATAATGTCTTACAGAAGTTTTCAGACACTCCAATAAGCCTCATACTTACTTAGTACTTTAGCACCTCATTTCCAATGCTTAACCTTGAACATTTTACGTCTATGCTTAACCTTGAACATCTACAGGGAATTTCTGCTCATATTAATTCTGGATAAATTAGTTACATGCTTAGATTAGTAATATGTCTAGATATAGTGTCGCGCAGCAATCGCGCCAAAAAATATAGTACCTAACTGTTTGGTACTAAATGCTTTTCCTGCGATCAGTCTCACTCCCGCTGTCATTACATACGCTCGAGTTGCTACGCTAATTTGTTTTGTTTAAAATGACGGTTTATGTGATAAAAGTGCGCCGAAATTTTAGAGGTCGATCAAAAACAACGAAATAAGTCACCTATCATCGGTAAGTACCATTATTTCGTATCAATTCAAGCAAAATAGGGCATTAAAATATTTCAAAAATAAAATAATATTGTTGTTCGCCATTTTTAACATTTGACGTAATTGACGTGCGTGTTGCCAGTTCATGAACTCAGAACTCCCTTAAGTAAATACATGTTGATATTCGAAAGGCAATGGCGGACATGTTTTTTGAAGAGTATCAACATGGGTACCTATCCTTGAAGGGGTTTTAATTTTTTTAACCATGCTTATGACGAAAATTAAATGTTCCGACACGGCGGTCGCACAAGTCATTAAAAATTCATAAGAATATTATTTTGGGGTTTGGAAGCACTTTAGAATATGCAGCACCACAGATCGGCTTTGTACTTCTTTCACAGCTAGAACTCGCTAAAAGACGTCCACTCACAAAATTTCGCAGCGCGGAGACACGCGGTTCATGAGAAAAAAATTATTAAAGTTTCCATACAAATTCGTAAAGAAACACGATTAATAAATGCCATGACACTAACTCATAGAATAGATATACACCAAGGAGCACTAACAAACATCCACAGTTGTTATTTTCTTTTTTCGAGTGGCCTTTTACTGTGTTGTCACGCCGAACTTTACAGCGTCACTGAAAACTTCGAACAAGGTGAGCTTCAAAAGCTCAAACAGAGTAGGTAGGGATAGTACGAATAACTTCAGATTTCATGCGCCTCCCCCCCCTGCCCCCAGCTTATTAGCTAACAAGATTAAAAATGATTTATTTAGATTATATTGAGGATAAATGGATGTATTATAAAAACACTTAAGTTATAAAATATACTCGGTTTTTGCAAATTACATTCGAATACCGATTATGTTCGAAACTCGACATTTTTTAACTAGATTTAAAACTAAAACTAAATTTTTTATCATAAATTTTTGGCATAAAAAAAATTTGGTTTTGGTTAAAAAAAAAAGTGAAATGAAACGCATCCCAGTGACAACCACAGAGTAATCGATCTTATCGATCTATATTATAGTGTGATGACGTGTAGTAATCGTGTTTGTGTACGAATTTTTGTATAGAAAATTTAATATTTTTTTTCTCCTAAACGGCGCTGAGATATTTTGTGAATGGACGTCTTTTAACGAGTTCTAGCTGTGAAAGAAGTACATATCCGATCTGTGGTGTTGCATATTCTAAAGCTGAGCCCGGGGTTTTTCACTACATATGATTACAAATATAATATTAATTATAAAGGCTTTACGTGCCCTCCGAAGCACGGTAGCGTCCATGAAATTTTGCCACTAGCGGTCACCCATCCACAAACCGACCGCGCCCGTCGTTGCTTAACTCTTTCGATCACATTGAATCGACCCGAGGCATTGGGTATGGACGCTACAGCTATTTCTCTCCCAAAATATTCTCAAAAAAATATTTATATGGCAAAACAACGTTTGCCTGGTCAGCTAGTAACTATAATATTTTAAAAAATCTACTTTAAGTTCCTCCCTTACAAAACGACAATTTAATATGTAAGGACCTAATATAAAATGACCGAGATCCGAACCTCGAGAATTTATTATTATTATATTATTTATTTTAGAAAGGGTTTTCTTTAACTCGGTTTTTACACCGGTGAATTTAGTGAGTTCAAGTACGGGCCTAAGCCAAAGTAACTTGTTTCTCAATTGGAGAATATTAAGAATTTGATACTAACGGTTATAATATGATATAATTATATTATTTATTATTATTATATTATTATTTTGGCATATTTAATTGGATAAAAAATACGTAACTATATAATGTAATAAACTCCCTATTTTAAAATTAATTTTCAACTACTGGTATCATTATGCACGCACACCACGACAATAAAAGAGCGTGGCATGAGTGTAAGATATACCTATCACACACACTAGCATATCTTACTTGGCCTGTTTGTATATCTTCCTTTGCACCGCGACACTCTATCTAGACATATTACTATCAAAGGTTACATGAACATTTCATTATACATCCTCGAATCAAGTTTGACACATGACAAATCACATCTGTCTGCCGAATTTATGAATATGTTTGTGTTGGGGACCCACAGTAATTACTTTCGTCTAATGACATGCTATCATCAGGCACGTATAATTAGAGGCCATAACACAATGGTGTACGACAAACACAATACCTGTGCAGAAACCGCATGTCAATTTAATTTGACCCCGCGAATCAAGATGGCGGCGCACCCTCATTCAAACTCAGTCCCGACCCGGCCGTGGATAATATTGCCAGGTGTGACTACGAGTAGCAAATCAAAAAAATTTGACAGAAAATAGAACATGCGCTACAGTTTTTATGATAGTAACAACAAAGGAAAACAAACATGCACCCAAAATTATTTTCTTAGGTGAATCACGGCTTCAAGAGGAGGTCGTCAATTCGTTTAATTTTTTGTACTAATCACGAATTCTAGGTAAGGACATTAGTCGATCACGATAGCTAAGTGCAAATATAAAATGCATTCATTCACCACGGCCGATGCGCTGTTCTCATTGAAGCAAAAGCTTGTCAATCAATAAATGTGTACATACGGTATAATAAGTATCCGCGTTTGGTCTGTATAGGTATAATTTGCTGGCAATGTTAGTCTCTAGAATGAAAACACGACACGTCACTTATTGTGTGTAGGTATCATAGATTTATTACTCTGTAGGTATAGTACCGAACAGTTTAAATAAAAAACCAGCATCACATACAGCAGAAGTTTTGACAGGGAAGATACATAAAATTTATTTACGTTACAACAATTTGTAAGCGAATATGCGGAGTCGTAAATATGTTTTTGATAAGATACAGCGCGTTTATGACGTGGTCTTTTATGGACAATATTGAGCGAGACGGGGTGATAGCTCACCTTTTGAACTTCGATTTTTAAATACACTGAGCCGCAAATATGTAAAAATCTAACTCAATAGTTAACTTCTAATAGTCAATTATAATTGATATGAATGTTTCTATTTATGCAGATACTGACCGATCAAAGTCTTTATTATGTTAAATATGCTACATTTAGCTTTTTTTAAATAACTGTCTCGTAATATTAAACTATAAATAATTTCTACTATAAATGTCTTCTTGTGGCCTAAGTGACAGTTTATTGGGTTATAAGTATGTCGTCAAAGCGTCGGTTATGAGCATTTAATAGTTATTTCCACAGAACAGTTATTTCACTCACATTCTAAGAAAAACTCACGACGTTGCTTAGTCAATGTGGCTAGTCCTGATAGTTTTATCTCTTAAGGGCAGCATTGCAGCTGCATTAGCAGTTATTATATTTTTCTCTTGTACCAAGTCTCTTACATATTATTAATGCGATTAACTACTGATCAAGATTTTCCTTTGATTGAAGCTTGTAGGGATGTGGTTTAGATGAAATTATAACATTAAATAAACCATTGTTAGATTCAAATCTTGATGCAAACAAGCCTCCATCTTCGCTTAGAAGTTGTAGTAGATAGGAGTCATTATGAAAACCATTTTTAAACTTAATAATAAGTAGTAAGTACAAGTAGTAGTAAGTACAAGTATAGTCGATAACAATGCAATATCAATAGGATACAATGCAAAAGTACGAAGGAACGAGGAACCATTACTAATCGCATTAAGTTAGTTACGGAATAAACTGGTCAAGAATGGCTTGTAAAAAAAATCGGCCCAGAATCTCAGCATGTTTTCGCAACACAACACAGACGCGTCTATTTTCGAATTAAGAGCGCGGGAGCCCGTCAATAGGACGGAGGACAGTAAATTGGCTAAATTGCTTCGGCGAGGTGCTGCCTCCTTGTCCTTCGGGGAGACCTCGCGCTTGTCCCGCCGTTCAGTGCGTCACGCATGCTGAATGTTTCATTCAACGACACTTTTTGATACAAGATAGTAAACGGGCTTGCAGCACCACACCCATACACTGGAGTTCATGACACCAGTGGCAGACCCTAAACGAGTTCCAAGTCTGTCTCTGTTTGGTTACCATTATGGAAGTTCGACAAAGCGTAGTAAGTACAGAAACCGCACTAGTCGGAACCTATAAAAGTCATTAAATAGCTATAAGGCCCTCTTCCAATTAAAAAATAAACGATGTAAAAGCGATCTCTCTAACCATGTCCGGTTACGGTGAGCTATTATTTATATTAAATAAAAATAAATTAATATCATGGAAATTCTCACACACCACCATCTGACCCCAAACAAGGCATCATTTAATACAAATATAAATTTTATCTCACATACCAAAAGACTTCCAAGTTTCTATGCTACTCGTAGATAGATTTTTTAAGTTATTTAGTTACTTGAAACAAAAAGTTACATCATACATAGTTTAGTAGAAGAATTAGATGCTAGCCTTGTGAAAATCCCGGATTGTAAAAGCTGAACATAAACGTACCTCCACATATTTTTTTATTTTTGTTTGCTTCGAAACATCCGCAGCATAACTCAGCTCCCTAGTGGACAAATTGACTTTGATTGATGGGGGAGTCACCTACTTATTTTTTATATAAAGTCTAATTCCTATACGAAAGTTAGGTACTTCGAGGCCCCATTCCCACATTATTTGGAGTTCCTACGAAACTGTACCTGTACTGTTTGCGTTACATCTGGAATATGGATCTCGCTGGCTTTTAGTTGTAAAGCAACGACAACAAGGACATTGTGATATACTGCAAGTCCTGCATACACGTTTCTACACTTTGTTCTCGGTATATTTATCGATATCCAGGTCACGGTACTACGAGGCCTATCGAGATAACAATGCCTCATTGTACGGCGAGACAAAGAGAGTAAGTAGATAGAGCTAAGTACATGGTGCGGCGAGTCCTAATATTATTTTTAATGGCGATGATATCTGTTTGGAATCTAAAGCTTTTATACATTTAATCGGCATTTATATCACTTGGCAATCAGTATAACTCGTGTGTTTATGTATTTGTTTTTAATCCATCCATTGGTTTTACGTATTTAATTTGTGTATAATACGAATGATTTGTTTTTGCAGAACGACTTTGTTGCGGGTTGGTATATGATTCGATACGTACAGTGTATATTTTATACATTGTAGGTATCGAATGGTACTTAATCTTAGGTACATTTTATTGGGTTTATGTCTTTACGTGTTAATTATAGTTTGTATCGTGGCACCTAATTGTTATGATTTATTGCATACTTTTTAGGGTTCCGTACCCAAAGTGTAAAAGTTCCATACCCCTATTAAAGACTTCGCTGTCTGTCTGTCCGTCTGTATCTGTCCAGGCAATCTCATGAACCGTGATGGATAGACAGTTGAAATTTTCACAGATGATGTATTTCTGCTGCTGTTATAACAAAAAATACTAAAAAGCAGAAAAAATATTAATTTAAAGAGGGCTCCCACGACAGACATGATTTTTTGCCGTTTTTATAGGTAATGGTACGGAAACCTTCATGCACGAGGCCGTCTCGCACTTCGCCGGTTTTATTATAATTTCAGATTCAGATCATTTTCTGATTGAAGACAAGACAGTCGGCTTTGCCTGAGCGTACAATCTATAGGTAGGTACATATATGTCAGTATTATAATGTACATCATCACCGTATTACAACTACTTCCCTTTAATATAACTATTTCCCTTTAATATAGACCTTAATGCTATGATTTTGCCCACACAATGCATCGCAAGGCTTGCATACGCCACTGCTTCTGCTGCTACTGAAGCATTTGTATAATTAGAATTTACCTCATAGCACGGACTTTCAAGCCTGCAAACAGACGTGAGATCGTTAGGCACGCAAAGCTTGTACCATTTCACTAATTCACTGTATAATGTAGTGGTGTAGTGTGTCTATCAAGCTGATGGATACAAACAGGGCCGAAACCAATCAATCAGTTCGACGGAGCGTCGCGCGATAATTGAACTCTTCCCTCGGAACATAGCGATTCAATAGATAATTACAATCGCAAACCAAAAATTACACGCGGCATTTAACAGTAAGACCCTATTACGTTTCACTAAATTGGGACGGTCGCGTTCGATCGGCGATCTTTGCCGGACGACGGATTAACTCGCCGGCTCGCACAATGAGGGCCCGAGTGGGGAGTGGATGTATTAATAATGGTCGCGTACTTCGTACACTGAATGCAGCACTTACACGGTCCGCTGGGAGCTGAATGTGTGACTATCGTGTCCGGCAAATCGAATCGCCGCGCGCCGCGGCCCGACGCCGACGCCTGGACGCGCCGAATTTATCGTTTCACCGACGACGCGGCGACGTTCCACTACGACAATCTCGATGCGATACAATGAGAATGTTCGAGAATCACGCGACTTTCATGTACATACAATTGCACTGTACGGGATGTAAGTTTTACTGGTATAGGTATTGAGATAACTGAATGATAACGAATTTCTAATCTGTACTTTCATCTTTAGGACTGTACATAAAACTGATACAACTACCTGGTTGGAAGGGCCGAGCGGTGAAAAACAACAACAAACAGACAAACAACTCCGGACGAATCTCCTACCTTTTTTTTATCGCTGCTAAATGCAAATTTGTTGCCCATACCTACATACCTTGTATGGTTTCATTATTCCGATCACAGTCAAATCACAGATAATGCTTTAACTATAAGTTTTTGTTTATACATACCAACTTGAACACGAAGCAAGCAAACAAATCATATCGTGATTGTATTCAGTGATTTTGTGTTGCAACCCCGCTAATGCTAAGACACCGTTAGTTAGAATATGTTTCAAGCGATTGAAATGAAATAGATTGAACGTTTGAATCCAGGTAAAGCCCATTACATATTGAATAATCCAATACAAATGGACATATTGATACAAATAAATTGAACGAGTGACAGAGATTACCGGTAATGATAGGTATTACCGGGGAAATACTAGACAGACGGACGGCGCTGTCGTATGCAAATCAGTACACTTTGTGGAGCGCGCTTGATAATGACGCACCGATTACCATGGCCTCAGCGCAACCATTTGTTTGCTGTAGAACTACGCTAAGAATGGACTATTACGAAGCTAAAGCTGGAGATAAGAATAGTGACAGAATTTTGAGCCTTAGTCTAAGAATAATGTTAGGTAAATGAAGAAGAAAGATGAAAATACATATTACAATAAAATTTCGCACAGAGCGATTTTGTTTTATTGCCCAACATATTTTTGAAAATTATCAAGAAGTTGTATTCATCTATTTTGAAAATAATTACATATATATTATATCTAATATAAGGTAGTACAAGATACTATTATATTTTTCATGATTTTCTTACTACCACAAAGCAAAGTCTCCTATTAAAAATTTCCACTTTATAGGTGTAGAAGATTACATAAGGCATTTTCAGTAAATGTGGAAAGTTGTCTTAAAAAAGTTGAAAGTCAATTTTCTGTGTTGTCGGCCGGGGACGCGCCTCGCATGCCGAGCGGCCGCGTCTTCTGCATACTAGACGAGCACTCGCTAGACGAACGATTACTAGCCAATGGAAATATAATACTTACATATTCAAAGAAAAAAAAAACACTTTATTCAAACAAAAACATGAAGATTTTGCTATTTGATGGAATCCCTGATTTAAGTTTTATTTTACACTGCTTGCACATGTCAGTCTTTTCAGAATGCATACTGGTTGCAGTGACAAGACAAAGATAAGTAGCCAATCAAATATAAATAAAATTAATAGTTTAAAAAAACTAAAAAAACACACTTTTATAAAAAATCCAACTAAAAAAGAAATCATGAGACCTTGAAACCTAATCGTGGTCAAAGTTCATTACAAGACTTTACCACAAGTGCAAACACGACTATGATACGATATTCCATCATGGAATTCCAGTGCCCATCTTCCGGCTTCATCATCAGACCTTGAAACCTAATCGTGGTCAAATTTCATTACAAGACTTTACCACAAGTGCAAACATGACTATGATACGATATTCCATCATGAAGTTCCAGTTAATATCTTCCGGCTTCATCATCAGACCTTGAAACCTAATCGTGGTCAAAGTTCATTACAAGACCTTACCACAAGTGCAAACACGACTATGATACCTTATTCCATCATGAAGTTCCAGTTAATATCTTCCGGCTCCATCATCAGATCAGCTCGACAGTACCATATTATTGAATACATTTCAGAAGTACATACAGCTGCCAATTTTCATTACGCTACGATCCTTGGAAGATGGTTATATTAGCTCTCAAAGATTCCCTTACATTGTGAGTTACATACAAATGGACCTAATATAAGTGTGTTAAAAATATAAAGAACACATTGACTCATAAATGCCTGTTTGTCCCACCCAATAACGTCTGCCGAGAAGAGTTTTGGAAACATTTCGTATTTCGGATTGAATTAACGATCACTCAATTTCTCTAAAGCTGACTAAAGATCTAATTTAATAGGCTATTGCTAACATGTTTAATCTTCTAATCTTCGATGACATAAGAAATGAATATGTAATAGGTACCCTCTTCATGTTAAAACAAATACAAAATTTGTACGTACGCGTATCTGTGGTTGTTTTTAACATTGCAACATACATAAAATTATGATAATTGACAGCATTCACTTTATAGTGAAGCCCTAATTTCTATTGAAGTGACCGGATTTCCAGCAGGGATCCAAAGTTGACGTAGCACGAGGTTTATTGAAAGTCAATTTGCCAAGTTATCGGGCGGCGAACGCGACGCGCATGCAGAGCCAGTCGCAAGGCAAGTTGCAGCTAGCTTGGCATGGCTTGGCTGGCCCACTGCAGGGTAAAGAGGCCAAGACTGCATGAGAGCAGTATGGTACGTTGGTGGTGGGGTCAAATTACCACGAACCAATAGGTAGCAGTTGAGTGTTGAAGTGTATGTAAGCTATTGCGTACATATTTAAAAAGTAGATATTAACAATAGCTTACCTACACTTTAACACTCTATCCAGCTACTTCTGTCATGATTGATGATGATGATGATTCAATTAGAGGCAGTATCAATAACACCGTGCAGTGTTGGTGAATGTGACTTACTGAATGCCGAGATAATAAGAGATGTTGAATCCGATGGAAGCACAGTAAATTGAATGTGTATATTCCACTGAGGTACATTTCCTGATTATAGAAGTACCTACTAATCTTTCCACAGCTATTATAAATAAACAAATAAATAAATAGGACTTATGATTGTGATGCATCACTTTCATGAGTCACAAATAATTGTTAAGAGGATATGAGTCGACACTTTTTCCATACAAACGTAGTCCCCTGTTTCCTCCTAGGATAAAGAAGTTACAGAATAAAAAAAAATACCATACGATTTATACGTACCTCTGCCATGCCTGTACGTTTTGTTTTTTTTTCATAATTTGCTTAATAGAAGAGAAAAAAAATCTTTTAAAATAAAAAAAAATCGACTTTTTTTACATACATTTTCAAACATCAAGCAAACTGGTAATTACTAACATATCCCAAAAAAGCAAAACGTACGGGCATAGCTTAGACCCTGTTCTACATTTTAACTGAAAGAAATATTGAAATCGGTCTAGATTTCGAGGAGGAAACAGGGGATTACGAAAGGACGATTTTCTTAATTTTACGTAGGTAAAATCAGTTCGAGACTGCACTTCTCTCTATCGCACGCTAAGGGGTAAGGTTGGGGGTTAGCGCGACGGCAATATTTTTGGTAAAAACCTATTCTTCAAAAGTGACGGTCGACTGGTGTGCCCTTAACGATACGGTTAACTACTAACATAATTTATATTGGGTCCCATTTGTGGACTTCATCAAAACTAATATCAATTAATGTTTATACCCAATTTTCAATCCTGTACAGTGTCGGGTGTATCAAAGACGAATAGTTAATGCGCAGCATTGAATGTTGATAGCATTAGATTAGGTTTGATCAATACCATGCATTTCAATGCGTTAATGTGTGTTCCGATAGCGCGGGCCCGTATGTGTTGTTGATGTAATATAACATGCCTGTGATTGTGCATTAGCACGCGATCCATGTATAATTTGTAACATATTCATAGATTCAATTACGTATTAGAGACTATAATTTTGTAACGTTTCAGAAAATAACGCTTTCTAGGTGATAACGACAATATTCCACTGAAACAAGTAGTTCTCCATTCTGACAAGAAATCCCTACCCAGTTTTAAAATTAACATTCTTGATTATTTGTACCGGTCAGTGTTAAAGGGTCCTAATACGACTGATTAAACGTTATAGAATTATAATGATTATGTAGAGGTCGCTGTGTAGAAAATATTTATTTTTGAAAATCAATAAGAAGTGAAACAATAACATTTTATTCATATACAGACAACAAACTTCAACGATACGGCGCGGCGTGGAATGGAACGGAATAACAGTAAGAAGAGACGACCCGCCGTCTTAGTCCAGCCATTTTATTAAGTCTCTGGAAAGTGCACTTTTCACAACTGTTATGGTCTCGCGAAGAGGACGCCTAGCTTGCCAATTAGGTCTTTTGTTCTCATGTGTATGTTCACAGAACAGAGGTGGTATGAATTATATTTTGGACCTCAGTACTTACTTATAGTGAAACAGTAAAATAATTTTAAGTATCGATTGGTAATGCTCTGAGATTTTCCGATATTAATTAAAAATCAAATTTTGCGAATGTCTTTCAGCGTAACTGCATCCTGCAGTATGTTCCATTATAGACTCTATAAAGTATAGGATGAAATGCAATTGAAGACCACAACATTTCATGTTAGTCAAAGTAGGTACTCGTAAGATGTCTACCACATTGCGTTCGTGAAATTTGAACTGAGAATTCTTCAAGGAAAAACACAACTATAATTATGATCTAGCTCTCTATATCACAAATACCTACATAGTCTCATTGATTTATATCAATGTAGGTATGCATTCCTTACTCATCCTATATCTTCAGTAAACTTCTGCCATAAAATGAAAACTTGTGAAAATTAAAATTTTACTTGAGCTCCGATAAAAATCATTCGTCGCCAACAATTCCATCCATTTCATGTGCAAGCTTCACGTGTATGTGAACTCGATGCCTGTGGATAGAGCGAACGGCAAGTAAAAAAAACATGTCTGCCTACACTTGGTTGCACATTCGACTTATATGCAGAAATGCAGACGTATTACTGGGAAAGAAAATATCAAACCTGAGGACTTCGTTATTTCCTTTTCAAGACGAGCTTTAATACGTTATACCCGTATCTACGAGTATATGCCCGGTGCTCTAAGTTAAAATCTTTGTAGCAAAATTCGTTACCTACAAACAAGTAATATCTATCTATTTTGAAGAGCATAATAGATCATTTGATTTGAGTTTAATAATAAAATAATACTGAGTTACTAAGTACCTACATGTTTATATGGGCAATACTGTGTTTTAATAATTACTTTATAAGATAGACCTACCTATGACTTACAAGTCATAGACATAGACATAGAAATTTGTTTATTTCGTTACATACACATTGAAGGTGAGTGGATGGGTGACCGCTAGTGGCAAAATTTCATTGACGCTACCGTGCTTTGGAGGGTACGCAAAGCCGTCGGTCTCGGTGGTTTTCAATGGTGGAAACAGTCGTTAAGCCTTGTTGAAGAACTTCGGGTGGCTTAAGAACATTCGACACTGGGTTGGCCACAAACCCCTCCACCATAATTCCACGCATTGGGGCAGCGTGGTGGAGTATGCTCTAACCTTCCGCAGCCGTGTCCGTGGGGGAGACCCGTGCCTAGTAGTGGGACGTCTATGGGTTGCAGCGAAAAGTATACAGAAGTTATAATATTAAAATAGACGAAATTGGAGGACCTCAGCAAATAGCCGAAAATTAATATTTCTTGGTTGCTTGGTGTATAGTAGTGTGACATTTATTTAATGTTTAAGAACACTTAACAAATAAATTAAAAAAAAATATTGCAATTTATTTATAGTAACATTTTGTATAAGAATATTTGCTTGTACTTAAATACATACAGCCGAAGCCTGTTATGTGTATTTATAAAGAGGTCAACACTTTTAAGGTTTATAACGGAAGCAAGGTCCCTACGGCAGGTGGCGCTGCGGCGCGTGCGCTTCCGTCGTCCCTTCCGCGGGCAGGTGCCGGACATGGCTCGATTATCGTTATTCGATTAACACAGGGCCCAACTGGACTCGCCGGTCTGCAAATGGAATTTTGTAATGTTGTGAGCCTACGTAGGCAGTTCCTAAATAATCTGTACATCCTTGGCATACTATGTTTTTATGTTTAGTAAGAGGTGATCTCAAATAAAAATAATTAACACAACGCACAGTG
Organism: Carterocephalus palaemon; assembly: GCA_944567765.1. Lineage (NCBI taxonomy): Eukaryota > Metazoa > Arthropoda > Insecta > Lepidoptera > Hesperiidae > Carterocephalus > Carterocephalus palaemon. Next base: position 7,497,445 of record OX155642.1, read on the forward strand.
GGGGAGACCCGTGCCCAGCAGTGGGACGTCTATGGGTCGCAGCGAACGTGCATTGTGCCTAAATTATTGCAAATAAACATAAATTCAAACTAATAGGATTAAATATCATACTAGATACCTAGCCTCCTTCTAATAATAGGTTAACTAGATATTGGATTTATCTATGAGCTACGGAACCCGGACATGATAGGTCTAGTGGTTGCAAAAGCGACTACTAAGCTAGAGGGTTCGATGCCCGGTCGGGCAACAACTACCTACTTTTCTAACTTGAAATGCCTGGTGGCATCTCAGTCTGGATTTGTGCCTGGTGTATGGGAATATGCTCACTATCTATTACATGGGATATTAACATAATTGGTGAAAAGTGGGTTTCTACTCACCCCTTGAGGGAAATACAGGAGTAATGTTGTTTAACGTAAAATATTTGTGCTTGGGTCTCGGATAAAATGGTATCGTTTTCTGTGTATGGAATGACTGGGTAACCTGGGTTTACATGTTGTGTTTAACGTTATGTTATGTGGGAAAAACAATTACTTTTTTCATATTTTCTTTGCTATTTTTTCCGTAAATACTACACACAAAAAAAAACGCTGTACTTTTCCTAGCACTTTTTATAGGACCAGTTGCAGATGCAGACTGTTGATATTCTTCAAATTTCTCAGTCAGTCACCGACTTATATCTAGCGGTAGTGTCCGTCAGACTATAACACGAAGTCAACTCAATACATTCATGCATACGAGATATTGGATCAAAAACACGACGCGTAATATCAATGAAACAGAAGTTCAGTTCCTTTGGACAATAAATAAAATTACTTGAACCTAACAAGCGCAGATACTCGTATACTGCTTTATCAATACCAAAAGAAATAAAAATGAAGAGCGGAGGCGTAAGTACATCTCAAAGAATATTGTCATTATTCACAGAAGAGCGAACAAGAACAAAATTTTCGCCGGCCGTCGTCGCCGCTGCAGCGAATCCGTATGTGTAGTGTTGCAATTTCAAAAATTCCTATTATAGTGGAGAGTGGAAAGCGGAGAAATACTCGTAGGTAGCGAGCAGCGGACAATACTAGGCAGGGACATAGCATAGGAGAAACAGTAAGTGATCTCAAAACATGCGATATTAGAAAAAGATAAAAGTTGCTACGTATTGTATTTATATTTTTTTTTATTTTTTTTATTTGATATGGGAATTCTCGATTTGTAGTGCATAACGGAAAAAAATTAACTTCGCCGCATACATGCATATACATATAGGTAACCTTTAGACCAGTTCGTATAGGTAACGTTAGACCATTAAATATTACAAAAATTAAAAAAGATAATAAAAATATTCTAGCTTCTGATCTTATACATTACTAGTGGACGCCCGCGGCTTCGCTCGTGTGGAATTAGACATAACAAAAGTTTCGTTTACACCTAGTAATATTATATAGCCTATGTCATGTCACTCAGTGAAGATGCAGCTTTCTAATGGTGAAAGAATTTTTGAAATCGGTCCAGTAGTTTTTGTGTGAAAACATTCCAAACAAATCTTTCCTCTTTATAGTATTAGTATAGAATAGATCACTTATCCAAGCTATAAAGTCTTTACATTCGTATTGTGTTATTTGATGTTGAAATAACACAATTCGAATGTATACATTTATACATTCTCAATGATATAACATGAACACAATATTGAAATATGTAATTATGTTATAACAAGTAGTAGCGTTGGTGTACTGTTTTCTTCTAACTCTACCGAGTCCGATAGCCATTTGTGGTGTTCCTCAGCAACCTCGCTAGGCTTCGGCGCGGCATGTTCGACTCTATGTCCACTACTGTGTAGCCTGTCGTATTAAAAATATCATCTTGTGATAGCCTCCATTTGCCGAACTCGATTTTTGCTGTTTTGTTATTGTGGGGAAAACCTCTAGGCGGTGTAATATGATTACATAATTTGCTTTTACTTAACACAAACAATAATAAAAACACTATAACGTCCAGATACTACAATCGATACACCTATATATAAATAACAAAATTGAGTTAATTACGATACTTATAACATGTGTTTTAGCTGAAGAACGGTTCAATAGTGTTCAATAGTGTCTTAGATTTGATAGAATCTTCTGCCTTACGAATAGCAGAATAGCTCTTAAAACACACGGATTTTAAAACCTCGAGATTGGATTCACCAATAGTTATGATTTTTTGGATTTATAATAAAGCCCGGTAGAATTTTATTCTAAAGCAATTGGGCTCTAGAGAAGTCTAGATCTACAGAAGTTTGTTGTGTTTTAATGTACGAGTACAAGTATGATGGTTGATTTCAACGAAAAGAACTTAATACAAAAGCCAAAACATGTCCTTACCTTTTAGATTCCTATTGTACTAATGCCGTAATTAAGGGACTTATGCACAAAAGAGAGAAGGTAAAAACATTTATGAGGGTAGCTAATTATACCTATATTGTGGTAGCTACGGCCAGTACGGCGGGCGTCTCCGAGCAACGGTACGCGTCGCCGAGCCGCTATAGCCCGCAATATCGCCGGATAAAACACAGTTGTATTTGTATCTCTCCGAGATATTACAAAAGGATTGTCGATTTCAATTTATAAGAGAGCGGGATAGTATTTATTGACAGTTATACCGATATACTCTCGACTGTCGATGCCAAATTAGAGCTTGTTCGTTGAGCTTTAAGGATTTGTAGTGAGTGATGTATTTAAGTGCTTAGAGTATTTCTAATAATTCAAACATATTTTCCAGCACTACATATTTTCTCCGCCTGTTATACAATTACGTTTATGATATTTCTTTCACAAAAGATAAGCTTGGATATGCAGAAATTAATGTACGTACACTACCTTGTTAGAGTTTTATGATGTGTATAGTTGTGTAATAACCGCGAAAAGGCTTTTGTTGATTCTAACCGATCGATTGGCTAGATTGGGCCATTCTTATTACTCTGAGGGCCGATATTTCACGCCCCTCGATCCTATGTACATCACTTAGGCTGACACGATACTACACTGACGATTTATCGTGTACTGCCAGCGAGATAAAGCGCAGACAATGGCCTATCAGATAGCGTTCCGATCTGCGGCAACACGTGTATGCTTTTAGCTTTAGACTTCGACACCCAATTACTTGGCTTCCGTCGGCAACGTCATTCATCACTACAAACGAGCGCTTTTTTACACCACGCACCCGAGTAAGGGAAAAACGATACGTTTTGTGGAGAAACGGTCGAGACTCCGCGGCTAGACATATTATGAGGCAATTAAGGGCTCCTCGACAAAGTAAACGTTAAAAGTGACGAGACTGAAATGCAAAAGTGTTATTTGAACAATGTCTTTCAAAGTTTTGAAAGTCGACTTAGGAAAAAAGGTTTTTAAACTTAAGACGATATAAGTAGAGTTTTGATTGCATTGGATGAAACAACCTTAACTTGGTCTATAAACTTACTGAATAACTGAACTTGTAGGTAAATAAAAGGACTGATTATGGCGATGTTACAACACTAGCAAGGATGAGGTTATTTGAATGGCGGGTGTTCTCACAAAGATAATTAAAACTAGAAAGATTGAGTCTGTCAATTTGATTAAGCTAATATTAATTATATAATAGGTATAAATAATAATATGTTACTGGTCGTCACATATTTTATAAACGAACCTTGTGTGTGTTAGGTACGCGCACTGCACGCGGACTTAGAAGGGCTTTTTGTTTTATATCCATGAATTTTAATTAACCACTTACAAACTTCTCCTAAGTAATTTTCCTTACTTCGCTAAACACTGATATGTCAATAATTCTCGACTTAATGTCGAAATCCAAAAACAATCGTTTACCTGGCAGAGGATCACCAATTGAATGCAATAAAAATATCACATGTATTAAAAAATACCTATGTACATATGTATATCAATCTCTGACACCCATAGTTTGGGCTCTGCCTTGTTTGGGGTCAGATGGCCATATAAGAATTCCCAATATATGTATATGAATAAAATACTATGATATTTAAATAAATTTAAAAATACACCAGTCTTTAATTGAAAATATAAGATAAGAAAAGATGACATAATATGTATATTACAACTTTATAGTATGTAGTCTCTGAGATAAGCCGCATATAGACTTCTTTCTCCTTCTGCGTATGGAGAAACTTTAAGGGTTCCTTAAAGTTAACCGCTGATTTTTCATGGCCCGTCATTAGGATAACAAAACCTTTAGCGTTTGGCGTTCGACGCTTGCCGGAGGGCGTGAGTTAATTGTATGAAGAATAAAAGCTTAAAATGCCATTGGGTGAACGCTCAAGTAGAAATAATAAAAAGTGGGGTGTAAAATCGCGCCGCCTAGATATCAACGACATCATTATTACGACGACATTGCGTGAACAGCTCTACCGCGATGGAGTAAAATCAACATTTTGAAGATATAATATTCGTATAACGTTATTAACACATAAAATAATATGGTTATTGTATGGGCAAACTAGCCATAAGAGTTACAAAAATTGTTCCAACCCTTAATAGTAAAGGGTGGATATTAATTTTAAGGCATTAGGTTCAACACATTTGTAATCCTGACTTCCGTTTTCATCAACTTTGTAGTAATCTTACGAGCCTAATGCGCAAAATCATGTAGGATTTGTTAAACTTTAACAAATTTTCATGAAACAAAGCTTGGAATTTAATGAGGTTGCTATAAGTTGTAGATGAGACGAGTGCGATCAATTTTGTTTTGTTGAACAAAAGTAATAGCCTATTCGACGCCGCGCCGCAGCCTTTTCCCCGCGGCGCTTATCAGGCCGCGTCGTGTGTCACAATGCCGATAGACATCAGTACCCGTCGCTGCGTAATGCTAAAGTGATTTTTATTACGTTCGATACGGTTGCTTTGTTCATATTCAGACCTCTGAGGAGAGCGACAATACGTTTTGAGAATAACTGTCCAGGGAAATGGAGATTTTTGCGTATCGGTATAACTTGTTCTTGAGCGAGATTTATTCCAGCCAAAATAATTTGAAAGTAGTTTGACGATTCTCTTATTATGGACCTGCCAAGTGAATGAAACATATGTTTAAATTCAAACTACTCTTGAGTGAATGAGTGATGGAATACCTAGGTACTTGTAGTGTATACCTAATGTGTGTGAAAATTAAACTTTAATAACTTAACAGCAACAAAATAACACTTGGAACCTTAGGAATCGAGAAATGCCATAAAAACTTGAGATAGATCCAAACATGGATTTAACTACATACTTACATACAAAATTATTTGCCGACAAAATGTTTAAGTGAAATTAGGATCACAAGTTATCAAACATTTATATTCTTAAACAAGAATAATGTAAAACAGTTTCCGTCGTCAGCAATTTGCGGAATTGCAAAACCGTTTACAGAAAAATCTGCGCCAGAAAACTTTTACAGGTGTCGTCGGAATGTTTGCAATTCAACGTTTAACTTATCATATTTTCATAACCCTAAAAAGTTGTAACATAAGTTTGTTTGTTCAACTTTCTTCTGTCAATATGTCGTTATAGACATGCGCCAAAATTTTCAAGGAAATATGCACTTATACGTGTTGCAGATGGACAGTAAAGAAAGACAGGATGGTTTAATTTGGTAAGGTTTCATGGTGAGTATGTATGCCGTATGGCCTTTTGCTGTGTAGGCACGCGACCGCAGCGGGTGCGCTCCGGTGCGCATGGCTTCGTCTTATGACATGCGGTTATGATTTTACACGCTCGTGTTAGTACCATATATGCTCAGAAACGCGAATTTGCAAAAGCTCAGCTGGCTAACAGGTCAAAAAAATTGGATTTGTGTTAAACATGTGTTTTTTTAATTTATGTAATAAATTTTTGAAGATATACTTCTTTTGGCGCGTTAGGGAAAAGTGATGAGAGTTAATTTTTACGATGCGCGCGCACACCGTCACAAAAAACCGACACCATGAAGTTAGCTATAGTCAACATTGTCAAAAAATGGTTTGACAGTGTACACTTTCCATTGTCAAAGTCTGCTAGTCAGGTGCTGTCAATGTAGAAATATTTTTTGTGATATTTAAATAAACTTTATTTAACTAGATAATGCGTTATAATAAAACTTTCAATGTATTAAATACCTTTTTTCTAGTGTTAGTGTCGTGTTTTTACAAACGTAGAATAAGGCGAAAGATAAAATTTTTGAAAAGATTTTTAATGATTAAATGAACTTACCTGTAAGTGAAGTTCAATCATGATTATACGAGCTGCTTCGTCCGTAGAGATTAGAATAAATGTTACTTGTAGTACTCAAGCTATCGTGTCGCCAGCCTGCACTTAGTTGAAAGCATTTGCCTTTTTTTTTTTTTTGACACCTTGTAACACCAACTCTTCGTTCCTTCATTAAGTTCGGAGTAGAGACATGATTAAAATATACCAAAAATGCTGAAAAAATATGATTAGAGATTTATTATAGATTTATTATTATTTTTTCTTTGTAGGTATGTTTCTTTCTCAGAATACACATTTCTCAAATTGGGTAAGAGTTAAATTTTCAAGGGTATGGGTGGGTTTCTAATCTCTACGGACGAAGCAGCTCGTATAATCATGATTGAACTTCACTTACAGGTAAGTTCATTTAATCATTAATTATACTCGCTGCTTCGTCCTTGAGATTAGAATAAATGTTACTTGTAGACTTTGAGAGCCTTGAGAAATGTGTTTATGATAAAGTATGGTATATTGGATTGTCTTAGGACAATATTATATTTTGTGAAGAATTGTTAGTAATAAAATTACGGTAGATAATTTAATTTATACCTTATATTCTTTTTAACATAATTTAGGAATCACTTTTAACTAAATTTAACATTATTACTTATTTTTAAGTACAATCATTATTTGTTAACAATGCTCTTCCAAAAGAGCTATTCGATAACTGGCCTGTTATAAAATTTTGCAAAGGTATTTGACCTACCACTCCAACCAGCGGTCTTACGAATTAAGTCTAAACTCACACCAATTCTGTTGCTTTTGATGTTAAAGCGTGCATAGTACTATGAGCTGAAAAAACTGATACATCTATTCCACACTCACTTATTGTATTTTTTACCCATCTACTGACTGTCTGGCTTGATATCTCCTTATGAGGTTGTGTCAGACTAATAAATAAATGACTGTAACCATTACGTAGTGAATTGGTTACTTGCAAATAGGACTTTAGAATGTTAACTGGACAAATTTCAGGCCTTTCCTTAAAATATGGTAAACAAAATTTTTAATAATAGTTCTATCCTGCAATTACTATAATATTTATATCTATTTTAGACAAGGTCTGTGCTCTATGAGCATCTAACTACTAACGCCAACAGAGTAAGAAGCTTTTTTGTTTTACAATACCTAGTGATTCATTAGGATACCATTTCGCCAAAACATCAAGCACTAGTGATGGGTCCCATGTAATGTCACACCTTGGTAAAGGGAGGCGTAGCCTATATAACCCTTTAAAAAATATTTTAATTGATGGTTATTACAAATGTCGGAGTCCAGGATGAGAGATAATGCTGATCGACAACAATTTGAGGTTCCATACTGAACACCAGTTTCATATACCTAAATATGATAGGAATTTAATTACATTAAACGTTGAATTTTGAAATAGGTTAAAACGTTGAATTTTGTAATAGGTTATTAAGTTATTAGCAAATTATTAGCAAAACAATATTCAAACCATTTCTTTAAGTATGTGTCATACTGCTTAATTGTATTGTCGCTCAATGATGCCATCATAATAGGTATTGATGAAGATGGAACCCCATCTCTAATCATGGACATCCGGACAGACTCCTGCAGCCAGGGTAAGCCAATGGAGAGAGCGATGGTTGCTGGAATGAGATATAATGACACTTCAAGTAAAGTACATACATATACTAGAATTTACCAGTTTTTAAACAATGGGTACCACGGTTGAGTTGGCCAAACTGGAATTATCAGAATGCCTGTACCTTTATCACGCATAATTTTCGTATGGTTTATAAAATAACAGAAAATGGCGGGAATACATAGAAAAAATTGTTGGACCATGAAACTGTGAATGCATTTACACAGAATGCATCTGGATCCTTGTGCCAGATGTATTTTTTATTTATTCTACTTGCAAATAAATCAATATCAGGGGTACGAGTATATACATACCAAAATTATTTGTTATTTGCTCAAAAACGAATTTTTTAGTACCCATTTAATGTCTGGATGGGTACGCCGTGATTCAGCGTCAGCTAAGAAGTTGTCTTCAAACCGAATGTAAGAGGCATAAACTATAATTTTTCTATGTTTACAAAATTGCCATAATTTTTGGGTAATTTCAGTTAAATGGGGAAACTGTATTCCGCCCATGCGGTTAATGTAGGTAATAGCTGTATTATCTATTCTCAGCAAAATTTAGCGGTTTGACAAGTTTTTGGCAAATATCTTTAGGCCAAAATATGCTGCTTTCTAGATAATTTAAATATGATAAGAGCATTCAATCGGAGCCCATATACCACTTGCCTTCTAGACAAGGCACGCAATCCCCCAGCCCGTAGTAGAAGCGTCACTGAAAATTTCCAAACTATAGGTAGGGGAGCGGGGGGCACTTTGTTACAGAGGTAAGAAGTTACACGCCTTTTTAACCGGGATGTTAAACTCTTTGGTGGACATAATTGGACTCATTTGTTTTCTTATAACATCGTGCATTACATAAAAATGATCAGCGACCGCTCAAGCGCCAAGCTGCAAGGTTGTGAGCATGTGTCTCGATTTCAACCAAGAAAGTAAAAAAATCCTTTACGAAATTTTTGATTCCTGATGTCTATATTGTTTATTTTCTCAAAATTGTTAGCCTTGAACGTTCATAATATATCTACCTTTAATTTGCAATATTGCTTTTTTCTACTATCGATATCCATTAATGGTGACATCAATTTATATTAAAAAACGTGCCATGGGGCAGGTAGTTAAAATTTTTTGGGGTAAGTTGTTACATTTAACAACCTACCCCAATAAAAATACCATAGGTACCTTGTATTGCACGTAGATTGGTATTCTCATAAGAAACAGAACATTGTTAGCTTCTTATATACTCAAAAGTTCGGAAATATATTTTTATTTACTACCAACAGAAGTCCAAAAACTAGCTTACCAATGTGATGTAAAACTCGTTTTTAAAAATATTTCCCCCAGCTGGCGTAAAAGTAATATGGCTGGGCCGGACTGGTTTAAAAGTTTTATGGATAGAAATCCTCAACTACTTATCTCTACGAACACCAGAAGCTACATCTTTGAGTAGAGCAACGTCGTTCAACAGAACCAACGTTAAACTAACGTTGTTAGATTCGGCACCTCAACTGAACATAAGCTCCACTGAAATCATACAGGGAATCCAAACAGCAACAAATCCAATACCTGACACTACTAAAAATATTACTGTTTACCTTCTCCAAATCCCGTTACATCGCAAGATATAGAATGTTTAACTACAGTATATAGGGAATCGAAACAGCAACAAATCCAATACCTGACACTACTAAAAATATTACTGTTATAGATATAATAATTACTCATAAATGTTAGAAGACTGTCCAAAGTGATCTCTTGTTTTATAACGTTATGAAATAATAATAAAAATCATTTATCATTGATAATTTTGTTTATTTATCTACTGTAATATCGTGCCCCGAAGATGTAACAACTAGCCCCAAGTCGGGGGTAAGTTGTTACAATCGACTTGGCTCGTTAAATTGTCCATTGTGAAAAAAATACATACATTTTAATAACTTTTCAATCATATTTTAATAGCTGAAAAGACATACTAACGATAAAAGCAATCTAATTTATAAATTATTTGATAGTTTTTGTCATATTGACAATTATCTAAAAATTGTAACAACCTGCCCCCCGCTCCCCTACTCATCAAACTTGATTTTATTTTGCTGGGTTCTTTAAGGCTATAGATAGACCACCAATTAAAGTCACAAGACAAGGTATTGTCATGTATGATTCATAGTTATCACAATTTTTCTTTAAATTCAAATATTTACATCTTTCAAAACCTTTTGTGTACACCCAGCCATACTCAACAGCTGGACAGGCGGATATCAATAACCCTATTAATCTTTGTCTTTTTATTTTTCCCATTATTTGAGAAAATCTACAGATTTATCACAAAATAAATTAATTATTTTCGCCCATAAAATGGCGGCTGGCGAAGCACTTTAACGTGAATGAAGGAACGAAGAGTTGGTGTTGGTGTTACAAGGTGTCAAAAAAAAAAAAGGCAAATGCTTTCAACTAAGTGCAGGCTGGCGACACGATAGCTTGAGTACTACAAGTAACATTTATTCTAATCTCAAGGACGAAGCAGCGAGTATAATTATCTTGTTACGCCAAAGAAGTATAACTTCTAACGCGTGTACATAAGTAGGTACACTTTTTTTTTATCTACCGCCGGTTCTCAAAGTTAATTCTACGGAGTAGAAAATGGTAAGAATCGGTATTTCCTCTTTTCAAAATATACAATTGTAGAGATGAGATTTTGATATTTTTAACCGTTTTGTTACAACCTTACCCTTTGACTGTTATTAATACCTAATTTAATTTTTTCCAGAAAAAAGTACACAGAGGAATATTATTCATACCTGATTCTATTATTTATTCTCAACTCATTATAGAAATAGTAGAAGTAAATAACGTACTTATTTAAACGTGGCATTTTACAGAAAGGAATGACACACATCGTACCACAAGATAGGCACTTCTTTCGGGCTTATTTTAGATATCGACCACCGCAACTCGCTGACCGCTTTTCGGCTACCTACCTACCTACTACTACAGATTACAATGAAAACAAAGCGCTTTATCATCTTTCCTTTGACCGTGTGTCTTACTTTTGCGATATTATGCTTATATCTTTTTCTATATACAAGTAGCTTATAATAAAAGATTATATAATTTGTCCATCCATCTATTCATCTATCAGTCATTAAAGTCCACTGTTGGTCATAGGCAACCCTTAATTGGTGCTACTCCTCCCGATCCTGTGGCTTTTAAATTCAGCGGTTACCCGACTTATTCAGGTAATCAGTCCATCTAGTTGGAAGGCAGCCTGTGCTCCGTTTCCCGAGCCGTAGTCTCCACTCGAGGACCTTTCTAACCCATCGGTTGGCCGTCCTACGAGCGACGTGGCCTGCCCATGGCCATTTCAGTTTGCTTACTCGACGAGCTATGGTAACCCTCGTTCGTTGACGGATTTCTTAATTTCGAATCCGGTCTTGTAGCGAAATAACGAGCATAGCTCTTTCCATAGCACGCTGAGTGAGCTTGCGAATGAGGCCGACGGTTAAGGACCACGTTTGTACCTATAGTAAAAATATTGTTTAATACCCCATTTTCGTTAAATTCAATTTTGTAAAGTTGCAGCTGTACCAAGTAAGATCTTATTAGGCGGGCATTCATAGTATTGAAACTTACGTATTTTAATGTAAAAAACAACCAGGAACGAAATATCTATCAATGTTGAAATGAATAATTTTAATTGGCAAGCAAAAAGAAAACTTATAGGTGGATAGCTTCTCTTCATACCATTATTAGTTTTGTATCTTTTTGTTCCAAGCACACTTATAGGTAGGTAAAATATCCGCGAATGGAACGAATGGATACGTCTTCATTCCTTTTATAATCGCAACTCCGCGATTTATTACCAGCGAAGTGCGGAGATCAAAGGGCTCTATGCATTATATTAAAGTTTTATTCGACGCCGCGCAGAAGCGAAGCTCAGCAATTTCCTTTTCAATTACGCCTACTTGAAATAAAAATACAATTTTTATTTGTGCCGTGGTAATTAAAAAGGGATTCTGTAATGAAAAGGTATACCGCCAGTTCCGGCCGCTCCTCTCAATTTTGCTTCCGTTTGTTTGTTCCACGCGGCCACGCCTTCGGGGACTAAGTAAAGGGTTGGTGCCGGCTGAGTTACATGCAAAATAATCCAACTGATACGGTAAACAAACGTGATATACGTGTACGAATAAGTCGATAAGGTGATGTAAATGGTAAGGGGTGCATAATGTAAAAGCGTATAAATTTATAAAATGTAAGTAGGACATGTTAAAATCGATGTAAATAATAAAATAATGTGAGTAAGTAAAATAATTTGCACCTGCCTGTTGAATACCAGTAATAACTAAGGCCAAGCATATCTATGATATGTATATTTGGGTGTATTTGAACTTGAATATTTTTTACGATACATACATTAAAATAACGACGATTGTGATGCGTTTATTCTTATTTCAAAATGGTGGGTAATGTATAATAAAAGTTTAATCACAAAACACCAAATACAACAAACCTGTAATTCCTACGGAACTCCTGATTTATTTTGGCTTCTTTAGAAGTTTTAGTAAGTACTCGTGCGATAAAGTAGAATTGCACATGATAAACTGTGAAGCACACCATAATCCTATCGTAGGGGCCGCACTGATTTATAACGAAGTTAAAATGCAGCTTGGTCTAGATCTGTAGACTTTAGCGCGCTGATTGTCGACAGCTCCTGTGACGTCATGAGGAAGTCCGCCCGATTGCCGCCACTCTATCTCACTTCCGTCGCCTCGAGAAATCTATCTTGTTCGCTAGTAGGTACAAATTCAAATATATGTACTCAAAACTAAATGTATCTAAAGTGTGGTGGTGGAGAATGTAATATTGATGTTGATAATGATCGACTAGCGATATAGGTATATTAAAGTCATTTTCTATTTACTTATATCCCTAAAGGCTTCTACAACCAGGCGTGTTAAATACCGCTTGATCACATCAAGCGGTCCGCGATGATCCAAAACACATGTCAATTTATAAATTAAAGATATTGTAGAATGTGTTCCTTATATGAAATAACATAACATGGTATCGTTATGTACAACACAACACAACACACATCTGGACGACATACAGCCATACCACATTATAATAAACCCACTTTACACCAGTTATGGTCCCAGGAAGGTAATGAAAAGCCTTTTGTGTCTTGGCAAGTTGTAAAAACCCATTCACCCAACTTGCTCGATCTGGGGATCGAACCCATGACCTCTAGGAGCTTAGCAGGCATGCGATCTCTGGACCAATGAGGCAGTAAAAATCAATATTAAATAATAAAAACAAAATTTCATTTCCCTTATAACTAAGACAGGTAGATATTATTGTCACGTTTCAGTAATGAAATCCTCGTCAGAATTATGTACTTATATTGTTTAGTGTGATTAATTGTTCTCGCTGTGGTTTTGTAGCATCCTAGTGTGAAATAAGTACCAATTGAGGCGACGAAGGAAGTTGAAATATCGGCGCCCAATTTCCTCTCATTGTTGTGGCTCTTTTTCGTTTTTTTCGTTTCGCGAAGTAAGGTCACATACTTCGTGTCGTAGTTATTATTTTATTTCGGTCAGAATTCTTTTGATATTTCATAATAAATTCGTTTTTAATTGTATTATAGGTACTTGATAAATAATCCTTATTAATGGAAAAGTGTCTTTTGGCAATGATGGATGGACTTGATTTTTGGCATAGGTAATAATAGTGTAGGGCTTGCAGTAACTTTGTTCGGAAAATTGCACGGTTAACGTAAAATGATCATAAAACTGTAATATTCGTTCAATTTTTAATCGATTATTTTCATTTGCTTGCTGATTTGTTCTCTTGTTTTCTCTTCCATTTATCTTCATCTTCTACTCAACGAAATACTGGATTAAAGTGATTTTTTGCACAGATATAGAACGCGACCTGGAGAGTAACATAGGCTACGGCTATTCATCCCGGAAAATTGCTAGGCTCCCGTAACAGAACACTGAAACAGTCATTCGATTTTTAATATCCCTTGACGGTACAGGTAGTTCTGCAGGTATCGCGGGTGGAGTCGCGGAGAAAGCTAGTAGATAATAAGCCGCACAACGCACCACTCTGTAGGAAACATCCAGGGACCAAGTGCCCAAGTTCCAAGCCTCGACCAGGTATCATAACCGGGACGGCAGTCTGACCGGCTCACTGAAAAACGATATTTGATTAGAATATAAGCTTAGGTCGATTGGGTTAGTCTACTTACATCCAAAAGGCATGGGGCATGAGAAGAGCGTACGGCAAAAAGATGCATCTTGATTAATTATTCGGGACATTTCATCCACAAACAGGCTAATATTTTATTTATGGTATATTATGGTAATGGTGGTGCGGTGCTCGTGCTCATGAATAACATTCTAGTTGTAAAAGATTCGTATATTTCCTAGAGACGGCACTGTCGTGCTCAGATTTAATATTAATGTAGGATTATACGTAGACATCGTGTGGCGGATAACGAGATCGCGCGTGTACCGCTCGATAACGACTGTTGTTCATGTTACACATTTATTTCTCTATACCCTGGATAGAAAGAGAAGGTCAATTATTAGATAATCTTTGCAACGCTATAGAATATTTTCATGAATTTACGAATAGAAACTAAATTGTTATCTACTAAAATAGGCGCACAGAAATTGCGTTATCGCTTATTCTTAATTTTTGACACCTTAGTTGTTGGTACTATTGTTAGTAAACCACTTTTGTGGGTCATACTCGTATCTCCCTTGATCATCGTTTCTTGTAACTGTTTTTGCAAACAAACTTTATGTTGAGCACATTTTGTCTACTTGCTATATTATAATAACATCTTCAGCTTAACCTCGTCGTTAAATGGACGTTTTGGAAAGAAAACGTAAGGCACTTGTATATATTTGCTATACTCGGATTTGATGTTAATGCGGGGTTAATAGACATCATAATGTGAGGATAAGGAGATAGCTCGCCGTGCGGCCACCACGCGACCAAAATAAACTCGATCGCCATTTTATTTGGATTTTTCTTACATTTTTGTCGCTGTAATAGTATCGGGATTTAATATTTACTTACTTTGCATGAAGCACTGGAGATAATGAGATGACCTGGAGATCCAATTAGATACTAGCTAGGTATAAATCCAAAAGATTAAATTTGTTTACGTGTCAGTCTACCAGCAGTTTTTTAAATGGTAGGTATAAATAATTAACACAAAACTTATTTCATTGCACTCACTTTGTATTAATTAATTTTGGTTGTCTTGTTGCTACTGTATGAGAGACATGAAACAAGATTATGACTCGACATTTTAGATGGAATGTAAAAAATAAAATAACATTGTTTATATGTATACAAGTAGATGCAAATGAACTTGAGTTAGGTACGTGCTACAAATTTTTACATAGGCTTAGCTTAGCTGCAACCCATAGACGTAGCACTGCTGGGCACGAGTCTCACCCACAGACTGCGATTGGTCTAGTCTAGAGCATACTCCACCACGGTGCTCCAAGGCGAATTAATGGAGGGGTTAGTGGCCCAGTGTCAAATGTTCTCAAGCCACCCGAAGGTCTTTGACAAGGCTTAACGATTGCCCTCAACATTGAAAAGAACCGGGACCGACGGATTAACGTGCTCTCATTGAATCGCCGCGAGCCTTTGGGCTATGGACGCTACTTGCTAAATTACTAAAGTACTACTTACTAAATAAAACCTAGTTAACCCTTTT
Organism: Carterocephalus palaemon; assembly: GCA_944567765.1. Classification (NCBI taxonomy): domain Eukaryota; kingdom Metazoa; phylum Arthropoda; class Insecta; order Lepidoptera; family Hesperiidae; genus Carterocephalus; species Carterocephalus palaemon. Next base: position 7,513,045 of record OX155642.1, read on the forward strand.
TAGAAAATATAGACATATTTGAAAATAAAGTAAAATAATCTTACATACTTTGATTAAGCCGTATTAAGGTTTAATTTGAAAATACAACTCTATATTATTGCTAGGATCTTGAATTTTATGAAGAGATAATGTCCTCCAAACGCCAGCGACCCTCTTGAAATATTCTAAGAAATTTGCGATTCAAATACGCAAAGCCGTTTAAAACGTCTAACAAATTAAAGGCGGACTCGTTAAAGCAATTACTGATTACATTATGAAATAATATTACTACGATGCTTAGTTTATGACTTAAAACTTACTTTTGTGCCACAAAATAATAAAAAACATAGGTTACCCAGCTCAGCCACGATATCACTTTGAAAATTATTGACTCAAAAATTTCAATAGTAGGTACCAACGTTATAATCCCACAATATTAACTGCTTTGACATGGCTTGTGACAATGTTAAGCTCAAAGGATTAACCGTGTACAAAGTTGCATATATCGACGAGAAACTATATTTCTAAAGCAGGACTAGGCCGCCTATCTGTTTTTAATATTTTACCTGAAGCTTACGCTGAATCGTCGAATACGCAAACAACTCGAGCACCTTATAGCCCTGTCGTGGGATTCAGACCTACAGTAAGAAGCTGAAGCTGAAAGCCCCATAATCCGACCCGCGCACTTCGCTGCGAAAGAGCAGGAGTACTGGAGCTTTTAAAAACTCCTTCCTCGTTTAGATTAGCGCCGATAGGGATAAGTAGACCTGTCATCTTAGTCTTAGATGTATTTTTGTCTCCGAAAGTCCATCGGGAAGAAAATAAACAGGCGAAAGATTAAATCTGTGAGCGTTTCCCTGTCTGTTTAAACAGAAGTCACAGGAGACGGCGCGCGGCGCCTTATCGGCGCGGGCCGTACCTATTTGCTGAGCCGCAGCCGGCGCCCGCACCGCGCCTTAACTTCCCTTGTTTGCAAACTCGGATTGGATCTCGCGTTCTACTTTCCTCAGGACGTTCGTAATTTAGTTTTATGACTTTAAAATGTTGTCGCCGCTGACCTAAGCACTGCTTATGACATTATTAAGCAGTTACGTTTCAAAGCGGTCGACGCTCAAAGATTGTCACGAACCGTCATTTTGGTATAATCGCTTGATGGTAGATAATTCATTTCTGGGAAGTAACAGATCGGCAAGATTGGCGGGCGGAGCGATGTCGGCGACTGCACAGTGGGAATCTGACATGACAATAGGATACAAAGGGGATTCCGTACCGGCTAACCTGTGAATACATCAAATGACTTTGACCAATTGATTATAACGCCACATTGTGTTGAATAATAAAAGTATCTGGTCGCTTGTTGCATTGGTTTACTAGTTGAATGCAAGCCGACATACGCTTAGCACGAGACTCGTTTCATTGTGAGATATGGTGGCTGGGACGTTACGTTTTAAAAATACGTTAGCATTTTTTTAAACCAAGACGATAGAAAAACCGATAGGTCACAGATTTATCGATGCAATGTTTACAGTAAACAGTGGGAACCTAAACAAACCCACGTGTACACATTTGCTGGTGCACAAGTGCATCAAGTCGTGTGTGGAGAGAACAGGACGCGGAAAAGGGGAGCGGGAATGGGCCTTTGTTTAGGACATAAAATTATATGACGTCAATAAATCCTTTGTTTATCGGACAATTGAACGCCTCTGTCTGTCCGTCGGATGAAGCTGTCTCTGCTCAGCTCAGCTTAAGTCCGATGATGAGATATTTACTTTTGTTATTAGTCAACTCACGATGGTTAAATACTAATTACTAGTATCACGGACTACACACTACTACTACACACTTTTGGTCCTTACTCTATGCTAGTATTAATAATGGCGCATTGTTTTGTTGATACCGACTGTAATAAATATTCTCTTGCTTTAGACTTAAAAAAATTGACATTTATTTACAGGTACGTAACTACATACTTTCATATTGAGTATTCATATAAAATACAATAGTTTCCAATTCAGTCGATATTTTTAAAAGGAGATCGGAGGATCTGTTATCATTACAAAAACACTCAGCTTCAAAAGTACGAAAAGAAAAATGTCAACTCTTTTAAAGATAAATCCTATTATGCGCTTTACCCTAAGGCTTTGCCTGTTATCAAACTAGCTGACAATGGCTCCAACGACAGATGTCCCAGCAAAACAAACTTCACAACCTAAATCATGACGGTAAATAAAAAATGTTGGATTAATTATACCGCATACATCGGCCACGGAGCTGCGTAACAATAAATTGTCATCAATGACGTGAATCGCAGTATAAAATGTTAATGCCGCGTATTATGTCTGACAACAATGACGCATTGTGCGAAGAATTCGGGAAGGACGGTGCGTTCCAGACGGAACTTAACAATGTGTTGTTTTTAGAAAACCTATTGAAGTACGATACAGAAAAAAAATGTGGCCCAAAACTTGTAACAGTTTTTTTTTCGATCACCCTTGTTTCTATAAAATGTTGAAGCTAGCAAATCTACCTAATCGCTCAAGCATGATTAATTTAAACAGGAAGAGAGGAAAGTGAGACGAAAAACATGATTTATTGGGTGCGTTATTAAGATACCAGTCGATTAGAAAATTGGGTTAGGTACGTTTTACTACCTATTTATTTACTAACCTGGCATGGTTAAAAAAATAAACCACCTGAGAGCTGCGTGGTTGCTCCAGACTTACTGCAGCAGTGGAATACTTAAAGGTTGCAGCCGCCCAACAATGACAAAGGTTAAAGTAAAAATTCCATCCCAGCAAACGTTCAGCTAACTGAATCATCAGTTCATCCAGCTAAACCGAACGGGCGGTGAAATAGACGCAACCCCTCCACACATGCATCACACCATTAGTCCGTCTGTACACACACAGTAGGCTCCTAACTACTCTTTCGTCGAGAACAAACACTTAGACGTGTTTGTAGTATGTTTTGGCTGGATTGAACACAAACGTGTAAATAAGTTCTCTGAAAAATTCACGAATAAATTCTATACACGTAAAAATACTATATGAACACTATATACCTTAGCCTCAGCAGAGATGACAATTACTTTACTCGTATTATTGAAGTCCTCCCCAGCGTATCAGACTTTAACCTTTAGGTATAGTCCAGAAATGTGACTTTCTCGGTCTCAACAAAGTATCCTACTAATATTATAAAGGGGAAGTTTGTAAGTATGTATGGATGGATGGGTGTGTGTTACCTACTCTTTCACGTAAAAAGTACTGAATGGGTTTTAATGAAACTTTACAATAATATAGCTTAGCTTATACATCAGAATAACACACATAGGCTACAATTTAAAAATATATTGTGTGAATTGTCCAAAATATGACGATAAATGTCAAGTAAGTAGGAAGATATCTACCATCTGCGAGCTATTCTGGCGTGCGCTGCCAAAACTACTGGACCGATTTCAAAAATTCTTTCACAATTAGAAAGCTGCATCTTCACTGAGTGACATAGGCTATATAATATTACTAGACGTAAACGAAACTATTGTTATGTCTTATTCCACGCGAGCGAAACCGCAGGCGTCCACTAGTTAGTTATATATTTAGGGCCTCATAGCTAAGTGCATACGCAAATCAGTGCATACGCAAATCTATGCAATTTTTTCACTTACGTTTGCAAACCATTGAATTCCCAAGTTCCGTAAACATACATCCTTAGATTAAACTTCACTAAGTATACATCAGTCCACTTATAAGTTATAATACAGTATACTTTCTTATTATTGAAAATGTAAGGATATCTATAGATATGTAGGTACTTACGAGCGAATCTTTAAAACCTCTGGTCTGCACAGTCAGAATTGTGAATATTCGTCTACCTGACAAAAATAAATGTTGGTAGATACAGCAAGCAAGGCGGATTATGGATTGTCCTTTAGTCTCCCTTATCCTTAGAGGGCCAATACAGTTTCTTATGCATGAAAATTTGGAGAGTCTGCCTTTTTTCATGCTAAGGATTCGGGAATATTTGATTAAAGGTTCTCCTTATCTGGTTGCAAGCTCCATTATTTTCTGACCTCGAACGAACCTTTTACGTCCGGTTTTTTTAGGCTGTATCCACCCATATAAGAAATTTGGTTTTGTTGTTCAAAATGTTCCATACAGTTAAAACGATTTTCATTAAAATTATAGGCACTTTGATTCAATATGTTTTGTGATTGAAATCTACATTTTATGGCATGTATAGTAAAAACTTAGTTACACTTAATAAGCGAATGAATCAGTAAGACTGGAAGTAGATACTTTTAACAAGTTATGGGTACGTTTGAGGGTACGTGTTTGAGTAATACAAAAAGTAATCTGCTCATTGTGTTCCCCGCTTGATATGAAAACCCTTATTTCTATTCTGTCGTTCGTAAATTGATTCGCAGTGATTTGGTTACAAGAGGTAGGTACTCACGCCGACGCCGGTATATCGACTTTATCTGGAGAAATCATCTCGTTAATTCACGTGTATTATTTACGGTTCGTTTCGCCTCTTTAGCGGGGGAAGATAAGATCGTATGACGATATATCCAATATTGTCTCGTATTACTATTGTTAGGAGAATAATCTGAAATGTCTGTAAGAGCAGCCGGCGCGGTGCGTTTGTGTGGAATATTATTTTTGTTATCATTACTACCATAGGTACCTACAAGGTTTTCGGGACAGTCAATGTTGTTTTATTAATATTTACTTAATATTTTGTTGGTTATTATTCACATAAGTATTGTTTTTTATCACATACTATATTTTTGAATTAAGTATTAATGTTTATTTCGTCGTTTAGTAACTAAATTATCATTACTAATTCTACACTACATACGTAGGTACTCCTCCTAGCAGGTAGTCATATTAACGAATACTGATGAACGAAAATTCTCATGAATTTGTTTACTATACTGTCTTCCTTTTTTTACTAATTTTAATGTTAGTACAATAAAGTGTAGTTCTGAGCAAATTTTAAGTAAATTTGCTCAGAACTACACTTTAAAAAAAGCTTTTAAAAATTTACATTGGTTCTGATTGATTGACGTTGACATTTATTTTGGTTGTTAATTGTGTCATTCCTTGGTTAGTTATTTTCGATACTTAGTTTTAGTTCTCAAATTATTATTATTTAAAAAAGAGATAAATATAACATAATTAAGAACGTCGATAAAGTTCACAGATAAATAAATACATAAATATACAGAAATGATAAGTTACTGTTTCTCCAAGCCAGTGGAAATTAAAATAGGTAATTAAGATTAACATTTACTTAAACTTTGCACCTCTATAATTCCGTTATCTGTTTTCTCATAAATACAACTTAACCAATTCTTTAATAATGTAAAATATGTTTAGTACCTGTAGCAGAACAACAACAATAACAAGGAAAAAAAATACCGACCAAATGCTACAGAACAACTGAAGATTTTCAGCTTAAGGTTTGCCTTACTTTAAAAGTATCTAAGTATGTTTAATTACCGAAGGGTATGGATTCAGTTCAAACGCAAATAGAAATTAATTCAGCTAGTCCGGCTTACCTAATTTGGGAAGTTTGCCGTATTTGAATAAACAATTAAACTAAAGTGTCCCGATTCAGGGCGGAGTGGCCTAGAAGGCAATTGTTGCCCGGCTACCCACTTTATAAATGATTGAAATCAAACCAAACAACGTATTGTTTGCCCCCAAGTTTAAGGTCGGTGCTGGTGGAAAACACGTTGGTCGTTCCAACAAAACATTGCTACAATGTAATGTAAACTTAAGTTAATTTCTACTTGATTGTGTATAATATATGCATATGTACTTCCTCTAGCCCAGCACCCGTAAATGTATACTTACTATACAATAATACAAACAGACCTACTAAAACCTACAAATAATACAAACTGGCGAATTTGCGGCCAAAAAGTACATAGTAATTTAGTAAAATATTATAATCAAAATATTAAATAACAGGGACTTAAATCTACTTACCTGTTGCATACGAGTAAGCATTTTAATAATTGGTACAGAGCATCGAGACCAAATGAAATGTAATATGTCAAGTAAAGTTTAAAGACTATCTGTGTGTACGTAAAATACACACAGATTATAAATTATTATTACCAATATGTCTATGATGATAATGTATTGATAAATGCGCTAGAATTTTGATCGTCAGTGTCATATATCGCGCAGCGTATCGCTGACGAACCGTGCAAAATGATAATTAAGAGAACCCGGTCAGATACCGTTAATGCGAAAGCCGGCATGTAAATTTATAACAGTCTGCTGCTTATAACAATGACGAAACGCAGTCTACAGCTTTTATTAAAATTAAAAACATAATGGTGATTATAAAAACTGGTTATAAGAAGGATGTTATAATTCAAGGGCGCCGAATCTAATGTAATGTTTATCATAAGAATTAATATGAAAATGAGAGTACTTACATTTATACTACGTAAGATCTAAATGTTTTGATTGAATTTCGCACTCGAATCACACTGTCTTATTAAAAAAAAATTAAAGTTACATATTAGCTTAAATTTTTACACGGACAGCTGCAGAATTTTAAAATATTGATTTCTATTGGAATAAAAACAGAGCAGCTTCGTTAACCATCGCTGTGTAAAACGCCAATCAAGAACGAGGTGATGATGGTACGATGACGATACGATCATATTTATGAAGGCATGTAGGAACTGTTTAACGAGTGTCTCGGAAGGTCGCAAGGCGTTTACATAAACGCAAAGCGCCAGGCACTGATGGAGTTTCGAACATGGCGCTGACCATGCTCCCCCAAAGGGCTCTAGTCAGTCTGACTAGACTCTATAACGGCATCCTGCGTACGGGACACTTCCCGGCTGCGTGGAAGGAGGGAAAGGTAATTGTTCTCCCGAAGCCGGGTAAAGATCCACGTTACCCGGTTAACTACCGCCCCATCACGTTGCTGTCCTCACTGGCTAGGTTGTTCGAGAGGCTGGCACTGTTTCGCATTCGGCCATTCCTTCAATTGAGGGATGAGCAGTTTGGGTTTCGGGCCGGTCACTCGACGACACTACAGCTGACAAGGGTGCTCCACCACTTGGCTTTCGAGGCCAACTGCGGGCGACACACGGTTGGTGTCTTTCTCGATATAGAGAAAGCATTTGACCGTGTGTGGCACGCGGGCCTGTTGTACAAGCTGTTGGAGTCGCCCTTGCCAGCGATGCTGGTGTGGTTGATAGCTTCGTATCTGGAGGGGCGTGAGTTCATTGTTTCGGTCGAGGACACCACCTCTGCCCCCCGTCCCATACGCGCAGGCGTGCCGCAGGGGAGCTGTTTTGCGCCACTCCTATACGCGTATTACACTAACGACATCCCCACTCTCGACGGGCACCTCGCGGAGTGGGAACGTGATGTAGTCCTCGCTTTGTTCGCTGACGACAGCGCGTTCTTCGCATCGTCGCGCGATCCGGAACTGGCGGTCAGAAGAATGCAGCGCTTGCTTGACCGCTTGTCAGACTGGCTGTATAAGTGGAGGATTGCCGTCAACGCCGGAAAGACGGTTCCAATACTTTTCAGCCGGAAGCGTAAAATGCCGACGCCGCTGCGTCTGCATGGAGAAGATCTAGCGTGGCAGCAGACCGTTCGGTATCTGGGATGTCACATGGATCGTAAACTCACGATGAGTGCCATGGTGGTGCATGCGCACCGCCAGGCACGAGCCGCGAGAGCGATGCTCCGGCCCGTGTTGACATCCCGATTACCACTGCGCACTAAACTTGGCATATACAAGTGCTATATCCGATCTAGGCTTACGTACGCGGCGCCAGCATGGTATGCTCTGGCGGCGGCCACGCAGCGCAAGCGTCTTCAGGCCCAGCAAAACCTCGCCCTGCGAGAAATCACAGGAGCGGGGCGCTACGTCCGGAACGCGGTGATAGCGCGCGACTGCAGGCTGGAGTCGCTGGATGAGTTTGTGATCCGGTTGGCGCGTGTTATGTATAACCGCGCCGACAATGGGCCACATCCTCATCTAAGGGGGATAGCGCCGCTGCACGCGCGCCCCCCCGAAGGCCGACCGCTCCCTAGAGAGCTGTTGGACCTTCTTCCCCCCGACCATCTGGGGGGAATTAGCGACTAATGGCTAGTGGGACCGCGCGCGCGTACCGCGTGCGCGACGATCGACTGGCTCCCACGCTCAACAGCGGGGAAGTCACCGACGGGGTTTACCCCTGGAGCAATTGCCCGGATAGAGGGGATCTCCCCTAATTCCGAATTCCCTCAGCGCAGGAGCGCCTACAGCGCCGCGTGAGAGGAGGAAAGGTCTGTCTGTCACGAGTGTCTTGATGTGGATCCACTCCTACAGCGATCTTGTCGAACAGAATCGTTCTATATGCGTAATGTATCACTTGCCACTGCAATCGTTAATTGTTGGCTGCGTATGAAGTAATGGCGTTCGTTACAAAATATTGATAACGGATACCAATAACAAAAGGTCATTATGATGTCCAATTATAACCTTCGCTGAGATGACACCAACGCATTAATTTGACAATGAAGATTGTATTACTAAATGTCGGATCATGGTTTCTGTTATTTATTAATATTTTATAAAATTACGAGTGAGTATGAGAGACATTGAAATGATTAGTAAAAAGTAATAAAAACTCGCATAATCTTACTGTTAGTTACTTAACAACATTGAAACTGTCCTGAAAACACTGTTGGTTTTCTTTCTTTTTCTTGCTTTTAAAAAGCCAAAGAACATTATCGTGCTGCGCTTTTAAAAGAACACAAAGGTTGTAACGTTGGAAGCTGAGTTGATGACTGTCATTTTAGCGGCACGACGCAGTGCGAAGTGTATAGGGCACGGAACAGAATTGTTTCGTGGTACAGGGTGCTCCAGGATAAGTATGAGGGCTGGAGGCGAGAACGTACGAACGCACTTTCGGTTCATCCGCGAGTAAACCGCTTAGTATTCAACATAAATTGAGCGGAATAATTTACTGGGCGTTTAATATTGTACATTTACTACTTTTACTTTTGTTTGTTTTGTTTTTGTTGCACACCACAGGATCAGAGAAAGGGTTCATGTACTTTATATTTTATAAAATCGCCCTTTTTAAGTTAACTGATGGATGGATGTTATAACATTGAGGAAAATATCGTGAGGAAATCTACATGGCTGAGAAAAAGTGTGAATTCTTGTTATCAGCGAAGGGAGTGTCATTTGCCCACCTTTTCAGAAGTTGATTATGTTTGATATCGGTTGATTATGACATCGAAAATAACGTGCGACAAACACTTACCTAACAAAATCCGTAAATGCTATTTTTATGCAGGCTTAAATTTAGTTCAGCATTTCATTTTCACAACCGAGTAGACTAGTAGACTCATTGGAGACCAGCCTTTGATATTTATCTACTACGAATATATTTCGGTTATATTCCCGAATGGTGTCACTGTCACACTTAAATCTATGATATCGAACGATAGTGGATTTTATATCTTCACTTTTAAGGTAAAATTTTTTTGGCTCAAAAGCGTATACAACTCGCGGTAAGCTTGCATCATATTCGTCATGAATTGCACTCAGCCCTCACCACGTTCAGCCTCACCTATTTACCCATTTTTAATTACGCTGAAACTGAAATGCGAATGGGTCGAGAGCATGGTGTTAGAAAAGTGCGAAAAAGTTTGAACAGATTCAACATCATAGAGATGAATTAAGTCACTGAAATATTATAATACCTCATCTATTGTTTTTCGCAGTTTAACTTAAATATCATCCAACGTACACATAGCACATGAGATCTAACAATGCGTCTATATATATTTTTCGAATTAGATGCTTTTTAAGGCATTTTTAACATTTTTACTGAATGTGCATAATTCTCAATTATATTTAGAATCTTCCACTGCTATTAGTTTCATTGAATATTAAATTATGGCATTTTTATTCCAAGTCCTAAAAATATCGCTATAAAATGGCCAAAATATTTGTCTAATTAACTCGCACTTGCAAGCTTTTGAGTGTTTAATACAATCGAAGCTACACTATTTTCCCACACCGGCTCCTCGAGCAGAGAGATGTTAAGAAGCGCGCGAGCGGCGCAAGGCTGCGGGGCGCTCCAGATGAGTGTCATACCGCTAACACATTGTCTAGCATCATTGTCTGCTCGCTCTTGTTACATCGGCGCTCAACTTTTTATTTACGCCCAAGTGCACTCCGGCTCTGTCGCGACGAGAGCTGAATTAAGGCTCTCGGCGTTGATATGGGATCATTCAACCCGAGAATATCGAATTTCACAGCGAACTGGGCGCTTTGTTGGATACTTGCACGTGATATTCCTTTTGTGCGCAGGCCGCGAGCTGCGAGCCGAGACCGCCCTCCCTCATAATAATGTAATAATAACTAGCGCTAAAGTTGTAATTAATTTCTCGGCGCAGAAACACAATGAGGTGCTTTTTTCATACTAGCTTTTCATATTTTAATACGGCCGAGAAGTTCGAAACAGCCTTGTTTTATTTTACAAGCAAGGGAAAGTCAATTTCTCTTGTAATGTTAATTTAGATTCAAAGTACCGTATTATGGGTATTATGAGGTCCTACCATACCTGTGTGGATTGCCAAAACGTAAAGTGCAAATAAAGAGGACATTACTTGCACTTACATTACAATTGTGTCCACTCAGAGAGAGTGGGTTCCAGTAGGAACCAGGCAGTAGCCTCTACTACATCAAGTCGGTACCTTACATCACTGGTGTTTTTCTACAAAAAAATCACGTTCGCTATTGCAAGACCAAAGAGCTTCCTCGTCCTTCGTCCTCAATCGGGATTACGTCATATACGAGCGACCCTTGATAACTTATTGTGCTCTTTCAGTATTTGTTTTATTTCATTAGCAAGAAAACATTGAGCACCTAATTATATTAACTACCTACCTTTTACAATTCAAAGTATAAAGCGAGAAGTCAAAAACTTCATTCCGTTTCATATATAGTCCGACTATACATTCGGAAAATGAGTAGGTATTATATAAAATGGTTTAATTTTAGATCAAAGAACTTCCTGTGATTGAAATAGAAATTCACATCCGCGAATGTGACATGTGCGGTTGATTATTGTTTTGATTGAGCCAGTTTATGGTGAATGTTACTGTAACGTTTGTTTTTCTCGGTTATAGCAGAAGGGGACAATTAGATTAGATGGATTTTCATTACGAAACTCTTTTACCCGGGAAAAGCTTTGGTTTAATGGGATAGATGTAGAAATTAAATGTGGGCGGAGCAATGACGAAATAAAAAATCTTGTTTAAGTTTAACACAAAAGCAGGCGAGCGGTCGATATTGTTTCATACGTAATGGCAGCTGGCGAGCCAAAACGATCGTGTAACTGCTCGCCATTTCACAAATTGAGACCGTACATCATTCAACATACGTGTAACTCGATTGTTTGTACCTACCTCTATACACTGCTATTGTGTGTCATGCATCAAATTAAGTCAACCCAAATAAATGTATATTTTTTTCACTCCGAAAGCCGAAAATGACAATATTTTCTTAAGCACCTCAGTAAAATGTCTCCTTCCCTCTCCTCAGTCCTTACTCCTTTTTTGTGAGGTAGAACTGATAATCAGTAAGTAAAATCTGTCAATGCAAGAAAATAACTTGACTAATAGTTCCTTTGAAAAAGTTCCCTTGATAACTATTAATTTGTATATGAATCATGTGATAACTTCCTACTTCAGCCTATTTATTCACGTTCCATAGAAGAAATTATATAATAATATGTTTAGTATCGATAGAACAGCAGGTTGTATTCTTTCGAATAGAATTTTCTCTGAACTTTCAATTGTATGGCAATTTATCACTCATAAAACGTTTCCGATGCCCGTTTAGTATACGTTACTGGAACTCAACTATTTCTAAGAAAGCGAGGCAATGTGTTCCTCACACAACACAGGATAAGAGTGAAGAGAGCCGCGAAAGCAAGAGAAAGTGGTTGGCGATCTGGCAGGGTGCCAGGCGCGCACCGCCCGTCAAAACGATTCTAAATTTATTAATTCCTCCTAATTTGTGAAAGGAAATTTAGTGATGATTAATATTTTCGTCATCGAAAGATTATGAGCGTAACCAATTAACTTTATGTGCTACACTATTCGATCATTGATAGGTATACGATCAGATTTATGTATGTCCAACTGATATATTTGATAATTGCATCATGACGGAAATTGTTAGATTATCTTTATTATTTTCTACGTACTAAGTAGGAAACTACACGTTTTTTTCTTATAATGCCTTCTTTTATATTACATCTTAATATATATTTCTTGTGTACGTGTGTATGACAGTGAACTCCTTCTAAACGGCAGGATAGATGTTGATGAAATTTTTTGTGAGTGTTCAAGGGGATTTGAGGATGGTTTAGATTCAATTTGGTCCACTGGAAAATGTTTTTAAACACAATTTAGTATTTTTATTTTTAACTGTCGTTCATTGACGTGAAGCGTCGCGTCACTTTGACGGGTCGGTTTTGCGGGGTCAGCTAGTATATTATATATGTATTATAAGAAAGCAAGTCGGACTCAGTAAAAGTTTTACAGTATTACCCAAAGATTTGATTAAAGTTATTGTTTTATTGAGGTAGGTACTAATTAGTAGGTATCGAAATCCTGGAAGAGTGACAAAACGTTTCAACTTTTTAACTTTTTAAAGATTTAAATCTGTCTTTCAAAGATTTAAAACTATTTTAAATGGTTCTAAACAGAAATATCAGTCGTTTCGTAAAAATTTTTTCATTTTGTAGTCTCATATCATAATGTAACGCCCCTACTGCACTGTAAAGGCAAAATGACTGGAAATTAAAATATTTGAGTTTAAAGCATAATCTCCTTGTCTTACGCATTACCAGCACTTACCAGTGTTTACACTGGGCCGCGGAATGACAATGCTGTCATAGTGGATTTAAATTCGTTTTTGTCAAGTATAAACCAACTTGTATAATAAAGGATTTCCAATCAGAGGCGACGGAGCGGAGGAGATTCTAATAACATTCAAAACTCGTCCCCGGGGATGGTGTCAGTTTAATTACGAGCACGGGACACGCCGCCGTCTCGGCCGGCATCACAGCGGATTTATTTTTTTCACTGGGACAAAGGACGATTAAAAAACTTCGTAATGAGAATCCGCTAAAAGGGTGAAAGCGTGATGCTATTTTAAATATCCGCGCTATAATTTTTGAATCCACAATGGTTATGAATAGTTTGAATAATTGAAATGGTATTCAATGTGTTTATTGCGTATATAAAAGTTCCGGCTAAATAACAATGCATCTGATAGTTCGTAATAACAATGATGAAAAAGAATGAGATCAAACTCACCATCAATGATGTTTCTGTTTGAAGAATAAACGAATCTTTAGTTAGCCGAGTAAGAGAATAAAAGTATTTTCTTTACGATTCAGAAAAAATGCCCTAAGCCTTGTTTATAATAATAATAATAATAATAATTCTTTATTTCAAGTACCAATAAATGACTCATTCTTGTTAGTAAAAGTTGACTTATGACCTATGTTAGTATTTAAACCTAAAAAAAAAAACAACTCTAAAAACCATGCAGAGATGCGAGTCAACGCTGCGCCATCCCACTAGACACAGCGCAGCAATGACCCACATACCTGCAATCTAGCCTGCTGGCAATCATCCTTAGGATGCTGTTGGGACTGCCCCGCAGTCTGCGTACCAGGGATCCACATCTTTTGCGCATTGTGGCATTTAGAAAGTAACTTAAATAAGCCAAATGTTCCGCCAACTTCGATAACTACACGCTGACCGACAGGATGCTTTGATGTCCATAAACAGCTCCGCGCGATCGAAAGCGGATAAAGAATAAAGTATCCGGAACTTTAATAACCTTTGAACTTTAATTGAAACTATTTTTAAGTAACGGTATTTGAAGTGGTTTGAAGATTATGTGTACCTACAAATTTGGAATGGTGAGAATAAACTGAATAACACGCACGAGAGAAAGTTTATAGTTTCACACAAGTGCCCAGGTCCTTCTTGCGATGCGACAGGAAAATTTAACAACTTCTATCAATACAATTCAGGAACAAAAAAATTCAATTAAATCCTCCAATCGTTCAAACACAATCCATCAAAACATGTTTACGTCGTCAATTATGTCAGACTGGGGGTAGTTAGGCGTGTTTGAATATTCCCATCAAGTCGCTGTCTTCAGCTGGTGATATGTTATTGGAGGACTGCCTTGGCTGCAAGCTGCAACCCAAGCCAAGCAAGCACTCACAACTGAGGAGGCTTGGTGCGTACTCCTTTGCATAAATAAAAATATTTTTAAACACGGCAGCGTAAATTAAAATTAAAAAATTAAAAAATTATTATTATTATAAATAATAATTTTCCGTCTTTTGTAGCGATTGTCAAGCGCTCTTATAAGTATTAGCACAGAATACAAAATAGTACAAGTAATCAGTAAAATTGAATAATTGGCGACTAACAACAAATAGTGCAAGTTTTAGCCACAAATTAATGACTTAATTTGTCCCATTAGTATCAGTGGCTAACCATTAGCAACCAATAGCTTGTTTGCTCATACTCCCAGATAATGTTAACCACTTGAAATGCAGAAACTTTCTAATATTCCCTACATTCTAAATTTGAACGCATATTACTGAACTTTGCAATAAGTGGTAAACTTCGCTTGAAAACCGATGCGGTTACAAGCTGCGAGCGGGTGGGCATAACTTTGTCGTCGATGTTCTCGTAGGTTCCATATTCCGACCGTGATTGACTATTGAGAAATGCATGTTCACTTTACATCTGCTTTGCTAGTTCATGTGTGACTAGATGTAGAAATTAAGACTGAAACTAGAAATTTAATACTAATAGCGGAAGAGTAGGTATGTATACGAAGCGTGTTGATTCACTGTAAACTTTTACAGCCAAATTTGCATCAATTCTTGGAAATCTATAACATATTCATAACCTACTGGTATTAGTCGGTATAAGATTGATATTAAGTAGGTGTTAAGTAGTAAGAATTTAATTAATTACTTGTAGGTACTTAGGTACATACGTTTTACACAAATAAGTTATTGGTTGGAATCATCAGTCCAGATCCCTTTTTGTTGAGTTGTTGATAATAGAATATAAAATATATTGGGCAAAAACAGACACAATAACTTCATAGTGTCAGTTCTGTAGCTTGAAATATCATTTACATTTTTGCGAAATTAAAATATTAAGAGATAGGTAATTCAATTGGGTATTTGAATATTTTTTTTTTATGTGATAAATGAAAAGATCATATATAAGTTTTATAACAAAACTATTTTTTTTTCTTTTTTTCTCGCAATAATTCAAAAGTTATTTCAAAATAAAAATTCAATTCAATAATTTTTGAATCCAGTACCGAAGACACGCCGACAACTCCCGAACAAACCCGAGCGCGTGTGACGTCATAATCTTAGTTTTCATTGTTAAATATTTAAAGGATGATGGACAAAAATGTATGGAACCTGGTACCGGTGCGTGATTCATCTTGATTGGACATGGGGTACCAAAATGGCCATCCTCCTTTATATAACATTTTGACGTCACAAATATGGTGACCAATCATGGCGCGTTTATAGTCACGTGATTTTTATTCAAATTTCATCAATTTTTAATTGTTTATAACTAATCGAAAAAAAACATTTTTAAGTTTTTTGCATGAAATATCAATATTATTATTAACATAGTATTAAAATAAATTTTAAAAAATCAATTTTTTTTTTCAAATACCCAATTCAGGATGCGAACCGTTTTCAATCCTAAAGTTAGTGGCAAAGCCTGTAACTTCGGTAATGATAACGCTGCGAACCTGCGAACGTAAACCAACCCCCTTTAACCGTACCCTAATAATTTTCATGATATGAACGACCACATTCATGTGCAAGTTCATTAGTAGGTATATAGTTACCATACTTTTCATGAGTAAGTTACTTTAGCCCAAAGAAATCAGTATGTAAGCACATTAATTACACTCATTAAAATTTGATTCATCAGTTTTAGGCGTTCAGATTATTTTAATGGACATGCATAAGCATGAGTCTTTAGAGCATCTAAACATAATGATAGTGAAAACAAATTTAAAATTCTGTACAATGACAATCAATGTTGAAATAAGTTGTATTAAGTATAAAATGTACATGTATATGTATCACCAATATAAAATTGAGACGTGGTCGATTAAGTTTTAATCGACTACATCTTTAACGTTATAAATTCAGAGCCTACTAGGCACTGGTGTTCCTACCAGTTCATAGTAAAAATATACAAATTTTATTGGAATATTTACTAAGATACGCGAGATGATGGAACATTTAATATTGTAATGTTTGTGTACCATGAGTACATTTGATCATAACAATGTTGATGAGGGGTCATGAACGCAGCCAAACTCATAAATAACTAGGCCTTACAACATGCATGTCACTGCAGTGACTCACAGTTTGCTGCGAAACCCACAACCTTAAAACACTATTTTGGTGCAAGTTTCACCCTCAAAAATGACACATCGTTTTTGTGGCATCCCCTTGCTGGGACACATTTATAAGTTTTGCTTTTGTTTGAGTTGGTCAATCAATACACTTCATTAATATCACAGCAAATAGTGATTAATCAAATAGTGAGTAATCTTTAGAATCCATACTAATATACATATACGAGTAAATGGGAAAGTGTGTTTGTTGGTTTGTGTGATAGATATATATGGTAGAAGAGTGACATAGGTTATACTTTTTCCCCGGTAAATTGAACAGCTCTCTTGAAAATATTGATCATTCGATTTTTAAATCGATTATTTACTTTCGATCTACTTTTATTTTTAATGGACCGATGGCTTTCTCGGATTATGATCGGCCGAAATGTGGCTGAAGATATTGATTACTGGTAATCTTCGATGTAGCTTGCCATTGATAAAGGCTATACCTGCTTTTTATATTTTTAAATATAAAAAGCAGGTATAGTGAATAAAATAAATAAATAAATAAATATCCCTTGATGGTAGAAGAATTTCTGCACGTAAAATGACTTGACGCAGGCAGAGCCGCGGGGAGAGCTGGTAGAAATATAATTTGAATAATGTATAGGTACTATGTATGTCAAGTTATTGGATTTTAAAGTAAGTAAATGTATACCTTTGCGCCGACGCAATTTTGAGCCTTTCTCGGATAAAGAGACAGTGCGTAGGCCGGGGTCACCACCATCAGTGAATAGAAATGGATGTGGCTTTCAGACAATCCAATGTAGAAATCCTTACTAATATATAAACGGAAAAGTGTGTTTGTTGGTTTGTCCTTCTTCTCCGCCTTAACGGTCTGATGGATCGTCGTATTTTTTTGCATTGAAGTTGAATGCGGCTAGTAGGGTGACATAGGAAAAGTTTTTATCCCGTAAAATTGCACGGTTCCATGAAATATACAGAACACTGAAATAATCACATATTAATCGATTGATGGCTCTCTTGGATTATGATTGGTAGATAATTAAAAGCTCAGTCAACTATAAACGAAACTACAGTAATTTCCAATAAAATCCAATTTGTAATACTCCGATACTACTTTAATTAAGTAGCTTTTAGTGAATGTTGGTAGGTATCAAAAAATACTTTGACAAAATAATTTATAAAATTTAATTTATAAATTATGAACAATCAAAGATATTGTTGTCTTGAAAATAAAAGTGCACGATAAAAATAAGCGAATAACTGTGCTCGTTTTGACCGTCACACTTTTTCGTAGGTGAATGTGCGCCGCCCACACACTCACGCGCGGCCTGTACGCAGGACAAATGATGCAGCGTCGCCAGAACAAACTACTGGGCTTATCTGATACAGCCGCTCCATGACAAGCCTCCCCAACGAGTCACTTCTCTTCGCAACCGCACTTTTATTAACTCGAAGAACAATGGCGGTAAAATAAACTCAGTATGCTTATTGTTTCGTTTATAAGGGAATAAAGGGTGCGGAGCTTTTACACTTAAGTTCTTTCTATTTACTAATGGAAAAAGGTTAGCATACACTCTGGCGTTAAAATTTACCGAAAGAGGCATTGCTCTTGCAATGAGACATCACAATTTCATCACAACAGATATTTTCAAAGCATTAGAAGGACAGGCTTTCGATAGTAGGTTTATTTGCTGTCGAGGGTTGAGTAGTGATGACGGTGAGTATAGACATCATTTACGCCTTTAACTCGCTGCTCTAGAGGACTTGTAGGGAAGCACTAATCTGTCACAATATGCCTACCTCCGAAAAATAGTCGGCACGTATCTTTGCGATATTACATGGATCGGAACGGAATGCATGAAATGGTCACATGCGGGGTTCCACAGGGGTCGGTATTGGGGCCACTTTTGTCTCGCATACGACGCGGTTCTGCAGGTCTTCCCTTTGGCGTCAGCATTGTCTGCTACGCGGACGACGGTGCTGATGGTGCCAAAGGGGACACATTCAAGGGGATGGTCGGGCTAGCTCAGCTATTCTATCCCATGAGCTGGGTCTCAGGGTGGCGTTATCGAAAACGGAGGTATTGTGGGTTCAAAAGTTTCCTAGGTGGATGGAACTAGACTAAGATCCCCAGGATCTCAGTCTGATGAGGCCCACCTCATACTAGACGGTCGATGGGGATTCAAGAGCACTTCCAGCGGCTAGTCCCCCATATCGAAGTAGTTGCAGGGGCAATGCACCTACTGTGCCTAATTTGGGAGATTACAGGAAGGAGTTTGCCTCCTCTATGCGGGTGTCATGCGATCGATGGCGTGTGGTCGCACAACTGTCGGGCAGCCGGCGCTGTAGAGCCAAACAAGTGCCAAGCGCAAAGATAAGTTCTCGTTGAGTGGCGCGTGCTTACGAAAAAGCACCGATGCACGTTAGCGGGTCGTCAGTGCGATCCTGCCTATCTTCGATAGCAAGCTGTGAAGGAAGAAGGACATCGTTACTTTCCGCTTAGCATAATGCATGACTTTTCTAAGTTATACATTATGCTATTAACCTCAGTCAAAAACTGTGTTGTCAATAGTTTATGTTTTAAGTAATAGGTATTTTATGACCAACCTTTCGATTCGAAGAAGAGTTTAGAATGGGCTATGATCGCTTTATAATAAGTTATTTACGTCTAAGAATATTTCAACATTCATCATAGACATAAATAAAATCAGTCGAGAGTAGCTTTTAATTATTCCAGTCGTGATCGTTGTAAGTATTCACCATTTCATTCTTGTGGTTTCCTTTTTGCTTACGAAGCCTAATCAACTATTCGCAATGCGAATTGTGCTTTCTGGTTAGAGTACTCCGAAAATGGAAATTCAGCAAAGGTGTATTCGAGTCTTTCACCTACATTTCGACAAAGAGCTTCACAGAAATTTTAGTATGAATTGCCTCGCTGTAACTGTAATGCTAAATTTGGAAGACTGAGCATTTCATGCTTAGTCCAAAGTTGCAAGAACTATATTTCATTTCAAAATAACTACCCACAAAACGTGCGAGTCCATTTTCCCAGAAGTGTAAAGAAAAAAAAAGTACCGTGTGAACGTGTGAATTTATAAATAATTAATTATGGAATGCAATGACGATTGGTGAACAAAGATTTACACAGGAGTAATGATTAATTTTGGAGTAATGATTAATGATTACCTACTACTATATAAACGAATATGTTGGAACTTCGCAATAGAAACCTACCTACCTACTAAGATAAATGTTTTCTAAACCATGGATAAACGTACAGAGTCGCATGAATAGCTTACTTCAGTAAATAGAATTGACTTTTTATAACGTGGAAAGTGCAGCCTTTACCTACCTAAACCTTCAAAAATGGTCGCCAAAATGTAGCGCTCCGGTATCGCGACGCAAACAGGATCGGAAGGGCGGCAATTTGGCGGGCATTCAGAGCCGCTGTAAAAGCGCGCCGTATCTAATTATCGTCGGGTTATACCGCCGTACCGTCGAAACCTTTCCTAGAAACTTTCCCCTTCGACCTCTCTTTCAGACGCTTCCGTGGCGCTGGAGATAACTTGGCTGTTTTCTGTTTTTCCTTGGGTTTATTAGCATACCTGATTTGAGATAGAAGCGCGATATGTTTTGGACACCGGAGAAACTCTGAGATGAATTTAAAAAACATTTACAATTTATTTCTCATAAAACTTTATAAGTAAATACTTTAAAGAAGTGTACATACTCGTACATACGCGCAAACTAGCTGTAAGAATACCCAATAGATTATGAAATAGTTTACTGTTAGCTAGAAACGCAGAGTTGATTGATTTTATTTTATTTTATTAATATTTGTGAAACACACAAACATTATTTTTAAAATGTAAAATAAAGTATAGAAATAATAATGCAGAAATCAGCGAAGTTTTCGCTATTAAATAAAGCACACTAAGTTTGGAGAATGAATAAATTTATAAATAAAACCGCTTAAATATAAAACAAAACAAGTTAAGTAAAAGAGTTATGACTGTCAATTATAACTGTGGCTTGTTCAAGTTCACTTCCGTAACCAAAAATTTTAGATAGTAGGTAAATGAAAGAGACAATTAGCAGCACGGTTTAGTCGCCATAATGGCGTAATTAAATTACTTACTGGCGATCTAAAAGCTTTTTGCACAGCGAGCTTCACGGTTGGTCAACTAAGTACCACCTATAGCTACAGCAAGCTTACTGCCATATTTTGTAGTGCCTCCCATAAAACAACCCTAAAATCTAAGTCAAATGTACATTTTCGCAAAATGGCGCACAAACACTTGAACGTTTACACCAGAATAAGCATAGATTTATTACTCTATGAGAATAAGATTATTAATTATAATATATCGTGTCGTCTTCCTGACCAACACGCTCACCTTACCTCATTGTCCATCTTATGAATGCTGCAAGTCATCTCGCAAATATCTCTTAAAACTAAGTAGTAATATTGGCTATGGTTGCCACAAATTAACTGAGTATTAAATAGACACATTATCGACACATAATTTAATAGTTTAAGCTACTTAAACAAAAAGCTATTTCAATTATTTAAATGAAATTTATATGTGGTTTCTCAACTATCATATATTATTATTATAATAATAATAGATTTAGACTTTTGGACGGGGAATATTTGAAACTATGCATCCATTCCTCCGGGCGGTGCGCCCTAAATATTCAGATTCTATTATATCTGGTGTAAAATGCTATAGCTGCGTTTCAATCAATCACTCTTTACCAATTTAGTGAGCGTCATTTGGCAAATTCGATTGCTTCTCCCATTGATGGCGTTAGTACGAGAATAAAACAGTGACGGCTGCCACTGACGGTTGTGATAGAGTGTGGCTCGGCATCCATTCGGCCGGTCTCGGTTAAATTAATCTCCTAAACTAAATTTAAATATATTCTAGTGGTACCTAGTGTAATCACAAGCCAAATTTGCTCTCAGTCGGCACCTACTCGTCGGGCTAATTTAAATCGAGCATTAGTCAAGACCACTTGAATATGATGTCGAGTTTGTCGAGAATCTACGGGCGTCGGTCATTTTTATTTCTGGTTTTTGCATGTGAAAAATGATAGCTATTAATTGTAATGGTAAATTACTAGCGTAAGTAATATCTACCTCTGAGGACGAATTGTGATTACTTATGAGCTCTTTTAGGTAAGGATGTGTGTGTAATATTGTTAAGTAGTGACACTCCCACTATTCAAGCAGCTTTGTAAAAGGAAAACGTAGAGTTAATATCAAGAAATAAGGTTCACCATTTTGCTGCATGAGTGCTGTTTACATAAACTGTAGACATTAAGTGGTGTTTACTGTAGTCTTTGGACGAACCCTTAGAAATAGAAATTTAAAGATGTGTGATGACAAGAGAAATTCGCAGGATAGAACTACTCCAAATCCGTGACAGAATCATTTGACCAACTGTGATTCGGTGTGGCACGATTGATAATCTTGTTCCCAGCGGTCCTGCTGCCGTTACGCAACACAAGTACCCGTATAAAAACTGTAGTACGAAACACGTGTCGTCAATCTATATGTATCCTACCTCTATCTGTCTGTCGGTATTCCTGTTGGTGCGCACATTTAAGCTCACGAAATTGCCATGGCTGGCTTGGCACCACGCGTGAACGCCTTCGCTGCCGCTCTCATTACCGAGCCCCTCACATCAGCGGAACGTTATTGATCACCAACCAATATGTTGTTGCGCATAAACAAAATATAAATGAAATCAGCTGTTGGCTATGCAGCCAAGATGACTTAACAGTATTTAACATATTGATGTCTAGATTTTATCTGAATTCTAGAATAATTGTGTATACCTAGTCGTTTTTTTTATAATCGGCTTACAGTCTGCAGAAGTGTGGTAGATTTATCTTTCCAAGAAAAGGGATTTTCTCAAACCATGGGCAAAATATTACCACAGGTAGGTAATATTTTGCCCATGGTAGCCAGTTAAACCTATAAAAACAAATAGGTACATCTGGTTACTTTGTTCTTGAATTATATTTATATCATTTAATAGACATCCATCTGTGCTTCAGTGGTCTCGTTGGATGCACATTTTGAGCTTACGACATTGACACGGCTGGCTTGACGCCACGCGCGAACTCCTGGGGCCGTTCTCATTACCGAGCCCCTCGATTCATACTACGTTATTGATCACCAACTATATTTTGGTACTCATGTCATATAATAATACATAGCTTTTAATTGCATAGCCGTGTGTTATGTAAATTTACCAATAGCAGCCTTTTAAAGACCTACTCTTCTCATACCTAACGTACATTGCTATTATGTGAAATAAGTCTACAGCAAAATCTTAGTATTATAATTTTAGTACGTTTTTTACCAGAATATTTACCAGAATAAATACCAAAATAAATTTAAATATGACACATAAATTAAATTGTAATTTAATTGCTAACTCGATTCAAGATGTTTAGCCCAGCATTGATTTGCTCACATTAAATATTTAAACTGTATTGTTCCAGATTTAAGCATGATGTGAGATTATTATGATGATCTCATTTAATTATGAAATTTTACACTAACTTGAATCAAAATCATCATTAATCTATACTAATATTATAAAGAGGAAACATTTGATTTTAAGATTTAAAAAAAATTTAAGTTAATAGAATAATATTGATATTTAACCCGAATATTCGATACTGCATTAGCATTCGTGTTAGCATTGCGCCCAATATAAGCTTAGAGATACAATTTTTATTCAGTAGCATTGCTCGCTTATTGATCACAGGCGTTGAGCTACAGCAAGCCGGGAGGCCTGTAACGAGTAAGGTATTCGTTTATTGGAAATAAGCTAGTTTTTTGAGTCTTTCAAAAGTTTTGTATCTAAAGAATGTGCATGTGTGCAATGTAATGCATGTGATTTATTATGTGTTAAGGGATTGTTGAGGTGGTTTATATCAATAATATATATAAATAAAATATATCTTGTGTACGTGTGTATGTCACTGAACTCCTCCTAAACGGCTGGACGGATGTTAATGAAATTTTTTGTGTGTGATCAAGGGGATTCGAGAAGTTTAGATTCACAATTGGGTCCACTGGAAAATGTTTTTTAACACGATTTTAGTATGAACAATAAGTATCCAAATATTTTTTATATGACCCCTGTTGTTTATACTCAATCATCTTTATGAAAGTATGTGTATATAACAAGACTATCTATACTTTAAACCTCGCAGTCACTGATCACGAATCTCTTTCGACGATATAGATAAAGAGATAATATTGAATAAATCAAAAAACAAAAGCATTTAACAAAACAGAGACAGTAACTATATCAATAAAGCCAATTGTAAGTTTTTCTGACACTTGTAGTCGCTACTTACAGAAACACATCCTTTGTTCGTGTAACAAACGACTTTATAATTACAGGCCTAAGAGGCATTAAGTGCAAGTCTGTACGTATAAAGTAGCAATGTATCTGCAATCTCCGTTTTTAAGGTTTTAATCACCGTCTGAGAGCTGCTTCGTACGTGTAATTTTTACCAACATTTGAAATAATGTGCGTAACGATGGTGATTTATACAAGATGAAGAATCTGTTTTGAGTTCATCTTTTTGCAATCACCGATTGCAAAAAGATATATTGCCGGTTTTAAGTAATCCTTTATTTATTGAGACCACGTGGACTATTCCACCAATGGAGCAGCGTGGTGGAGTATGCTCTAGACCTCTCGCAGATTTGTCTGTGCTCAGCAGTAGGACGTGTATGAGTTGCAGCTTAGCTTTTTAGCTTTACGCAGGTGATAAAACCCAGTATTATTACAAAAACATTGATTTTCTTAACGGATTTCTGTTTTGAGACTATAAACAAATTTGACAAAACGGACGTACAAATACACGCTTAAAATGAACCAAGAATCGTATATTTTATTCAATTAATGCCTTCATAAAATTTCCTCTATTGATTGATTGATCCACCAAGGATTGTTCCTGAGTCACTCTTGAATGTGTTGTGAAATTTAATATTTAGAATGATATAGGTATTAAATTGAAATGAAGGATTCGTCATTCAAATTGCAACCTGTGAGTGTTCTCGTCGGGATTGTGGCAAAAATGGGGTTGCTTTCGTCACACTTCCGTTTGAGGGCAGAGCAGAGTCGTAACGAACTGGGTCATGGCTCTAGTACTTGTTGAATACTATTTACTCGCTCTAGAGACTAGCTTTTTAGTAGCACCAAAGCCGAACGAAAATGCCCTTTTAGAAGAAGTGTAGCGAAATCGGCTGGTGATTTTTACGTTTTAATTCTTCGGCTTTTTGTACATTTATCACTTGAATAATAAGCGGGCTTGAATAGTCTATGGACTACAAAAATATTAATTATTCATTTAGTTCTCCTTATTATCAGTCATATAAAATATATAATTCAAATTATCTTTTTGGTGGTGGTACACTCGATTACATTATGCTGTATTGATTGGTTATATACGAAAAAAAAGGTTTTCTTGTTTCCCAAAACAATACCACAAGGTAATCCCGCTAATTTAGGTAGTGGAGTTAGCAAACCTTTCCCGACTGCTAGTTGACCTTTAACCCATTGGGATATTAGCAACAGGTATCAACAAACAGTGTAGCGTCCATAGCCCAATGGCTCGCGTTGATTCAAAGTGATCGAAAGAGTTAAGCAACGACGGGCGCGGTCGGTA
Organism: Carterocephalus palaemon; assembly: GCA_944567765.1. NCBI lineage: Eukaryota > Metazoa > Arthropoda > Insecta > Lepidoptera > Hesperiidae > Carterocephalus > Carterocephalus palaemon. Next base: position 7,538,224 of record OX155642.1, read on the forward strand.
TGTGGATGGGTGACCGCTAGTGGCAAAATTTCATGGACACTACCGTGCTTTGGAGGGCACGTTAAGCCGTCGGTCCCGGTTGTTTTCAATGCTGGAAACAGTCGTTAAGCCTTGTCGAAGACCTTCCGCAGATTTATCTGTGGGGGAGACAAGTGCCCAGCAGTGGGTAAAGCTAGACCGACTTCCTGTTTATTAATTAATTAATATCTAAGTATGTGGACTTTACAAATATAAGTACGAACCTATAAATATTCTTTATGTACCAGCAATATGGAAATAATGTAATTTTGTATCACATAAAGTTGCCATTAACAATGGGCCTTCTCTTATTGTAACGTCGAAAGGCATTATTTCCATTTTTAATACTTTGTGAAAAGTCAACATAGAAAGGACGCCCCGTTAAAATGCCCTTTGAAGTCGGGGAATTTCCAACATGCGCCTAACTAAATTGTTCTTTTACTCTTCATAAATGTGTCCGTTCTTTGCACCCGACTTTTTGTTTTTACCGTAACATGGAAGAGAGCAAAGGCGTGACAAAGCGGTGGTAGGTACAGTCACCTTTCGGCGGCAGGATCGAAATAATGAAAGGGCCCTCTCATAAATTATTGACACTAGTAAACATGAGATCTCAGTGTGATATTACCTCGTTTATGTGCGTGTACGCTATAACTACGAGTAATACAACTAATTCATATTATTATGATCCTATAATATAATTCACTCCATCTTTGTTTTGTATTTTCAGACAAGTTATTAATTAGACATTTGTAATAAATAATATAAACTCATATTGCTACAGCTTCATTTCGCAACTAAACAAAAACGCAAAATAACAATCATTATTCAATTTGATGCATTTTAGCGGGTTTTTGCCGCTTAGTCTTTAATTCAGCTGACGGGATTTCAAGTATTGTTGGCAGACTTCTTCAAGTTTTTAAGTGGTCGTCAAGAGTACTATTCTGGTAGTGAGATTCTGTATTCTCTTTTAGTCACATAGTAAAAAACTGGTAAGGAATTTGTTTGCTAGTACATATTATATTTTGTGGTCGTAAAAAATTCAGGTTATAAAATTTACTATAATATAACCAGATTTTCAGAATTTCTCTCATCCTATACACATAAAAATGTTAATGTTTATACACTCGGCTTAAATCCTATAAAACAAAACAACTATTAATTTAAATTAGAACAGTCTAAAATAAGAAGCAAGAAAGAAAAAACTGAAAAAGAATGTTTTCCGGATCAACTGAGAAAATAAATTAACAAAATTAAGTTGTTTGGACGTCATCTCGTGCCGTGGGAAGCTGCTAAAAATTACACAGCACTCGTAGCTCCCCAAACAATGGCTGGCGGCTATTTCTGCAAAATGACTGTGAAAACATAAAGAGCAGTATAAGCAGAGCCACCTAATTACCTTATCTCATAATTGCCTTGTTTCCACGTCAACCCTTTGAGGTACCATCGCTATTTCCTGAGTCTGCTAAGGATATTAATAACCGCCGCCTGTCGTTTCCTATTCCGCATCGTGGTTTAGAACCGTCTACCCCACCAGGTCATGTTTTTCGCTAATTCCCTTTCACAGATGATAAGATGATGGCTTAACAAGCAAGCAGTAATTACCACCCGTCCAATTATCGCCCGTCAAGGCAGGGGAGGCAGGGTCAATGTACCCCTTTTATGTTTACAAAATTAGTATTTTGAAATTTAAATAGATAATTGACAAGCGTCACTCGTCTTATGCCGTCAAGATTACAAAATGTTGAAATTGATAGACCGTAGCGTGACACCATGTTGTAAAACTATAATAAAGTTTTGGTACCGGTACAGTTCGTAATTTAATACAAATCTATACTTAATATTATAAATGGGAAAGTGTGTTTGTTTGTTTGTCCGGCTTTCACGTCGCAACGAAGCTATTATATGGTATGGTTTTTGTGTGTGGAGATAGTGAGGAGGGTGGAGAGTGGACGTAGGCTACTTTTTACCTCGGTAAAACAACCCCATCCATGGGAAAATCGATGTTTTGTCATTTGCTAGATATTTAGTTCCCGATGTTGTTAATAGATGGCGTTAGTAAAATTATATGATAAACAAGTCATTGTTAATTCCCTTTGACCACGCGGGCGGAGCCGCGGGTAAAAGCTAGTGTTTACTATAACAACAGTTGGTATCTCTCATAATCTATAGGTACATATGATAAAACTATAGCGAGTCTGTACATTGAATGAATTTTGAAAAAAGAACCATCAGGGGATGACAATACATATTCCGAAAATATTCCGAAAATATAATTTAAATGTGTGTTTGTCTGCTAATTTTATATTTTTAAGAGGCGTTCCTGGGGTAATCTATGGATGTTGTTGTCTTGGATTTAAGACAAATGATATATCAATATACCTAAATTAAGCGTTTTTGTATATTTAATCCACAAAGGGTTAAAAATGGGATGAAATTTATAACTAAAGAATTCAATAGTTTTATTGTTTATTGGCTTTAATTTAATGAATTAAATAACTGTATTATGTATTAACATTGTAGGAGTTCCTGGAATGAATTCAATAAATTTTGATTGTTTTAATTCTTTGTAGGCCTTACTTTAATGACTTAAATAACTGCATTGCATTGCATTGCATTGCAATGAATTCAATAAATTTTGATTGTTTTAATTCTTTGTAGGCCTTACTTTAATGACTTAAATAACTGTATTATGTGTTAACATTGTAGGCGTTCCTGGAAAATGCATATCCCTTGGGATACGGTATGGAAGTTTCTTTGAATATTTGTTAAATGTCTATAGAATTGCTTCATATTTGCAACAAATGTTTAAAGTTGAATGAATAAAAATCTAGGATATGTAGATACTTTTTATCCCGGTGATTTCTTTAGGAATGAAGTTCGAAGCACAGAATTCGATCGGTAGTGTCCTTAAGGAGGGTGACAACTAGGTAATTCCACGCGAGCGAAGCTACAGGCGTCCACTAGTGAATGAATAAACAATTCTATGGATTAGTCCAGCTGTTGTGCATATATGTCATAAACATAACATAACGCCAGTATTTGCCCAATAGGGTAGGTAGTGTGTATGAACCTAATTTTTACCATAAGGTGCTGACCCTATTGCCAAGCTCTCGGCAAAAATCCGAACTACTACTAAGAATATCAAGAAAAACCCAATAAAACTTTGCCGTCCCGGGGATAGAACCCAGGACCTCTAGCTTAGCAGACGCGTTTTGGACCACTAGTCCAATCCAACGAGGCAGTCATCTGTATACGCGTGGATAAATTGCGTTAGTTACGAGTAGTACCGGATAGATCAAAAATACGCTTTATGCTTGGGATCTGCGGTACCAAAACTGGTACCGGTTATGTCATAAACAGTTCAGTCTAACCACACACCACATTTTACAGTAAAACATTAAATACATCTTACTTCTCTCTCGGAAACCTTTCCATTAGAGGTTCATTCGTTGAAACACGTACACGAGTGGGCATTTCATAATTCCTAGCTTACTTTACAAACTTTGCGTGTGAAACAAAACTATGCTAATTTTGTAGATTGCTCATAGGAATAAGTAACTCTATGTAGTTTATTATACTAGTATATAAGTGAACTAAAATTTAATTGTACTATGCAGTTATAAACTAAACCTAGTAAGCTTAGTGTGAAGCTTAATATCTAACTAAGTTTGGGCAAGTACATTAAAACCTATTGAAACACTACATTTAAAAAAAAATTAGGCGAAAATTATGAATAAAAATAAATACATATACTTATTACATTATTTTATCAGAAACTAACACAGTCTAACAGGTACAAACCACTAGATTTGTTTCATATTTTGCACGCTAGACGTAATCTCTTATTTTCACACCATTATTTAATGACTTGCAAAATTCACCTTTGAACGAAGCACAAAAAGCAATTTGCTTGTAAAACTTTTTTATTACAGGACGATGCAATGAATAGAATTAGCGTAGCGCTTGAGGAAAGCAGCAAAGTCTTAGTATAAATAAGAAAATTAGCTTGTTTTTCTAATGTTTAGAGAGTTACAATCAAAGAGTTGTGCTAAAGGAAACCGTAATTAGAGTCGACAACTTGCCGGTACGATGCTGGAAATAGGGATGTCTACATTAAAATTTAAATTTGGCTATTTCAAGTTTTAATTCTTCTTTTTTCTTTATTTTTAGCAAGATACGTAGCTAAAAGTGTTGTGTAATGTTCTAAGCAAAATTAAATTGTTATGATAATTTTTAAATTCAGAAGTAAATAATGTTTACATAATAGGCAATGTACAAATTATATTCATCTATTTGGTTAGTCAATTTAAAAAGCGTTCGATTATTTAAATATCGCTTTACAGTTTTTTCTTTGTAAAGATTTTTCTTATAAATCGATGAACGCATACACGCAAGAGAAAGTGTGACATCATCCTCCCGTTCCGCCATCGCGTACCGCCAAGCGTTCCGAGCGTGCCTACATTCAAATTTAGTCTGTAACCCATGGCAATAGAGCGAATAATCAGTTGCACTAATTGTATGTAGTACATAAAAATGACAGCGGCGTTCCGACCGTGCATCTAAAAATTTTAGTCTGTAACCGAGCAATAGAGCAAATAATCGTTTGCACCGGTGCTATTGCTTTTCTTTAATTTTGAAGTGAACGTATGCATTGATCCAGATATATAGGCGCGTCGGCTCTCACCAGCAACCATACTGTAGTGTTAGATTTAGTTTTATAAAGCGCATTGTAACTTGTGATGATTGGTGCCATTGATAGGATACGGAAGACACCCGCTGCTGCCGTAGGCGTCTGTAATTTCCATTGTCGCTTGTAGGAATTTATTAACCCTATGTTCCTGATCTGCATTTCATTCCAAATGTCTACGTGATGTATTTTGTAAACTTTGTTCCTAGTATTTTTAGTATTCCCATTTGTAGCCTGTTTTTTATTCATTCTCGCAACACTCTTATTTCTTATGATGTTATCATGTAAAATTATCGTCCGTAAACCGACTTTACAGTCAACCATAATTTTTTTTTCAATTGTCAACCCTAGTGAATTCAGATACCGGTACAGAGGAGCGGATACTCGTCTGCGGCGGAGCGCGAGCGGGAGCGGACAGCCCTATTATCGCGTCGCTCTCTGTAATTTTAGCGAAGCGCTCGCACAGAGCACCAACTAATTTGTCATCCGAATATCAAATTACGCATGAAATGGCGCGTAACAGAAGAGGTTTCTGGTATCACAGTTTTAAAACAAAATTCAATACGCCGTCTGGTTGCATTAACGTAGTTGCATCTACCGCTTTCACTTATTATTACCATTTATTATGCATTTGGTAAGTACGTTTTAAGTAGGTACGTAGTTGTGCTTATTTTCAGAAAATAATGTTAGGTATTATTATGTCAAAATAGGTTATGGCCATTTTTATGAATTTACTAGCAAACGTACTTTCGACAGACATTATTTTAATCATTAGTACCTATCTATACTATTTACTATTTTGATATTTGTTTTATGGTAATTTATATTGTATGTATATTGTCGTTAAAAATATTTTTCAACGAAAGTACTGATAATGAAAATGTATATGATATTTTATCGTTCGTTCCTGCCGAGGTACATAATTTGCCTCGATTGCTATTACATAATCGTATTTACATTGGTAAGTCAAAAGATTCGAACTGCATAAATATCCTTATTATTTTTGATCGCTACTTATTTCTCGTCTGGGGTTGCCGAAGCCTCCCTCGCTTCACGACCCCAGAGTCTGTGCAATGGTTTTTCCGTATCCGTACAATGAAACGGCATAAGACGTAACGACATTCAATTAATAATGTCTATCATATCGCCATTGCTTATACGTTATGTGGAGCTTAACGTAAGAGGATTGCTTGTGGACGCATGATTTGCACCGGGGATTGTTAGCGAGGGATTCTTAATCGCTACTTTCTCATCCGTCGCATTGTATGTATTCAGATATTTTTTTTTAAATAAGTACTTAATTATTTTTGCTTTATAAAAATATTATTTTGAGTCCTTTTCCTTCCTTATAATTAATTGCTGCAACCCATAGACGTCCTGGGACTATTGTGCACGGGTCTCCCCCATAGACAAATCTGCGGGAGGTCTAGAGCATACTTCACTACTCTGCTCCAATGAGGATTAGTGGACGGGTTAGTAGCCAACCCAGTGTCTAAAAAGCCACCCGAAAGTCTTTGACAAGGCTTAACGATTGTTCACCCATTGAAAACAATCGCGACCGACGGTTTATCGTGCCCTCCGAAGCACGGTAGCGCCTATGAAATTTTACCTTGTGAATTTGTCACCGGTCCTCAACGATCCCGCACGTCTAAGGACGCTACAATATATATATTTTATTTTATTTAAACCTTAAATTGCATGTAACAATATTACGCGGACCTTGGGATCTGGGAAACCGGATATTGGGAAACCTCCAATAAGTTTGTGTTGTATTTGTAATGAACTCCAGGGCTTGCGAAATATCTCTATCGATACTTACCTGGTGAGTTCAAGATCTCGTAGCAAAACTTTCGCTATGTAAATGGACCCATGCTAACAAGTGGGACGATTACCTATGTTAAAGGTAATAAAAGTGTGTTTTTTTTTGTTGTTAATCTTCTCAACGGAATGATGGATCGATGTGATTTTGCATAAATGTATTTATTGTACAGCGTGGAGAGTAGCAAACGTTAATTTTTATTCCGGAAAATTGCATGGTTCCCTAGACGACAAACACTGAAATACTCGTTCGATATTTCATCGATAATTTACTATCGATCAGTTTTTAATAGATTGGTATCGGATTATGATCGGCTGAACTTCAGGTGGCGCTAGATTTATTTGAGGCTTGATAAAGGCTATACGTATTATTTTAATCACTAGAGATCACAATCAATTTCATCTGAACACAATTTCATGATTATTCACAATTTAACATATGGATAAGTTATGATGTGGAAAAACGTTCTACAAAATGCCATACTTTTATGCTTGATTTTATTGTAGGTAAGCTATTTTCTATTAATGAGGGAACAATTCAATTAATTTAATATACATTGACCCGGACGAAGTAGCAGAATCGCTCTTGTCTATAATATTAACATAACATAACGCATATCCATTGATCACCGATACAATTGCTCATTACGTAGATACCCTTTTTGCGCCTGCCACCACGTGGAATAACATTTACAACACAAAAGGGGGATGATTAATAAAGCAGCGAAACATCACTCCCATCAATGTGCTTGACGTGTTCCATGTTAATTGGACGGGGGACAATGGACACTGGATGCAACCTGGACACAGGACCGTCGTTATTATGACATATTGTTCCCGAATGAAACAAACGATTTTAACCATAGACATGGCTAAACACGCGGTCTAGTCTAATCTACCGAGGTGAAATCTGATGATGTTATGATTTAAAAAAATAATTAAATGTTTGTCTCGATCAACTGAAAAATGGCTTTTGGAAGAAGCCATTATTGGGGAATAGACACAGGGGATTTTTATTGAATTCATGTGAATTCTAGGTAGGTACCTACTTAATTATTCATATATGTAGTATTTCATACATTTTCAAAAAATAAATTGAATCATAATTCATGAAATCGTTTCAAAGTACCTGTGTATCTACTGTAAATGTTTTAATATTATCGCGGAATAAATGTAGTATAGGTACCTACTACATAATAATAATTAATAGTTTAAAAAAACTAAAAAAACACACTTTTATAAAAAATCCAACTAAAAAAGAAATCATGAGACCTTGAAACCTAATCGTGGTCAAAGTTCATTACAAGACTTTACCACAAGTGCAAACACGACTATGATACGATATTCCATCACGGAATGCCAGTGCCAATCTTCCGGCTTCATCATCAGACCTTGAAACCTAATCGTGGTCAAAGTTCATTACAAGACCTTACCACAAGTGCAAACACGACTATGATACCTTATTCCATCATGAAGTTCCAGTTAATATCTTCCGGCTCCATCATCAGATCAGCTCGACAGTACCATATTATTGAATACATTTCAGAAGTACATACAGCTGCCAATTTTCATTACGCTACGATCCTTGGAAGATGGTTAAATTAGCTCTCAAAGTTTCCACTTTAAAGTAGCTAATATCTTCCGGCTCCATCATCAGATCAGCTCGACAGTACCATATTATTGAATACATTTCAGAAGTACATACAGCTGCCAATTTTCATTACGCTACGATCCTTGGAAGATGGTTAAATTAGCTCTCAAAGTTTCCACTTTAAAGTAGCTAATATCTTCCGGCTCCAGCATCAGATCAGCTCGACAGTACCATATTATTGAATACATTTCAGAAGTACATACAGCTGCCAATTTTCATTACGCTACGATCCTTGGAAGATGGTTAAATTAGCTCTCAAAGATTCCCTTACATTGTGAGTTACATACAAGTGGACCTAATAAAAGTGTGTTAAAAAAAGGTTGGGCTCGCAAAATGACCACAAGATTTAAATGGCGAGTAAAACCACATTACGTTAAAAGATTAATTCGATAACAGTATACAGTCACGCGGAATTTCGAAGCTAAAAGCAAAAGCCCGCGATAAAAGCAATTAAAACTCTAACAGCATCAACTTCCCTGTTCATTCCAATTTACGCATGTTCTAACATCAGCCATTATTTTTTCATTCTATTTCTGTTTTAAAACTAATTGTGAAACGATAATTGTTGTCAACGGCAAAATTAAGTGATATTAACGATAAAACATCCTGGAAAACATCGATTATTCATACTTATAAAGTATGGAAAGCAGTTCCAGTCGTACCTATTTACAAAGTTTTCCAGTTCTAAACAAATTTGTTTTTAGCTTTTATGACAGTTAATTTGTCAGGGTAGCTGTGCGCGAGTCAAAGATAATTTATCTGTCTCAACCGCTTTATTTATTACGCGTTCGCATCTTCGTTGAGCCCCTTAAAGTTGGTGGTTAATGGACCTTCTTTGAGGCTGAGACGTCACTCATTCGGTGCGGGGGCGTCCGTCCGTCCATGTGGTCAAACCTTCCAAACAAGTCTTGTTTTTCCTGCCTTTCAGTGGGTGACTTGTTGATGGAACACGAATGAACATTTCAGATGAGTACTAGGGATCGCACTAATAGCTATCGGATTTGAATTATCCGGTTACGATACGACACTATAACACCAATACACAAAATAAAATGGATGTTTTATGCTAGGCATTCATCAAATTACCACATACCTAGAGAATTGTAGTTAGACCCAAATTAACGTACATATTTATTTATTTAGCCAAACTTAGTAGCACGCCTTCCTGAAGATATCTGTGGAAATGCTAAGAAATATGCACTTACGGTTGCTTTGCCATTGCATTTGCCCATTAGGAGTTACAGAAACTGACTAAGCTTACATAATTATTACACATTAATACAATTTATGACAACTATTGGAAAATCACACATAATAGTATTTACAAGATATTTTGTTACGCAGTCAAGAAAGAGCGTTAAAATTATGCAAGAAAATTAAACGTTGGCAGGTTTATGTCATACCATTCATTTCTGCCATGTCAGTGTTATGGTAGTGAATAACCGCAACTGGCCTCATCAAAATAATTATCTATTCATTAATTTGATCAGATCCGGATATAAAAGGTGGTAAATATAGAGATGGCGATAGTCTATTTGTTTAGGTGTGAATAGAGAGGGACCAATTATGATTGATGATGGTATACTATTCGTTTCCACTTAACACAATGCAAAGGGGTATTTTATAACCCCTACTCCAGTTTCTATGAGGTCATTGACTAATGAATAACATGAATCATCCATTTTAGAGTAATTGTTTTATTATTTACTACGTGACCTATTAATATTATTTTATTTTTTATTTAATATTTATGCACATACACGATAAGACATATTCAAACACATTATAACATTAAATTATGCACAAAGGAACTGCTTATTTCCAATAGAAATTTCTTCCTAATAATACCTTATTAATACCGTTTATTTTATCTAAATTTTAATAACTTTTATTAATAGTAGGAAGCTAGGTATTTTATCTGTGAGAGTACAACTAATAAGGACTAAGACACAAGAAATAAAAATAAAAAAAAGGCTTGATTCACAAAGAAAACATTTTTTATTGTCAGGTCGGAAATTTTAATATATATGAAAAAAAAATCATATCTCGTAAACTACAAAAAATCGCGGAACATACATGGGGTATTTCCGAGTACCCACAGATGTCAGCAATCCAAAAAAAATTTTTGGACGTCACCGTTTGGACCACCCATCTCTGTATTATATATATTTAATAAGTCATGCTCATGTCGTAAATAAACGGGTAAGTCAATGCGCTTCCGTACACAGGAGAACGCGGTGGAAACAGGAATACAAAATTACTACTTCCTTTTACTGGTTTCCCTTCCTTCTCTCACCGGGAATCGCTCCACGCGATGCTGGAAAATGAACGCCCTGAATGTATAATGTGTTTGAGGTACAAAACTCCTCACAAGAGATTAATAGTCGTTTTAATCTATGTTACAAGCACACAGTGGTCGCGAGGCTTGAGACATTATTACCCGACGGACACTGCTACGTAACTGTTGCTGCTTCTGCCTCGTTGGTCTAGTGGTCGCAATCGCAATTGCAGGGGACAAGTTGTTAATACCATCTTAATATATATATTTCTTGTACGTATGTATGACAGTGAACTCCTCCTAAACAGCTGGATGTTGATGAAATTTTTTGTGTGTGTTCAAGGGGATTCGAGAATGGTTTAGATTCACAATTTGGTCCACTAGAAAATGTTGTTTATACACTATTTTAGTATTTTTATTTTTAACCGTCGTTCATTGACGTGAAGCGTCGCGTCACTTTGACATTTCATATGGCAGAGCAACGTTTGCGGGGTCAGCTATTATTAAATTATTATACATTATATTGTATAACCTTTATACCGAAAATCTTTTAGTATAAACATAACTAGTATACTACTAATTAAATTGAAAGAAGCAAAATCCTAACATTAAAAAGTAAGTTTTTACTTTAAAGCATTTCGTACCTAATTTATTTCAGTTCAAAAATGTAATGGTGAAGTGGACACCTATTTTAAAAGTGGTATTCGAGTTTTTCAGCGTACAAAGAGTAGTTAAGTGGTTAAAGCGGTAAATAAATTCAGTAAAGCGTTTCCGTGTCTCGCGGTGCGCGGCTGGACCGTGTCTGTCCACTGCACACTCCTCTGGGTAATTACTTATTTATCACTCTTAAAAGAGATTATCTGTATCGGATCCAGGGAATACCTGCTCATAGTATTAGGTCAAATAATAATTAATAAAATTTATACGTTATTCATTTAATTGACTTAGGCTTTTTTTGCGGGGTTCCGGTTGCGTTCCATTGGAGATCCCGGAGTCCTCCACATAGCGCCGAGGAAGGCCACCGGGGGGGTTTTAGTGCGGTAAAAATCCCACATAACCCGGTGTTGCTCCCACGGCACCGGGTACCTTTTGAAGGTTTCCCCCTCGACAACAAAAAAAAAAAAAAGGCTTTTTTTGCGGAAAATCATATTTTTGGAACATACATGCATTGTCCCAATTTGCATAATGTAGCTGTTTTTATACTCCTATAAGGGAAACATGCAAATTTTAAATAAGTTTTAGGTAAGATTTGTTTACGATTTTTATCGGTTTTGCAACCTGATGATAAGACTACCGTCAACTACTAATATCCGAGGAGTAGACAATGCGTCGGTGGCTCTGAAGGAGAGGTCTTTCCACCTGTGAAAACCCCCTTGTCCATAGCCCACGAAAAAACCATTAACTTAAACCACCAACAAGATGTTTTTACCTAAAGCTCTGAAATTGAATCTTAGAAATATTTTTCAAAAGTTATGGGTCTGAAATTGTTAATCTGTAGAAGCTCATTAAAATTATTTCGGTAACACTACATTACCATAACTTTATTAAGCTCGGAAAGAGCTTTCCTACGATCATTTTTGGCTTCCCTAAAATTCGTTATATCATTATGATGTGACTTGTCGGTATTAATATAATGTACCTACCTACGTACCTACGAGTACGTAACGAATTTATCCTTGAGTGTTTTTGGACAGAACAATAATTAATTTTTAATTTGAAAGTAAAGGTGGCCACGAAAGGCTCATCAGTCAAACCTTGTAATTAGAAATATTCATGATATAGAATATTATCTTATTCGTTCACATTCACTTGACTGTAATGATCATCTATCTATACTAATATATAAAGAGGAAAGATTTGATTGTTTGTTTGAATTGAATAGGCTTCAAAACTACTGAACCGATTTGAAAAATTCTTTCACTGTTGGAAAGCTACACTATCCCCGGGTGACATAGGCTAAATTTTATTTTGGAAAAAATAGGGTTCCGTAAGATATTTGGGTTTTTCGGACACAAGGTGTACTACTGAACCGATTTGAAAAATTCTTTCACTGTTGGAAAGCTACACTATCCCCGGGTGACATAGGCTAAATTTTATTTTGGAAAAAATAGGGTTCCGTAAGATATTTGGGTTTTTCGGACACAAGGTGTACTACTGAACCGATTTGAAAAATTCTTTCACTGTTGGAAAGCTACACTATCCCCGGGTGACATAGGCTAAATTTTATTTTGGAAAAAATAGGGTTCCGTAAGATATTTGGGTTTTTCGGACACAAGGTGTAAAAATCAACCAGAAAAGTTACTTATTTTGCGTACGCTGCCTAAAATATAAAAGATAGAACCATAAAATATTCTAATTAATTGTAGATCTTATAAATATCTATAAAAAAAACCGCGACACACTATACCTATCTATGTCGAGTGAGGCACAACAACCATTTTTTTATCTTGAATTTTTTTTGGACTACATTTACAGTTTATGTAGATAATATTTGGTCTTTGAATGATTAAAATTGGACGTTTGGTTTTGAAGTGTCTGTCTGTCTGTCTGTCTGTCTGTTTCGCTTTCACGCCAAAACTACTGAACCGATTTAAATGAAATTTGGTACACAGTCTAGAGCCTGACAAATTACATAGACACTTTTTAATTGGAAAAAAGTGTTGTAATGGGTTGAAAAGGGAGATGAAAGGTTGTATGAAAGTATTGTCATTTTCAAAACTAGAAGCATATAACTTAAATTTTAGGCTGTTGATAAGGTATAATTCTTTCTAATCCTATCCTACTAATATTATAAAGGGGAAAGTTTGTAAGTATGTATGTATGTATGGATGGATGTGTGTTACTTTTCACGTAAAAAGTACTGAATGGATTTTAATGGAACTTTACAATAATATAGCTTATACATCAGAATAACAAACAGGCTAAAATTTATAAAGATATTGTGTGAATTGTCCAAAATATGACGATAAGTGTCAAGTAGGTAAGTAGGAAAAAATCTACCATCTGCGAGCTATTCTGGCGTGCGCTGCCAAAACTACTGGACCGATTTCAAAAATTCTTTCACCATTAGAAAGCTGCATCTTCACTGAGTGACATAGGCTATATAATATTACTAGGCGTAAACGAAACTATTGTTATAATCTATATATGTAAAATAAAGTCGTGTTAAATTTTTATTTTTTTAGTAACCTGACGCAAATAGGGTTTATGTGTGTGTATTATAATTTTGATTTTTATATAAAATACCCGTGCGAAGCCGGGGCGGACCACTAGTTGATTTATAAAGTAAAAAAGTTTTTCAGGTGGAAGATAGATAAGGTGGCCTATTAGGGAAGCAAATAGGTTTCAGGTAGGGGCAATACCTACCACCGCCCGCCACGGTACCAAGTACCATTTCTGGGTACCAGAAGACCCATAGACATCCCACTACTGGGCACGATCCCCCACAGACAAATCTGCGGTAGGTCTAGACCATACTCCACCATGCTGCTCCAAGGCGGATTGGTGGAGGGGTTAGGGGCCAACCCAGTGTCGAATAGTGTTATAGTCGGCACGCAGCCTAAGATGCTGTAGACTGGCACAGAATACGGAAATTACATGAAATTATGACGTCGCAAGGGAACGTGCTCGCTGTACAGGTCAAGTTGCAAGATAATTCTATCTACTGCATGGCGTAAATCATATGCAGACTGGATTGTATCTAATTACAAGTTGAAGTTACAGTCTAGGAATTATGTTGTAAAACACGTTGCAATAGAGTTGATGCTAAGACAAGTGAAAATTATATTAGTTGAGTGCACTGCACATCAATGATACAAAATTATATTTAATAGTGGACGCCCGCAGCTTCGCTCGCGTAGAATTAGACCCATTAACGACGTCTACCCGTCTAAAGACTTCAAAAACGGCAAAGTTTCATACTAACTTTGCACCCCCGTTTTACCCCCTTAGGGGGTGAATTTTCAGAAATCCTTTCTTAGTGCTCCCCTACGTTATAAAAGGAACCCCTGTGCAAAATTTCAAGTTTCTAGCCCTTATAGTTTAGGCCCTGCGTTGATATGTCAGTCAGTCAGTCAGTCAGTCAGTCAGTCAGTCAGTCAGTCAGTCACCTTCTCCTTTTATATATATAGATAACATGTTTTGTTTCGTAGATTATTCATTTATTTCATGCTGTCGTCAGAGGTTTGGAATAGACAAATATTAATTCAGTTTATAATTTGTAGATGTTAATGCTCTATCAAAGTCAGGATTTAGACCTAAGTCCACCACTTTCACCAAATGCGGATTGGCCGACTTCACATGCATTAAATAACATTATGGAGAACTATAAGGCACGCAGGTTTCCTCACGATGTTTCCTTCACCGTAACAGCAGAAGATTAATTCTTAAATCGCACATAATATATGTTATAATATAATATATACATTGTATATCTCTTTAGAGGTGTCAATAAAGTTAAACAAATAAATTAAAATAAAATTACTTAGAAAAGTAATTGGTGTATACCGCTTGAATTTCGAGAGGCAAGTTTGATAGCCACTGGGCTGTCATCGCTTTTATACTCGTACAACCCTTCAATTTATTTTAATTATGAATCCCATTCGTCTACGGCCACACTTTACATATTCTTATATGTACAAAATAAATGAGTTAATGCGAAACGTTACGAGAATTCCTTTCGGAATGTGACACGTCAAATTTTTGTCTCCTCGTAGCCTATTCTCCGTTCCATTCAATACAGAACGGAATGCGGCACATTCCCGAACCTTTTGATGAGAGTTAAGATTAATTTCGGGGGTTTCAAAAGCTCAAAGGAAATTTAGAATATAAGTGCATTAATTTTTTCATTATGCCTCCGCAATACGCCGATAGGGTCTCATTTACCGCCAGTAATGTCTTTATTAAATTTATAAGCTTTCATGTGCATTTTGAAGAAGTTTATTGGATAAATTCAGGGATTAAATTAAATTTTGCGTGGCGTCACTTTGTTTTAATCAACTTTACTTTGCGTTACTTAGATTTCTTGAAAACTTGTAAGGATATTGTTACATTTTAAATGTGTTTGGCAAAAGTGGTAGTAGTAGGTTTGACTGTTTTATTTTCATATAATTTGATTTATTTAGCGCCGCTGCCCTTGCTTATTGCTTTATTTATTGTTGGTACAATAGAAGAGTGTCATTTCATTACTATTGGCTTCGGTGCTAAATCGAGCAATCCATTTGTGGTGGGCGAACTAAGCTCAAGACGATTACGTGTGGGATGTGGTAAAATGTTATTCTTGGATTTAACACGAACATGGAATACACAAACGTAAATCTCTCATATGTTGTGGTATGTTTGAAGTGCCACGCGTATAACTATGTTATTATATTTACCACAATTGATGCTGATTAATGTGTGTCTTATATGTCTTCAAGGCAAAGAATGGCTTTAAAAAGAATTGCAGATGGGAAGTATACTCAACAAGCGGATCACGCACCATGTTAATATGACCATGTTGTTGCTACACGTGCAATAAAAAATTCCATCATTTTATCCCTAACGTCCGTGCAATGATATAACTATTACATAATGCTAGACTTATGCAGAAATGTAATAAATGTACGTTGGCGTATAACAATACTCGTTGGTATTTTTAAAAACCTGTGATGACTGGAACTAGAGTGTCCGGTGGTTGAGCTGGACATAGGCGACCGCGCTGGATAGGTGCCCGTGTGTCCACCCTCCGACATCACAAATTCTGAAACAACAAGAATATGTTACGTTAATTAGCTAATTGAAATTTTTAATCAGATTAAGATTCTCTAATACCCAAATGTATAAGATGACTCATAAGTCATCTTATACATTTAATATACATCAGATCCATAGATCTGTGATAATTATCCTTTACCGTTGGCTTTATTCGCAAGCTCAAAGTTCAGCTGATAGTAGCTATCAGAGATAGAGAGCTATGCTCGATATTTCTCTATGTAACTGGGTTCTCATTGATGAAATACGCAGAAAAAGAGCACAGAATCGGGAGAAGTGGAGTCGATTGAGGGAGGACTATGGCCAGCAGTGGCAGTGGCAAAGGCTGACGGGTAGATGCATGAATGGAATATCTAATTAAAAATAAACATTTCCCGGGAAAATTTACATTTCAGTGTCTATAAAAGTATCTATTATGCCTAAATAAAAACAAAACAAGCGGCAACGGATGGGTGGTGCTGAATGATTATATGATATCATATTAATAAAAAATTCTAGCATTTCATAACTACAGGTTGTTCCGTATATGAACCACATACATTAGCCATTCGATCAATTAGTTACAGTATGAAAACAAAGGCTGTTATCAACGCGATGCGAGGGGGAGGGCGCGGGGCGCCGCGGCCGCTCACTATCAATCCTTCTGTCACACTATCGACAGCACATTTGTTTGCTTTCGCCATTTTTGTCTCTCCTAAGTCCACCCAAATACTATACAAGTTTTAGTCCACGAGTTTGTCTGTTATATAATAATATAAATAAATATAAATATCTTGGACATTCTCACACACGGCCATCTGGCCCCAAGGTAGGCGCAAGCCTGTGATATGAGTGTCTGAGATTGATAAAACTATTGCATACTGTATTGGTATAAGTGTTTATAATCACATTCACACGAGCTACTCTATGATTTAAGCCTTAAAATCTCTAAAATAATTTATAGCAAGTTTTGCAAAAAAGCAACATTATGACATAAAAGAGTATTAAATTTTCTTTATTTATATTTTTAACATCTCTTAATGAATTCAACATTCTCATTTAAACATTGACATTTAAAAAAAAATATTGAAATTGTTCATAAAATACTAATAATATGTTCTGTAATCTGAGCTAATGATGTTAAGTTATTTGTTTAGATAAAGAATGTAGCATACTTAATACTAAATATTTGTACATTGGTATAACCAGTAAGTTATGTAGTTCCAAACTTATTTCAATAACACCTTATATGTACACATGCTTAAACAAATAAATGCATTAATTCATTCTTTAGATACAATAATATATAGAATCAGATACAATAATATAAGTATAATACTACACTTCTCATCAGAAAAATCGAAACACTTCTCTTTTCATGGTTTCTGTCCTAATTTAACACAAAAGAGTTTTCATTCCATGAAAAAAATCACATGATTGTATAGCTGGCAGTTTGGCCATTACAGTGATTAGCGAAAATTCTAAATTCAAAATTAGAATTTAATTTGTTTATCTTATAAATGAAATGATTCAGTTTTGAGACAAGCGTGTGTTTAGAGTTGGAGTGCATTTAACAACTAAAAATTAGCACTTATCTTAAAAATTTTTGTTCTGAGTTCTGTATACTGTGTGTGTACTTGACTTTGGGACGTCTGAAAAGTTTTTGTTCTAAAACATATGGATACTTCGCCCGCAGAAGCCGCCCAAGTGGTGGCATTGCTGGATTCTGGACTTAGCCAGCGTGTTGTGGCTGAATGATTGCATCTAAGCCTGTAGTCTGTTCATAGAGTCTACAAAAGCTATCGGGAGACTGGTTTGTTCACACGCCGTTCAGGATCTGGCAGGAATCGGGTCACTTCTGAGCGAGATGATCGATTTATTGTAACAACTTCTTTACGAAATCGACGCCTTAATGCTTTTCAACTGCAGCAGCATCTTCATGTTGTACGTAGGGTGGCTGTAAGTGACTCTACAATTAGAAGAAGGTTAAAGGAACGTGGACTGGTACCGCATAAGCCAGCAAATGGGCCGAAATTAACTGCAGACCATCGAAGAGCGCGCCTTAACTTTGCACGTGAGCACCTAAATTGGTCATATCTCCAGTGGAACAAAGTTCTCTTTTCTGATGAGTGTAAAATTATGCTGTATGGTAACGACGGAAGGAACAAGGTCTACAGAAGAGATGGAGAACGCTTTGCACAATGCTGCATTGAAGAGAAGGTCAGCTATGGTGGCGGTTCGTGGACGGTTTGGGGAGGAATCAGCGCCGACGGTAAGACAGAGCTTGTCTTTGTGTCTGGGCCACGTCTGCCTGCACTAAACAGTCATCGGTACATCGAACAGTGTCTTAAGCCTCACGTGATGCCCTATGTACATTTTATTGGCAACGGTTTCATATTCATGCACGACAATGCTAGGGCTCACACCGCGAGCATCGTACGAGATTTTGCTACCGAAGTCGGTATCTCCATTATGGAATGGCCAGCAAGAAGCCCGGACATGAATCCGATTGAACATCTGTGGGATGAATTAAAGAGACGAATTCGTGCAAGAGATCCTGCCCCAGAAACACTTAGCCAGCTGCAAGATGCAATCCAAGAGGAATGGAATGGAATGCCACAACATTTGATTGTGACTCTCATCCGATCGATGAAGAACCGTATGGAAGCAGTAATAAGAGCTCGGGGAGGGAATACACGTTATTAAATGAACCACGTTTCTTAGCTTTTTTTTCATTTACGTGTGTTGATTTATCAATTTCCTTCATACTCCATACAGGGTAAAAATTACTTGTTATACAAAATATGAAACCTATGAAAATTTAATTTGAATTTAGAACATTAACATTAGGATTTGAAAATCTCATAACATGCACTATTAAACGACATTTGACTTATATTCCAAAATACACTCATTTTTCTGATAATCCTTACAAAACATAAACTTGCAAGGTGTTTCGATTTTTCTGATGAGAAGTGTATTTAAAGGAATGTTTTTATAAACAGACATAGTTACAGATCCGTAATAGTATTAGGTAAATGGTTTGGCAGGCGGTTCGTGACTGCGATCAGAGATCGACAGAGTGGGAAGGATAATGATGGATGCTGTATCTCCATCAAAATGTCTTTCAATGCCTGCTTTAACAACAAAACATAATACACTTTGACAACAAAATCTCTGGGATTGTTAGCTATAATAATTGAGCTACAGACTTCCATGTTTTCGCGAATTCAACGAACGCTTGTTTGTGAGGCTGTAAAACATTAGCGTCGGGTTGCACGTTGCTCCAGCTCGGATTGGCGGAAGTTTTAGCCCACCCTATTGTCTCAACGTTTTAAGCTGTCCGAAGGCTGTTATCTTGCGGTAACTGGGAGCGACGGCTTATTTGGCCCTCTTATTTATGGAGCACTCAATTTTTTTTTGCCTCTAGTGGTCACCCATCTAAATGGCGACTGAGACCCTAGCTACTTAACACTATCGATCGGTTAATAATGTCAATTTTTCAGTCTTCATGACTTCGAGAACATTATGGAGAATTGTCAGGCTTAGGCAGGTTTCCTCAGGGTGTTTTCCTTAACCGTTACAGCAAGTGATATTTAATTACTTAAATAGCACATAACTTAAAAACATCGATTGACATTCAAATCCAAACGACACACCCGTTTGGATTTGAACCCATGTCCCCTCGAGTGAGACGTGAATTCGATAGCGAAATATGTAGTAGGTACTTATTAAATATTTTAAAATTTTAAGTGATATTACTGTACGAATAAAACAAAATATGTAAGTAGGTAGATGAAAATTATAAGGAAAATTAAACCAGTGGATTTAAAAAGCAGAATAGAGAAATTACAAACAAAACTTCAGTAAATAGACAGCAGCGTATTAATTAGCAGCGACCCACGTGTATTTCAGATACCTTCTGCGGTCACCAGCGCTCGCAAGCCAAGCGCGCTG
The DNA here is from genome assembly GCA_944567765.1 of Carterocephalus palaemon. Taxonomy (NCBI): domain Eukaryota; kingdom Metazoa; phylum Arthropoda; class Insecta; order Lepidoptera; family Hesperiidae; genus Carterocephalus; species Carterocephalus palaemon. Next base: position 7,558,363 of record OX155642.1, read on the forward strand.
ACTTCAATGCCCCAGGGGTATACGATCGAGCTTTAATAGTTCATTAGATTTGATTTGTATACGTGAGATCACCTCATTATACAAAAGCCTTTTAACACTCATTCCTTTAATTTTCGTACAGTTTCGGGATGGAAAACTTAGCCATGTGACCTTGGACAATGGTACCTAGGTAAGTGTGTTTTTCAGGGCACTCGCTGCGACCCATAGATGTCCCACTGCTGGGCACGAGTCTCCCTCACAGACACTGCTGCGGGAGGTCTAGAGCATTCTCCACCACGCTGCTCCAATGCGGATTGGTGGAGGGGTTAGTGACCATGGTATGTTTGTAGGCACACAAATGAAACGCCCGTTCACTAGCTGAGATAGTTTATTACTGACTCAAGCAAGTACACTCTGCATCGGCGCGTCGCGCGCGTCTTACATACATAGCAGGCAACCCAGTGTCGAAAGTTCTCAAGCCACCCGAAGATCTTCGACTTAACGAAACAACCGGGACCGACGACTTTACGTGCCCTCTGAAGCACGGTAGCGTCCACTCACGCTGCATAAAATACTCCTAGTTACTATCACGCTATAGAGTTACAACTGCAACGAGAAAAAATATTTTTGTGTTTATTACTGAGAAAAATACCGTTTTAGGGTTCCGTACCACGCGCATATATACCAACCGGACCACAAACTCATCCAGCGACTCCAGCTTGCAGTCGCGCGCTATCACCGCGTTCCGGACGTAGCGTCCCGCTCCTGTGATTTCTCGCAGTGCGAGATTTTGCTGGGCCTGAAGACGCTTGCTGCGTGGCCGCCGCCAGAGTATACCATGCTGGCGCTGCGTACGTCAGCCTAGATCGGATATAGTACTTGCATAAGCCAAGTTTAGTGCGCAGTGGTAATCTGGATGTCAGCACGTTATCTTTTGCATTTGTTTCAATAGCGTTAAAAAAAAGGGGTCTGTAGTTTTAAAGATATCGAAAATAATTATTAAAGCTATCGAAAATACTGCACAGCAATGTTCCCAAAGCATCAATGAAAAATAAAACAGGGAGCTATGGTTTTCTTTACTTGCAAGAATGTTCCTACTCACGACACGACAAAATGAAAATTGATCATCCTTAACTAAGATAAGTTTAGAAAGTTATGATAGAATTGAAGTGTTTCCGGCGACGAGCGCTAAAGCAAAAATGTTGGTGATTTAGTTCCTTGTGAAGTTATTATTGTTCGAACAAGCTTCATTAATCACTTTGCTCGATACAGTCTTGCTATAGACATCAATATAATGCTATCTACTGTTCGTAAATGTTTTCGTCTAGTTCTACTTGTCTTTAAATAGGCTTATAAATAATCAGTTACACTCTTATTTTCACGGCAGTAACATAATTAATAATTGTTCTCCTGTGACTACCACTGAATATCACTGATTATGACTATTCAGCCAAAATTTGGAATTTGTACAGTGACATTTTGTACAAACTTGTACAGTTACACGTAGTGCAAAGAAAGACTGCAAGGATATCTAATCAAGCAACAGTACAAATAAATAATTTACAAATGACTGCACAAAGTAGGAGAATGTTTTTATTAAAAAAAGGTTGGTCACAAAAATGCAATATTTTGTATTTTCAGTGGCTATCTAATAAATCGTAGATCTTAAGGATATCTCCATATATGTAAGGCATAGCTGGTGCTGCAACCCATTAACGACACACAGCATAGTGTGTCACTGTTAATATAGGGTGTCTGGTGAAGAGTGGGTGTACTGTAACACCCACTCTTCACCAGACTCAGCTCTGCCTACCCCTTCGGGACAATACAGACGTGATTTTATGTTATTATATTTTTTTTAAAGTCCAGTTTATTATTTTACTAAAATTATGTGTAAAATTACGTAATTCCTTGAATTATGCTTGATTTCCTATAGGTCCGTGAAATGAGAAAGGTTAAGAATCGCTGGGGTATAGGATTCCTTATATAAATAAAAGAACGCAAACATCGACTAAAATGTACATAAAAAAACCTACTCTTGAGTAATGGCGTATGACAGTCAACACAAACTGACGTGTTTCGAAGGCTTTTATGAATACCATATGAGGCGACCGCCATTTAACATATAAAAAATCGGCACGGAATCAAAGTCCACATGTCCGTTCCGGCCTACCTTAATTTTCCTCTACGGTTTGCGCCCTGAATACCAAAGAAAGGGCGAACATCAGCTTCATCCCAAGAACGAGATTTTCATACAAATTATGTAAAAGGTCCGACTTTAATATCCATACATTTTTATTAAAATCCAAAAGACTTAATAACTTTGCAACGTAACAGTGTTTTATCTATTTGTTTTAGATATTTTCAAGAAATAATTGCGGAAGATTTTCCGTAACGCTGCCGACGATCCGACAATGGTAGAGTAATTTTGCTTATTTCGTCTTAAATTACTTGATCTCATTTACGAGCTTTTGAAGATTGTACCAAGTTTTCGCAAAGTTTGTGGGTAATTTGTTGTTTACCGTCACTTTCTTGTATTTATTTTGCATGACTTAACCATGTATAATTTTTTGTTTTATCCTTGTTATTGGAGATTTTTTTTATTTGGGATAGGAATAATAATAGTAGCAGAACTTCTTACACTTATGCTGCAAATTAAAAAATATTATAATACACCTCAGAGCAATAATGAAACCTATATACCTAATAAACAATTTGTTTTCAATTCAAAAAACTCGTTTTATTTTTAAATTACATAAAATATATTGAATATAAAACCATCACCTATACTTAGGTATGGGGTATTTAAAGGTAAGTAGGTGCACTAACCATTAATCAGATTTTTTAGACCACATGCCTAATATGATTGTTTGAAGTCTGCCAACCCGTAGTCATCAGCATATCAGGGTGGAGGTCTTAAACATCTCACATCTAATTCTAAATAAGCTTCATCAGGGATTAAAGTTTATGATATTAATAGAAGTCAGATATCATATCAGGTATGTTAAATAACTTGAAATAATCAAAGGCTTAGAAGGATCTAATCTCAACTTAAATGAAGGCTTCTCTTACAACTTTCTAGAGGAATCGCTAATAACGAAACTTGCGGTTAATAGCATTGAAAGGGAAGATTCAGCGTTCGGCATGAGTAATTTTAAAGGCAATAATGTAATTTGACTGTAGTAAGGATAAAGACACATTTAGATTATGTGATACATATTATTATATATAGAATAGAATAGATATTATATAGAATAGATATTATATAGAACTAGTGGACGCCCGCAGCTTCGCTCGCGTGGAATTAGACATTCACTAACTTCAAAAACGGAAAGTTTCATACTAACTTTGCACCCCCGTTTTACCCCCTTAGGGGGTGAATTTTCAAAAATCCTTTCTTAGTGCTCCCCTACGTTATAAAAGGAACCCCTGTGCAAAATTTCAAGTTTCTAGCCCTTATAGTTTAGGCCCTGCGTTGATATGTCAGTCAGTCAGTCAGTCAGTCAGTCACCTTATCCTTTTATATATATAGATAGAATTTATGCAGTTTATCTTACTTAATCTATACTAATAATATAAAGAGGAAAGATTTGATTGTTTGTTTGTTTTGCATAGGCTTCAAAACTACTGAACCGATTTGAAAAATTCTTTCACTGTTGGAAAGCTACACTATCCCCGGGTGACATAGGCTAAATTTTATTTTGGAAAAAAATAGGGTTCCGTAAGATATTTGGGTTTTTCGGACACAAGGTGTAAAAAAATCAACCAGAAAAGTTACTTATTTTGCGTACGCTGCCTAAACTATAAGAGATAGAACCATAAAATGTTCTAATTAACTGTAGATCTTATAAATATCTATAAAAAAGTCCGCGACACACAATACCTACCTATATCGAGTGAGGCACAACAACCATTTTTTTATCTTGAATTTTTTTTGGACTACATTTACAGTTTATGTAGATAATATTTGGTCTTTGAATGATTAAAATTGGACGTTTGGTTTTGAAGTGTCTGTCTGTCTGTCTGTCTGTCTGTCTGTTTCGCTTTCACGCCAAAACTACTGAACCGATTTAATTGAAATTTGGTACACAGTCTAGAGCCTGACAAAGGACATAGACACTTTTTAATTGGAAAAAAGTGTTGTAATGGGTTGAAAAGGGAGATGAAAGGGTGTATGAAAGTATTGTCATTTTCAGAACTAGAAGCATAAAACTTAAATTCTAGGCTGTTGATAAGGTATAATCCTTACTAATCCTATCCTACTAATATTATAAAGGGGAAAGTTTGTAAGTATGTATGTATGGATGGATGGATGTGTGTTACTTTTTCAAGTTAAAAGTACTGAATGGATTTTAATGAAACTTTACAATAATATAGCATATACATCAGAATAACAGACAGGCTAAAATTTATAAAGATATTGTGTGAATTGTCCAAAATATGACGATAAGTGTCAAGTAGGTAAGTAGGAAAAAATCTACCATCTGCGAGCTATTCTGGCGTGCGCTGCCAAAACTACAGGACCGATTTCAAAAATTCTTTCACCATTAGAAAGCTGCATCTTCACTGAGTGACATAGGCTATATAATATTACTAGGCGTAAACGAAACTATTGTTATAATCTATATATGTAAAATAAAGTCGTGTTAAATTTTTATTTTTTTAGTAACCTGACGCAAATAGGGTTTATGTGTGTGTATTATAATTTAGATTTTTACATAAAATACCCGTGCGAAGCCGGGGCGGACCACTAGTTTGTATATATTTATATATGTATATTATTTTTATTACCTATATTATTATAGTATATTATATATATATATTTATATAGTATTTTTCTTGCTCAATTCCTATGTATTGTATACTTTTTAAATTTTCTTTTAAATTAGCTTTTACATTTTGTTACTTTAAAGCTTACTCTCTCTGTTTTGATTTTGCATGTTGTCTACACCTGTAACTGTGATGGCACTTAGAAGGAGTTATGTCTAAGTTAATAATTAAGTGTATCAGTGTACATTATGTTGGTGTTCAATAAATAAATAAATAAATAAATAAATTATAATTCCGTGCCTCCTGTAATAAGTGATTCAAGTAGAAAATCGATAAATATACCTACTGAAAAATAAAATTTGAAAATTAATATACCTAATCGCAGTTATAGCGCGAAGCACAATTTATTTTATTATATATGTATATATATATTAATAAAATTTATTATTATATTATTTATATATATCTATACATATATACGTTATTGCCAAAACCTGTGCAGTTATACCTAATAGTTTGCACAAAATTATCTCCAAATCTATAGTACCTACATAGAAAAACGTGAGTTAGACCAAAAAATCGTAATTAATATCATATGTTAAAATCCCAAAAAGGGTACAACTCGACTTAGATCACTGATCACAGGAGGCACAAAATTATTTTTAGTTGAACACTATTATTATTAAACTGCATTGCAATTTTTTTATATACGTCAACCAAAACTCTAAATTATATTTTTTATACATTTTCACAGTTTTGCTAACTTAACTATAGTGTCACTTCTTTAACTCTTAATTTTGTATCTGTTATAAAGTATACGTTAATGTTTGACGAAGTTATTATGATTGATTAAATTAAGAGTGCCAATCATAAAACTGCAATGAGAGCAATGGCAATATTAATATTTAATGCGATTGTAATGTTAGCATCGATAGAGGCTAGGTAATAAAGTGAAACACTCACGGATTTATAGATACATATAAAGTACACTTTCAGAGCACACTTTCAGCGCTACGCCGCGAACACATCCAATCTTTATGACATCATTAAACATATTTTTATGAGGACACCGCGGTGTAGTATATTATTACTTGAGGGGAGAGCTAGCAACACAATGCCGTTTCATTGGTCAGTTATTTGTGAAAGCAAGCCTTCATCGAAATTGACAATGTGCGTCGGTAATAAAACATTTATAGGGCGATACGTCACACGCCCGCATTGGAATGGACTCGCGATAATGTACACAATAACCGAAATGCATTTTCAATGATAATTAAAATTTCACTGTTATTTGTTAAAGTAATCTATATGTCTATATATTAATAAGAAGCGGGCCATAATACTTGTTTACGTCATATAATATATAATATTGTAAGAATGTATTATCGCCATCAAATAATCTAACAAATGTATGCATGACTAAACTATAAGTTGTATATACTATTTCTATGATTATACGAGTATGACAGCAAACGAGCATAGGTACACTTGCCATGCACTGCCACTGTCTTATGGCAGCTGTGACAAGCCCTGATAAGTCTAATTACAGTCTTGTTCAAATACGGTTACTAAACTTTGGGACTAAGATAGCCTTTAGAAATGAGTAACCGGTAACCACACCTTTCCTTATTCTAGTGCTATTCAGATTTATATCATTACATTACATACACCATCTGTACCATCGCCAGCAACGGTACCGCCATCTTTTCTACCGTGTAATAAAATTGTTTTTATCCAATTAAATTCCGGTTGGAATGGTGTGATTTTTAGAAGCGACCATCTTTGTCCTCAAGGCATCTGTAACTTTAGCAACGCATCTGTAACTGACTTAGAACAAGACTCTTACAAACAACTACTAACTGGACTATTACTAACACCAACTTATAGGACTAACAAAGTCCTGTAAATTGGCATTGGGCATTAACAGTCGCTGCCCCTGTTCTCATACCTACCCACTAATTAACTGACCATTTCTCTCTGCTAACTGAACTAACCAATATCCTAGCCTCTAAGAGTTTTGTTCAGGCTCAGTCGCAGTTCTCAGAGGCAGCAGCAAGGCTGTAGCGAATTGCCAGTGCTGCAAGCTCGTTTTCTATCTTACATCCATAAAAAAAAAACTTTACAACGAAAAATTTTGATTATAAATATATACTATTCTTATACTTATTCTGAACTGCTTTCCTTTTGCAGTCAAATTGTCTAGATGCCTACTGCATGAATACTTAGGTACTTATGAATTTAGGTTATCGGAGAAACTCAGCAGAACGAGCTTAATCGAGCCAGTGTTGTACTTTCAGGTAGAAACAGCTACTGTTATTGGAAAGTTCTTTACAACTTGGTAAATTACTTATCCATTAACATAACTTTCGTTTGTAAGGGATCTTGTACCTACTTTGTCGTACCAACAAAGATGGGAAGTACACTCGCAAACAAATATTTCACTTATATTATGCTATAGGTTAAACATTGTCTATATTTGATATTCTATAGGCGTAATCAGAAACCTGTTCTCATTAGATGAAGAAAAAATATAAATTACTCACTTCTCCCCAAACAAAACATTCCAAGAAGCTGACAAAATGCCACGTCAATTCACCAAATTACGGAGTAATTGAACCGAATTTCAGAGTGAAGCTCATGTAATGAAAGCAGATAAAGGGAAGCGAAGAGAACGAGGGGCTTATTCAATTCGGCCGCGAGTTCTCCCTGACACTGACTTAAGTAGATAGTTAAGATTTAGCCAAGAAAGTACCACTAATGTGTACACGGAAAGTAGTCTCGAGAACCAGCCGCTTAAGTACCAGCAGCAACTTGCGACCCATTAGTTAGCTCCGGAAACACATTATAGTTTAACTTTTCTGCGAGCCAAGCAAATAGCGCCTCTGCAGGTGATAAAATTTCAGGATTATGGTCATTTATCTTTTATTTTAACGAATAAATAATAAAACTAATAAATAATAAAACCTCGTTATATAATTCTATTGTTGCAGATACATGTAAATTAAGAAGATATCCATAGATAATAAATATTTTCAGAGGCCGGCATAATCTGTTATTTTGCAAAAGGCTTTGCAACATAATTTCTGTTTTAATAATATTGTAAGCTATTCATACGTGACGTGGTTGAGGTAGGTAGGTACCTATAATTGAAACCTATGGAAAAATATTTAGTAAAAATCCTCTCCTCCTCTCATCCTTCCTCAACGTCAACTACACACTTTTGAGTGCAGTTTGCGACTTATCTTTTTGAAATTATTCCGATTCTCTCGATACATACTCATTCGAGAAGAATGTAATAGATCAAATAATTTATGAATTTCCAGAAACACGCCTTTCTTTATGTTAAATAAAACCACTAATCATACTTCTGATTACTAAAATATATTTGGCAAGTCCACAAACTAATTTGAAGGGAGGCGGCCGACATGGCGGTATTAGTGTTCGTAACATTGAACTTGTTGTGCGATCCAACTTATTAAGAGATCTGATCGTCCGGAATAATACCGACCCTGTACAGTATGTACTCCTTATAATATTATGGTTACTGTGGTTTAGTGTTAGTATAGTTACTTTGGTTTTTACTATAACGTTTTTGCTTCAACGGGGTATATGATCGCATTATAATCAATTTATTTATCAAAACATAAATCAAGCGCATAAGGATTCATTGTTGTGTGGATACCCGTTTTATAACCTGCGCTTATAATGACTGCGTGATGCAAAGAAGGGTATGTGTATGTTTGTTCCTTTAAGGCATTCTAGAAACCATACGCGTAAGGATATTTACTAAAGACGCCATATTATCAAAATAAAAACATGTTTAATTTATTTGCAGACCGGTTCTTTGTTATTTATTTGTTTAATTTAATTTTTCAACTTGTTTATCATGTACCTACATAAGTTAATCTACGCTATAATCATGCAACGTGTTCAAGAAATTAAAATGCTCACATCAAAATAAATATTGTACATACATTGTTGACATAGTTCAGGAACAAATTGACAACACGCGAGGAGCTTTTAGTTGCACTCCGAACAATTAGTAAAAGTTAGATTTGATCTACGTATGGTCATTTTGATTTATGTTTACACGAACAGACGACCCACATTTTAAAAGTTGATTATTTTGAATTCATCGTAGCTTACTCGATTTTAAATGATTAAAAATTGTCAAATTATTGATTTTATATTAAAAGGAGAATAAAACTGAGGTAAATTAAAATTTATAGTTTCCACAAGCAAAATATATATACCTGGCCTAGCCAAAGGCTACTTTTTATACCGGGAAATAACATGGTTCCTGTCCCTAACTATCGATCAAATTTTCACACAACTCATATGGTAGACGTTGTAATAAGATTCTACACGGAAAATTATTTACGTGGGTAAATCATTATAAGTTTTGGGGTTTTGGCGTGAAAGCGAGACAGACTGACAGACAGACAGAGTTACTTTCGCATTTATTTATTTATTTATTTATTATAAGGAATTTATATAATATGTAAAAAGGAATTTTCGTTGATATGTATCGGGAAACTTCAAGAAAAATAAAAAGATATCAAAATAGTTTGCATTCGTGATCAGGCCGAGCGTGGCTCAATGAGAGTCCACCTCAAATCCAATCGAGTAAAGTGCACGGTCTCTTGGCGGCTATCTGCGGGAAGTTATTTTGCTGAAACGTTTTGGTGGTTGACAGGGCATGATCTGTAGAGTGCTTCAAGGATTCTTCGACTAACCCGGCTTGGCGTACAAGACGGATAAGTGATTCTTTTAACCAATCATTCGATTTCTATATGGCGCCCTTCAACGTACCTACGTATACAACATAAACGGTACCTACATTTCTGAATTTAATATACTCAACCTACATTAAAATTATTTCATGGTTTAATCACAAATATAAACACAGACCGAATTGCAGAAATTTATTTTATCTGTGAAATAAGTGTTAGTAAACGCAAACATTGGCCGGTCAAACGAAAAGCAATTCCTGTAACTTAATTGCAGAAGCCTTAAGCTTGCAAAGAAATAAAGCCCCCAACGGAGTTTATGACATGCGTTGGTGATGTCTTCCACAATCTCTAGAATCTAGATGAAACGAAGACGAACGTAGGCAGTCTTCGTTTCTTTTAGGAAACGCAGGTGTTTTTTCATCATTAGGTATGTCTTTGGATTATTTTTAATATTCAGATTAATTTTTTTTAAATATTTGTATACTCTTAATGAACGTCATTACATTTTTCATCTACCGCCGGTTTACAAAGTTGGTGATACCTTGAAGAACACGGCAAGAAATTCGATGTTACTCTTTTCAAAATTTACAATTTAATAATTTGATACAGGTACATTATTTTAGATTTATAAGACGTTATTACGTCAAAATGATACTATGATGATGTTCAAGTCTCCACCAACAATTATATATTTTTTACTTTTAAAACTTGAGTAGGTACTCGTGTGAGAAACAGATTAATGGTACCTATGCTCTTGTTCGATTCCATAAAGTTTAGTTTTATGTAATCCTGTTAGATAATTATAACTTGTTTATCCCCATTTCCTACCTACATGCATTAAACTGCCCTTGATATCGTTTTTCCTAACAATTCAGCTAGATAAACTGTGGAATTTCCAACAACACACTGCGTAACAAAGTATGTGTCAGCGTTGACCAAGAAATAATACCGCCACTTTACCCATACTGGCCTCTGTATGGAAGGGGTAACGGAGCATAACGCACTACGCTATTTCACTGCGGGTTGGTTAAATTAGGTAGATAACCCGTAGAAATTCCGGGAGCTTCGTCTCATATAAATCAGTGCTAATCGTGCATAAGAGTTAATTAAGATTTCTGCAAAGGTTTTGATGATGGTAATATTGATGGTTGGAAATCCATGTCGTTCGAAGGATGCATAACTGAAGAAAGGTAACTAACCTAACTGTTTGAAAGGTTCGCAAATGGTGACGAGTTGGAAGGAGTATGTACTCATTTGAAGTCGTTGTTCAGTACAATATATACGAGTAGCTTTATGTGTATTCTGATATCACTATCGATCGAGTTCAACATGTATTATTTTGCGTAGCGTAAATGAAGACAACCGTAGCATATTCGGGATCCGCCGCGTGTGCAAAGCACGCGTCATATCAGAGCGTGAAATGACACCGGGTGACTTGCGGGCGCGGCCCGGTGGGCGCGGCCGCAAGCGTGGCTGTGGTAAAATCAATTATGTGCTAATGCTAATTAATGCGAATCACTGAATCGGAGACAAATGTAATTAGGTTTCACCGCCATATAGTAATGACGATAATTAATCTAAACACAATAGTCAAACGACATTTCACTATGATTAGCGAAATATTGCTATGCTACCTATAGATACCGATGACTATTTTATCTGAGTAGTGGTTCAATGAATTCAGTTTTATCCTTATACGATAAAACTGGAATAAAATTACGGCGAGAGTTCACGGAATTATCCAAATCAAACATTTACACCAAAGTGGAAGATTTCTATAGGCAGGTAGGTACTTAAAGCAAGGTGGAGTGTGGGGTCGCTTCTGATTCTAATAATTCACTTGTTATTTATTAATGACCTGCGGACACTCAAAAGGAGCTGTCGTTGTTCCTGGCGTTAAAACAAAATGTCCGTTTCCGGCCACGCAAACCTTACATTAAAGGATGTCAGTCAAGGAGCCGCCATTGACAGCGACGGGGACAGCCAATCACTAAACAAATGTACGTTGGGTAAAATAATGGCCCTTCAGTTGGATGTATACCTACCCGATGTATCGATGGGTATAGCTACCATTAGGCGGAATCTAATTTGCTAACAAACTATATGGTCTTTTTAAATAAAATAATTGTTTCTCAAACGGTGGGAGTAGAACGAGTGTAGGTATTCGTATTGGGCTATATAACTACCAACTTAACTATTGTCCGACTTAACTATTGTTTGATCTTCCTTAATTGTTTTGTACATTCCCTCTTAAAGCTATCATAATATTGTTAAATGTTCAAATCAACAGTAAATCGAGAAAATAATACAATTAAAAAAAATACTTCTCAGAGCGGGCTTGGAGTAATAAATTCTGAAATATCGCACTTTTTATGGGGAGTAAACGGAAGCTCCGAGTTTGCAGGGACTTTACAAAGTAATACGAAACGAGGTCTGGTCCATAACATAACCAAAGGCAGAGTATGACTTTTACCTAACACAATTCAAGCTAATAACAGTTTTTGTGACACTAAACACGAAAAAAGCTTTCCCCATTTAACGGAGCGTAAATGTGTACTCCATGTTACCGCCGCCCTTAAGCAGACATTATTAGGGGGGTGTCGCGCGTCGGACATAAAATTTTGTAGCGATTTTTCCTTAATACCGTTAAGCTATACACAGTAGGTCACGTTGACAAAAGTTATCTGGACCGCGTAATAAGCATCGGCCTAGGGGCTGCATAAAGAATAAGCCTCCCATTTAAAAAGTTCTTAATAAAAAGCGTTGATAATTGAGTTGAAAACTTAACCCACAAAATATTAGCTCCGGTATTTATAATTGCTTGACAAGAAAACATTTACAACATTAACTGCTCATGAATCCAAAAAATAAGTCAATTCGGGTTGAAAATTTTGATGGGTCCGTTTATGTATTAGGTATGAATAGCTTGTACCACGTACTGATAGACAGATAAAACAAATACACGTATCAAAGCAGTGGTACTTATACTCAGTAGGTATTACAGTAAATCATTTGAGACTGGCGTCTAATATTTCAATTAAATAGATAGATACTTTTGAGATATTTAATAGATTTATGCTTTTTTGAAATACAAAACCACAAGAATTCCAAAGAGTTTTCCGCAACTTTCGCAAGACACAAAACCCTGAGCCTAGGATACTCGAAAGTACCGAACCGTTTTAATAATTAGCAATATTTGTGCGAAGCACAATGCGGCGGGAGCACTACAATGGGCTTTAAACCTTTAAGAGCTTAGATGTTCCAATTTGTTCCTGCGACCTTGATAGAGCTCCGGACATTTTTCTTTTCCTCTCCGTCCAGATACGTAATCTATATATACAAAAAGGAGAAGGTGACTGACTGACTGACTCACTGACATATCAACGCAGGGCCTAAACTATAAGGGTTAGAAACTTGAAATTTTGCACAGGGGTTCCTTTTATAACGTAGGGGAGCACTAAGATAGGATTTTTGAAAATTCACCCCCTAAGGGGGTAAACGTAAAACGGGGGAGCAAAGTTAGTATGAAACTTTGCCGTTTTTGAAGTCAAGTGGGCAACCCACAGAACCTCCTTTATCTGTTCTGTGGGGCAACCCGAACGCGGGCAGACGTCGTTAATGGGTCTAATTCTACGCGAGCGAAGCTGCGGGCGTCCACTAGTTATTTCATATGGGTTCTTAATTTGGGTATGAATACATAAGAAATGGAAATTAAGTAGTAGTAGGTACCTAGTAGGTATATTAAATAAGTTATTATATATCATTTGATAGTATGAACGTGCGTGTAAGACAATTCACAAGGCTTCTAAACTGCTACAGATTTTTGAACGCACGTTCCATAGTCCCTACATGCCAGTTACAGTAAATTTTTACTTCACAAAACAATCTGTAAGCTACGTTTTCTAAAAACGCTATACTTTGTTCTTCGGCCAAATGTTGTTTTAATCGTAATGAGCAATATTCGGACAAAGGCGCGGGTCAGTCGCTAAGGCTCAAAGCGGCACAAAGGACTCTAAGGGCTTACATGTCGCTGCGTGCAGTTTGTTTCATTAAGCGCAACAACCCAAATTTACTTTCCTCTTTTACTCGAAATTCCTGTATATTTTACTTAAGCGTGTCAAGGTCGTATCTACTGCGGTAAAATGCAGAGCGATAAAAGAAGGTAGGGTTTATTGAAACACCATGAATTTACAGCATTTGAGAAAACCAAGATACCTATGAATCCAGATTGTTTGAACTTTGAAGACCAAAGCGCTACGAATTCATGAAATTTTGAAATGAAGTATGTATGTATGTATTTTGCTATGAACATTTAGGTCAGAAGACTTGATGAAATTTAAAATTATTATTATTCATAGTTTGTTGTACACCATGATTATACACGAACAATTACATTGGAATCATAAATAAATTACGTACAAAATGTGGCTTTATCACTAATTAGTGATTTCTTCCAGGCAACCTTGAGCTGAGGAATTAGAGAAAGAGTATAATAAGGTTGGGTGCACATATAGATTACGGAAACGGTTATACATATCAAGATAAACGAAGGTGGAAGCAGTGGAGTAGTACGATTTTATTTGCAGGTAATGAGATGAAGTTGACTTTTGAAGGATTTCAAACAAGAGGCATTGTAATTGGATAGGGGAAGGGAATCTCCAGAGATGCACAGTAGTTACGGAAAGGATTTAGAAAGAAGGTGGATGAGTGAGAAAGGGTACGAAGTGCAAGAGTTTTTGAGGATCGCAGGGACCGATTGTGGGTTTGGTAAGGTACTGAAACCTCGTTTTCAGATAGGGAGAAGAACTAGGATTAAAAATCCTATTTTGTTATTCTTATATTTGTCTAGCATTACAAACTTCGTATAATAATTCTTATGTTGTATATGTATCTGCATATCGTAAAAGATGAAATAGAATTGAGAACACAAAGCCAAAAGCCAATCTTGGCACTGACTCGGAGTAATACTTTAAACGAAAGAAAAACTTAACTTTCTAGTTTACTAAAAGTGACTCTGAGCCAATTTTGAAATTAGTTAATTAACAAAACACGTAAATTCGTATAAAAACACGTTAATTAGATTATTTCTTTATTTTAAACTGGCTATATATGCAGTGCATAACGATATAGCAACTCAATGGCCTCAAAAATGACAGTTACAATTTCACTCTTGAGTCTGGATCAGTCCACTGCTGGTCTGGTCATAGGTCTATACTAAGCCTCCAAAGACCTTTCGCCATTGAACCCGGTTTTGCACTTCAGTGTCTACGCATAAATGACATAGGTTCCCCATTTGACGTAAATCAATAGAGTTGTGCCCTCCGACTCTAATAAGTATCCCACCAGCGATGTAGAGATAAAATGTTAACGAATGCCGCCATCAACCGAGATCCGAGTGTTATTTGTGATATAAGAGCGTTAAATAAAAACCTGTTTGTGAACAAAGGCCACGTGAGGCAAATTATTTATGTATTGTGCTGTGGCCGGTCTAATTATGTGGGGCTTTTGTTCTTAAAGCCTAGGCGGCAGCGGTGCCTTTACACAGCGAGATAATAAAAACGCTTGGCCCCGTAAGGGTGTAGCTAATTCTTTTGATAAATAAAATTGGTTGATGTGTAAAAGCGAAATGATTTTGAGTCGTAAATATAACTCTTCATACTGTTATATCACACTAAAATGTTGAATGCCTTTGCTTAGATACATAGTTACTATCATAATATGCTACATAGTTTGGCCTCATTGTTCATTAAATATAATTATTGCTGTACGGTTCACGTACAAGTGCAACTCAGCAGTTTCCGTCATTGTCGCCCAATTCACGTTAATCACGGGTCCGCGCATGGCGTGTTCTCAATATCATATCATAATCAGTATCACAATATCATATCAGTTAGCAATAAATCAATCATAGTGCAGTTAAATCTTTCATTAGAACAGCAAACCCTTGGTGTACCGTACCGTACAATTGCCTACGTTTTATCTATATAATAAAAATGAATCGCAAAATGTGTTGGTAAGCGCATAACTCAACAACGCCTGGACCAATTTGGCCAATTTTTTTTTTAAAATGTTCGTTGAAGTTCAACGATGGTTTTAACGGCGAGAAAAATTTGAAAATTCATCCCCTAAGGGGGTAAAACGGGGGTGCAAAGTTAGTATGAAGCTTTGCCGTTTTTGAAGTTAGTGAATGTGTAACGCGAGCGAAGCTGCGGGCGTCCACTAGTTTACAAATAAACATTAGCGAAGGCAAGTAGTTTGGCGCCCTTGTCGTACTTAAGTTACTGCTGTTTCGGAGTTAGCAATCAAGGCCGAAAAGAACCGGCATATGATATTCACACGCAATAAATATTAGAACAGGTGCAGTGATTGCGAGCCCAGGTGTCTAGTGGAAATGTAAGACGGCATTTACGTTTTATTTCGCCGTTATTCAGAAATATCTCCAAGTTGCATGAATAGCCCCGTTTTTATGGCGTGCACATGTGGCGGGAATTGTTACTGGTGGAATACGATTTCGTTGTAATTTAATTTACTATCAGATACGTTGTTTATTAAGATATAAGACTTTTTATTTCAATAGTAGAGGTACCTAGTTAGCCTATTGGAAGTTTACGTGAGTCAGCTAGTAAAAACTGATTAGTGATCTTAAACTTGAAGGTTAAGATTAATAAAAATGTAATTATAACTAGCTTTCACCGCGGCTCCGCCCTCTTAGAGTAGTTTTTCGTGCAGAATTACCTCTGCCATCAAGTGATGGTTTAAAATAGAATAAGTAGTCTTTATCAACAGCGAACTAACTAACAGTGATAACCACTAATCAAAATCTATCTTCACCCGTAGTTTGGCCGATCATATTCCGAGATAGCCAGCAATCGATTAAATATTAGTAGATAGTTAATATAATTTATCGATTAAAAATCGGATTTAACGAGAACCATGATATTTTCTGGATAAAGTAGTCAATATTATTCTTCGAGGCCTTCTGGCCTCAGCCAAACACACCTTTGGCTGAGCTGAAACCTGCTAGAAAATTTTCCTAAGGGAATAAATATTATTCAAGTTCATGAAGTTTATTTGCGGAAATATGTTATTCTGCCTTCAACGTGGAAGGCGTAGAAATAGGATGCATTTAAGAAGAGTTTCGAGCAATATGCAGCATAACTTCTAATTGTTAAATTTAAAATTAACTTGTTTTGTATTATTATTTAAGTATGCATAAGTATCTTCGTTTTTTTTTTTTAATTCAGTAAAAGTAGAGAAATTTCACTCGCGATAAATATTAGAGTAGCACAGATTGCGAGATCAGGTGTCGTCTTCGAGGGAGAATTCCATTTTATTTTATTACATATACATATTATAATAATAAACACGATATCCTGAAGTTCTTATGGTAAGTATAGATAAGTAACACGAATTTTCAAGACGATCTCAAGTCTCACATAAATAGTACAGTCGTGTGGTCTTCGGATACTTTGATGGAATCGCAAAACCTCTATTGTTTTTAGGTGTTCGTTAAAGCAGATGGTCGGATCAACTCCGGAAAATGAGACCTGCATAGTTTGTCGAAAGTATGGATTGATCGGGCTTAACGATTCACCATTCGGTATAAGCAACAAGTATTAAGTACTGGCTTTTTTACCACAGACATACAAAGAGCAACCTAATGTGAATCTGGTCACCGTCGGCTATATAACCATGTACACTAGTGACGCGGGTTATCTAGAGAACACATTTAATTTCATTTAATTACCGTAGCTTGACATGATACTTGATTTTTATAAAATAAGCGTCACTTCCGTCATAAAAAAATCTGAGTTACTCCTAGTCGCGCCTAAAGAAGTTTTACTTCAAAAAGTATAAGTAAACTAGTAAGTGTTTCTTACTAGTTTACTTATATTATTTTTGGTAAATTTTTAAAGTGTTACCGTATTTCTTTTACCATTAATGTGTATAATAATATTGAAACAAATGTAGTAGATATCCAATTTATTGTAAGTAAGACTCCAATCGAAGCAATGTTACAGTATCAGCGTTTGGAATTTTTGATGCACCGGAAAATTGAGTGAATATTCTAAACGTGAATTTTCTTTGCAGGTGACCGAAGAGCGAAGTCGCATGCATGTATGAACATGAGAAAAGCGCGCTTGCACTGTAGTGACGAACGACGAAGCGACGGACGAGCGAAGCGTGAGCGATTGTCATACGAGTGATGCGCGGCGCGGACGTTCGCGGGGCGCCCCGCGCGTCTCCATTATCGATTGCCCCAGTTGAGAGAGGGGCGGAAGTAATGATAGAACGAGATGCAACCACCGCCTGCCCGATCCGATGGCCCACAGTAACCCTACGAGTAGGTAACTGTATAGTGCACTACACGAATTAATATTGTTCGAGATAATATTTAATCTTCCGTTTTCTTTGTCTAATGTAATTCTGTCGGCGGACGCTTTCACTATCCGCCGCCAGGGCTTGTAAACATTTTAACTTTTGAAAATATTATATTTAGATTTTAGAGATGTCGTAAATTACTAAATCTTTATTATTTAGGGAATTAAATTGATTCCACAACTTACTTATTGTTTGTCAACTTCAAATAAATTAGACAAACCATCAAAGTATACAAGTTCACAAAGTCAGGGGTGGAAGTGACATCCCACTTATATCTATCAGAATGGATCGCGTTATAGCTTCCTCAATCTCGGCGTCAAAGTTCTCATAAGGCGCTTCTTAACTAAGGCGTTAAGGAAGATAGTTAGTAAGAGGCCTTCGGCAGGGTCTTAAAACTTGGTCGAAACTTGCGTAACTCGATCTCCACGTTCCGGCAGTTGGCGGGCGTCAATGTGGCGATAACTCACAATACGTTATTAGCATAATAATATAATTGCTTATAAATGGAAGATCCTGCCTATGGCGACATCTACCATGTATTATAAGTTGTCATAAATACGTGTGGATTGTACTATTGTAGTAAATTTTAAATAAGTAAAAAAAGGAGTCGTAAATTGATCGAAAATTTAATTCCTCCACCAACTGTTATGTGAAAGTCTCGAGTATAATACATACTACGGGAATTACGGCTACAATCTATGTTATAATCGCAATCGCATGTAATCGCAATGCAATCGTAATTGCAACCTATGTCGTAAGTACTCGTAACTTTCTTACTTAATGTACTTTTGTTGTAAACAGTAGCTGACAAGTAGTAGCTGTACGCGGCATACGGCCCATCATCATTGATTTTACTATAAAACATCCGACAGCGACAAACGAGTATCTTTCTCGACGCGGTAAATTACGTTAGAATCTGAGCCGACGCTCACATTCAATGATAATAAAGTGTAAAAAGAGTCGTCGTTTTAATGTTCGCTTTATGGGCACTTCCAGAGGTTTCTAAGGTTTAGGATACGTCCAGATATATGGCGGTTGTTAAAAGCATCTCTTCTACCGGTTAAGTCGACCTTGTAACGTCAATTGGACGCTTAGTCTGAGACAATCTATTTATTAGATGCTTTGGTATTTATTTAACCAAAGTTTAATATAAGCAATTATATTAAAAGAGTACATAACTGAATCACATTATTAGGTAGAAAACAACATAGAAGTAGAAACAAATATAACGATTTTGTACCTACTGAGAAAAATACTACCGGATTAATACTGTGGTGGTTTTAGGAAGTGTATCGCTACGACTCAAAGACGTCCCACTGCTGGGCACGGGTCTCCCCCACAGAAACTGCTGTGGGAAGTCTAGAGCATACTCCTCCACGCTGCTCCAATGCGGATTGGTGGAGGGGTTAGTGGCCAACCCAGTGTCGAATGTTCTCAAGCCACCCGAAGGTCTTCGACAAGGCTTAGCGACTGTTTCCAGCATTGAAAACAAACGGGGCCGACAGCTTTACGTGGCCTCCGGAGGACGGTAGCGTCCATGAAATTTTGCCACTAGCGGTGAACCATCCACAAACCGACCGCGCCAGTCGTTGCTTAACTCATTCGATCACATTGAATCGACGCGAGCCATTGGGCTATGGACGCTACTGGAAGGACGCTACTGGAAGGAAGTGTATATTAGTACTTAATTATATTTTTATGCAAATAATAAATAGCTTAGATAATACTAGGTACTATTTAATTCAACTTCCTTATTTAATGAAGGGCTTTGAAAAGGTATAGTTTTTAATATTTTGAATATTAAGTATTAATAATGAGTTTCAATATCGTTCACTTTTACAACAAATAATATGTAATGACTGCAAGATTAAAAAAAGGGACTAAACCACTAGTCTAACACTTTGAATTATCTTAAATTCCATATTTCCATTGTATTTATGTCAGTGGCCGACATAGTAAATCAGAACAAAAAAAATGTGTGAGTCTCACCCCATGTATTATATAGTTATTTATTTATTTAACTTTATTGACACCTCTAAAGAGATATACAATATACATACATACACAGTGTAGAATGTTTATGGGCTGTGATAATATTACAGCTTGTTATTATTAAAGCTAATAAAATCAAAAGTAAGTTTTTAATTTCAATACGCTCGTTATTTATCTTTTTGTAATACAGTGTCTACGTTCTCCGGAAATGTTATTAAAAAGTTAAATGACTTTTCTAACATGACATTACTTAGGTACGCTTTTCCTAATTCGAAAGCGATTTTGGTTGTCGTTTAATTTCCCCGAATCCCAAATAAGGTGTATATGTATAAATGATTATTATCTATCATTATTATAAATTCAACTCCCCGACCGACGTTTCTGTCGAGACGCTCATAAAATATGATTAATTAGATAGCCTACCAACCAATAGGGCTCTGACTTTGTTTGACGTGATCCCTTGGTTTCCTCCTGCGAAGTGCACATTTCCTACAGCTATTAAAATTTTACGAGTGAACTGGCGAAATGAATACCAGAATTAGGTTAAGGAGTAAGGGCTCAGTTTCAGGGAGGTTACTATTCTAATCTACTTTATATTGACACATTCAACATATTTAACAAAGCGACATCGTGAGCAATTTTGAACTTGGTAAATTGGTCATTATGAATTTAATTTAAGTGTAAATAATAATATTATGTACGTACAGTATAAAACAAAGTTTATCTGACCGTAGCACATTAATTCCGTAGCCACTCCGTAGTTACAATTACCTACTTAGGACATTTACAAGATATGTATATCCTTTGTTTCACTCGTAAACTTCATTTAAATATACATATTCCAATTTATCTAAATATTATTTCCTTCAAGTTTACTTAATTACTTCTATGTTTTACAACGAAAAACTGCAAAATCAGTATCTAATAGATTTCAGGCGTCTTGTGGCCGGCAAGACCGAAATTCAACATTCAAGGCACGTGCGCGTTTCTTTGTTTCTCTCGCATATAACGAGATATTGTGATTCCGCGCCATTACGACACCGCATACACAGAGATGCGAATATCTAACACCGCATTAGATACACGTTTTCTTATTAAGACGAGACAACGCCTGAATAACAATACCGATATTGATCCACCAATATTTCTTCGATACATCGAAGGCGGTTTGAATTTAGAATTCTTATCCCGGATATTAATTCATAACGCGGAAAAAAACAGTAACCATTATCTCAGGAATTTCCAAGTAAATTTTTTTGTCTTGTTTAGCCAGAACGGCAGAACAACAAAATATTATTTTGCGCAGAGTAAGCAATCTTAAACGACATGAGGTACTGTCATATTCGCCATTAAAACGCCCGGTGTCTAATATGTAACACTTGTTTTCTGGCAACCGCTTGCCGCTCCTACCTAACGAAACGTTGCAGGTTGGTTACGCAAGGCTCGTTACGTAACCCAGATAAGCAAGGGTGAAATCCTATCTTATTTGCGCCGACGGATTAAAATTAAATTTCATGCAAAGGCTTCAGGAAATCGCGACGCTCCAAGGAGAGATCTCTCTCCATTGTCTACAATTAAAATTTTGCTATATATAGTAAATTAACCTTTCAAAGCCGTTTGTTAGAGATCATATTTGAGAATCAAATAAATTTAAATAATTTTCCTGTATGCTGCTAGTTTGTGGTGTGTTTGTTTTAATCAAATTTCATAACATAGGTATAAGTACCTGCGTGCATTAAGTATAATACTTACAAATACAATTATAAAAAAATATGTTCGATTTACAGGATCTAAGTAACATACAAAATCAAAATGAAATCTCGATCAGTATGGAAACAAAATAAATATAAATGTATCTCCATCCTCTTATCATCGTTATTATACCCACCCAAATACTTCCTACACGCGGTAAAACAAAAGAGAAAATCCTAATAGAATTGAGTATCAAATACGATAATAATATGTAAAGATCAAAATATCAGGGAGATAAGGAAATCACAATGTATCACATCCGGGATATGTGCCGGATAATTTTCTTGTGAAGATATTTCATAAATCATACATCAATATGGGAAAATGTAATATCATCGGAAGAGTCGCGACAGGCAGACAGACTGCTTGTGCCTCGTTGATTTGCGAAACTAGATGTTCTCCATTTTGAGACTGGAATTTGATACGTTTACGTTATGATTTTTACGGCTATGATTTGATTTTTTTTTTTTTTATGGATACAGGATAGCAAACGAGCTTGCAGCACCACCCATCCGCTGCCGCCCATGACAACTGTGACTGACTTTGAACAAGACTCAATTAGGTTATATTTTGAGACTGGAATTTGATACGTTTACGTTATGATTTTTACGGCTATGATTTGATTTTTTTTTTTTTATGGATACAGGATAGCAAACGAGCTTGCAGCACCACCCATCCGCTGCCGCCCATGACAACTGTGACTGACTTTGAACAAGACTCAATTACGTTATAGGTTGTCAGTTAAAAACATATGAGTAGGTACATTAATAAATGCGAATATGTATCTACCAATGAGATCTCACACCAACGGTCTCAAACAACGCACAATAACCTTATACTCGTATCTTACGTGATATTGGTAACTATTTATTCCAAAAATGTAGGGACGATGCCTGCGAGCAAGATAAGTGAATTTCACACATAAGGGCTAGGTGCATCGTCTTTAGAATTAATAATATCTTTTGCTTATTTTTTCCAAATCTGCATTTGTAATAAATCTTTCTCTAATACTTAGGACAGTTCCGCCCTTTAGTTCGTGTTTGGGACAAGCACTCAAACTTTGTTCTTAATTTGATTAACTGTGACCAGAACCTCTGCGTTTTCATATACTACAAAAAAATTATGTATCAAAAGAGTCATTGTTATAAAATTGTGGTCTCCGTCACTATAAAGCTGTTTCCTCTGAAAATGGTACACGGAAACGTACTACAAGTGGTGACAAAAACGTGAAAGCTCAAAGATAAACTAGCCAGCGGAAGTTACACTGAGGATGGGACGTGATTTTCGACGTGATACAGTAAAAATATTGTGAATAACGAAGAATTTTGCTTTAATATACCTTATACTATTTTTATTATTAGTTGGTAATTATTACAATATTTATATTAACAACGTCTGGTGCCTCATAATAAAAAGAAGAAAAGCCGAGGCATCTAATCCATCATCGAATCGCATTGATTCATCGATCAACATTCGATAATCGCAAAGAATTTTATTTTAATTGCCTTTAAAAATAATAAAAGAACATTCGAATACGTAAATATGTATTTCGTATTCGAATATATTATATAACATTGATATTTTTTGCTACCTAGCTTTTGACACATACAATTAAATTTTTTTAAACATTTTTTACAATATTTTTCTAAAGGTCCTAAAAGTATACCTACGAGTATATTTGTATCATCAATATATTTGGATAGGTTAAACTGGTATGTTCAACATAAATTTAATTTCAGGTTACCAACTGCGCAAGGAAGCAAGATTTGAAAATATTTTATTAGGTTTCAAACAATGTATTGAATAAGTTTTGACGTAGGTAGTTACCTGTACCAGGGCTGTGAAGTTTCCTAACAACATATCAGTGTTACTTTTAAACTTCTCCGGAGAAAATAACTTTATATAATATTAGTAAGTAGCGATCGAGTTTTCACGGTTTCGATACTTCTAGTTTTTCTTTGGATCTCTAAAGTAATGTCATTAGGAAATCCCGGTTAAAATAACGGGACATACAAGTTAGTATCAAAGGAAGTTTTCAACAAAGATTCTTTCTATTCTTGTGAAATATTATTATATTCTCCGTCTGAAGTTATTACTCCTAGTTGCTAAAATAAAAGATAAAGGCGAAGATCACGCGATTCATTTCTCTAATTGCATCTAAAGGCGCAGTATTCATTTCTAATTTCTTAAGAACCTTTAGACGTCTCAAAAAAGAACCTCAACTTTATAAGTTTAATAATACATAACTTTATATTAAATCATAAAATTACTAATCTGACTAAATTTTGCATGGAAACAGGAGGTTTGTGGCCGCTTTTTTTTATCAAAACAGTACAACTTCAACCTTAATTCATATTAGTGTAACTTACCTACCTATAATATTTACTTATTTTAATGTAAATTCATAATTTTATTAAATTCTGTTAAAATAAATTGTATACATATATCTAATTAATTGTATCAGGCGTTACTTTGCGGAACTCCATTATTACAAAACAAGAATTAATCTACTTTGCAACAATCCGCGAACAAAAACGTATGGTGATGTATGTATACTTTCATGCACGTAGCACCTCCCTCCCTCCCACGCAGGAAAACATGCACATGCGATAAATGAATACCCACACCACCATACACACACCAACACGTGTTTCGCCTCAAAACAAGGCATCCTCAGGGTAAGTACTTACCCTAACTACTTACCCTGAGGATGCCTTGTTTTGAGGCGAAACACGTGTTGGTGTGTGTATGGTGGTGTGGGTATTCATTTATCGCATGTGCATGTTTTCCTGCGTGGGAGGGAGGGAGGTGCTACGTGCATGAAAGTATACATACATCACCATACGTTTTTGTTCGCGGATTGTTGCAAAGTAGATTAATTCTTGTTTTGTAATACATATATCTGTATTTTTAAGTGACAAAGTATTCCAAATGATGTAACACTCTAGTTTTATGGTTTTTCAAGATAAAAGCAACAATTCTTTATTTTGAGAAACATAAGCCCGAGGTCATACCTCGTATTATAGCGAAGCTGGAAAAAATAACGTTGAATCATCTCACGTTACAAAGGCTTGAGAAAACTGTAACGTGATAATGTTCCGCTTCAATAAGGAGCCATTATTTTGTATAATAGAGTGCAGGGCCTCAACACTTCTTTATTCGCAGTTAAGGAGTCAGAGCAGGGCACCTCAAAAAGTCACTTGGCGTCATAAGTGTCCATTAGGGAGCCGTAGGGAAGTATGCTACTTACAGTCTCGGGTAACCTTATATGTTTGGCATAAGGCAAGGTTCCAAAAGAAAATTATCCTTACAAGGACCTGAAAAGCATTCTACATTTTAATAGAATCTGACCATTTGTTGCTAGATCTTGTGTGAGATAAAATGTCTTAATTTTATATGTCAGGCATAAAAAATACAACATATTATGTTTATTGATTATGGGTACTGCTAAGAAGCATAAAATTCAATCCTTTTGTTTGTAAACCTTGCGAAAACGAAAGTTTTAAGTTGACTAAGTACTATTCATTGCACTATTCTGGTCCTGAGTTACGAGAGCGCAGTGTGCTTCCTAGCGCGGGTGTAATTAGTAAATGTTTTATTGTTAAACAATGTAATAATGTTTGTTTTAAGCCTGATTTGAAAAAAGAAATTTGAAAAAACTTATTATACCCATACAGTTTTTGAAAATATATACATACTTTGCGTTATAAACACAAAATTCGTCGTTTTCGTGAAGATTACTGAATGAATTCTATTGTAATTGTTTTATTGTTAAACAATGTAATACCTAATGTTTGTTTTAAGCCTGATTTGAAAAAAGAAATTTGGAAAAACTTATTATAATAATAATAATAATAAATCTTTATTCAGGTTACCAGTGACCCATTTAAAATAATCTTACAAAAAATGACATATAACAATTTTTAAATATCACAATTACAGCAAATCCTCAAAATAAGTTAATATTTAAATTTAAAATTTCATTACAATATAATTTACAAAAATAATAATAATATAAATAATAATAAAAATTTAAAATTAAGTACATCGTCAAATTTAAAACAGAATAATTTTAGTAAAATAAATTAGATTTAATAATTTAGCACTATAAATAATAAAAATTTAAAACATTTTAATTTTACTTGTGATTAGGTAGAGTGTAACTAACGTGCCTGTTACAGCAGTTTAAAATATATGGGCAGTCTAGCCTATGTCCAATCATTGCCAGTACGGCGTTAGAGCTGGCCCGCACTATACCCATTATACCCATACAGTTGTTTGAAAATATATACATACTTTGCGTTATAAACACAAAATTCGTCGTTTTCGTGAAGATTACTGAATGAATTCTATTGACATATGCTTTACACTATCATGACAAGAGGATCATGCTCTCAAACAATCCGACCATGGCCATGATCGTCGTACAAAGTGTACC
Source organism: Carterocephalus palaemon (assembly GCA_944567765.1). NCBI lineage: Eukaryota > Metazoa > Arthropoda > Insecta > Lepidoptera > Hesperiidae > Carterocephalus > Carterocephalus palaemon. The sequence continues at coordinate 7,584,409 of OX155642.1, forward strand.
AGCGACAGATAGCGACTATTCATTCGGCTAGATCCCGCTTTTCATCGCAGCTTTGCTCCCAGATATGACAACCTCACTCATAATGGAAACGTTCATTATGAACAAATAGTCTGCCCGTGCCAGTGACAGTGCCGTATTATCAGCAAGCATTCTAATAACGTTGTGTTTGCAATTTTTTAAAGTATTTGGATAATAATATAAAGATTTTGGTTATGTAAAACAGGATATGTTGAGGTGTAATGTCAAAAAATATTATGAAGGTATCTTTTCCAAATGAAGTTTGATTAAAGCATTTGTTAAATTGTATTCAGTTTTGTTCATTGTTATTACAGGTATCGAAGCTGGCCGGTAAGCACAAAGCTCTGAGGTGTTCTGTATTGCCCTGATAAGATTTATTCCCGGCGTGACGTCAACTCCGGTTTCCTGCAGGATTCCCGCAGCCTTCAGATACAATAGGATAAGAAAATTCCACTTTAAGCTAGTAGAAGGAGAGATTATTATCTTATTAACTATTTCAAATGGTTCATTATGATGAAGATGACAAATAGATTAAAGTGCAAAAACTCATTTCATCATCATGTCATTTCGATTCATGTGAATGTCATCGATGTATACTCGTAGGCTTTAAGGCCAAAATTATAAGTTAAGTTAAATTAAACTTAAAACTATGAATTTTAAATTTCCTATTTAGATCCTACTTTGTGTCGTATGTTGTTTGAAGCCATTCTATATTTTTATATTTCTCCCTAGTCTATTATTTATAAAAGTTAATATCTACGCTGTTTTATTTTTCAGGTGCTGGGGCCGATAAGTTATTTCGGGCTCACCGCCAACTTTAAGCTTCCAGCGCATTCCGCTACAATTGGATATTAAACTTATCCATACTCCATACAATACCCTATTACAATACGTCAATTGTATTTTCCACTGCAAGACTTTTAGTGCGCTAAATTAACTTGTTTGAAACAACGACTGGAAAATTAATAAAATCTTAAATGTTGTAATCATTTTAGGTATGATGTCAGTTGTAGTGTCAAGCGCTACCAAAGAAATATTAAAATGGATATGGATCATCATTTTTATTCTAGTAAAACTATCCACCATAATTATTTTAGTTCAGTTCAACCGAACTAGTAGTAGGTACTTATAATTTGACAATAAGAAACGTCACATGTAAATTCCTATTGAATGTATAATGTTGTAGATTAAAATATTAAAACAATGTTACCAAAATGCATGAAAGAAGTTATACTACATATCAAGTTTCCTTTTCCGCGAGATAAACATCATTCTAGACACAAACTGCGATTGTTACTTTCCAACGGATGGCACGGCTTTAAAAATAAAACGCCAGTGAAACCCGACAACGAGAGAGGTGTCGCGCCATGTCGCTGTCGCCAGCGTAACGCCTGTACTCCGACACTCACCATTAGTTTACATACAAATGGCGAGTCGTTTTACATAATCCATCCTCTATGAGGGTAATTTGTTGCAAACTGTCTGGATAAGCAAATTGATCGCACCTTTCATACTGAATTTTCGGTGTCAGACGCAACATGGCGTCTTATCACACCAGTCTATGTTAAAAAATGCAAGTTAGCGACCAAGTTTTCCTACCAAGGTTCTTCTTATTCCATTGTTCTACAGTGTTCTACAGAGGAACTTTGTATATTTCTACCTCGCAACTTTAAGCCGCAAAATAGGTAGACTTTAAGTAAGAGATAAAAGTAGACTCGTAGCTAGAAACTTGGTTTGTTTCCATTTAACTGTTTTTAACAAGTTACTAGAAGGTAATAATTAAAGTTCAAGCACAGGTCTTATACCTGAATAATTTAATTGTAATAAAATTATTATACTTCCAAAACCCAATTAACTCAAAGATCCTGACTCAATCGGCAGTTGTGGGATAAAAGTTATGTATCAGGTGGACTTCTTCTTAATAAGGATTATAATGATAAATTTTTTTTATATCGCAACTGTCCACGTTTATTATTTGTCCACCTGACTGTTTGATTTTTTTTGTGTACGGGTTTTTCATTGGTGTCATCAGTAATAAAACATTTACCTGTAAATTATGGAAAGGTTCTAAACAAAGAACGTTATTTACTCATTATTTTAGCGAGTTTATGAATTCAGCTGTCCTTAAAGATACTATCTAGGCCATCACAGATTAATCCATGGTCCGGAAAGACTGCAAGCTTACCAGGATAAGATTTTTACTGAAAAATTCAAAACCTATTTGAAATAGTCGAAATCTATTTTGATTTCATGCGATAAGCAATTTGCGCAAATAAAAAAAACATTGACGTGTTAACACAAAATTACAGTATTTTCAGTAATGATTTTTTCGTTCCGGACGTCATGTTAAACATTCACTTTTATTTGATCTTTGATCATAGCACTAGCACATTGAAATGTAAATTGACGTATGTGCAAAACAAGAGACTAACGAACACGAGCGGCCGTGCGGCCGGCCGATGCATGCCTCTGCAAAGAGCCACAATGAGCCGCGATTCTATACATCCAACCGCGAGTGAATAATAAACGTCCTCCTATGTGTTGAACAGTCTGTTTGGGTTGCTGGCTGGGCATAATCTGTTAAAGAGCAGTGGATGTTGCAGACACAATGCTATCGTAACTGGACGCAGATGCCACTTGTGTGGAACTCCAAATACACAGTCCAACAGGATGTATTGAAATGTAAATATGACGTCTGTAGATGTCCAGGATTACGCAATAGTGAACATGAACAAATAGGTACCATAATGCCACAATGATTGTATCTATCTATCTATATATAAGTAAATTGAACATTTTTACAAAATTTCAATTCAGTGACATTATAATAACGAGTTATAACTCAAAAATGTGTTTTTTGAAAATATTGTCTGTCTGTCCAGATAACACATAAAAACGTCATGTTATAGGCTACTTTAATTCTCGAAGAATATATAAAAATATTAGGTGTCAACATTCGATTCGACGATCCCAAGTCAAGCCCAGCAATATGGCATTGCTAGGAACCCTGGCTTACATTTGCCGCCAATGAAGTTATTTTAATATAATCATGTTTGATCCCATGTCTAGCTGTTTGTAAATATGTATGCACCACAAGTACGTTCCTACTATGCGCCTATCTATAAATATTACTTCTGTTAAACAATGCAATGCAAAGATCAAATAAATGCAAACAAATAATATCCTATCAATTTGTGAGTAAATACTAAGTATGAAAGGATTTAAGGATTCAGGATGAAGTATAGTGTTATTATGAATAGTCGAATGAATGTCTGTCACGAATAAATTTAATTATGTACATACTACTTGTAATATTTTGGACAAGAGAACTACTATTTCAAACATGAATCAATTAGAGGCAGATGTTATATTTTAGGGTTAATTATATAAACCCCTATGTGAAATACGCCATCATAATATGCGTTCAGAAACGTATCGTCCTCGAGGAACTTCGAAGTCAGCTCGTGCCTGCAAGAGGCGATATTTCAGCGCACCCATATTTGTGTAAACTTTATTCACTTTCAAAACGCTTGACTGTCAACTTAGTCAAGTTTCCAACGGATTTGTTTGATATCTGCGTTAATCATGTAAACAACTAAAACTTGGGAAGCGCTACTTACACGTACCTACTGTTAAGGTACACATAATTTACAAGTAAAATTGCTTGCGATACTCGAAAATCTGAAGAAATTTCAAGCAACTATATATTTTATACTAGTGGACGCCCGCAGCTTCGCTCGCGTAGAATTAGACCCACTAACGGCAATGCCCGCGTTCGGGTTGCCCACTTGACTTCAAAAACGGCAAAGTTTCATACCAACTTTGCACCCCCGTTTTACCCCCGTAGGGAGTGAATTTTCAAAAATCCTTTCTTAGTGCTCCCCTACGATAAAAAAGGAACCCCTGTGCAAAATTTCAAGTTTCTAACCCTTATAGTTTAGGCCCTGCGTTGATATGTCAGTCAGTCAGTCAGTCAGTCAGTCAGACAGTCAGTCAGTCAGACACCTTCTCCTTTTATATATATAGATTGTGACCCATTTAAAATAAATCTTACAAAAAATTACATAAGTATAACAATTTTTAAATATTTTTTTTTGTAATAGTTGCTATCATTACATTTAGAATTTAACTTACACTTAACCAAACAACCTTGTCCTACTAATATTATAAATGTGAAAGTTAGTAAGTAAAGTAAGTTTGGATGTTTGGCTGTTTGTTACTCAATCACTCAAAAACTACAAAACGGATTTAGATGAAACATGACACATAGGTACATAATAACCTAGATATGATACTTTTTACCCGGCAATATGTACCCTTGAAAAGGTGTTCACGTATTTTGGACAAGAAGACACCTTTCAAACGTCAACAGATGGCGCTGACATACATTTTTAACTTAATGACAATGTAACAAAATGATATATTGAAAATGATAAGTTTAACATAAGTAAGACGATATCTGGGATAACGACAAAGCATACCCTTTATTCCGGACATATAATTATGTTCCCTAGGGATGTTTCGCATGTTTAATGCTTGTTTTTTGACTTGATAACGTCTTATAAATCGATGCACGCCTACACTTATGAAAAAAATTGTGAGCCGTCACGGGACGCCTGGCAGATGTGTAACATCGAAATTATTTTGTATAAGTAATATGTACAAAAGTACAGATTATGACAGGAACTAAAACAAAAGAAAAAAAAACAAAAAAAAAATTTAATTATTATATTTTATTAATAAAATAATTTCCGACCGTCATTTGTCGGAACTGTATAGTATATATATTCCATATTCGCCACGCTCGCCACGCCAAAAATTTGGTTTGCCCTCCGCCTAAAGATGTTTCACATCAAAAATCTAACATTCAGCACAAGCTTTTGTTCGCCAAATTGCATCCATCGTTTAATTACAGCTAGTAAGAGACGCAGTGGATAGGCGTAGCGGCACTACGTGCATGGCTGGCTCCGAACGCACGCGCCACTATTTTACATATAAATGGATGGCACTACGTAGAACGTCTATCACAATGGCTTAATTTTGCTCTTCTTGCAGCTGAATAAATAACGAAATTATTACTAATCGATTATTGCATATTGACTACTTTCTAGGGTTTCCACTGAGTAACGCCTCTCGTGCCGGCGCTAAACATGTTGTTTGTCCCCTTAATTTTATCGCAGTCAAATCATGACCTTAACCTTAACTCAGAATCAAATTAACCGTTTTATTACACTACTGGTGGAAACCCGCAGCTTCGCTCGCGTGGAATAATATAAATAATATCATGGGCATTCTCACACATGGCCATCTGACTCCAAATTAGGCGCGAGCCTGTACTATGGGCGTCAGAGACTGATATACATACACATATATTTTTAAATACCTAAAGAATCAAATCTAAATTAATTTCTATCAACGACATTACTTTGCTTATCCAGACAAAGTTGGACTCGTCGCGAGTTTAGGCGGGAAGTAAACCAATATAGAAGCTACTGACGTGACGACACCGATGTCTAATGTTCTTGCGAAAATTAATGGTATACCTATTTTGCGGCGTAAATCCAAGTCCCGTGAGCCAACTGCGGCGTTGTTTGGTTTGACTTGGCAAACAGAAGTTAAATTAGTAAGAGTATTTCCAAATGCAAATCCTGGGAAGTGAGACGTGAAGTGTGCCTGCTACCTAGCACAGGTGACACTTTTAGTTCGCGTAATAGCTTGGATCCCTCGAATTAATTTACAAAACTCCAAACTGTCTCGCAAAATAGTTTTTGATGTTAGCTGCTTCCTCGGAACTTGGAAAGTGGTCGCGTACTGAATTAAACGTTTTTATGCATAATCTACGTTCTTGTATTTTAAGGCAGTGAACATAGTTTATGACTTGCTCTGATGATGACATGTTCTCTATATTTATGCAATAAATTTACATGGAACGCGTGGATTATATATTTGGAAAAGCTTATTTTGTTACAGGAATTTTTTATTAATTATGCTGAAGGAACATAATTTATTCCATTCGCGAAACTCAACTTATTTCTAGCTTTCCGTATAGTTAAAATAAAATGATTGACAAACATGATTGCCATAGCTAAAATCTTAGCCCTTCCCTCTCATATATTTAACGACTTGGTTTCTCATGTTACTATTGACTTGCTTTTATAATGTGGTCTGCAGAAATTCATGATAAATTAAGATACATAAAATAACATAACACCACACCTTTGTTTCCCTGAAGGGAAATTGCCATAACACAATTCCAAACTCCGAGCTACTGCTAGGAATTTTAAGCTAGAAACACCCTATAATACCTACTAGTACTTTGCTCGACCTTTGTACGGGAATCGCACCCAGCTCCTCTTATCTTATCAGTCACGTCTGCGACCACCAGACCAACGAGGCAGTCTAATAAATAACGATATACATTATACAAAGAATTTTGTAGGCATTCATAATAATGTTTAGAACGTCGAGCAAAATAGAAAGTGTCGCTGTGTGTGACAGGTTGGTAGTTAGAAATAAAATTGATTTCAGCAAAGCACCTTTTGCCCTTTGAATTGATTTTTTAACGACTTTGCTACTGACGTCCAAATGATAGGTGGTACGAGTATAATAATATCTACATGAAATTACGCAGTGCGTGTTTTACGATAAAAAAAACTGAAAGCGGGTTGGCTTTCTAAGAACAATAACATTTGATATGATCTGATCTGAAAAGTCTGCCTGGTATAATCTAAAAGGACAATATTCAAATACCCGACCATCCACTTATACAGTAAATCGACAAGAATTTGGATTCTGAACTAGTATAAAACAAGATTACATCACCGAATGGAGGAGATAAAACACATATGCGATACCGTCAACCGACATTTCCGTGCGTATTTATTTTATTTAGTGGAAATATTTTCTCGCAATTTACGCTTTAATGCGGGTTACAATTTCCCACCCAAGCTTTAACGCATTTATTTTAAAACCACCCTTATTTAGCTTTGGTCCCGTATTGATTTAATTATCGCCATTTAAATCTTCCTCCGGTCACTCGTAGATCTGATTATCGAAACAACATTAACAGATTATAAAATCAACATTTTGAGCGTTATTTCAATGATTTTTAATCAGCAAGAAAGTGTTTACGTTTAAATACAATACAAGAAGGGAAGTGATTTAACTTTTAGTGAATTAAGCCCACATACCGTATTGATTTGACGATTGTATTTTGACAAACGTGTAATTTTTGAGAGCTGTAAATAAATGCTACCACCAAACATACCTACCCTACGTATAATGGCATACAATTACAAATTTAACATATTGAAATGTATAATTTAATATGTTTTAGCCTTCGATCAATAATTCACTTTTGTTTTAGCATTACAATATGTTGACGTCGTTATCAACGGCGTTTTGTAAAACATGTAATGTGATGAAATATAGTAATATCAAAATAATACTTTAGCGAATGTGATTCAACCTAGTTGAGACTAGGTTGAATCACATTCGTGGAACTTGCTCGAGCCGTGTGCAGTTCATTTCCTGTGTAATTACTTTCATGTGCAAGTTTCCTAGACTACTTCAATTATGCTTGCGCAAGCACAACCGACTGAATGTTCAGTGCTAATATCAACGTTTACCATCCCCGAAAAGCAGTTGTAAAATGAATATTTTTGAAGATGCATTTTAATAATATTTACTCCAACTTGGAGCCTAATTTGATAAAAAATATCTTAATTAATATTTCCACTATTTAGTAGTAGTATTGAATTTATTTATTTTAATTTTGATGTCACCTTATAGAGGCTAACTAGGAATAATGCCGACCCTCGGTGGAAAATTTGCTGGTAGCAGGTAAAAACTAAACTGAAAAAATAACAATAATAGGGATATATAGACAAATATACATTTTAATATTTATTACAACAATGAATACATAAACTTAAATATTATATAAATAATAAATATTTATATTACATACATTAAAGTGTATATTAATAATATTAATAAAACTGCTGACAGTTGATGTAGAGATGTAATGTTCTCTGACAAGCTTCCTAAAATTATTGTTTGTCCTTTGTGTCAGTAACTATTATTACTCAACAAAGTATTAGATTACTAACTTTTTTTATAAAAAAGTGACAAGGAGCGATATTATGGATACCAATGAAGCTTGAATTATAACATAAATTTAAGTTTTCACCACATCCACAGTTTTCATAGGATTATACGTGCTAAAAAGCATTTTCAAAATGGCGTGTACATATCCAATTAAAATTTATATTATCCTCTATATGCTGAGATAGGATAAACATCAGCATGTTTAATAAGAGCGATCTCCAGCGGTGCTGCAAACAACTTTGAAACTGGCCTAGAGCAGATGGGAATGACATCTCTTTGAAGATAAAGACGCAAGATAATTTTGCGTTTTCGTGCCGAGACATCTCCGATGTGTCCTACCTGTCACGTTGCTCGTATTAACTTTTGATCCTAACTAGGGAAACTTTCATATTTGCAGGGACTAAATTAAACAGGGCGGTTTTAGTAATAAGACAGTGATGGAGAACTTTGATCAATGCGACGAAAATCAACATGATAATTAATGTATGATTTAATTGTTGGTTCAGTATTCTGAGTTGCCATGATATGATTATAATGGTGATGATATTATTATGATAATCATCTTAGTGCAGCGTCAATAGCTCAATGAGTCGTGTGATCGACAGAGTTAAGCAAAGACGGGCGCGGTCGGTTTGTGGTTGGCTGACTGCTAGTGGTAAAATTTCATGGGCGCTACTATGCTCCGGAGGGTACGTTAAGCCGTCGGTCCCAGATGTTTTCAATGGTATAAACATGGTGTAACTATTATTTTTTTTTTTATTTGTGTAGATGGGGCTTGAGCTTTACGGCTCTTAGGCACGTCGACCATAGCTGTTCGTTTGTGCCCAGCCCATTAAAGTTCGCCATCCAGTCCAATGGCCTTAAAGTAAGCTAGTACTTTTTGGATGGCGATGTCCTTAAATTCATCCGGATGCAATATATACATTCCGAGATGAACATTCCGTTTGTGCACCAGAGCACAGCAGTTGAGGAGAAGGTGCAAGGGTGTCTCCTCGTCCTCCTTGCAGAATCTGCACTCCTTGGAGAGACTGAGGCCCATGTAGGATAGGTGCTTTCTGAGTCTGCAGTGGCCTGTGAGGGCTCTGGTCAACATTCGGATGTTGTGCCTGATGCTGGTGTAACTAACACGACTTTCTTTTATATATATAGATTAAATCAGTTGTGCAGTGAAAATAACCGTGGAACAATTATTTAGAATCCATGGAATCCAACATGGAACAGCCATCCAACGTGGATCCACATACATATTGTCTCTGGGCAATAGTTTGCATATCGCCCAAACTCCCACTCTATAATCAAGCCGTGGATTTGGGACAGGAATTCACAGCGTGAAGCTTGTGATGTTTATATGTCAATAATGTCCTAAAGGATGACAGCAACGAAACTGTCGCCATATCTTCTTCCACGAGAGCGAAGTTGAAGGAGTCCAAACGTTTTAAAATATTGTGTGTTCACCCATCATGTAGGAGGTTCGTCAAATAATATGACAACCCTAAAGACAAATTTGTCACTATGATTATGTCAAACACAAAAATAATCCCGTCATCTATTTGGCATGTGACGCACCCCTGCAGCTTGTGAATTGCAAATTTAGGGAGCTTCGTCTGTGGAGGTCGGGACTCGGGTGCTCAAAGAGCGAAAGTTAGGAATGGAAGATTATAGACTTCGTTGTATAGATGATCACGTCAATAGCCGGTTGGTGCTTTGAAAAAGTTGTAGAGGGCTGGGGACGACGGTTGTCATGGTTATAATACCCGCTTTTCGTAATACGCCCTGCAAACATGGCTAACGTCGTCGGCGGATTGCGGGGTCGAATGTGCTCGACGATGGCAGCGTTGCGATAGCAACAGGTCGTTTAAAAAAAATAAACGTGCTCGTGACAGTATTCTACAATTTAAGATATTTCAGAAAGTAAATATGTAAGTACTCTTTTAATATTAAAACACTCGTCTGAAAGAACTTATTTTCAAAAGGAAAACACATGTGTTTTTCTAGGAATATGTATGAGATAAACATTGAGGTTTGAAGCTTTGGTTGGGTTCAAAAATAAATCTAAAACTAAGTTCCAGACATCATCGAAGTCCAGGCAGAATGTACAGAACTTGCTCTATAGCTTGCTGAACTATCTTCAACCTGGGGATTTGTCGCAATGTCAGAAGTTCACGTTCTTTTAGCATTTACAAACATGAATTTTAGAGATGTATATTTTTAAGGTAGTTATTAAACTGTAGTTATCGATAAGATTCCCTAATTTAGCGCTGCTGTGTATATTAATCTTACGAGTACGTTCGTTATTTAGTGGTCTAATATCGAACACTAAATAAATATGAGTTTCAATCATTTGCTGTCTACTGTATTTTTAATTCTTATTGACGTTAATAAAAATCTAGTCAATCGCTACCAAACAAATCTATTTACATAAGGTTTAAAAATGAAGATGGACAAGACTAAGATAAGACAAACTGACGACCTGCAGAAGACAGCGGAAAACCGTTGGATTCAGAGGGCGCAGGATCGGGAGGAGTGGCGACGATTGAGGGAGGCCCATGTCCAGGGGACGACCCAAAAAGGCTGATGGATGTATGAATGGAATTTGATCAATAGAAGTCATATTTAGTTACTCTTTAACAGGAAATCACATCATATTTCACAAAATAAATAGGCATTTAGTTGCCTGTGTTACCGTTCATTGATTAGAGTACCTAGGTACTTACCAAATAGATTTTCCAAGAAATCCGTAAAGTTAAATTGTAAATCATAACCAAAAATCCGGACAAAAATAATTAAAACGATGTCACCCTGTTTGCAAGCAGAGTTAGCAAAAGAGACCATAGAGCGCGGTCCAAAGTTACGTTTTAATCAAACGCGTGACCACGCCCATGGCTGTCCGTGTTGCCTATTTATGAGTTGTAAAGGCCCTTCCGAGGGTTCACTTTGTGTGGTGTATGCTAATAGCGCGAATATGGCCGGGATACGGTGACGTGCGTCGACCTCGAAAATTAAATCCCAGCTAAAAGCGACACATGTGAGTGCCAATAACGCGCGTAAACGCTAGCCAGTCTCAATGATCACGTTAAGCCATAAATGAGCAATATCGCAGGTTTATGTCCTCCATAACGCACACTAGGTGCTCGTATGCTACGAATGAAATAATGAACAATGGACATGTCCAGTATTATTAACTAACTAGATATTCCCGCGAACTTCGTAGCACCTCAGTAATTGTTGTTGTTAGGTACCTACAACGCGAAAATACGTTTTCTTTTTTGAAAATAGCGTTTAGCGTGAGACTTGAGTGATGTCGTAACCTTCCTCAATTCAAATTTTTTTTTTTTTTTTCAAATATTACCAACCGTTACAAAAAACAACACAATGATCACCATCACCATGTATCACGTCAAATAGGCTTGCAATGATTTGCAATCTTCAACCTAAATATGATGCAGAAAGTCAGTATCAATCGTAAAATTTTTTATTCGAAAACGTATGATTTAGTGTACTTTTGGAGAATTCTTGCGATGTTTGTTTGTAGACCAATTAAGTTGAAACTGCACTGAGTTCAAACCAATTTGCAATCTAGATAATACAACATAGAAACGATAAGTGTAACACCCTTGTTTAATCCTGAGCATTTTACTATTATGTTGTTGTAGTTTTTATTTAGCAAATACATTATTTCTTTCTTCATTTCATGGATTTTCCCAATTATTACGAGTATCGCATGCACGCTCATAGCGAATGGAAATACATATAAGAAGCTTATTATTATAGGAAATGAAGTAAAAGCCAAGATTTCCGAACAAATTGTACTTTTTTTATGCCGTGATAGCTCAAGGATGTTTATTTTATTTTGTAATGGTATACTTCTTACAAAGTGCAAGTACATCTATGTGCTCTGTAACTGTTGGTTCTAAATTGATGAAATCTCCACATACCTACCTACTTGACGTAAGCAAATTAAACTCTCGAAAGCGACTTTATTGGCTGTTAGGCTGGCCATTTCGCTCCTCAAATAGCGGTGTCCTCAACGTTATGACTTGTTGTAGATGATATTTGTAATTTTGGTTATAATAGAAAGTGGTAATATCCACATATTACTAGACATAATGATCTAAATATTACGCAAAGGAATGTCATATGGACCGAATGGACAATAATTATAGATGTTACTTACTTACATGTGTTTTTTTTTAAATAAAATAATGCTTGACAATAAAAACATCTTGATGACGAATTACCCGATATTGCAAAGCTTTTTGTTTCGAATAAAATTATGCATTCGTAAAAATAATTTGATCAGAATTATGAAAATTTATAGAATTTATTCATTTTAATAATAAAAAATCCAATTTTCTGCTAACTCTATGGTTTTTTTTTACCAAACTGTGCTAATTAAACAAACATGTGCTGAAGAAATTGGCATCGGCCCTCTTTCGATTCAATCAAAGGCTATTTATCTCACATCTCTAAAATCATGTACGTTCATGACTGCGTGATACTTACAATTCTCAAACCTGCGCCTCTGACCAATTGAAACAAATCTTCAAATATTTAAAAGCATTTTGTAAAGTAGCGTTTAACTACTCAACAATTTAGTATCTCGGAGTGAAATTCAGTGCGTAGCTATAAAGTATGCATAGCGGCGAAACTCGGGGGAATCTGTTGGAGAATTTATGCGTAAAGAGAGGTAATAGCGCAGCTCATTGCTTTTTCACTTGGTTACTCAAATGTAGATAGATGAGGTTGGTAAAGACGCCGCCGGAGACAATTGTCACCCATCGTTCAGTGTCACCGCTAATTGAAAATTCCCTCCAGCTTCATTTAAATAGCTATCGACTAGAAGATACTCTGTCGCTCAAAATTATATTTGACTATAATTTGATTGTCGTCGTCTGACTTTGTCTCTAATCGGAACACTGGGGTCAAAGAACGTCGAGTGACTAAATTTGTAAACGTACTCTAGTTTGTGGAAGTTTCAGTGTAAAAATCTTTTGTAGTATTCGAATTTCAAATCACCGGTTCATTTTATTTGTTAGCTGAGGTGTTTAAATATTCTATTACCTACCTACTAAACTTAACTAAATTTTGGAATTTTTCATTATTACGGTTTTCAGTAAGTAAACATTTTTCAACTGCCGATAAAATATAGTCCACCTAGCCCGCTTAGATTTTAGCATTTTCTTATTTCACAACTGTAAACTGTTCATAGGTATGTGAAAAGGGTGGGCTGGGATGGATTGGCATTCTTCGTGACTTCAATGCGTAATACTCCGACGATAAACATGACCTAAGTACGTACTTATATTTTCTAAGTGGCCTTTTAAGCGGGCTTTTCAAGTAGGAGATTTTTACGGGAAAAATTAAGTGCCGTCATGGGGTCACTCGTCGTGATCTCAATATTGAACTAGTGATTAAGACTCCAGTCTTAGTTAAATTTACAAATAATCTATTTAAGCTGCGAATGAATTGATTGCTGGTAGAAAAAGTATTTGTTATTGTTTGCAAAAACAACCAAAAAAGTATTTAAATTATACAAAAAATTTTCATTGTTTGTTTGTACTTATTATCAACGGTTTTTTCATTTTTCATCTGTAAAATATATAATAGAGGTTCAACACTAGCGCGTTTATTGTAAGACCCTCCCCAATCTCAGCTTTCTCAATAATTCTAATGCTTACTTGATTTCGGATAGTAAAATTATGCTCAATAATACAAATACAATTAAATTACCGCTGCTGTAGACATACTAAAATAAACACAATCAATACAATTTCACTTTATACATACTTCATAAGAAATGAATATTAATAACAATATTAAATATGATAACAATTTTCCATATAAATTTGTACTAGTACCAATTAAGGAACCCTTATACCTAAATACCCTTTAAAGTGGATCCGAGGAAGGAAGAGGGTGTGAGCGGAAGAAATCCTCGATAACAGGGAGCGAAGAATGGAAAATTGTACAACATTACAGTATCCAGACATCTTTCTCGAGGAAGTAATATTATAAATACCCATGTAATGAGGCCCCTCTTAGAATAAAAAATACGATTGTTAAAATGAAGCAATTAAACACAATTTGTAACGTTCTGGGGGAAATCATGGGATACTGGATAAGTAGGCATGATAAGTACCTACGTCCCTTTTAAATATAATTGCAATAATATACAAATTATAAACACGTATAATGCTGTGTACTTAACTGGTAATTTTCACTCTACCTAATAGTTTATTTTCTTTGCATTTAGAAACTACTAGTGGACGCCCGCAGCTTCGCTCGCGTGGAATTAGACATAATAATAGATTAAAAAGTATCCTATGTCCTTCCTCAGGCTCTAGACTATCTGTGTACCAAATTTCATTTAAATCAGTTCAGTAGTTATGGCGTGAAAACGACACAGACAGACAGACAGAGTTACTTTCGCATTTATAATATTAGTATGGATTTTAGATGCTGCTATTTGTAGGCTCTATATACCTATTCTTTTCTAGCAGCAGCTGTTTGAATATCATGTTTCATATTTTTATTATTTATGTTTTTTTTACCTTGTTTTTTGGTTTATGTTTGATTTTTTTGTATTGCTGTATTTTGCCAGTGAAAATAAATTTAATTTTATATTCATATATAGAAGCATAAAAATGAATTACAAAACATAAAGTGGTCTGTAATTGCCATTGAAAAATCATTTCCGCCGTAAAAAATATTCATTTCGAAACAAATTCGACATTAGTAGAAAGCGCGGATGTGAGCCAGGACGACCCGCATTAAAATATTTTAAGCAGGCTATGAATATGCAAAGACACGCCGCTTGGTGGTGCCGGTTAACGATTTGCACGTTTTTGGACTACTCGCTAATTGCAAATGTGAACGAACCCTTATGGCGAATGTAATTGCTTTCACTGATACGAGATACGCTGTGTATGCGGTTCGATTTTACGAACTCTCTCGGTCTTGTTATTTTATTGCTGATACCCTCTGATATCACCGGGGTCGCTAGGTCGCCACCCCCCGCAACTAAAGATTTACAAATATCCAACAAGGTGTGGTGACAGCTTGGCAAAGAGGGATAAACCAAACTTTAAAAAAGTTTCTGAAGTACCTGTAGCTAGAACCCCTTTAATACAAACATGTTCACTCACTTATGCAGCAATTCACATACTTGCTGATACAGAAAACAATAAACTAAACCCAACGAATGCCTTTCTGACAATCACTTCAAGTTGCCACATTATCTCCTTCCCAGTCACAGTCTCAAACGGAAAATGAAAACATCCGTAGTTAATTGACAAAATTTTATTTTAACAGTCAACACGTTATCTAAATTCAACATTCTCATAATAAACGTGAATCGTCACTAGAATTCCCTATAGTTACTGTTGCCATGGTCGGAAAGACGAGTCATTGCAATATTTGACCAAGTTCAAACAGTTTATTTTATCCAAATGTTATGTATCCCAAAAAATTTATGTATTTTATAAATTTCATGAAAATATTTTTTTTTATTATTATTTGAAATTGTAAAATACAAACGCTTATTTTATAAAACAATCATTTGTATAATCGCGTAAATACTAATAGATTCTTCTATTATTGAGAAATACACTACCTTATAATATTTATATAATATTTTCAATAACAAACATAAAAATTATAGGTGGTGGCCATATTCAGCAATTCAAGTAAGAATCCCCTTATCCCAGTAATTCCATCCAAGTGATGAGTATCGATTTAGGATATTTACGTTCGTCTTATCAACATGAATTATATCTGAATGAGACTAACTACTTCCGTACTCGATGGTAGGTAATATGTTTACTACTCGTTTACTCGTAAAATTAAAAGTGAGTATTAGCTGTAGAACACTCCGGCTTGGAACGCAGAGAGCCACGCGCTCAGTTTCTGATTAGTGTAATAGCTTTAGGATCACTATTTTCTCATTTCCTCCACTTCAAGATTATTCTTTTAGACCTTCCATATTTATGTTCTCACGTAGTTTTAATGGTTTAACGAACAGAGTTTTCAATTAAGTTGGTTATGATGTCTTTCAGTATAATGTCAACGCTGAATTTTATTTTATTTCTGCCTGAAAATACAAACCCACTATACCACAGCGCCACAGCAGTTTAATGTAGTAGTTAGGAATAATTCCGGCCCTCACCTAAGGGGTCCGAATTGAAATCCCAGGTCATGCAAAAGCAAATAAATATAACCTGTGAAGGAAATGATCAGAATGAAAACCCAACTTGATTGAAGCTTAGGGGGTTCGCTTGGCCCAGTACGGAAACCATTGTGTTCCAACTGGACAATTCTATATACTTTACTTACGCCAAGGAACATAATAAGAGAAACGCATTATGTCTTTATAATTTATATTTAAAATTAAACTGATAGGTGTGATTGTAACAAACAGTACCTGCCTCTATAATCCTCGATATCGTCACGAACTGACTAAGTAATATATTAACACTATATATGTTGGACTAACTATTACAGTCCATAAACAAATGTTTTCAAAGGTGTGTGAAGTTCCACAATTAGCCAGCTTGTTAGACTATCCTCCTCATTCAGAGAGCAGAGCCGTACACAGTAGTGGGTAAGTCATGGTTTGTAATGAAGATGAACCGCAGCCATAATAATACCATAGCCATAATGTGCACTCTTAATTACGAGTTACTCAGTTACAGAGTAACTCTCACTGTTACAGAAAGTAAAAGGCCGCCAAGAGCATTGGCATTATTCTTCACGGATAGATAATAGGGGCTAGTAGCGATCAACCAAGTTAAGTTACGACGGGTGCGATCAATATTTGGACGGTTAACCGCAGGTGGCAAAATTTCATGATTGCCACTCTGCTTCGAAGGTCACGTTAAGCATCCGGTCCAAGTTCTTTTCGATTGTAAAACAATCTTAAGCCTTGTTGAGAACCTATGCTTGAGAAATTTCAACACTAGGTTGGCCACTAAATCCACTAATCCAATCCACAGTAGTGTGATGTAGTATGCTCTAGACTCCCTCAGCAGTGGCTGTGGGAGAGATCTATGCCAAACTAGGTATGAGCTTAGCTTTATCTTCGAGCAGATACTATCTATACTAATATTATAATGAGGAATGATTTGTTTGTAATGTTTTCACACAAAAACTACTGGCCGATTTCAAAAAATCTTTCACCGTTATTTAGAAAGCTGCGTCTTCACTTAGTGACATAGGCTATATAATATTACTAGGTGTAAACGAAACTATTGTTATCTCAAATTCCACGCAAGCGAAGCTGCAGGCGTCCTCTAGTAGTATATATATTTGACTAGATGTGTGTCGTACGTGTCACCTAAAATAATTAAGTAAAAAATAGGTTAATCCTTGTTGGAAATAACAAACTTTAACCGAGTCCTCGGATCACAGTAAATATATTTTGTATTATAAAATTTTGACTAAATAAATATAATGACAGATACCAGATGAAAATACAAAATTGTGATGAGCACCCAGTGCACCTAAAATCACCAAACAACAACATTATACATACTAATTATAATTAATTAACAAATAATTCAATCGCTTCAAATTTTGCGGTTTAAGCGAATTTATTTTCCCCATTCACCCTTTTCCATTTTATCATATATCGCTACTTACTAAATTGTACGCCAACAACGCCATCGATAATATTATACAATATTTTTAGCTTTTCTTTAGGATTTCCTCCATTATTTTTATTTTTAAACATTCCCTGATCAACGATCGATTTTTATATATAGTATAGATGTAGATAGATACAGATATAGATAAATTCGGCTGAATGAATAATGAATATGTTAAAACTTAGCTTAACACTCGCCTTAAACCTAAAAAAGTCTTACTTCCATATATGTATTTAACGAAATATATTGTGTTAAGAGTACAACGTATCTTTGTTAAACTTTTGTCACTTTCCCATTGAAAGCTGACGTTGTCCCTAGGCTAAAAATTTTACCGCGCGGTAAATCTTACCAAAGCCGTCTATAAATCTGATCGTGAAAGTAAATCCCTGCAATCAAATTGCGAACACTAAAAAATGTATCGTAGGTAGTTGT
Source organism: Carterocephalus palaemon (assembly GCA_944567765.1). NCBI lineage: Eukaryota > Metazoa > Arthropoda > Insecta > Lepidoptera > Hesperiidae > Carterocephalus > Carterocephalus palaemon. The sequence continues at coordinate 7,602,609 of OX155642.1, forward strand.
TGCTTTCAGGGAACATGCATGAAAATTGCTAAGGAACTATTTCGTAGCGGGATGAAAGGTTCTTAGTTCATGAATATAAATATGCGCCGGTATGGCCCAATGTCGCCTAACCGCTTTCAGAATAGATAATAGGAGTTACTAACCAACTGCGAGCTTTGTATAATTTCTGCTACGGGATTTATATTCTGACGACCTGTCATAATGAGACTTAAGACCTTTACAAAAAAAACCAAGAATTGGCTATGAAATTGAAATTGCTGAAAATTAATGGTTCTCACAAATAAAATTTGATTTTCATGTTGCTTTTGATAATCGTTTCATTTTGATCACATTCCATTAGTGCGCTAGCGTATACTGAATATCGTTTACTGATAATTAATTGAACTCAAACGAAGACAATTTGAAGGCGACTGTATTAAGATAGCAGGATCGATAAAAAAAATGTTTAAAAAAGTAGATAATATTAACTTAAACTAGCTTACATTTTCCGCGGCTATAAAAGAGGGTACACCCCTCAAAACGTACTGGGGCAAATAGCAACTATATAAAGGTTATAAAAATGCAAGAAACCGGAAATGAATACGCCTCGACGCAATATCTACGTCCTGTGCGAATATAGGGACCGGGATATATGTTCCTCTTCTGTACACACATACACAACAATACAGAAAATGCAGTTACTATATTTCCTGCACTTCTTAAAATGTTTGAGCACTGCAGGATCATTCTTTATACTGAAGCGCTGAATAAAGTCCATATTTTTGTTTAAGGAACTTTACTTATTCGTTTCAGGAATAACAACTGTTACCATCTTAAGGTTACAAAGAATTATTATTATTCAGACATTATGATGCTCTTGATTTACTTGTACACAACATTTTTTTCTGAATAAAGCTACTAACTACAAGCAAGAGAAATGTGTTATGTTTTACATTAATTAATTGATTATTGAAACTAGGTCAACACATACGCAAATGGAACTATTAAAATCAATTGCGATACAGAAAAGTATAGAAATCGAGGAAGTGTATAATGAATGGAGGTCGTGATTAGCGAAGCGTACTTTTTGATAGAGGCTCTAATGCTCAGCGATTCCAGAGGAGGTGTGCCCTGGATTTATTTATTACCTTCTATTTCGATTTGTTTACTCAGTTGTTCAGATCCAATTACTTGGCACTGTTTCTGTACTTAATTAAAGGGACGCTTGATTACTCGCCCGCTGTGGGGCTTTGTATAATTGCTATTGTTTAGCAAATGAAGACAAATGAAACTTTAATTTAATGTCACTGTCTCATTCAGACGCACCGGAGAAGAACTCGTGTTTGCTAAACAGCCTCATTCTTAGTTTAAATTACTTCATGTTACAAGCGAACACATATGATTACTTTCGCGCGTGTAGTCGCTAGGTAGTGTGATCGCACTATTATGTTTAAGATATTGAATTTTATTGTTCCCAAACATGGGGTTAATCACATTTCCCGCGGCTCAGCCCGCATATAAGTCGGTTTTTAATTAAATAATAAAGTAATTAAATTAATTAATTAATTAAGTATGAAATAATAAATAATTAAATAGGTGTCGCTATTGGGAGTTTTTAAATCAAATTAGTTGCAGTAACCCCTGTCCATTTAACGAGTGTAGGTGATATTATCATATACATACATATAACAGATTATCATCTACCTATGTGCCAATATTCACCAAAAAACGTTTTATAAAATCATCCGGGTAATCTTTCATTTCATTCATTTATTTTCAAATTTACAATATTAGTAAGGAGTAGGTAGGATTGTAGGATTATAACATTTTTAACCTTTTTGTCATTCCACTAAGATATCACAAGCAGCAGCTGTGATAAATGTAAATAGTTATCAAGGCAGTTGAATTACAGGGAATTCTTCGTTATTTGTTTGGGCTAGTCTCAAGGTTTATTCCCGTAGGAGAGGTAACTCAATTCGCCATCGACCGCCAAGAGAGTGGCATACTTTTAATTGAACGTAACTGCGTTTGCCTGCAAGCGTTATTGAATTACCGTAGAACATTGCTTATGGTTGCGAAACTATTCAGCCAACTTTGTAACTATGTATTTGTCATATCTTGTAAATGTATTATTTTATCATTGGCCACGACTTTTCTGTGACACCTACTTGTACTGCCCATGCATCCACTTTATATAGTTTTTAAATGTAAGAATACGATGGCTCTTATTACCAATATTAAAGTTTAGATGAATTGCAATAGAAATCTAAATTAAGACTAATTAGCGCATTATTGGATAGCGGCATAGTGAAGAAAAATCCTATAAATAAGCTGTCGAGTACGAAACATTTTTTTATTCTAGCTAGGTAACTTCAGTTCAGTCATTATGAGTGCAACAGAAAGAAGAGTATTATTCAGACATTAGTTTCTTTAATTAACAGAACAATAAAAGAATAATGTAATAAAACTTTATCATATTATTATCAACAACACACACACAAATATATCAGGTCAACATCTCCCTTCAAGAGTACAATAAGAGTAGCCAATGTTTTGCCAATCTAGCCAAATTATTATTGGCAAACAACACCTATGAAAACAATAAAAATACTTTAGTACGGCACAGGTTTATTTATATTTTATATATATTTATCTCTGGATTTTACTACAGAACCTTAACTTCCATCACCACCACCACAACCATTTCTTTGTCCCACGGTTGTGTTAGTCAGTCCTGTTAGCTGGTATTAGTAATAATAGACAAGCTAGTAATTGTTAGTATGAGTCTCATCACTGATGCATTGCTTACTAAGATGGTCACCTCTAAAGAATTATAACCGGAAACCACACCTTTCCAATCAGACCACAATTGCTTTAAAAACAATAATTATAGGCACCTATTTAAAGAGGCAGTTGTAAATAGCAGTTTTGGTAATTTAAAAATTATAAATGGCACGTTTAGTAACTAGTTCAGCAGTTAAAACTAAGCAGTAAAGTAAACAAAAATGGGTAGTAAAAACTGGTTGTCTGTTGTTGTCTGTAAAGTCGGTTTACGGACGATAGATTTACGTGATAACGTCATAATCATTATTTTATACAATACAAAAAAGGAGAATAGAAAATACAAAGATAACAGACAACAGATACTAAGTCTATTATTATTATTTATTTTGACAGTTCCCTATTTCGGAGCCAAGGAAACAGCAATGTTGTCGTGTGTAAAATTAATTTAATAAAATTAAAACTTAATTTAATAAAAACACTCAACGGAAACGGAAGCGAAACGGGATACACTTTTTCATATGCGCTGTTATCAATAAAGACGTTTCACGTCAAAAATTTTCGTTACATTTCGACAGATAAGAGTCATTCAAAATCCCTGAAGATGTGAATGCCACGAAAGTTTTATCAATTAATGATAGAATAATATTTGATTCAGATTAATTACTTTTTTTGTTTATTTTTTTATCCTAACTTGACCTAATGTGCAGAGACGGGCCGCGCAGTCGGTGCCCATTTGTCTTACAAGGCCCGCACGGCCTCGCGGTAATTACATCGGGGAGTACGAACACTGCGCCGCCCACCTGCCGGTACTTGTTTCCATCGTTTACAAAATACATAATTACTTATTCGCTCTGAGTAATACGATACATATGTTCGAAAACATAGCGTTGTACTTGGTACCTATAAATACTCGAAAGTTGTTAAGTACAAGTTTATTTCCTACATTTTTATTATAATAAGTTTGTTCATCTCATTTCGCTAAGAATCCAGCCAGCATCAATCGAGGGTTGAATTACTTTTTGTTAATACAGTAAAGTAGGTAAGTAACGAACAAATTAAGGTCATTTTAAAGGGTTGATTTGTACATTATCATGTGACCTATATAATTATCTATTTGTTGGTTACGCCTACTATTAATTTATTATTATTCCAGTTCATATCTCCCGGCTCCATCATCAGATCAGTTCGACAGTACCATATTATTGTATTGTCATCAGAACAACATATAGCTGCCAATTTTCATCACGCTACGATCCTTGGAAGATGGTTAAATTAACTATCTTAGATTCCACATAATTAGATCCATTACATAGTTAGTTACATACAGGTCGACCTAATAAAAGCGTGTTAAAAATGGATAGAGTTTTTCCGAATATATTCCTGAGAAGGACAACAACTTTATACAACTGCCCTCCGATCCGATTAGGTCTTATGACTTTTAATTTAAAAAAAAAGCCTTATTGCCTTTGTATCATAATTTTTAATAAAAAAAGAATGTAGACGTAAAATAGAAATATTGAAGAATACATGTTAATAGTCTCTTCTAACCTTCGCAGGTAGTAATATTTTGTAATAACTAAAATTATAAAACAATGATATAAATAAAAAGTAGTGCCGATAATGTTTACCAAATAACACTGCTCAAGGAAAACAGACATGGCAAGTTGCGTTAGAGTGCGTTGAGACCATGCTGAGACCATGTTGAGACCATGTTGAGACTGTAGAGCGTGGTGAGACTATCCCGAGCAGTCTCGCGCACTCATTTGTCTAACACGGTCGCAGTAATTACCTCGGGGAGTTGGAAAACTTTGCCGCCCACCTGAACGTCCTTTTTATTTATTTTGTGCTTAATAAACTGCTTATTGAATCAAATAATAAGAAGTTCTGACAGGCTAAATTACTAACGTAGAAAATAAATAATATTGCACTGCAACAATAATACTGACAAAAGAGAATAAGGCAACCATATAATAAATATCCACCAATTCACATTGGAGCAATATGCTAGAGAATGCTCTAGTCTCTAGTCTGTACGAGAGACCCTTGCCCAGCAGTGTAGAAGGGTCTCTCGTACAGACTAGAGGGTAAGGGTTGCAGCTTATAAAAAAATAGGAATCCAAAAAAAAACCTAAGATCCAAGGGTATATTTAAAATTAATATAAAACTGATGGGTAAAATTGCATACAATAAATTAACTAAATATACAAATTTTTAAGTTCAGCATATTATTAAATCATCACCTGAAATAAGATAGGAATCAACCTCTCATAAAACAACCGTAACATTTTGTTAAAAACCTACAAAATTAATATTATGCCTGAAAATTTCTGAAAAGTTGCAAAACTGATCGGCGGAGAATCAGAGGTTTTGTTTCCGATGTCGAAAATTATGATTAAACTTCATGTACAGGGTTCGTTTAAACATAATTATTTCAACCGCAACTGAGATTGGATAGTTAATGAGATGGACATGCGGAGTGGAGCTTTACCGTCTATTTTATTATTCGGTATCTTTTTTTTAATTGACACGAACTATGTATTATGTTTGTGTACAATTAAAAAAAGTACAACTATAGGTATTGGTGTTGTAGGACTTGTTTTTACTTTATTTTGCTTTTACTCATCTCTATAATAGTGATCAATTAGGAATGTTCCATCTTCATAACGGAGATACATAGAAGTGGCTTTGGCTAGGATAGTATTAATTTGAGCAAGTGAAAATTGGTTCAGATTTCCCAGTTGCTGTATTTTATATTTATTAAAATATTTAATTTTGACAAAATAAAATTTCACATTGCTAAAACACTTTAAAACACCTTCGCTTAATTCAAAGCACGGGAATTGATTTACAGGCAAAGTAAAAGTCTTACGGTCGCTAAAAGGGACAAATGATAATAAAAACTAAAATAACTGGGGCGCGGACGGGGAGCGTTTTCCGGGCTTCCGACATCAACACATAATTCAACGCAAGATTAAATGCCTCTTGGACTCCCCACCGGATGGCTAGTGCTCCATTAGACAAGCGCGGGTGTGTAAAGTTGGACTCGTCTTAGTAAAAATCAGCAAGCGAAAATAAACTTTATATCTACGCAGCGATGAAATTTTACTCATTACAATAAATATCCGAGATTAAATACTTGGTTTCTTGCAAAGTAACATTCGAACTTGGCAAAAGACCCGTGGCGGGATATTTTTGAGGCAAAGATTTTATTCTTTATGTGTCCTCTAAGTTCTTTAAATCATTTCAAACTACAATAGAGCACTGATTTACTATTATATTATATGCAACGTTCATTAACAAATAGAACATGAAGACTATGATTTTCTGGTTACTGAAGGATGAATTAATAATGATAAGTAATTCCCGATATTTAAAACGTTTATGTTATTTGAAACGTTGCTGGCACGTAATATTAATAAATAATTATTAAAAAAAAATTTTTAAACAAAAGCTTTTTATAACTTTTTTTTTATTTTCGTGCATTGTCATCGGAACCAAATATGTGTGCCAAATTTCAGCTCGATAGCCTCAGTGGAAGTGGGTGAAATATTGATTGCAAGATTCCAGGACATACATAGATACATACGAGTGAAGTTAAATAAAAGCTTTTAAAAACACGCCGAAATAAACACGTCCCTGCACCGCATTGCCTATTGCCCACACTTGCCGATATAATAAACGGACTATTGGAGTGCAGTGCGGTCCGGTGTCGCAAATCCACATGCTCGCGCACGGACAATGGCGGCCGCACATCAATGGCGGCCGCACATCAATGGCATGGCAGCCGTGCCGTGCGCCCGTGCGGTACTCCCGACTTGTACACAATATCCATATTGTCTGTTAGCTAATTGCTCGTCGGTGTTTGTACTTGTGTTGGGGCTTGTTGTGAAAGACGGTACGGATGTAAGTTATGAAGGACTTTGCTCAATAACTACTCTATTGCTAATTGCATGCGTTTTATGTGACGTGACGTATGACGTGTTTCATACATACGTAAAACGTTAGGCAGTCTGTCTACAAACATTATCGGCACGTAGTCAACCAACAAATCAAGCGACGGAAATACCACTACATATTTCCAAAATGGAAAACACACTTATCAGCCTGATCTGAATCTGATGTAATATCTTCATACTTCATATATTACATAGACGTAATTGAAAATGTTGATTCTGCTAAAACCCTGTGCGGTTATGTTTTTATGAACGGATTAAGGTCGATTCACACATATCAGTGAACCCACAGTTCCGGCACAGTACCGTTACAGTTCCGTATCCGTGCTACAGTGGTGCGTCAGTGCTTCAATTCACACATATCAGGCACTGTACAGTTCTCTGCGGGTCTTCGTGCACGACGTTCCCTTCAGACTAGCGTTGACGTCGATTGTTTTGATGGCACTCTTCAATAACACAGAATTAGCTATGATAGCCATTGCTTTAGACGAAGAAAAAGAAGAGAATCGAGGAAAAAAAAGAAAATGGGTACATGAAGCATCAGTGATCCGTGACAAAATATCGTCGTCGCCGATCACGTCGATAGCCGGTGCCGGCACTGACACTGACGGTACTGAGACGACACTGACACTGACAAGTGTGAATACATCCATAGAGAATGTTTGAAAGAATAATTATCACTGATGCGGTACTGTGCCGGAACTGTGGGTTCACTGATATGTGTGAATCGACAAGCGGCTTCTCCGTTGTTAGTGACACAAATCTTCTTTTACAAGCGTCATTGATTTACTAATTTAATTTGTATTCGAGTCGCACAGTTTAATATTTTAGGGTGGAAGCATAATTGCGTGCACATGCACTGCATCGGAAAGCTGCTATGACTGGGCATGATGACCACGATGCAACTCTTACTTATATTATTTATGCTGGGTCCTTCTTTTCTGTAAAATAATGTTAAGAAACCTAACAAAAGTTCAGTTTCTATAGAGTCATTGATAAAAGTCTAGATAAAGTGGTTTAACCAGTCTGAACTACTTTTAACGTTTTTTTACAATCAAATACCTAATTATGTTCTGAAGGTTCTCAAGCAAGTGGAATCATAATTGAAATATGTTAGTTCACTTAAGCGGTAACAAAATTAATATCTTCTAACTACTCGTGTTGCGTACAACGAATCTAAGTCTAAATAACAACATTTATTTATTTATTAATTCTTTATTTCTTTCTACCACGAAAATAAAATGGAACAAATGGCGAGCTTAATACATAATGCATTATCTTCCAGCTAACCACTAGATAAATAGAGATACCTACATTAAAAAGAAAAAACATTAAAGAAGAAGAAACATTGATGAAATATATTTTTTATGAAAATAGTCGACGGCCCTTTCCAACAAATCTATATCGCGAAGTTGATTTCCAACGCAATACTACCAGCAAACTGAATTGATTTCAATATTCCGTCTACACTTTACCTTAGATATTTTCGATCCTGTTCTACATTTTACATAAACTAATTTCCTTGGCAATATTGGTGTTGCGACAGTTCTGTAGGCGCGGCCGCCTCCCTCAAAAAGAAACTCGTCGACCGGGAGCGCTGGGGACCAAATCAAATCAGCCAACCTCACCGATCACTACAAAACTTGCAACTTAAATTTGTTTCGTATGTTTTTATGCTTATATTTATCGAAATCATCCTTATAAATCTAGTTAAGTACTTATTTTTCGATCGCTATCATCCTTTTAAATCTAGTTTCTTATTTTTATACTTACATACGTGCACAGATGTTGTGACCGGGCTATAGGTATATATTTAATTTTTTTACCCCAGCCATCGATTGTACATTGAAGTATTCATATAAATAGATATGGTCTATCATTAAGTACCTACAGCAAAATACGCTGCGAATATGTATATTTCTACACACATACATACATAGTTTTTTTACTATTAGATACAGCTATTGAAAAAAAATAGTAGGTACTATTATCTTAGTAACACTCCTTCGAATAACAGAATATTTCATAACGAACGACTGGAATGACGGCTGCCCAGGACCATCTCAATTTAACGTACCCCAACAGGACTTACGGGAGTGCATGTTATGCATATGATTCGTTTTTAATCTAATAGTACTGCTGATTTAACGCAATCGCCGAGGCTGCGCCCCGCAGGCCGCAGGGCCACTCACCCTTCACCGAAGGGGAAACGTTAATATGAGGATATGAGAATTTACTGTTTAATCCAGCTACTGGCCAATTTGTTAATATTTTCATTCAATCCACTTAAAAGCCGGCTCGTATGCAAACATGCGCGTAGTATTAAACTGTCTAAAATATGTTCGATAAAAGATAAACTATGCTACATTTATAGTTGGAGATCGTACGGTTTTTTTAAAATTAATTTTAAATCATCAACACCAGAACAGAATATTATAGTATTAATAGAACTATAAATTGGTCTAGTATTGAGCGTGTTTTCTCATATGAGATGGGTCAATGCTTAGTATTTTTACACACTTTTGACGTCATGGGGAACACGCCAGATTTTAGAGAAGGCATGCTTATGAAGTTTTCCTTTTCTGTAAACCAAAATAATATCAGGCAAACTCTAAAGTATCTTACTGAATTATCCAAACCGATTTTATTGAACATTTCAAGTTTTGAACTTGAACCACAAATCCACGCATGCAGGACAGGCACAGGAAAATTTGCAGCATGGATGGGTTAATCCGTGGCAATTGACAATTAATACCTAATTTATGAACAGTGTACACTTACATAACAAAAGCAGGATGCAGACGTTTAACGCCACATTTACTATCATTTACGGTTAAACAAGAAAAAATACCCCCTGTAAGCCCTATAAGCAACGCCGGGGAATGTCTTTGCATCTCGGTGGCTACTTCTTCAGCACTACAAGTCCAACTACAGGGACTTTATAATGAGGTCCAAATATTAGGAATTACATGTCTGGGGCCCAATCCCAAGTTTTTCCAGCCTTTTCTAAAGTTATTTTTTTAAGCATACCTAATGAATGAATTAACTGTGAGGAATCAGACAGACTTAGCCCGAGATTTATTCATAACTTTCTTAGAGTATGTCTGTCTCAGTTCAAAGGTTGTGATGATAACGCTGATGACGAATAAAACATTATCTTCATAGAACAAATTCAACAAAAAGTTTTACCTACCAATCAATAATTCACAAAAATACATGCGTTTTAAAATACAATACGCGTTCGAGATAAGCGTCCCTCTATTGAGTGTTATTTTCAAAACATCTATAAATCATTCACGGTAGATTAAATAGTAGTTGACCTCTCCCTTTTAAGCAAACACCATTACGTCTTCGGGATCAAGAAATATTTTCACACTCGACAATTCTACTAAATTTTATACATGAACCACTATTCTAAAGAAATCCACGGATATATATAATATTTTATCTTTAAGAAAACTGACAATAAATATTTTTTTATGCATAGTAAAGATATTAAAAATGTTTCAACAAGGAATAAGGGGTCGTACTGAAAGCTAGCGGTATGGTCTGCCACGGCTAATGCTGAGTAAGGTCCCTTTTTGACAAATTCGTACCTACTTCGAAGGTCAATTTATTTTTATTTTTATTGTAATTGTATGTAATTTGTCAAAATAGACTAATTCTTATGGTAATCTCCAAGTAGAAAGTCTCTTGTACAGTTTAAAAAAAGACCAAGTGTTACCAAAAAAATGAGGACCAAAAAAAAGACCAAGGAGTGTTTTGTTCGATGCGTTTACTAAGTGCGCATTGGAATAGGAAAACGCCACTAGATTAATCGAGTGTTGTTTGCCACTGATAGGTATGAGATACAGTGTATGTTGTTCGATCACATTCTGAACAGATAAGAAATGAAAAATGTATGGCAACAGCACAAACTCGAAGCTTCAGCGCTGGTACGGCTAGGCCGGCACAGTCAGCCACTTTGCATTATAATCGAGTTTCCACAAAGTAAAACAAAATCTCCACGTCGCATTAATATTCAGCGATAGGGCTCAACGCATCGCCGCCGGATTGACGTTTAACATGCAAATTGCAATTTGAAAATCTAGCAAAATTGTGTGCGACTAAACAATTTCGATATTATTAATTCAGGACACAGTTGTTTGAATCACTGGCCAGAATATAATTTAAATGCTAAACTAATTTATCCCACTAACGCAAAATTAGGCTAGGAGCGCTGGCCGGTGGGAATCTAAATGGTCAGGTGTGTTAGCGAAAACGTATCTAAGCTTAAATATTCAATATCTTTAGTACCACGGCATATCACGGTATGCGTAAGTATATATTTATTCCATGCATACCACAATTAAATATGAATTGTTATATTGTCATCAGCACCCTTGAGGAGTGAAGGGTACATTCGAAGGGTTGTTACTGTAGGTAGGTTGACACCCAACGATAATGACAAAGACAAAATGTTTAATTTATAACGTCCCAAGAATGGCAGTCGAAGGGAATTTCAAGGCAGTGATGGATCTCAAAAATAAATCACCGCTCAGCTTGACCACGGATAAACAGATGTGCACTTTGAACACTAACAATTTGCAAGCCATTTTTTACTATTTATTTTGAGATAGGCATATAAAATTAAGAGTTAGTCCATGAGTCTACTTAAGAATATTTTTGTGAGATTAACATACATGGAACATACCGGAAATTGAACTGGCTCCCCAGTTGCAACTGGTATAGACAATAATGACGCTAGATTTACGAGTATGTTTCGTTGACGTTATGGACCTATTCGTTATACCTAGTCCACTATTTAACCTACGTTTTTTTTTTTTTTTTTATGGAAAAAAGATAGCAAACGAGCTTGCAGCACCACCCATCCGCTGCCGCCCATGACAACTGTGACTGACTTTGAACAAGACTCAATTAGGGACTGGGATGGTTAGTCCAATTAGTTGAGAGAGTTAATTAGAACATTAGTTGGTCAGTTCGTTAGTAGGTATGAGGACTGGGGACTGTTAGTGATAGTTAGTCCTGTTAGTTGGTGTTAGTAATAGTCCAGTTAGTACTTGTTAGTAGGAGTCTCGTTCTAAGTCAGTCACAGATGTGTTGCTACCCTTGAGGACTAAGATGGTCGCCTCTTAAGAAGTGTAACCGGAATCCACACCTTTCCAACCGGACCACAATTGCTTTAAAAACAATTATTACACGGCAGAAATGGTACTAGGTACCGTGGCGGGCGGTGGTACTGCCCCGGGCGAACTCTATATGGAACCAATTAGCTTTCATATAAAACCTATTTGGTTCCCTATAGGCTCTACCACCTATCAAATTTCGTTGTGATTTCAAAAAAGTTTCACATCAAATTAATGTACCTACCTACATAAAATGTGCAGTCTGGAGGGTCAACGAAAAGTACCTCATGTATTAGATATTATTAAATAAATATTATGTTTAACTTAAGTTAATAAGAAGTTAAATAAGAATATTAAAATATTAACATATAAATCGTTTGTCAGTAATACTTTCGAATTTCAACTCTTGTAATTTACCTACGTTCAGACAGAATAAAAGGATAGGAGGGCTATCAGAACGCCGAGAGTGACGGATGCTGAAAATAAATCAGCTGTAGTGGTTAAATGACTGCTGATGACCAGATGTGTCCTCAGTTGAGTGATATTCTTCGGGAGTTATACATAATCTCAAATTCATTAAGTAACTAATACACCTCCATACATACTGGTATTATGCCAAACGGCATATTTTAATTTTCTTATTTAAAAAAATCGTACTGCTGCCCTACCATGAACTCTTAAAACAGGCCAATTATAGTCGATATTTGAGCTGCCCTGCTATATCGTACCATGAGCTAGCTAAAACACAGGCCAGCCAGCGACCACGTGACCCCGGCAGGTCAGTGGTCACGTGACTACAAAAATGCTCTTCTGTCCTGCAATAGCCGTACCATGAAGTGATTTGTGACATAAACACGTCGGAAATTGGCCTGCGTTAGTGTCAAAATATTACAGTCCACTAAAAGCAACTTTTTTTGGGCTGTTTTGTTTAAAATTTTTGTTCTAAAGGTAAGTTATTGTAAAAATACAAGTTAAATATTAATGTTTGGTATTAAAGTACGTTATTTGTTCATTATTTTCTTCGTAATGTGTAAAACAATAATATTTTCATTGTTTCTTTTAGATGTGTGACGAAGATGAAATTTTTGAGTTCTTAGAGGAAGATAACAACAAGCAAGTAGCTAAACTTAGCCCTCGAGGGGTAGGAAACAGCATAAAGCCATTCGACATGCCCGACGACATGTGAGTCAAACGATATAGGTTGACGAAGGAACTTCTTGCTAGTCCCAAAGAAATCAACAGATTTATCAATCAAGGTCAAGGTTAGTATGTTATTATGGATATTAACTATATATATATAACTCGTATTACCCCAAATTAATAGGTTTGGTTCATCATTTAATCGAATAATGTCTACTAAAATTATGTTTTCACTGTTTCAGGTTTTAGTAGCACTGTCTTTTTTGCAACTGGAAAAAATGATATAAGGCATAGCAATAGACTGTGACTGCTCAACTTCCATCTCTGGGGCCTGAGAAAAATCTGTTGGAGATAATCTACCGACAATAATTTCCTCACCCACTTCTGCTGGTACCATTTCCAATATTGATTGAGAATTTTGTGAAGTTGACGGCGCCTACCATTCAATGGCGCCTACAAATAAAGAGTAAATTAACTAACCTATGTGTGTGTAGCGTTATTATATTACATTAAACATTTATTATATAAGATGTGACAATAAAATTATTAAGAAAAAAAATTATGATCAATATGACATTAATACCATCAAACTTACATGGGTGCTATCGGTATCCAAAGGATTGACTTGAATACCTGGGAGACCTATACCATAGCCCTCACCCAGTATATTTAAATACTTTTTTCAATTTCATTCATGGCTATGCTTTTACTAGGTGCTTTACTTTTTACCTGTGCGGGATTGAGAAAATCAAAACAATCTTCAGCGCATTAAAAAGGTGCAGAAAATATTCATAAAAAGACTATCTTTTAAAGCTAGAAAACATAAAGAACTAAATAGCTATAATGACCGGTTACATCATTTCAACTACCTTCCATTATGGAAACGCAATCAGGCTCTGGGTAGTATTTTTCTTTATAAATTATTAAATCAAAAGATTGACTGTCCATCCCTCTTGAATCGGATTAATTTAAATGTACCAAGAATAGCATCAAGGGCGAGTAACTTAAGGATTTATAAGCCTTCGCAGACATCTTCGCAGATACATTAGGTCAATTTAAGAAAAAATTAATATGCTGTTGATGGATACTGATATTTTAAGTTAATATTTATCTTTATTTTTTAAATTATTTTTGTATGTTTTAGATTTATTGTAGTGTTAAAAGTAGATAGTACTATTAAATAGCTTGTTGTCTGATTACAATGTATTCATAATAACAATGTTGTGCAAACCTTTAATTTAAGTGCATAAAATAGTAAACGCCACTGTATTGCTAATAATTGTAAAAGACTGTTATGTACTTAGTTGGTATGCCTGTAATAAATAAAGAAATAAATAAATAAAGGCGTATAGCCGCACTTTATTTTGATTTTACCTTTGCAATCCACCCAATACTAGGAAAAAACAGGTTAATTATGTTTTTATAAGTACACAAAAACATAAATCAAAACATTTAACATACTTACAGCTGACCAGCCTTTATGATCCTTTACGGCACCGCCAACTACACAATTTAGGTTTTGGGCTAACTCCGCCCACAATCTTCGAGACATTTCGCGACCTTGAGCACTTTTATTATAACCCATCGCTATATCCTTATGAGTGTTTAGAAACTCCCACAAAACTTCCAATTGCTCATAGGAAACTCTTCGTGAGAATTCATGAAACATTCAGCCATAACGAATCTTTAAACACGTATGCGCAACATCGACCACGGTCACAAAATAAATGTGTTTCGTTTAGATTTTAAAGTACCTATTTAAATATTCCTTAAAAATATCCATGAAAAAATGCACTTCAGCATTTAAATTATCGCGCTTAGATCACCCATTTTATTTGACGTGTCAAGTGGCAGCGTTCAACAATGTAGGCCACTTGGAGATTATTTTTTGCGACATATTTGGGTCTAAAACTTTTTACAAATCACGAAAATTACGCTTTTCTAACAAGTCTCACAATTTTAGATTAAGATCATAATTTTAAACTATCGTTTCACATTTAATTTTGAAAACCGGAAAACCGCTATAAACTTTATTTTAGAACGCAACTTTACGAAATCAAATACCTTGCAAGTCATAGACATTGATGCCGGACAGAAGTAGAAGCATTGCAGGTCACCGGGCGTACGTTCATGGTACAAAATACAAACCTGTCAGGTTTTATCGATAAATTGAACTGTCCTGTACTTGACAAGTTTTGTTAGAGTTCATGGTAAGGCAGCTGATCGTAGTTAAGTTTTTTATAATTTTAATTTTAATACTATTAACAGCACATACTTTGAATAGACGTAATCTGAAACTATACCTTTATCGGTACGCCGAAGTCAATTTACAGAATGAAAACAGAGACGTTCCCACTTTGTGAATAATAAGACATCTCCCTAATGACAAAATCACGTGCCAACGGGATAACCCCTTTGTTGTTTTGCTTACCTAACAATTTAGTATCAAATATTACATCAAGCCCCGTTTGTTGAGAACATCAAACTATTAGTGAGACATCAAAGACTTGGCAATAATCAGGAAACTTAGAAAGGTTCCTAGTAGAGCTTTGAAATTAATTTGCAAACATCTAAATTAAATAAGAATCTAATTAGGATATTTTTGTTGAAATAGTATTTTTTATTTGATCGTTGGTGAAACAAACTAGGCGGTGTGAACTATACACGCCTCTCTGAGTGAATAGCGAAAATATGAAAACTGCGGCGAAAGACGATATAAAACTATTAATATAGTTCGCCATCCGCTGAATATTTCCATCAATGAACAACAACAAACGGACCGAAGGTTCGTCGGTAACGTATAAATAGAAACGGGAAATGATTCATTTCGAATTTCGACACATGCTCGAATTGAAAGGTCGGCTGCGACTGACGTATTTTTAATAACCTCCGACCGCGTCGTCGCATCGACTCCATATTAATTTGCATCGTGGACAATAATAACGGAGACCGCATTCCCATGTTTGACTAAGGAGCCAACTCAACAGTTCAAGGTAAAAAATATGCGAATTGAACTGTTATTTAAATAATATTTATAATCAATAAATTTTCACAAATGCAAATTGGTGGTGTTCATTCCACGCGGGCGAAGCTGCGGGCGTCCACTAGTGTCAAATAATTCAAGAAAAGAGGCTTTTAATTTTATAGTTCCCAAAAAGATAGATTATAATTATTATAATAATGACCTTTTTAAAAAAAAAATTCAGAGTTTACGACTTTGATCTCACTTCACACCTGATCCCAAAGGCCAATCGCTTGGATAAGTCGTAGGATAATATTACCCACCACCACCACCACAACCCTTTCATTATCCCACTGTTGGGCACGGGTCACCTCTCAGAATTAGATTAGGCCTTAGTCCACCACGTTGGCCAAGTGCGGATTGACTTCACTTCACATGCCTTCGAGAACATTATGAAGAACTCTCAGGCATGCAGGTTTCCTCACGATGTGTCCTTCACCGTTACAGCAAGTGACATTTAATTTCTTAAATCGCATATAACTATGAATTTTAACCAATGAAATGTGTCCTTCACCGTTACAGCAAGTGACATTTAATTTCTTAAATCGCACATAACTATGAATTTTAACCAAAATGTGTCCTTCACCGTTACAGCAAGTGACATTTAATTTCTTAAATCGCACATAACTATGAATTTTAACCAATGAATTTTCTTCATTGGTGCATGCCGCTTGGGTTTGAACCCGCACCACTCGAGTGAGAGGTGAGTTCGATGGACACTGGGCTGTGAGGCAATGACTTTTCTAAGTGATGTGCTATTTAAGAAATAAAATTTTTCATGTTTAATGTAGTATTTTGTATACAATTATATAATTTCTCAAGCTTATACTAGACTAGCTACAAGATTATACTAAAAAAGTTATACCAACCAATATCTAGCCAATTTGATAGTCTACGCAACTTTAATTTTTTTGGGGTGCTCCGCCCCTCGGACCCCTCGTTCGTAGGATGATGAACCCTAAGCTCGCTCAGAACACTATTTTCTTTAATTATAAATTCACGAGCATAAGCTAGTCGATCATATTCGACGACCATATTCGACGGTCGAGGTCGACCGCGTTGCCAAAATGCGCGTAAGCCGCGTTCATGTTTAGATAAAAAAGTAGGTATTTTAATTACCCCAATCTTGATCGAATCTACGTGCGAGCTTGATTGAATTTCCGGACGAGGCTATCCTCTCGTATTTGCGAAGCGTTGTGGGCGCCCGCTTCGCTCGCCCGCCTCTCCGGCTCACTGGCTTGTGACGTCACACCCTCGATTACAAATTTTTATTATCTGCTACAATAAACCATCGCTAATGAAGTCTGGTCACCTGTTTTAAAGCAGCCAGTGAAAATAATAATAAAATCTCTTCACGATCCCGATTTTATTTTGAATCCAGATTCAAAATAAAAGAATAATTGTTAGTTTATTTATCGACAAAATCTATCATTGTGAAGGATTAAGATGTTTAAACTTTAAACCAACTTTGAAAAAAATTTTAGATTCTTCATTCGTCGGAATCTTTTTTAGTCTATGTACCCCGATTACTCAAGTCCCCTGGACCGATTTGGAAAATTCTTCTTTTGTTTGGAAGTGTATACTTCCCTAGAGGTCCCATGGTCTGAACCTGGATAAATAGCTGAACTCTTCAATTTTTATAGGCACTTTCATATTTGAAAGTTCTAAACAGTGTTGGTCTTTTATAATTATTTTTTGACGTGACAACGTCTTATAAATTGGTTTGCCGGGTGACACTTCAAGAAACTGCGTTACGCTCCGCTCACGTTATGCGCTCACAATGAGAGCGAGTGAGAGGCACGCGTCCCTTCCACTCGGGCATGGTTAGCCCGCCTAAGAGCGAGAGAGACAGACATAAAAAGTGAACAAGTTATTGTATGTATATTTGTATATAAATACGTATGTATGTGTAAAGGTAAAAAAAAAAAAAAAAAAAAGTAAAGGTAAAAATAAAATTTTGTTAATATGAAATTCAGTGCGAGATTCTTTGTATAAATTAATGTTTTAAATATAATTCTTTGTATAAATAAATGTTTTAAATTGTTACTATTATTTCATCCTTCTTCCTACTATACGAATGAATATTCACATTAAAATTATTTTACCACTCAAAGTCGTTGTCACGTAAAACTTTCGCCCGTATACCGACTTTACAGGCAACCAAGTGTTTTTTCACGTAATATTTTGACATTCATATTGATATGAAATAAAGTCGTTTCAGTTGCCGGCCAGACTGAAAAAATTTACGTGAATAAACTGTCCAATCCGCATTGGAGCAGTATGGTGGAGTATGTTTTGGGAGTCCCTGAGCTATGAGGGTGGGGGAGACATGTGCCCAATAGTGGGACACTTATGGATTTTACGTGTAGCTACTAGCTAGCAAGCAAACGAATTAATTTTATTTTTTTTATTTTAAGATTTTTTTAATTTTTAATACCGTTTCAATATCCTGTTTTAAGAGTTACAGACTTTTACATCAAACCAGATTCTAATAGAAATAACAAATACCTCGCTGCCGAGGAGGTGGGGTAAAGTAATAGGATTCGTGTAGCGGTCTATGATGGATGCGATGGATAACAAGCACCGTAATTTGTTTACCCTCATCGATTTCATACTAGGTATCGCTACTTCAGCACGAACAGCGAGGATATTGTACCTTTTTTATACAGATCTACAATACCACCCGTGAGTATTGCTAAAACTCGGAGAAAAAGTCCCCACGGAGTCAATTTCCGAGACGCCGCTTACAAATCTCGTACCGGACTACGTGGAATTTCGTATAAATAAATAATAATATTCCATCATTTTTCAGCTGACAAAATCTTCCACGATGCATCTATATTTACCTAAATTTACTTAAATTTTCCCAACAGTTAGTAGAATAGATTTTTAATATAGAGTAGGTAATGAAAAATCTATGGTTAGTAGTTATTTTTTTAAATTTAAAAATTGCTATTCCGTCAGGAGCTACTCGTACCAAGAACGAAATTGAATTAATAAATACTTTTATACCAACATTTATAGTAACATTATATTTTCAATTAACTTTGCAAATAATTTCATCATTGATAAAATTTACTACATACATTACGACTTTACTCACAAAGGAAGGACAAAACTAAAGTGTGCCCGTCTTCAAATTATTGCTAGATTTAACAAGCCAGTCATTTCTTAAGCATCAAAACCAAGGACGTTGAAATAGTAGCCGGACAGAGCGCCATTAAAAAACAAATGAAGCCACCATGATAAGCCAGTCCCATCATAGATACACATGTCACACATACACTCGCAATTTAATAAGCCGATCGCTCCGCCATTACGCTATTTGCCGCCAAAGTGACGTTACGTGTTTTGTAATTACAGAATTGAGTAAAATATGCCTTCTTGTGTTGTAAAATGGTTTAAGATTAATACAACCATACATAAAAAAAATCAAGGAATAACCTTTCACAGGTAAAATCAACAATTTTTCGAGTATTTTGAAATAAAAATATCATTTTGAAATAAAATAAATTTATCGCTTGGAACTCTAAACCTCAACTTCAACAGGCTAGAAAATAGTTGGTGTTGTCATAAAATTGTAGGGAAATTTACCCAAAATTGATTTGATTTTACAGTCTTTTATTAAAAGTAAAATTTTGTTTATTTGATCTACTCATAACGAGTACAATAATATGGTGTTACTTATTATATTATGGAGTTGGGTTTTATGTTTAAATTGTTTAGTGTTATAAAAGTAGGTACTGTTTTCATAGATTTCCTTCTGCTAATCAACCATGGAAAAAGACTGGATAGATGTTATAAGAGAGTGTAGAGGTGAAGATAATTGGACACCAACTAAATCTAGTGTCGAATGCATCATTCATTTTGATGCCAATGATTTATATTTCACTAAGACTGGTCGTCTTAGAGTCGTTAAGGAAGAACTTTAGAATATGCAACACCACAGATCGGCTATGTACTTCTTTCACAGCTAGAACTCGTTAAAAAACGTCAACTCACAAAATATCGCAGCGCGGAGGCGCGCGGTTCGTGAGAAAAAAAATATCAAAGTTTCCATACAAATTCGTAAACAAACACGATTAATAAATGCCATGACACTAATTCACAGAATAGATATACACCAAGGAGCACTAACAAACATCCACAGTAGTTGATTTCTTTTTTCGAGTGGCCTTTTACTGTGTGGTCACGCCGACCTTTACAGCGTCACTGAACACTCCGAACAGAAAAAGCTCAAGCAGACTAGGTAGGGATACTACGAATACTTTAATTTCGATTAACTAATTTATAGTATTTCCATTTTTTTTTTCATATAAACATTATTATCAGAAGCCTGTCACAGATGTCGACAGAACCCCACTGGGAAGGGTTCCTTTTTTTGTAAAAATTATAAAAAGCTCAACCTGAACCTAACCTAATCTAACGTAATTCGTCAGACAAGTCGGACTCTGTCACAAATGTTGACGGAACCCCGCAAGCGGGGTTCCTTTTTTGCGTAAATAAACATAAAAACCTGAACCTAAGCTAACAAAATTTGCCCCCCTTTTTTACCGGGGGGCCTACGGGCCCCCTGCCCCCCGCTTACTAGCTAACAAGATTAAAAATTATTTATTTAGATTAAATTGAGGATAAATGGATGTATGTACACAGAACTTCATATCGTCATTTTTCAAACAAGATACAAATAAATTTAAGTAGCATAATTAAACCTTTTATAATTAAACATTTTTGAACTAAATTTAAAACTTAAACTAAATTTTTATCATAAGTTATTCATAGTATCCCTACCTTTTCTGCTTGAGCTTTTTCTGTTCGGAGTGTTCAGTGACGCTGTAAAGGTCGGCGTGACCACACAGTAAAAGGCCACTCGAAAAAAGAAATAAATAATCGTGTCTGTTTACGAATTGGTATGGAAACTTTGATATTTTTTTTCTCCTAAACGGCGCGTCTCCGCGTAGGTATTACATGTTCCAGCCACGCTAACATAATGTTTTAGTACAGTTGATTGAAATTAAACCGAACTCGCAAGAAAAGGATTTTGATAAATTTATTTCGTATTACATTTTTTTTTATTATTTTCTAAATACTTTCATTTCCCTTAACATAATAAATACACACTCAGTTGGGAAAATTTGGTAACATGGCAACACTACATTCACTCACACTTCTGTCGCCGCCGGCTTCAAATGTCAGTCAATGGCGATCTGTCCGGCTACTATTTCAACGTCCTTGCATCAAAACATCCAGAACATTGACATTTAACGCGTAGGTATTACATACTTGTAAAAGTCAATATTGTGCCCGTAGGATTTGAAGCCCAACTAAGACAAAAGTCTTAACCAGTGGGGTATTACCGCTGGCATGAGCAATAACTTATTTGCAACAACTACAAATTCTTCAAAATCTTCACTGTATGTATAGCTTCTCGTCGGTCGATACCAGGGTGTGCACGTGTCCGCCATAAACCTCCATAGGGGACACCAACCCCGCCCCAGCTTTCCAAGCAGTAAAAGTGACGATGTCGTTTTCACATTTGTCTCTTACATGTTGGAGAGTAACTGGCTTGTTAGGTGTTCGCAATAGGTAATATATATGGGTTGTAAAACTTAAATGAAATAGTCATGAAAATGTATGCCAGTGATATTATAAAACAGTGGCGAAACAGTTAGAACTGTTCTTCTTATCTGTTTTTCAAACGAATTGTTTGATAGCTTTTGAAGAATTTTAATATTTTTTTTGGAACTCAGTACAAAAATAATTCGTCGGTCGAACTTCAATTACTGAGCAAATATTATTAATTAATCTGCTTATTGCCGCAATATTGCACAATCACTCTTATTAAATGTAAGCAAGCCTAGGGTGGACTATACACTAAACTGAAATAATGACATACAAACTGTTGTACAATTTGTTGTTAATGTAATTTTTTTATGAATCCTATTTTACACATGAAGAAGTTACGGTACAACCACGTATCAATGATGTAAATTAGTGTTTTTATTACCAGAACAGAAATTGTAACCGACTTACTAATAACATATGATCTACGTTATTATAACATGGCTGGAGTATAAAATTATTTCTCACTTGTGATAACATCGTGTTATAAGTAAACAGAGCCCACGCTCATAAGATAACATTGAGGCACCAAGAATTTTCATCGCCGTCGGCTTGTTGCCGTCTCTGCAATATATAGCCGTAACATTCAACAGAGAGAGACAAGGCTCGTTTACTCTCATACCGATAGACCTAAGTTAGAAAGAAACCTCTAAGACTTTAACGGCACGTCTTAAATTTCCAAAGGTTTTATTGCATTCCCCGCAAGCACAGACGCTTAAACTTTATTGCTGTGGGATTAAAGTAATATTTGCAGCGACTAAATGATGTCGAGGCAATTTCGTGATATTAAAACCTGTCTATGTGGAGGCTCAGGTCAATAGTTCGGTGTTTCAGGGATGTTTGCGTTGTATAATCGTACAGGGAAGTTTCACTGCGCTCGCATTCTTGCGACAACACCACGTACGTTGACGTGCAACTATTTACTAACAGTACATAGTTTGGTGTTGTTGATAAATACAGCAAGTGCAAACCCGACGCCTCGTCAACGCCACGCAAATTACGTGGAGTTGGTAAATAAAGTTTTAAAAATAATGGTGACGTGAACTGTTAGTATAAATAGAATTAACGAATCGAGATTTACATCGCGCTTCGATAATATACATAATGGCATACGAATTTATTTAGAAATGCTATATCAGCGAGCTGGATACGTATTTCCAGTTGAGTGACTTGGCAAAATTTTCTATCTCTGATAGTTCGATAGATGGCCTGAAAACGAGAGGCGAGACTAGTAAAAGGATCGGAAAGAGCGCGCCTGGTGAAGTGTATTCACAATCGGTGTCGCTTCCGTATGTATTTATAGTATGCCTTTGTTGCACTTTGCGAAGATTCAATATACAACACCTTATTCAATAAAGAATTCACGAGAATCGTAAAATATATTTATTTATTTATTTATACAAAGATATTTTAAAGTCCCAGCTATTACCAACCCTATGTGGCTTATCCTGTATATTACTAAAAAAATACAAATCTAATCTATACAGCAGACATCTTGTTGAAATGCACGAAAGGGTACGGTTGGATCGATCCGTTCACACCCTCCAGATATGATTAGTAGCTAATTGAATCTCGGGGTGAGATCCGCACAGTTTAGTTTTCCAATTTACGAGACTTTCCTTAACTCAGAGTAAAGGGGTTAAATTCAATTATCTTCCAAAAAGCTGAAATACTATTTATAAAAACGAACATGTACATAAAATGGGGAATACTGCCTCTTTGGTCTAGTGGTCGCAAG
Source organism: Carterocephalus palaemon (assembly GCA_944567765.1). NCBI lineage: Eukaryota > Metazoa > Arthropoda > Insecta > Lepidoptera > Hesperiidae > Carterocephalus > Carterocephalus palaemon. The sequence goes on from OX155642.1 coordinate 7,625,973, forward strand.
CGTGACTGCTAAGCCCGGGTCCTGGGTTCGATACCCGGATCGGGCAATAACTATTGGATTTTTCTAACTTGAAATGCATTGTATATATGCTGCATAGCAGCTCGGAGTCTGGATTTGTGCCCGGTATATGGCAATAGGCTATATACTCGTATAATACCTGTTACATGGGACCTAAACATAACTGGTGAAAAGTGGATGTCTACACATCTGTGCCTACCCCATCGAGGAAACAATGGCGTGATGTTGTTATGCTATGGTAATTATTTATAGTGATACTAGCTGACCCCACAAAAGTTTGTTCTGCCATATGAAATGTCAAAGTGATTCTGGTCAATAATACACTGTTATAGTCCATTGGCTATTTGCACAACGGGTCGCTGAAACCCAGCGGTCATGGTCTGCTATGACCAATTCTGAGTGCGGTTTCATTTCATCAAGTAGTCATTACGCTAATGATTCTCAACAACTAACAAATGACAGTTTGTTAAATATTTATCAATATGTATTATTATAGGACGGGGGTGTGGGCAGTAATGCCCATAAGCCACTGCGACCTAAAGAGATCTATTGTAGCAGCTAGGGTATGGCTTACTTTTGAAATAAATGTATACTTCTTCTTTTTAAAACATTAGCGTCAAGTAGTTTTCATATTTCTATCGGATGGACTAATCGGCAAATAGAAAATATTTAAAAGCAAAAATGTGGAGGGCTCCGGGATCTCTGTTAGAACGCACCGGTGCCCTCCAGCGCTGTGACCATGACAGGCTCGTCTCGGACGAGACGTCCAAAGACATCGATAGCCATCTACAACGTTGTGCACCCACACACAACGTCGTCTTTCCCGGGGTCACTGGATGGACGGTTCGAGCTCCCACTCTTGCCGCCCGTGAACCCAGACGCCCTATTTTAGTTCGCCTCTTACGTCAAGCAGGAGATCGCTACCACTGCTATAGACGTTCCACTGCTGGGCACGGGTCTCCACCAATCCGCATTGGAGCAGCGTGGTGGAGTATGCTCCAGACCTCCCGCAGCAGTGTCTGTGGGGGAGACCCGTGCCCAGCAATGGGACGTCTATGGGTCGCAGCGTATTAAAAAATTGGCCCAGTACATACAAATCGGTACACGTACACGTATGTTTTTTACTGTACATACGTACAAATAGATAATTTGAACCATACATAGCAAGCTTTCCAGGAAAATTCGGAAAAATCGAAGAGTTATTTACTTTATTTATATATAATTTATAATATAATATGTATTTCATATTTTTATTATTTTTCGTAATGGAGGATTTAATGGGACGTATATTGAAAAATTTTTGAAAACTGTTAAAGATATAGAGCCTTGTAACAGATAGACAGACAACAGAGGCATATTAATAGGTTTCCATTGTTCACCCTTTGGGTATGGAAACTAACGCTCAAAGTAGCTAAGAAGTAGCTATTCAACGTGTGTGCCCCGCGTAGTAGCTACTGTAGGTTTACACTTCATGGTTGTGTAGCCTAGTGTACATTCTTGATACATGCACATTTTATCCTATATCAAATAATGGTTATTTGCCGCTCGAGCGTTAATTCGAGGAAGAGCACGCCTGATCACGATGTAAACAAAGTATTTGCATAATGGTTCTGCCCATAGTTTTATTACTCTGTTAATCGGGGGTCATTTTTTGCTCGAATTGCTTTCAGCATCAACTTTGTATTCTGAGGGCTTCCTCTCCCTCACACTGCAAATTTGATAATGAAAGGGCCCCACTTGTGTGCTGCAGAGATAATGTAAATAAGTATGCAAATTATACGGCAAGTTTTATTCAAATGAACCATTGCGGCTCTTTAAAGTTTAACACTGAGCCAGCAGCCGTGATATACTGATGTTAAGATATCCACCCTTTACTTGTTTTTACAAAACAAGAAATAATTTACATATTTATAAACACGTCGACAGGTTGCGATATGATTATGTGACTTATGGCCCTCTTATGCACATCTGTCGTTAGAATCTCTGACGAAAAATTATGAATAAGTACATTCAGTAGGTACTTATTCATCGTAACGATGCTGACCTATAATTTGAATCACACAATGCGATTCAAAATATGTGACAAAATTTCATGAAAGCTTTGAAGGGTACGTTAAACCATCGGTCCCGGTTGTTTTCAATTATAAAAAAAACATTAAGATTTGTCGGAGACCCTCGAGTGGCTTGATAACATTTGACACTGGGTTAGCCACTAACCAATGCACCATCTGCGTATGCTCTAAAATTCCCTCAAAAGTCGGAAAAACACGTGCCCACAGTGGGACCTCTATGGGTTGTAGCATAGTTCTTTTAATAACCCTGTAAATTACGACGAACAATAAATATTATTAAATTTCCGTCATCAAATAATGTTACATTTGACTGCTGTACTATGTTGCTATGACGGTAGATGTGATATGCGCAAAACTCAGTATGGAAAACAATGAGAGCACGTCTGACTAGGTGTGGAATCCGTAAAATATTTTCTATGTAAGTGAAAGTCGCGCGTGATAGCAACGGTGAGTCGCTGTGCCCATCAATCATTTATCCGTGAGTCGCTTCCAGCGATACCGCGAAAAGCTTTAATGCGACGCCAACGCCACTTTCATAATGTATCACATTTAAAACTGACTTTAAAAGGCTCTCCCCTCTGCCTTCGTTGTGCGACGAAAGGAGCCGTGCAAACATAATAGATTGATACCGGATCTTGATAGGGGCATATCGAATTTTGTGAAAATTTATTTTTTATCGCAAAAATGTGGTCTCAATTTTTCTTCTTCAAAAATATTTGTATTGATGACATTATCATTCGTATCAAGCAGGAAAGATTTTTTTTTCAATTAAATTTTTCTACCAGTCTACCTCGTATTGTTGCCAGTTATTGCACATTTTTTTGTGAATGAATTTTGGCTCTATTTTTTATTTATTTTAATAAAGGTTAAACAATTCCTAGTGAATTACGTATTAAATCGAAACATGTATTTATTTATTTATTTATTTATTTAAATCAAACTTATATCTAGCTTTACAGGGATGTCCCTAATGCGCTAGTATAGTTATACATTGTCTTGTCAAATAAAAAAATTAAATACAATCATCATCAAATCATCAATAATAACAATCAAATTCATAATTAGGTATATATAACATGTCAAAACGGAATTAAATTATATATTAATACAAAAAAGACAATACACAATAATCAACATTTAAGTAATAAAATTAAAATTATCCATAGTCAAAAATTATCTCAATCACGATTTAAAAAAAAAAAAAAAAATTATAAACCCTAAGTAAAAAGAGAAAAATTAATTAATATAACATTACACAATAGTCAATATAAAATTAAATTTCATAAAATAAAAAATATGTACCTACATGTCAATCATTAACACATTAAATTTAAATTAATACATTAATAGATGTTTAAGTTAATGATTTAGGTGCCCACTCGGTAAATTTTCCAGCATCGCACTAACAACTCTTATGAACTCGTTCAGTGTACATCCAAATAAGTCAATACGCTCCGCCACCAAGTTGACCACATATCAGCGTGCGTATTTATACGACTGCCTTCGAATCTACATAACGGAACTTTGTCGTAAATTGTGCTGGATGAAGTATGGAAAGCATTTCGTAGTAAACGTTGTCTTGTGAGGTATTGTTTTTCAGGTAGATGCGATCCAATTTGCGCAAGTTGTGTGAAACGACACTCTGTATGACGTATGTAAATGACGGTTTATCATACAGCATCCTACTGTATGATAAACCGTCATTTACTAACATGCGCTTTTGCAAACGAGAAATAATTTAACAATATATTTTTATTTTCTCGTGTATTCCTCGAAAACCTTCAGCTACTATTTACAATATCGCAATTTAATTTTTAATGCAAAGGATCTCTTAAAAAACGCATACCAATAATGGTGATAGTGTTAGGATTGTTTTAAATGTGTTGTTCGTCAATTCTGTTTAAGTAATATTTTTGTTTGGCTAGGCTAGGTTCTCTATAAATTTCAAGAACAAATTAAAACACTAAGGGTATAAAAGGAAAAAAGAGGGGGTTTAAGGGGGGTGCGGGGGCAAAGCCTCTCACTAAAATAATAAAATAACACTAAAAAGCTATAAATAAAATAACCATAATATTAAAATGTCAAAAAACCAACTTCAAAACTAAAAAGTTAAAAATAATGGTAACTCGTTCGTCGAGAGCATACTCCACCACACTGCTCCAATGCAGATCGGTGTAATATTTTGATGTCAGACAACTTTCATGTTGATATGAAATAAACTACTGGCCCGACTGAAGTCACGAGATAGAGTAGAGATACATATTTAACGATTACCTACGTTATACGTAGGTAATCGTAGATTTAAAATACCTACGATTACGATTACCTACGTTACCTACGTTATACGTAGGTAATCGTAGATTCAAAATAATTTTAGCTTTGTTTGTGATTTGCTTTGGGGCCTAATCTGTTAGCCGTACTGTTAGGCAGGTTATTCGCAATGAAAGGTGGAATGTACTGACTGAGACTATTTATTGTTATATTAATTAATTACAAACGGAATACGGAATAATGAGGCGCGTACACAGGTCAAGCGGAGAGCCAAGAGAGAGACGTCACGGGCACAGACTACAGAGTCAATCAGCTGCACAGACTATGTAAAGAATGTAGAATGGGTATGCAATTCTATAATCCAACACCCTCCTCTGAATGTAGACCCATTCTGCTCGTGAAGGCTTCATGTTTGTGACGTTGCAGGCCTTTTGTGAGGACATCAGCAATCATGTCTTCAGTCTTCTTGTAATGCACCCTTATTTGATTGCTAAGGATCTTCTCCCTCATAAAGTGGTAGCGGAAATCAATGTGTTTGCTTCTGGCATGGTATATGTCATTACCTGAAAGACTAATAGCGCTTTGATTATCACAATACAGGATGAGAGAGGTACCTGAAAGATTTGAAAACATATCTTCTTGCAGCTGCTTAAGCCACATAGCCTCTTGAATGGCTGAAGCCAATGACATATATTCGGCTTCTGTGCTGGATAAGGCAACAGTTTGTTGCTTTTTAGAACACCAGCTTATAGCTGCACCCTGAAAAATAAATATGTATCCAGTGTAGGACCGTCTGTCTTCAGAGTCACTAGCCCAGTCTGCATCACAATATCCAACAATGCTACTATTGTCAGCTTTGAATACAAGTTTCTTATTGACTGTTCCTTTCAGGTATCTTAAAACCCGCTTTAGTGCAACCCAATGATCATTGGTAGGTGAATTGTTGAAACGACTGAGTGTGTTCACTATATAGGTAATATCAGGCCTTGTTCCATGCGATAAATATAATAAACAACCAATAACTTCTTGGTAGGGAATGTTTCTTAAAATCTCATTTTCATTTACTGCTTTTATAAACTTCACATTGGAATCAACTGGTGTAGTAACTTCCTTGCAATCAGACATTTTATAGCGTTCCAGTACATTTTTGATATAGGCTGATTGATCCAAGTGTATTTCCTTTTGTTTTCTAGTTATTTTAAATCCAATACAATATTTAGCTTCACCCAAGTCCTTCATATGAAATTTAGATTGTAATTTTGACTTTATCATAGATGCAGTTTGTTCATTATTGTAAAAGTATAATAAATCATCAACATAAACAGTTATAAAAATAATATCTTTATCATGTAGAATTCTATAATAAATACAGGGGTCAATCTTAGACCTTGACAACCCGATCTCAAGTAAAGCTATGTTTAATTTTTGATTCCATTGTCTACTGGCTTGTTTCAAGCCATATATTGATTTTTGTAGTTTACACACTTGTTCTCCACTTTCATAGCCTGGAGGCTGAGACATGTATATAGTTGTGTCTATATCCCCTTGTAAAAATGCAGTAACAGCATCCATTTGATTAATTTTTAGGTTATATTTAGCAGCCAATCCAATTAGATATCTTACAGAAGAATAACGAACTACCGGTGCATATTTTTCACGATAATCTATGCCTTGCCTTTGCTTAAAACCTTTTATTACCAATCTAGCCTTGTAGCGCTCAATGTGACCATTTTCATCCCTTTTAGTCTTGAAGACCCACCTGCAAGGTATAACCTTTGCATTTTCTGGCCTGTCTGTTAAAATCCATGTATTATTTTTCATTAATGAATCATATTCACAATTCATGGCTTCTTTCCACTTGCTTGCTGAGCTACTTGCCAGTGCTTCATTGATGCTTTGTGGATCATGGTCGAGCATACTCATTGTAGATTCACCATTCATGCAAAAATAAGATGTGGGGTGGTCATCACTTTCTTGGTAAGGCCGGTTTCGGCGTACAGTTATATAATTAGGACTAGACTGCATGGTTTCTTCAGGTACATATGTTGTATCACTAGTTTCTTCATATGTATCTGAGTCTGTGCTTAGTTCATTCATCTGAGGAGAACTTAAACAGGTCTCTGACGTATTTGTAATATTTATAGCAGTAGCAGGGCTATTTGAAACAATTTCTACATCAGATAAAAAACTCAGCAGTGCAAACTTCGTTATTTTCAAGATCTGTATTTGCTGGATACGATGGTAAGTATACTTCTTTCGTATTTTGTACACACATATTACTTTGTTGGTTACTTTTAGATAGAGTTTTACATTCTATGTTTTCATTATTTATGGCTACTATATTTTTCTTTACAGAATCCTCAATAAATATTAGCTTACGTGATTTCGGATCTAGTTTTCGTCGACTTTCTTTAGGAATGTGTACCATTGCTTGACAACCAAATACTTTCATATGTGACAAATCCGGTTTCTCTCCAGTCCATATTTCTTCTGGTGTTTTGTATGACAAAGCACGTGTAGGACTGCGGTTCACAATGTATGCTGCAGTTACCACTGCCTCTGCCCAGAAGTTGATCTGTAATTCAGCATTGAAAAGCATGCATTTAGCACGTTCGATCAAAGTTCTATTCATTCTCTCGCTGAGACCGTTTTGCTCTGGAGTATATGGATTTGAAGTTTGATGGAGTATACCATTCTTTTTTAAAAAAATATTGAAAGTGTGGTTTACATATTCCTTTCCATTATCACTGCGTAGTGTTTTTATTCTTTTGTCGAGTGTATTTTCTACCAAATTTTTAAATTCAATAAATTTCTCAAAGACTTCTGATTTATTTTTAATTGTGTAAGCATGTACTTTGCGTGAAAAATCATCTGTAAATGTAACAAAGTACCTTGCACCACCAATTGATGCGTTTTGCATTGGTCCACATACATCACTGTGTACAATTTCAAGTAGATCTCTTGCTCTGGATCCTTCTTCGGGGAAGGCAGCTCTAGTTTGCTTTGCTTCCATGCATGAAATACATTGCATTTTATTATTATTTTTAGATAATTTTACACCTGATGTACAATTTGGAATTTTATTTACATCCTGGAAATTCAGGTGGCCCATCCTCTGGTGCCACAGGTAAATATCATCCATTCCACTCATAGCTGACATGGCCACTGTGTCATCCATTGTGTTTAAAATGTATGTATCATTTTTTAAAATTGCTCTAGCAACTTCTTCTCCACTTGGGTTAAATATTTGACACCCATTTTGATCAAATTCTATTTTACATCCACTCTTTATAATTTTACCAACAGACAATAGGTTTGTGGACAGATCCGGAATATATAAAACATTTCTCACCTGTATGGTTCCATTAGAACCTCCCACAGTGTTAAGTATAGGTACGGTTACCGTTCCACAGCTCAGAACTGATAATACCTTATCATCTGCCAATCTTATTGTCTTGACAGGTGGTGCGGTCTCGTCTTGTAGCCAATCCCGGTGCATCGTCATGTGCATGGAGGCACCCGAGTCGAGATACCATTTTGTGGAGTCATTCGCAGTCATTGCTGAAAAGGCTGCGAGAAAGCTTTTATTATTATCTTTATTTTTCTTATGCCAACAATTTTTACTGAGATGTCCATGTTTGTTGCAGTTAAAACATCTTGGACCTTTTGACTTCGGAGGTGGCTGACCTTTCTTATGAGAATTTTTAGAACTTGTATAAAATGCACTAATTTCTGAACCTGTACTTTTAATTTCTTGTAATTATTTTGTTTTAATTAGATCAGCATTTATTTTCTCTTCTTAAGTTCTCTATACCCATAATCATAGGTTTGTATATGTCGGGCAAACCTGCTAACATCAATGTGCCAAGCCACTCATCATCTATATTGAATTTGATAGATCTTAATTTGTGCGCCGTACTCATTATTTTATTTATGTAGTCTTCAATACCGTTGCAAGATTCAAGGCTTGTATTTATTAGGTCTTTATGAAGACCTACACGCCTTGTTAACCCAGAGTCTTGAAATGCTTTGGTAAGGCTGTCCCATACTTGTTTGGCTGTTTTGCAATCCTGAATGTGAACATAGATTTGTGGATCTAATAACAATATTAACTTAGACTTAGCTTTATTATCCATCTTCTCATCGGTTACTGCGTCGCTTTCCAAGTATTGCGTCAGTTCTTCATAATCAAATAAGGCTTTTACGGCAAAACTCCATGTGGTCCAGTTCTCTCTACCTCTCAATTTCTCAATGGAAATGTTATTATTACTCATGTTGGGCTGAAAAAGCTGAAAGAAATGCCTACGAAAGAAAAAAATTTTTCGCGACCGCGTGGCCAGAGGTTATAAAATTTTATACTTTTACGAAAACTGATATTCCACTAAAATATATCTGGGCCCATAACCTGTTAGGCAGGTTATTCGCAATGAAAGGTGGAATGTACTGACTGAGACTATTTATTGTTATAATAATTACAAACGGAATACGGAATAGTGAGGCGCGTACACAGGTCAAGCGGAGAGCCAAGAGAGACGTCACGGGCACAGACTACAGACAGAGTCAATCAGCTGCACAGACTATGTAAAGAATGTAGAATGGGTATGCAATTCTATAATCCAACACGTACGTATGAGTTCATGAGTTAAAAAATATTTCTTTTATTAAATAGAATTAAAATAAGTTTCATGAATATTTTGCGTGACTATTTTTGATTTTATTATGTTATGAAATGTGTCTAGGGACCATGTGATCGACAAGTTTTGAAAAATTAAAAAATATAATAAACATTCAATAGCAGCCTTTAAAGGTATCTTACGAGTAACTTCCCCGTAGTTTCCTACAATCTCGGCAAGCAAGCAGGGACAGCGCTCCTAATGGACCAATATATCAAATAGGATTAAGTATAAATGAGAGAAGCGCAACCGTCTGATACTTTGTTGTACGACATGACTGGAATAGGTAGCTTTAAATTGTTTCTGCCGCCGTTGGAACATCGACATCAATTAGAAATTTACTCAATTATATTTTCTAACAGCTTAGCGGTTATTTGTTCACATTCGTCGTACTGCAATTATTACATATATATTTATACTATGAAGCATACAGCTTCATAGTATAAATACAAGTCAAAATTTAATTAATAGGAGTTCATTTATTATTGACAAAACATATTATCTGCAATATTTTGTCGAAAATATAGATCTTAGGTCACAGTGGCTTATACCTGTTCGTTTGTATAATGTTAAACCTCCAAGAATAACCGTCATATAGACTTTTGAAGAGATTTAAGATGAATCAATGTAGTTATAACATAAAGTTTTATAATTATTCAACAATTGCACCCATTTTAGTTCGCTAGCCTCTCCCAAAATAGATAAACGTTTAGTAATAATGTAAGCACACTTTGACAGTTTTAAGCAAATACAATTTATAACTTTTAAATATTTATTATTTATCATATGATGCAAAAATTTTCAACCTTTCGACGTTATTGCATAAAATAAACTAAAAAGTAGCCTGCCTAAATCCCATTTGAGGGCGAGAGAAACAAGAGCGGTGAGCGGAGAGCTGAGTAGCTCAGAGCGCGCAAACGTTTCCTTCGAGTTATTCCAGGCGAGTGAGCGCCGCGCGCTTTATCAAAGAAGACGATTTGTGCACACTTTTATCTCACTAGTTATGTTTAAATACACGAAAAAGTTTTATCAACATAACCCTTTATGCGACCAAATCATGGTTTTTGACAGAAGCATAAACATGCTCAAGCAAATACGACTAATACAAGTGTTAAGCTACCAAATCCTCCCAAACGCTCCGCTTTCAGTCACTTCTTCAAACAAATATGCCTGTTTTTCTCGCAAGGGTAAATAATTTTCTCTTTGAAATTAGCGCTATTTGCGATTCTCGACGTCTGTCTTTTATAAAGTCCAGTATAGGCAGAGAGTAAGAAGAGTGGCAGTAATGAGCTTTTTTGCGAGATATTTTACACGCGATTAATGTGGACGGGCGGATCGTGGCGGCGACGTCGCGAACGTTCTCCAGACGTTGACTCTCCTAACACGACTTTCTTCCTTGATTAAAACTCGGAATAATAAACGGCGAAACAATTTTCCTTCGTCGTTCGTCGCCGCTCGTTTTAAAGCTAAAACTAATATTGAAGTGTAGGTACGGCTATGGATAAAGAATGATTTCCGTGATTTTTTAATTACAGTAGACAGATGATTTAAAGTTGTTCATTATACATCAGTAAAGTTACACTCAACATATTGTTTCTTTTTTTTATCAGAAGGTCAGACCGTAAGAGATTAACGAGTGTAGGTGATATTGTGAGATTGTGAAAATTAAATAAAGAAGCCATGCATCCCCGACGTCATCAATCATTAAAATAACATAATAAATATTTTCAATAACGGTAGGCGATACATATTGAAACATTTAATAAGAGTGCCAAGTGTAAAATATATTATAATAAAGTTGCAAAGATTTTATTCAATATTTGAGCGGTCCTGCTATTGATATTCAAGTCAAATATGATTGTCATGAGTTGATTTTTTCCTTGGGAAAAGTTTCAAATAATCCTGATCCATCATTACATAAAACTTGTAAGTTGTTCGCGTCTCAACGGATAATCGAGTTTATACTTGGAAGGCCGCCATCAATCATTTATCCCGCTCTCTCCATCGCTGGATGGATCTGTTCTGTGCTACGCGGAAAAACTTTAAAGTGCTCCCTGTTATGTGACGTATCGCGCACTCGCCCGTTTGCTCGGCCTGTTTAAATCATTAATCTTATGTATAGAGTGGAAAAGTTTAAATACCGTACACTGATGTGGAATCATATTCATAGTTATAGTTGTTTATTTAATAAAGAGTCACGTCACAAAATTAATAGATTTTAGTACCTATACCACAGAATAATAGTACAAGTCCTATACTAAGAAATATACCGAACGAAAAAATTAAATTATACGAAAATAATACAAGTATAACAAAATAAAAATGATTAAATTAGGTAAATAAATGTCAAATAAATAAAAATAAAAAAGCGATTAAAAGAACAAACAAATAAATTAAGATAAATAAAAAAAAATTAAGATAAATTAATTTTTCTTTTTTTTTTCTGAAGTAGTCATTATCAGGCCCAACCTCTGGTTCTCGCTCATCGTTGAATTTTGGGACACCTTGTATATTAAGATAAGATATACGAAAAAGCATTCGTTTGTTTGTTTATTCTAGAGAGTAAGTGTGTTGAAAAAGTAATTTGGAGGGACGCGCCATATTATCGGAGCACAAATGTACGGGACCTTCTCTAAATCCTTACTAATATTATAAATGCGAAAGTAACTCTGTATGTCTGTCTAGCTTTTACGCCAAAACTACTGAACCGATTTAAATGAAATTTGGTACATAGATAGTCTAGAGCCTGAGAAAAGACATATTAATTGGAACAAAGTACGGTAGAAAAGGGGGATGAAATGTTGTATGAAAATATTGTCATTTTCAGAACTAGAAGCATACAATTTATATTCTAAGCTGTTGATTACATATAAATAAATATGGCATTCAAAGTTTCTAAAAATTTTACCCTTAAGGGTGTAAAATAAACATAGGGGATAACACATTTACGGATTCATCACAAATTTGTGGACGTAAAGTTACCGCGTGCAGAATCTATTATTATGTCTAATTCCACGCGAGCGAAGCTGCGGGCGTCCACTAGTACATATCTAACTTGCCTTTTGAAATCTTACCGTTCGCAGTTTAAGTTAACGTAAGCCTGTACATTCGCTACCTATTCACCCAGACTGAATAGCATCCAGCTGTCTTTATTAAACATGCAGTACGATCTCCATCCCTGGACATTCTAACAATGGACCATTTGTCTTATAAACATTGTAGGTACCTAAGAATTGAATTGATGTAAGAGTCAACAAATACAGAACTCCTCAGCCTCCTTATACTCGTAAAAGGAATAAGGAACCAATCTAGACACAGTCTCATGAGTGTTTTATGAGCACTTGAATAAGTTCCGGTAAAAAGAATTCAGGGTCTTAGACGTATTAAAATTTAAAATATAAGTGTTTTAGGTACATTGTAAAAGTGACTTAAAAGCTTTTAAGTTAAATACACATTAGACACGTAGTAGGTATTACACCAAAAATACAACAGATATTAAATATTTAGTATAATCTAAGATAAGACGCACAAATTTTCTTTACGCAAAACAATCAATAAATACCAATAATTTGACGGGCCCGTTGGCGCAATCGGTAGTGACCCTGCCTGGTACCACAGAATATGCTGGTACGCCAAGGGTCGTGGGTTCGATCCCACTCAGTGACGAACACATACGACAGCAGAAGTCGGTAAAATTTCAAGTGTTTTTCACTTACTGGGATAGTCTGGGGAAATCCAAAACCAAATATTATGTTGAATGTATGTAACCTACATGTAGTTTAAGATATCACTAACTATTTTACCTATATGAAAACATCGTAAATTTTTTGGTCAATGGTGAGATAATACATAAAAAATTAATAAATTTTATCTTACATTACGTAAGTATTAGTAGAACTGATTGTAAGTAGTTGGTGGCTATTACGCTTTAGTGTGGTTGCTAATGGAATCATAAGTCCAGTAGTGGCTGACTCATGGATGGATTGCTACTGCTAACAATGGATAATATTATAACCGAGTGCCATAAGCTATTTAAATTGTGAGTGAATTCGTAGCAAACAGCTTAATAAAATAGAACCAAAAAGAAAACAAGAATCGCTTAAATACAAGTATTTCATATTTAATCGTATTAGACCTTGATTCCATTATTAAATGATTAAATTTAAATGTAGGGAAAACTGTTTTTTTAGTTAAATTGTGAAGTCACGCCGGGCTCCGACAACGTAGCGTCGCAAAAATTAAATTACAGAAAATCTCCGGCTAGATTTCAATTTTACAAAGCTGAGTACTTACTGTTTTTACTCGTAAATTTTATCAATGATTTAAAGAAAACTCAATCTTAGAAGTACGAGGTAATTTTACAGTTCAACAATATTGATGAAAGCCTGAATCAGCTTCAAACCTCAACATTACATTATTACATCCGTACACTATAGATATATCAATTGCAAGTAAGCAAACTGGCTTTTGCCCGCGACTTTGTCCTCGTGAATTTCGAAATCAAAAAATGGCGTTCTGAGTTTGGGAGTCCGTGCTTTGAGAGACCTTTCACAGTTTTGTCTTTGCGGATGCCCGTGGACGTCTATGGTCGTCTCGTTTACAGCTATAGGTATAGCTGTAGCTGTAAACCAGACGACCATAGACGTCCACGGGCACATATTGAACAACTATACAAGACATATCCTGGATAGGCATAGGTATGCCTATCCAGGATATGTCTTGTATAGTTGCATATTTCTAGGACCAACTGATCAGGCTGAGTGATATAGATCCAACGGGATACGGTAGATACAAAAATGTTAGACGTTCATTAAGCGTATACAAAATACCATATAATGAAAAATAAATAAAACTAAAATCTGAATCTGATCCCGAAAAAAAAAAGAATAATAGAGAAAGAGGCTTGGTCCACTATCAAAATGGACATTTTCCTGCATTGGATTTTTTCGGTCAGCATTATCAAGTAAAAACTTTGAAAAATTCTTTTTCTTCCGTTGGTTGGAATTTAAAAAAAGGAGAAATTCAAATTTCATTATTTATAATTAATAGTCCTTTAATTTTATATATGTAGCTTGTGGAATGACGAAGTTTCATACAAAATTTAACCCCTAAGGGGTGGAATTTTGCGAAATAATTTCTTAGTGGATGCCTAAATTATAGCAGAACCTACCGTAAAAAAAAAAATTTCTAGGACTAGCGGTTTAGGCTGTGCGTTGGTACTGCGTCATTTGGTCCTGATTTGACCAAATGACGCAATGGACGCAGTATATCATCAGTCAATATAAGCATTTGATATATTTAAAATACTAATACTAGTCGGTGTCACACACACACAGAAATCACATTCGTTATCTGTCCCAAACACCCACTTTCTATAGTCCCCATTTAGATTGGTCACACATACATGTTCGTTAACTGTTCTTGCATTTAATTAGATTGTATGTTTCTTTGTTATTATTGAAGTTATACTTCTTTTGACGCGTTAGGGAAAAATGAGTACAGTACTCCCAAATTAATAATGCGCATAGAAATCGTCACTGTTCGGCAACGGTCGTATTCCCCGAGCGTCGGAAGACGATATGTATATAGAGTGGTTAAGTGCATTTTCTTCATGCATAATGCATTCATCACCTTTGAAAACAAAACCAAGAAGGGTGTGTAATAGCAGCTGTATATCATTCAACACAGAGAAAACACGTGCAGTCACCACCAATATATAAAGACGACTGACGGACCTTTGACTGACCGGCGACAGCCGCCGACCGCCCCAATTGTTTTCAATTGTTTCACATGATTTGACATAGGACATTGACTCCTGTTTCTTTCGAACAAGGTGCAAAATGCAAGTGCATTGTTTAGGGCTTTCTCCGATTCAATGATTCGGGTGTTTCCGGGAATACGACAATTAGCGAAGATTTGCATGTGCATTATTAATTTGGGAGTACTGTACATTTTTACGATGCGCGCGCACACCGAAACCAGAAAACCAACAGGATGAAGTTAGCTAGTCAACATTTTCAAAAAATGGTTTGACAGTGTACACTTTCAATTGTCAAAGTCTGCGGGCTCATTCCGGTGATTTTTCGTGATATTTAAATAAACTTTATTTAACTAGTTATTGCTTTATAATAAAACTTTCAATGTATTAAATACCTTTAAGGTATCGCCTAGTTTCCACCTCGAAAAATATTTATTTTCAGTTGTTCTTCTTGTGACAACGTCAATGTCATGGTGATTGAAATAAGACATCGACAGTGCAGGTTGTTCTTGCAAAGGTTATACAAAGAAGTATAACTTCTAACGCGTGTACATAAGTACACTTTTTTTTTTTTAAATATCAAAAACCAACTTCAAATCTAAATAAAAGCTTTTAAAAAGTAAGAAATAATAGAAAATTTATTGTGGGCACAGCACACACAGCCACAGTTGAGGTAGGTAAAGGTTTAGGTATACTCCATCACGCTACTCCGATTCAGATTAACTCGTTTATTCACGATATATTTTTAAGTCAGGCCGGCAGTTTATTTCAAACTAGTGTACGCCCGCAGCTGCGCACGCGTGGAATTAGACAAAACAATAGTATCATTAACACCTAGTAATATATCCTATGTCACTCAGTGAAGATGTAGCTTTCTATTTTTGAAATCGGTCCAGTAATTTTTCTGTGTTTGTAATGACAAACAAATTTCTCCACTTTTTAATATTAGTATAGATCAACATTAAAGTCGGACTGACTTCTGCTTTTTCCGAAGTCGGTTAAAACTATTAATAATTGGTGGTTACAGGGTACTTTGACAGTTTAGCAAGTCTAAGTTAAACACGTTCTCGCTAAAGTAACTACGATTTAATGGAAACTGTTAATTTGAAACTGCAAAAAGTGTCTTAACAGCGTTGTAGCAGGAGGACAAATTATAGGGAATGGAATAGTTTACTTTAAGTTAAACTTATTACGGTCCTAGAGAAACAAGCACTCGAAGGCTCGCTGGCGCGGGTCAAGTGCCCAATTTGTCACTCGCGCAAACTTCGCACTGCCTCGGTCTGCCCTGTTCGATTCTATTCAACTTTCAAGACCTTTTGAGCTATTTTCTTATTGTAACCAAGATTTGCCTATGTAATTTATTCCATAACGTACCTGCATTCTACCTACTACCTGCCGAATGTTAATATTAGCATGTCTATTAACCATCTTAGGATATTAAAATTATTATATTACTAGCTTTTCCCGCAGCTCCGCCTGTGTCAAATTGTTTTACATGCAGAATTACCTGTACCATCCAGGGATGTTTTACAGTAGATATAGTAGATACAATCAAATCAAGCAAAAATGACAATTCGATCTCCCTTTCTCCTTAAAAGTGCCATATATGTATGTGCCCATAGTTGAAGTAGAATATATTATTATACCAGTGTAGAATTAACCAGACCTTAGGTTCCTTACACTTATTATTTTTACTTCCCATCATCGGTAGCTCTAAGTGGAAGAACAAATCCAAATAAAAGTCTCCCTGGGACACTTACAATGCGCTATCATAAAAATTAAATTACGGTAAGAGTTTCTCTGTAAGTGCGCGCCATTTTAGCGGGGCGAAGGGATGTCAGGGGCGCGAGGGGGGGGGGGGGGGTACGCCACATCAAAGCACCTCATCCTGAGTCGAGCTTTCCTCCAAATCAAATTTAGCAGCTTTCTTCTTTCGTTACGAAACGCACCTGAATTTTTGACCCGCTTTTTACTTTTTATAATATTTCACATACCAAAGGGCTTGATTGCACTCAGAAAAAACGCATAGTAAATTATCTTTAAGAATTTTTTGATGTTTTTAGATAACGTACATTATTGATCGAAGTAGATAACCATAATTTCCAAAGACCAATTTTTAAAAACGAGCAAAGAATTCCTGTTAGAATTTAGTTTTTATGTACAGGCGCGTCGGGCATAGCCAGATCAAGTGGCTAATTTATCAGTGAGAACAAACTTGGTTCCGTCGTGAACTCCTGAGGAGAGTGCAATTCGATTAAACTTCTACCGAACTAAACAAGAGCTGGGCCTACTTAACGCATCTCGTCTGTACATTTGCGGCGGAAATTTAATTACCCAACTTATTGGGATAGTAGTATACTTCAGAGGGAACCCGCAACTGAATCACAGTCTCGAGTAGTTCTAGTTATGTAAGAGCTGCTTCTTACCTTCGTATTGTGGTGGCTTATAATTCACTAAACAAACAAAAATTATAAATATGTAGTTGAATTCAAAATCAATCAATTAGAAGTCAAATTAAAATCATTCAATAATAAAATATCAATGTTAAATATCAAAAAAATACTTTTAAAGACGTCAAAAATTATAGTAATTCGTTTGTACAGGTCAGTGTGGCACAGGTCCCTCCCACAGACAGTTGAGGTAGGTCGAGAGCATACTCCACCACACTGCTCCAATACGTTTATTCACGTATATTTTTCATTCAGTGCGGCAGTTTATTTCATATCAACATGAAAAATAGCTTGACTTAGATCTTTTCAGGCCAGAGTTGGTTTTTTTTTAATATTTTAATATCATTATTTGTAACTTTTCAGTATTCTTTTATTATTTTAGAGGTAAAATTTTATCTTGAAATTTATAAAACGTCGAAGTTATCGCTGTGCGTAAATATAAACTTGAACATAAAACCTCCTCCTTTTTATGAAGTCGGTTAAAATAAACCAAAATCACAAACAATATAAATGTAACATTGGATGTATGGATGTAGGTATGTACAAAAACTACAAAGCGGATTTGGATGAAACTTTGCACATAGGTAGATTATAACCTAAACTAACCTAGATTAATTTAATTAATTAATTTCATCCCGAAAATATGTTCCTTTGGGATGCTTTGCACATTTATTGGAAAGTTGTCTGGCACTCCATCTACACATGGCGCTGACACTAACTTTTTCCGCGGTTGAAGCTGCGGGCAAAAGCTAGTTTACAATAATTCCTTCAAAAGGAAAATCTTATTTAGCTTAGAAAAGTTCTTAGGGGTATAAAACAGAAATTCCTTTTATATTTCACAAAAAATGTTCAATGGAATTCACTTTCCGATGTCAATAGCATAATACTGCACATGTATGAACATATTCAGATGACAATATGACAAATGTTATAGATATATTTACTACTAGTGGACGCCCGCAGCTTCGCTCGCGTGGAATTAGACATAACAATAGTTTCGTTTACACCTAGTAATATTATATACCCTATCTCACTCAGTGAAGATGCAGCTTTCTAAAGGTGAAAGAATTTTTGAAATCGGTCCAGTAGGCAGTTTTTGTGTTTTAACATTACAAACACATGTTTCCTCTTTATAATATTAATATATATAGATATAGTGGACGCCCGCAGCTTCGCTCGCGTGGAATTAGACATAATAATATGTGTTTATTTTACACACTTACAAAATTTTTACAAAACAATGCCATATTTATCTATCAACAGGTTATATCTAATCAACAGCGTATGATATAAATTTTATGCTTCTAGGTCTGAAAATGACAAAACTTTAATAGAACCTTTCAACCCCCTTTTCAACCCTTTACAACACTTTTTTAGCCTATGTCCTTTCTCAGGCTCTAGACTATCTGTGTACCAAATTTCATTTAAATCGGTTCAGTAGTTTTGGCGTGAAAGCGACACAGACAGACAGAGTTACTTTCGCATTTATAATATTAGTATGGATAAATAGCAATATAAGTAAGACTGGAGGGGGAAAAGTAGACACTTCTGTTGTTATCTGTTACACGTTGTGCTAATACATTTATTACAAGAAATGCTTATTTACACAATGTGTGTTTTAGCGCAATGTAACTAATGAATTGCAGAAAATGTTGCCATGTCTTAAAGTTTCATCTAAGTTTGAGGTTTAAGAATATTTATTTCTCAAAAAAGAATTACAGAATTCACTTACATGAGAAACATAACATCATTGTTGTTTACATATTGGGGCATTACGTACAATAGTTACAAAATATAAAGGAACGTGGGGGTAATTTCTCAAAAATATATGTAGGTAGTTCAGTTGTTATTCACTGATATTATATTGTAACACAGAGTTAGCGAAGTACACGGTACTAGATGCGACATTGAGCGTAGTGTGTGTGTATGTATGAAATATAATGTTAATTGTAGTTATGGTAATGGAATGTGTAAAATCGTATTCTATTGTGTAATAACAAAAGTCTATGTATATTTTTATTTTTATTTTTTTAGGTAAAGAGATTTTTAATTTAGTTTATTTATAATATGGAATTTTAGTAGCTTTTTAAAGGTGAAAATTGTTTTAGCTTGTTTAATATCCGGTGGGAGTTTGTTGTACATTTGAGCACCTTGATACAAAATATTTCGTTTTCCATACTGGGTTCGCGGCGCATGTAATGCGAGGTGATCTGCTCTTCTGAGCCGATATTTTTTAAATTGTGATTTCTTAGTAAATGCTATATTTGTATGTATGTCTTTATTAAGGATTTTTCTAATTAAAATGCATGTATTGTATATATAACTTTGTGTGACGTTCATTATTTTTGTTTCCTTATATATTTTTTCGGTTGAAGTTAAAAAATCATAATTAAACAAGACTTTTATAAGTTTATTTTGCGCTACCTGTAAAACCGACAAATTTGTTTTTGCTGCTGTGCCTTTAAGTTTAAAGTGTGTGCAAAGTTTAGTGCAAAGTTTAGTTGAACTATTCTTATTTGGTTCTTGATCTTACGACCATAGATTAAACTATGGAAAGTATACCAGGGTAAACTGGGTTTACTTAGTTTTATAGCATCACCCGTGACATATTTTAAAAACTCGGTATGGTATGGCTAAAGGTGGTTAACTCTCCGCTAAGAAAAAGCAAAACATTGAATTAGCCGTTTCGTTTCAGTTACTGAGCGCATTAACTGGCTAAAGATGAATAAATTATACTGTAAAAAAATCCTTTTTTTTAAAAAGCTTTTACAACTTTTATTTTTATTTTCGTGCATTGTCATCGGAACCAAATATGTGTGCCGAATTTCAGCTCGATAGCTTCAGTGGAAGTGGGTGAAATATTGATTGCAAGATTCCAGGACATACATACATACGAGTGAAGTTAAATAAAAGCTTTTAAAAATGTCAGTATGCAAATTAACATTTTATCGAACATAATCTGGTTCTCGAAAATAATCTTAAATTTAGCCGGCCAATCTTAAGTTTTTGTTCACATCTCTACCTTTAGCCGTAATTCGTAGCCGTACTATGCTAGGATTTTTAGTTTTGTCCATGATCATGGTCAAACAACATTACAATCCCTCACTCATATTTGTCATATTGCCTACCGCTTGTCTTCGGAGACCCTCAAACTCTCCCTGATATACGTACCTTCAGACAGGAACAGTCGGTCGGAGTCAGCAGGCGGGTCGCAGGGGCGGTGGCGCAGGGTGACGTGCAGAGAGGGCCCCCGCGGCGGCACCTCGGGCGGCGCGGGCTCCGGCGGCGAGTCGCACTCGCGCTCGCTTGACTGACCACCGGAAGATCCTGTATTATGTAATATACGCAGATACTGCAGAAATAGAAAAAATAATAGTTGTCTGTAATGTCGGTTTGCGGACGATAATTTTACGTGATAATGTCATAAGAAAAACCCTTTATCTGAACTGATAAATAAAATAATGCTAATTATTAAGGTACCAAATGCTTTAAACAATAAATTAAAGACTGGAATAACTTGCTGTGTCTTGTTGGAATCCCACTGCAAATTTCAGGTACGTAAATAAAGTAGGAGGCGCAAAAATATCGTTAGCACCATCTATGCACTGCCGGGTCATCAGTTCCTCGATCGATGTGAAATGGTACCCACATATATTGTTTGTTACCACTGAACTAATTCACTGGATGCTCACTAGATGGCACTGCAATATTACGTATTCTGAAACACGCAGTTGAGGCTCTTTAGTAGAATACGTAACTGTGCATGTTTTTAAACTAGTGTCATTCTTATGTACTATAACTAGTGCAACCGATTATTCGCTCTATTGCTATGGGTACAGACAGTACAGACTAAAATTTAATGAATACGCTTGGCACAACGCGATGGCGGTACACTTGGCGGTACGCGATGGCGTAACGGCAGGATGACGTCCACACAAATAAAACTCAATCTTGACTTGAATGTCATCACGCAACCTTTGTATTTATGGTGAAATTAAAGATTTAAAAAAAGTATCTAGTAAAATTTGTCAATAAATAGAAGAAAATGAAGATGAAGACACAATTGTTCATGTAATACAGAAAAATACAATAAGAACATATCTTGTTGTACAGGGCTTATACAATTTAAAATGGTTCTTCTATGTTGCAGTGACAATAATATATAGATCTGTACTCAGCATAGCTTCAGTTGCTTAAACTGCAAGTTGCATTAAGGCGAAGAAGTGCTCTGTAGATAATGTTTATTACATAATTATTATAACATAATATTTATATATATAGGTACTACAGTATATAACTGAGAGGAACTTTTTCTGTACATTGAATATTTTCCCAAAATTTTTATTAATTTATATAATTTAATATAACTATAATAAAATGTGTTTTTGAAAATATTGTCTGTCTGTCTCTCTGTCTGTCTGAACGCGCATCACGTAAAAGCCCTGGACGGATTTGAATGGGTTTAACAAAATGGTAAAGTTGGAAAGGTTTTACTTCTCCGGGTTAGGTTTTAGGCTACTTTAGTTCCGAAATAAGATTCCGCATTGAGATTTCCGAGGGATATTCCCGGTATTGTAGTAGAATGGTTAGGTTAGGTTAACTATCATTCAACACTCTGATAGTGTTGAATGATAGTTTAGCTCCCAAACAAGGAATTTCGAATTTCCGGTCATCCTGTGTATTTAGTCGACGAAACGTACACAATGATGCCTATGTCGACTCGCGAGAAACATCCAAACATTTCGCTATCCACACACGGCAGTCACGTGCGTCAGCCGCGGAACTATGCGAAGCATCCTTATCAAAGGCATGCACCCACCTTACGTTTATAATAGCTGCGCTATACTCGTACATATTGCATAATTACAATAACTGGAATATAACCCTTGGATATGTATGATAACTCATTAATTGCATACACATTTATTTGTGGATGACTAAATAAATACTTAGCCAATTCAGCATGTTTTTTAAGGGAAAAACCATTTGTTCTCTTCCGATTAATATTTTTGAACCAACAGTAGTGTGCAGTCTAGAGAGTCACATATAATCTACTTTTTTTGGACCAAACAATTATAGACATGATGGAACATTTCGAAGAGAAATGTACATGCTCAGCTTTGAAGCATTTTGATTTTATCATATTCATTTAGAACTATGTTTTTACCGTTCATATTGCAGATTCTGGTCCCTCGACCATTGCTGTCAAAGTCCTCAGTTCGACGGCCGCGGCGGGATAGGGTACCATTTTCAGCGGTGAAAACCTCCTCTCCTGCACATTCAAAGATACGTTTCTTGATTCCACACACATCATTTGCCATTTGCACTACATTCGGACCATATTACTATTGTAAATTTGCGCAGTCTTTAATATTAAATTATTTCCAAAGTAATGCAGAGGTTTCTCTCTATCTTTGTAATATTAGTCTGTAGTATGCATTTTGATGACGTGATGGAATTGCCAACAACATATAAAAACGACTCGTAGTGTTGAAGAACAACAATTATCGACAGTTATTTAATTTTTTTATTTTATTGTACAAAATAGGTACTTAGAAACGACAAAACACGATATACTTAAATTAAACGAATACTTGAGAGAAAATCCATACTAACATTCATTCTGTATTCCATGACAATCTGCTTAGTTTTGGGGTGAAAAGATTCTAGATTCGTCACAGGGATTTAGTGCAGAGTATTTAAAAAAAAAACAGTGGTTGTTCAAAAACGCGGACTCGTTATACATGATCACAATAATAAAGTTGTTTGTAAGAACACCCATATAAAGTATCAATCAAAGAGTTATCGCCAACTTAAAAAATGATTATTGGCATTTGTGCACTACTTTAGCAAATATCTTGTTTGGCGAATATCTAAACAAATCTAAACATTTGTACTTCATCGGTTACTTACATCGGAGTTGGGGCTCACGCATAGCGTTAACTAACCTTTGGAATTTCTGTTTCTTCTGTAAAAGCGTCGATTAGTGCTTTCCAAAGGAAAAGGGGAGGCCTGCCTCTGTGGACTGCTGATGTAGCGGGGTGTTTCCTCCGCAGTTTCGGATCCATATATGCGGCGTCGCTCATCTGTTGGAACATATATTTATTAACGCATGTATTTTTACACATTACGCGTGGTTAATTTAAATATTGAATTGCCTTGTCAAAGAATAATCGACACTGGGTTGGCCACTAACCAGTCCGCATTGGAGCAGCTCATGGTAGAGTATGCTCTAGACCTCCTGATGTCTATGGATTTGTAGCTAATTCATTCATTCGTTGTTTCGGATAAACAGTAACAGTAACTGAGAACAGAACAGTGTACTTAATTAATGTGAAATTTAAGACTGTTATTCTTCCCCCATTTGTTAGTCTTACCCAATCTCACTAACTATATCGAGAAAAGGTTTTCACACAATACCTTCTTACTACTTAAAAATGAAAAATTTCATTAAGTTATCTATTTCCATGATTTTACTTCACATTGTAAGGTTACTGTAGATTTTGGATTTGATGTTGTCAATTCAATTATGTATATTATTCACGGTTCGAGCAGCACCCGATATTTCGACGATATGACTGTTTTTGTTATCATAGATCACCTTTAATATTTATCAGTACAAGATTGAGTATTTCAACCTTATTACTAATGAGTTAAGAATCTCAATTGAGTAGCAACCGTATGGTCCAGAAACGGTACGGTGCCTCCCTTCAGTAAACAGCTCAAGATTGAATATGAAAATTTAATCGACTAATTTGATCGAAGAGAGATACCCTGTTTCCTTCGCTTGAGTTATTGAAGACAGACGTCGTCGTATACTTACTTAAGAAGTAGCTGAGATTAATATTGTTAACTCGAGCCGACCAACCCAATTGTCAGACCGGCTGAGACCAAAGTGGCTTAATAGTATGCCTAATAATTTCTCTTAAAAAATGAAATACAAGTTCCCTTACTTCCCTATACAACAAACCTTTCGTATGGCGTTCTGAATTTAATTAAATTAGTATTGATAGAAATGTTAAATTAAAACACAAAAAATTCCTTCAGGTTTACTAATAAAAATGCCTGTGAGGGGACAGATAGGAATAATCCGTATTTCTATGTATGTGGGTAGAAGTGTGCAGTACGTCAACTATGTTTGTACTAGCCACTAGCTATGTTTGTCCCATGTAATAATAGAAAAAACAAAGTAAGCACAATTGACACATATGGTAACCATAATGCCGCCAGGCATTAAGTCCGCCGTTTGTAAAAACATTGCTCTTTTTACAATAAAGAAATAAATAAATTTTAAAATAAATCTCCATACATTATTTTACTATGAAACATTTATTTAATGTCGGAAGTTACAGCGATTTTTCTTGCTCTGAATAGGAATGGATCTGAATAGGTCAGATCCTTCTAATAGGAAGTCGTTGAGGCAGACTCCTCCCTGGCTGCTACGTCGAATACCATTTTCACAGTCCCCGGATTGTTATGGTTTTTAACGGCCATTTGACTTCACTGTCCATTTCCCCTTAGCTTTTAATTATGAGATTGTTTACTTAAGCTGTATACTACTTTTGGATGCAGGCTCATTTTTCATTCTCTTGTCTAGTATATTCAGTCGTTTCAGAGCCGATTCGTAGCGCTTGGGTTATCCCTCTTCCATGGTAAGCCGACTTCGAAGTCTCCGTCCCTCTTTTTGGCCGTTGCTTTGAAGATTTCGTTGGCCCTTTCCTCATATTGACTTTTTCTTTCTTCTTCTAAATGAGACTTAGGCACCTCTAGTTCTATCGCTTGCGATATGTGAAGCACGGTGTCTCGATTTTCACACATTATAGAATTGAATGCTTCTCGATGTCGACTTATGTAGAACCCAATCCAGTTTCGTCCAAGAAGCAGCGCTCTTTGCTGGCTATCTTGATACTATCAGATACCAGTTGTTGGCCCCTATCAGTATACGAGGCTTGGCTTCCCTCGCGCAGATCTTCAATTGTATGGCGCGTAGGTGAGTGTACCGGCCCAGGTCGTGCGGTATGCGCTGTTGATGGAGTAATAAATAGTAGATCCCTTATGGTGCGAGCCGTTACTTAACTTATTAAACTCATTTACATACTTCCTTATCTTCACATGTAATTCTATATAATTTTATTTATGTTCGTCGCAGTCCGTCACAACTGACTTATTTGGTTATAAGAACCTTTTCTTTGTAGCAATTGAAATATGTACATAATATATGAAACGTAGATGAGCAAAATATTTTAAAACTAGAATTCAAGAAAGAAATCGAAAGAAGAGGTCATGATCTCCGGTTTGAGCAAAATATTATTGGTTTTTTTTTTAAATTGAAATTCAAGTGATAACATAACTGATGTAAAGTGGATATCCTACCTACCCTGTCTACCTCTTGGGGGAAATACAGACATGATATGATTTTTTTACCCAAAGACTTGCTCAGTTGGATAAAGCACTTGTTGCCAGCTAAGCAGACTCAGGTTTATACCAGCATTACTATGGTGTGAACAATCTTTAGTGCAAAGTGCAATGGCATTTGCAAACCAAAAAACTTTGACAAGTTAGGTTTAATTTATATGCCATGCAGTGCCGCGACACGCGGCAGCGCGGCGGAGCCAGCGCCACCCTTTGTGGATTTCCATTTCCTGTGTTTTGTTCGTTGAACCTCTATTCAAATTTGTTTTTTAATATTTTAAGACAACTTTTGAGCAAGCAAATGTGGTCTCAGTTAAGCCTATCGTGTTCCGGAAATCAGCTTAAATAAATAAATCATCCTTTTTAGATAAATAAAATGATGATATTTTATTGATTTTTTTAAAGTAAATCATCTGAAACAAAAACCGATTCTTTTACTGGTCAATAACAAACAACATCTACTTACCGCACGTCATGCGGTCCGCCACCTTTAATCCTTACGACATCTAAGGACAAAGATACTTAAGGTTGAAGCTTTATCATAGCTCAACAATTAAAAGATTTTTTCTCTCTTCAGAAAGTGGACTAATGTGGGCTACATTAGTCCACTTTTGGACATAGGCCTCTCCCATGGCACGCCACTGAGCCCTATCATTTTAAAAGATTTTTTTTAAGATGAATAAAAGAATAGTAGGTTACTAGTAGGTAGGTACTAATAATTCAGGCGTAAAATCTCCAGAGTTAGGTTTTTTATTATGTGAGACATTAAAAGCTTTCGTATATAAACATTCTTAGGTACTTACGAGTACTTATCTATTGAAAACATTCTCATTCCAGCAAAAATAGTACTTTATCCCTAAGTGATCTTACATAGCATAAAAACCTTTTCCTTATTTTTTATCACGCTCATAGCGTTATTCCATACTTGACAGGTTAATACATGAATTTTTTCGCGTTTTTTATACTAAACCTATAACTAGTAAGTACATGTAAGTTTTATGTTTACAATCTATTTTTGAGAATCAGAATGAATTTTGAAGTAGTTTATTTAAATGAACGGTAGGTATATTAAATGTGCTTGAAAATGATTATGCGTTGTTCCATAATGTAGGAGTTCATTACACAAGTCAACGAATGTGCCATTTGCGAACAATGAATCCATCCATCCACCAGCCTTTCGAGGTCGACTGCTGGACATAGGCCTCCCCTAAACGACACCGCTATGTATGTTCATAGATATACCTTCAAAGTATTCAATGTTCCGGGTGTCTCTTTTTTCCTTATAAGTCAAGTGATATAGACATCATCCAACTTGACTTTAATTAATCTAAAGTGGATTTCCTACTAAAGATAGATATCCTAAATTATACGTAAACAATTATTGTTTCTCCCCATCAATTCTCGGCTTTAAAAATTAGTACGAAGAATATTGAATGTGTTCAATGAACTCGGGTTACTCTATTTCAAATTCCATAATATCATCATTATCATTAAGAATTATTCCTACTCTCTGACAAACGGAATTTGATTAGTATGGTAAACAATGACAATCATATATTTCCAATAAACCAGCCTCTACGATGAGTAGCCTTTTCAATATTTGCTACGGAAAATATTTTGCAGCAGTTAAAAATAGATTTGATGAGACCGGCAGCCGGCGCATCGCCCTCGAGAGTAAACACCCGAGACATAACGATTGAATGTAAAAATTTAATTCAGGTCATTTTTATCGCGGGAACAATTTTGTTATTTTTCTCAGATGGCATATCGCAATCAAACTTATTTATCTTACTAACACTTTTGAGATATTTTATAGGTTTCCGTACTCGAAAGTTAAAAACGGGCTCACAGGGCTTTATCTCTTGAACCGAAATAAGTAGACAAATTTTCATTATTCAAAAATTATCGATAATTAACTATGGATTAAAAATCGAATGACTATTTCAGTGTTTTGTCACGGGAGCGATGCAATTTTCCGGGATAAAAAGCCGTAACCTATGTAACTCTCCAGGCTGTTTTCAATATCTGTGCAAAAAATAACTTCGATTCAGAATGTCGTTGAATAGGAGGAGAAGGATAACCAAATCAAACGAGTAAAAATAATCGATTAAAAATCGTACTATTACAGTTTTTTGACCATTTTACGGGAACCGTGCAATTTTCCAGGATAAAAAGTAATCTTTGGTTAATCTCTAGGCCCTACGAGGCAACCCCTTCCTGTCATGAGTGCGACGTAAGAGTAGTGAGCATTGATTATAGGATAGGAAACTAGGGAGAGGTCTATAGAGGTCTAGAGCATTTTCTAACACGCTGGCTCATGTGCTGAATGACATAAGGCATTTCTCATTCGTTGACTTCGGGTGCTTTAAAAGTTGTTTTTGTAGTACAGTACTTAGTGTAACGTTATCGTCATTTATTTAACAGAACATCCAATGATATCATAATGCAATAAACACCGTCGGAACCGTTCCGCGTTAATTATTTCCTTAAATCGTCGTCATTAAGCCGTACAAAATAGTAGATCACACAGCGAACCACTTAAAGCTATTTCCCTGGAATTGCGTGATAGCAACACTTAATTTGCAAGCTCCATTTAATTTGAACTATTTTGAGGCTCACGCCGGAATTTGAATATCTGGAGATAAGAAGCTCACGCGAATACTACCCTCGAGGGTTAAATTAAACTGAGTAACAAATGTATTGTGAAAATGAAGACATTCGGTAAATTTTCAATAATTTAAAATGATTTTTGTTAAAAAAAAGCCTTTTATTCCATGCAAATAACAGTGTCTATCCTAAATTAAAAATTATATTTTTTCTGTGAATTTCCATGTTTGGCAAGTATTTATAAGTTAGAGAAGGAAGAAGGCATGTGCCCCTCACTTTCTTTTTATTGTAAAAAGGCCTATCACTCTTAAATATATATTTCCAACCCCAATACATATTCCAGGTTAATTTTACATAATGACAAGATCATCAACAAAACGCCAATCACTGAGTTGTTACCATTTATGATAAGACCATACATGGATCATAAGACATGTAACTTATTGATGACGGACTCAAGCATTAGATTCACCTCTACGGACCTCTCAACATCAAGGGATGGTTCAAAATATAACAAGTTTAAAATATAATAATCCTTTCAAATCGTCAAGCAACACTTAATATTACCACTAATCAAAATCTAGCTTCACCTGTAGAACGGCCGATCAAAATACGAGATTAATAGATTATACTATAATCGATAACTAATTACCGATTAAAAATCGAACGATTATATCTGTGTTGCGTATGTTCGTTGCGTTGCGTGGTCTTCAATATTCTGGGAGTAATGTAGCCTTTGTCCAGCCTCCAGGCCCTAACCGTTGAGGAGGAGAAGAAGGACAAACCAATAAACCTACAAAAAATCGAGTAACATCGAATTATTATAACAGGTTTTGTCCATTTCCCTAGGGCAACTGTCCGGGATTAAATTTAGCCTATATCATCCCAGGCCCTGCTCTACATAAATGAAAAAAAATACACTGATCCATCATTCCGTTAAAACGAAAAAAAAAGGACAAACCAACATACTAATAAAAACTCATTCCCATTTATATATTAGTAATGATAGATATTAATGTTTTTTGGATCTCCTTTTTTGTACAAAAGGATAATATATGATTTGGACCACTGCGAAATGATTTTATTTCACTGTAGGTACCTAAAATAATCGATAGTCAATAATAGTCAAATTAGACGATAACGTGAGCTAAGCAGCTTGGCTTATTCAAGGTTACTTTAGTTGGTCAATTTTACATAGCTATAGATTATCATCGTGAGGTATGATCGCTTTAGAACAAGAAACAAATCGAGACTACCGAGTTCGCTTGGTATACACGGCTCATAGAGCAAAGTGCAGAGATTAGAACCGTAGCCCATCAATTACGGGTAATCCTAGGCGCGTGCGAGCTGCTCTTCGCAAACCTGCTGGGATTACAGCACATTTCCCTGAAAACATGCACGGATACTTCTCTGTACTACGGATTCAAAAGAACACTCATTTCAACTAGGCTAAACACATTGCAATATGTAGGATATAGATATAAATAAATGCATGGGGATTAACTATGGAATACACTTTTGACTGAGTTTGATACAATCAGAATTAAAGTTCGAGAACGTTCTGGATAAAGGCCAGGTCAAGAGTACTCTAAACCGACGAGCGTGCATGAGAAGATTGATGAAAGTGGAAGATGCTAAAGACGTATGTCAAGAACGTAGCAAGTGGAAAAAGATGGTTCTGCCTACCCCGTTTGGAACAAGGCGTTAGAATATGTATTTACGTATGAAAACGTTAACTTTAATACTTACGTATTAAACTGTGCTAATATTAATTAAGACTTAATTTTCAGACTAAGAAGGATTTAAGCCGAAGTCTGAAACACCAGACTTGTGCAGTTGGTGGAGTTCACGTGTTTTTAAAATGGACTCTCAGGTGTGGAAGTTTTCTTTCATGTTATTCCATAATATCGGCTAGTTGAACTATGGATGTAGGTATGTTTCAGATTTGAATCCCAGAATCAAATTCTAATTAAATATACATATGCATAAATAAATTAAATAAAATCACGAGCAAACGCACGAATATCTTATAGACGTGCCTAATCTACTTAAATGTAATTATTACAAAGCATTAAATACAACTCTAAAACTTCTTGAAAACTTTACCCAAACGTAACTTTTAGTTAAGTGTCGTGCGTTTGTATTGTTTCTTCCCAACTCGAAATGTTTTTAATCAGATAAGCGATATCACAAGGCACCGGGAATGAACGTGAGGCGATGGTTAATGATCCGTTAAAGCTACCTGTTACAGCGGGCATGCGGTTAGTCGGTTCCAACTGTGAGTGTTTCTGCAAAAGAGAGTAAATGGGGTTGTCTGTACCGCTCTCCCGTGACCTCCCGACGAACAAAACGACAAAGCGAAGTACGGCAACATTTACAGAGAAAATGGCCGTAGGGCAGCAAGCCGTCCCCCACCCTTTGTTTTCCTGCAGCGCCTCGCCCCGCCCTGGCCGGGCTAAACTCACTCGACCTTAGCAATAAGCTAAGAATAATTAATTCGTAGCCGCAAGTTCACGGTTCCTTTTGTCCCGATATGAAAATTACTTCAAAATGCGTTACCATTTCCAGCTCTATTGAGGTCCCTCGTAGGCTTCGGTCCCTCGGTGTATCTACCTACAGTGATAAAATAATGGCGTAATAACAAGTCATTTTTTCCCGCGAAGCACCCGTTGTTCCGGCGGCGCCGCACACCGCAGGAATTTCTAAATCTTCATAAGATAATGGATCGCGCCGCGAAAGAAAGGACCTCTTCGACACGGAACTTTGCTGAATTCCTGACTCGTAATTAATAAAATTACTTCTTGGGAGCTTTTCTCCACTTCAAAGAATTTTAACATAAAAGAAAAAGTTAAGTAGATGAATTATTTTTGGATGATAAAGGTAAATATAGCTAGGTAATGATAGCTCTTTGAAAATGACTTTCCTAGACCTATTCAAAGAATTCCTTTAAATGAACTATTTTAAAAGCTTTTATTTAACTTCTCGTATGTATCTTGTATGTATGTCCTGGAATCTTGCAATCAATATTTCACCCACTTCCACTGAAGCTATCGAGCTGAAATTTGCCACACATATTTGGTTCCGATGACAATGCATGAAAATAAAAAAAAAGTTTTAAAAAGCTTTTTAAAAAAAAAAAATTTTACGGTATAATTATTTTGTACAACTCTTCATAAATTTTCAATGACCGTAATAAAAAATTTATCACTTTTGATGTCATAAAAAAGTTTATAGAAGAACACAACTCTTAACATTTTGTTATTAAAAACAACAGACTATCATGTACCTACTTTTGCAGAGTTGTCAGGAAAGAATAAGAAACCCCGCACCCGGTCGTAAATTGCATTTAGTATGGACTATCAAGAAATTATTTACCCTGCAATTGAACTCCCCGAGATTTATGGGATTCTTCTTGTCGAGTGTTCCGGAGTGCTCTTCCGTTTCATTTCTATTTCTTTCAAATTAATTTGCGCAGTTTCACCGTAGGGTCTGGTATTCTCTTGTAAAATATAATTTGTGGGGAGACTATCAATGGCAAACTATTATTCCATGGGGTCACTTCAAAGATAATCTGGAAAGTTAGTTGTTGGGTTAACTTCGTCCAATCGTATTATTGAGAGGTCAGTGGCTTATCTACGAGCGCAGACGAGTGATAACAACCCGCATGTCGCGTCTACCGCACGAGGTGCATTGACACGGTAAATACGAATACTTTCATTGAATTAAATTATTTAATGTAAAATTCTCTGTTTGCTTTAACTGTGTGTCTAATTTTAAATTCACTTGTACTATTTGTTGTTTGTTGAGATGCTTAAACGGTTATCGGGGGAGGGCCGCTCCACTGTGCTATATCATTACATAAGAAGCAGTAGTACTTTAATTGAGTTGTAATTAGAAGCTCCTTGAAAATAATACTTAAGTTTGGACCTTGAATATACTAGTTGATCCTGTCCGGATATAAAAGGCTTACCAAGGTTACATAATACGCTTGCTAGCCCTAAAATTCGGTTTGATCGGCGGCCATTATAAAAAATGAACCCAAATGGTAAAATTGTGATATTTATCCATGACTCAGCTTAATTAATCGTATCATTACGATTTATCAATCAGGGTTTCCGAGATAATCTTTTATTCATCATTGTTTGCATCATATTTTAATCCTAGATTCAGGAAGGTTAAATAGAAAAAGCATTGCCATAAAAACTGTTGATATTGTTATCATTAAAATGTGTACGAGTGTACATTCACTGCGATGGGACAATAAACCATCGCCAACACATTTGTGACTGACTTGGAACGAGACGCTTACTGCATATAGGTACCTACTTACTGGCGGATTGGTGGAGGGGTTAGTGGCCAACCCAGTGTCGAATGTTCTCAAGCCACCCGAAGGTCTTCGACAAGGCTTAGCGACTGTTTCCAGCATTGAAAACAACCGGGACCGACGGCTTCACGTGCCCTCCGAAGCACGGTAGCATCCATGAAATTTTGCCAATAGCGGTCACCCATCCACAAACCGACCGCGCCCGTCGTTGCTTAACTCTTTCAATCAGATTGAATCGACGCGAGCCATTGGGCTATGGACGCGACTATTAATAACACCAACTAACAGGACTAACAGTCGTGAACCCACTAACGAACCAACCAACTAATGTTCTATTTACCTCTCCAGTTGGACTAACCATCCCAGTCCCTACTTGAGTCTTGATCAACAGTCACAGTTGTCATGGGCGGCAGCAGGTGGGTAGTGCAGCAAGCTGTGGTGATGCAATCTTATACTCATAAAAAAACATCACGTAGTTGAACCTCACTCATTCCGCTGCTATCTATATTTCAATTTGTGCTGATTGACCGTGACATGCTCCGCACTGCCTTGGTGGGGTGTAGGTGTTATCTTCCATCGTTTAATTTGTGATATTCAATTATTACTTGTTTATTAATGTGTAGTCGTATGGAATATGTGTGAACATATGCCACCTGTTTTTACTTTAAGACTAGCTTTTACCCGCGGCTCCGCCCGCGTGGTCAAAGGGAATTAACAATTCGATTCACTTTATTAGTTGCCAATGACTTAATTAATTTATATGTATCATTTGTTAGCGAAATTCGGAACTTGCAAATGAATTTTACTAACGCCATCTATTAACAAAATCCGGAACTAAATATCTAGCAAATAACAAAACATCGATATCTTCCCATGGGGATGTTTTACCGCGGTAAAAAGTAGCCTACGTCACTATCCACCCTCCTCACTATCTCCACACACAAAAACCATACCATATAATAGCTTCGTTGCGACGTGAAAGCCGGACAAACAAACAAACAAACAAACAAACAAACAAACAAACAAACACACTTTCACATTTATAATATTAGTATGGATTATTAAAACGCTAATAAATTTGAACTATTTCTCATGACTAGGTATTTCTATAGCCATGTGTGACTTGCGTGATAATTTTACCAGCGCATCACGGTTTTCCGCGCTCGTAAATTATTTAGTTCCTATTTTATTGATATGTTTTCGTACGATTTCAATAATGTACCCTACATTAGTCCCCACATTATGTTATGAAAGCACGTCGACTGACATCACTTTATAATGTATCAATTTTGTCAATATGTATCAAATAGCTGTGGAAGAAAATGTCATTTATTATCATTTCCGGGAATCCATCCCGCTCCCGACGCAAATGGAAGAGGTGTGGCGGCAATAAAAAATAAATCGTAGCGCTACATTGTGTATGTATAATGTGATATTTATACTGTGTCATAAATACATAAAAAGATATGTCAAGAATCGAACAAGGCATTATTGGCTATGGACAATACGAAATTATTTTATTACTAGTGGAAGCCCGCAGCTTCGCTCGCGTGGTTTTAGACATAATAATAGATTCTTCTTAACGCGTTAACTTTAGCTCCACAAATATTTAATGAATCCGTAATGTGTTATATATACCCTATGTTTATTTTACACCCTTAAGGGTAACCTTTTTACAAACTTTGAATGACATATTTACTTATATCAAATCAACAGCCTAGCATATAAATGTTATGTTTATAGTTCTAAAAATGACAATACTTTCATACAACCTTTCATCCCCGCTTTTCAACCCTTTACAACACTTTTTTCCAACTAAGAAGTAGCCTATATCCTTTCTTATTTTCATTTAAATCGATCAAGTAGTTTTGGCGTGAAAGCGACACAGACAGACAGAGTTACTTTCGCATTTATAATATTAGTATGCTTATATAGTATGATTATAGCAGTAAAAATTAAAGGACAAGTATCATAAATCCACATAAATTATGTCAATTATATATTTATTTTTTTATTTCTGTTTACTCTTGCCATTCACTTTATGTATACGGTTACAAACAACGTAACAACAGATTGTTTTCTACACTTAAAGTATTAACTATAATTTATCTCTGCGGTAAAGCTCCGCTGAATCAAATCTCCTGTTTGTGATTCAATGGAAGTAATAGAATGTGGTTCCCCCGCTTTTGAAAAACAATAACCTAGGAACATCCAGCTGAAACCTTTATACAAAAGAGTCCTTCAATGAAGTTGCACGCCTAAGAATTTCCATGCAATAACGGGGCATTGCTTTTGCGAGGATTCCTTCGGAACGGCCGGAGATATTGCGTACTTACTTGGCCTGCCGTCTAATAACACCGCCGATACCGCTTGTGTAAGGAGAAAAATACGAAATGAAATGGAAACCACAGCCGCCTTATGGCTTCCAATCTCGTTATCAATATACATGTGTTTTAGACTTAATAACATGCTCTCTCTACCTTTGTATGGCGGAACAAAAGAAACGAACAACGAGATGAATCCATATCATATTGTTTATTTTGCAGCGCTCCCAGAATCTGTACCTATAAAGAACAGCTTAATAATTGGTATTTAATTGTGAAAAATTTAAGATATGGCATTTAATTAAAATTAACTGTTAAAGCTTTGTTCAATTTAGTATCGATAGCACTTTTTGGTGGTAGTAAACAATTACTGAAAAAAAACGGGCCTTAACTGGCTCTACACAATAGCTGCTGCCTTGTTTTTTCCAGATGAAATATCTGCTATATAATCTGTCATAATCTCACACTAACTAGCTATCTTGCTATGGTACTGCCACATCTTCGAGTTTTTAATTTATAGGCAATCTAAGTTTTTTTATAATTACATATAAATATATTTTATAAGGCTTAACGACTGTTTCCACCATTGAAAACAACCGGGACCGACGGCTTAACGTCCCTCCGAAGCTCGGTAGCATCTATGTAATTTTGCCACTAGCAGTCCACCAATCCACAAATTGACCTCGCCCGTCCTTGCTTAACTCTTTCGATCACATTCAATCGACGCGAGCCATTGGGCTATGGACGCTGGAAACAGTCGTTAAACCTAGTCGAAGAACATCGGGTAGCTTGAAAACATGCGACACAAGGTTGGCCTCTAATCCCTCCACCAATCCGCGTGGTGGAGTATGCTCTAGACCTCCCACCCGTCTGTAGGGGAGACACTAGCCCAGCAGTGGTTCGTCTATGGTTCTCAGCGTTATTTTATTTTTTAATTTAACCAGAAAGGGCGCTTGATTGAATCAAAACGTAATAAGTACCTATACAGTAGAACTTATACATATATACAAAATATACATAGCTGCAATAATATTCTCAGGCACCAATAAACTAGAGACTAACCGGCACATCGATTACTTGATTATGAAACCGTATACGTGTGTAGTCGAGCATTAAAGCTCGGCGGATGCCGGCACACGGCGAGACTAATCACATTAGTGGACTCACCAGAGGTCGCTGGTAACTACCTAAAAAGCCCCATTTGCATGTCAGACCCAATCTCAGCAACTGAACTCCATCGGGGTAAAAGTGAATAATTTTTAAACGTAATTTTATTTTGAAGAGGAACTTATTTGGTAAGGTTAGAGCAAAATTTATCAAAAGGGAAACGAAAATAGATATGCATTTTATAACAACTCATGTTTGATGCACCCAACGAAATCAGATGTAGTTAATAAATATGAAAACTAATTTAAAATTTGAGCTGATGATCATAACTAGCCCATCTATCATCTGGAATCAAGATAGGTATAGGCTATACGTACCTATTTCATTAAACATCTAAATTAAATATCAAAATAATATCTTCCTAAATTTAAATTAAGTTGAAAATTCAAATCTCAATTTTATACATTGCAATAAGTTGGGCAAATTGTGTACATATAATACATCTACCCAATTATTTGAATTTCCGCCTTATTTAAAATTTACTTATAATTTATGTGGAATTCGTAAAACTGTAAAATAAAAATGTCTTACTCTCTTAAGATAATGTTTTCCTGCAAATTGTATTGATTTATTAATTTGTTATAATGCATCACTTGAATTATTTCTGGCTGTGCGATAGTAAATGTTATGATAATCAGAAAACAGCTAAAATGTTGTTATATGGTATTATACCGCCACCTAGTTGCTACACGATGAACCTCTATAACAACGCCATCTATTGAACATTCTCTAAGTTTCGCGACTAATATTTTGATCATACAAAATCCAAAATAGATTTTTATACTCCAGCAAAATTTTGGTTCTTTATAATAATCCTGTTCGCCTCTTTATTTATAAAAAAAATCAGATAGGTAATATTTTATGTTAACATGTAAAAATAAGTAAGTAGGTAACTTCCGCACTTCTTCGAATATTTCAGCCTCATCATTTCTTCGTTACCATGACACAAGCATGGCAAGCTAAGTCTGGGTAGAGTTTACGTGTAAAGTTTTCCTCATAAGCTCACCACAGGGCGCTCCCCTATCAATTGCTGTCCCTCCCCGCGCCCCGCACCACTCCCTACATCGCTCCACTAATGATCCCACTTGTTAGGGCTTAGAGCGGACCTTCGACCGTGTCATTCAGTGAATAACAAATTTCAAACTGATCCGCTACGCCGTAGCTCGTAGCAGTCGCCGCCGGGCAGATACTAAAGGTCATTAGATTATCATGCAGTGGGCGTGTCTACCTTTTTTCCCCTTTTCTCATTCAACTTTGTGATTTGGCTTTGTTATTTTAAATAGCGTCTTGCTATAGTAGGTTTGTAATTCTGGTTCTAAGGTAGTCACAGATTGCTTTAAAACAATGTTTTGTTACCTAATACCGCGGGTGGCAGTGGCATTGCACTGGGCGAACTCTTTATAGACCCTATTTGATCCCAGATAACCTACCATCTAAAATAATTTGGTTCTTTATAGATAACGTATTGCTACATTAACATTCTCTGAATCTATCGTCCTTAAATATAGGTATAGCTATGTAAAACGCTGCGAGCTGCACTAGACAGAGTGATCTTCGTCGTTGCTATATTGATCAAGCCAAGCGTAGCATTTCTGGACTTACCATCGAACTGCTGAGTAGCCTGAGCGAGTAGAGAAGCAAACACTCGGTCGGCGAGTTGCGGAGGCTTGGCGGGGCGATCGTCGTCGCTGCTGCTGTACCGGTCGCCACTCCACTCGAGCGAGCGCTGCCGGCGCACGCTCCCCGTGCCGCCCGCGCCGCTCGGTAGCCCGCCAGAGAGGCCGCTCAGCGAGCCCGCCTTCGCACGACGACCCGGCCTCTCCATCTTCGTACTTGATTCATTCATGGCATTGCGCCACCACACCTATAACAAACGACTAATTCTTTAACAATTACAATAATCATATTTAAACAAAAACTGTTTTTTGTGCAAAGCGGGGTCGCTTAGCGTAAGCTCTAGTTCTTGATCAAACTATAGCGTCCAGCGTAAATAATTATCCCGGAAACATAGCGATA
Source organism: Carterocephalus palaemon (assembly GCA_944567765.1). Classification (NCBI taxonomy): domain Eukaryota; kingdom Metazoa; phylum Arthropoda; class Insecta; order Lepidoptera; family Hesperiidae; genus Carterocephalus; species Carterocephalus palaemon. The sequence continues at coordinate 7,664,065 of OX155642.1, forward strand.
CGAACGTACTAGCGATAAGTGAGTTACCCACGGTACGGAACAATGAGCAGGGACAGACTCAGAAATGAAGAAAAATGTGATTTTTTAATTAGCTTTTAAAAGTTGACAAAATATTTGCAGATTTAATATCATTTGGGAGTTTATTGTATAGTATTTCTCCCTTTGAATATATGTTCACCTTACCATAGTTAGTTTGGGTTATGGGAGTAAAAATATTGTCATCATGACGTGGAACCACCGACTGCCTTTACTTTTGTTTGTTCAGAATTTTGTTAGCGTATTTAATTTATTATCTAGAATTGTCTTTATTGTAATACAACTATTGTACCAGTAGGTTTGGTAGATAATCATAATATTATTTTCTCTATACAATTTTTCGAATGGTGTTAGGGAATTTTAATTAAATAATATTTTTATATTTTAATTTTGGCTTTTTTGTAAATCATTAGCGTTGTTTTATCGCATTAGCAAGTGCTACCCCAAATTTCGTACCAGGTTTTACGTTGAAGTAAAGGAAATTCATCGTATTATGTAAAATAATCGTTTTAAAATTATCGTATGATTGTGATAACTCATATTTTATGTTGTAGCTTTTTGTCAAATTAGGTTCAGAGAGATCGTTTAATTCATTTAGTTTTTTGATAAGCTATTAGGACTCTAACTAAGTAACTATTTTAGGGTAGTCACCAAAGTATTTTATTGGTATAGGTATAAATGTTTTTCACCAGAGCATGGTTTCTAGCTAGTTCTTTTTTAAGGTCTTTCATGTACTGTAATTGCGCAGGTTTGGTCAGAAAATAAATTCAAGTTCTTATTACTGATTTTGTCCTACTTTTTAAGAATGTTTAATAGGCTCATAATGCCTGCCGTAAATCTGACATACTTTATTCACAGTTGGAATCAGTCTCTGGTTGTTACCGGTTACGAAGTGTTATCTGTTGATCCTCTAACTCGCGTCATTTACTCAAATCTGGTTATGAGCCACTGCTTTTGGTGGATGATGAGTATGGCCTAATTGTTTTTAATTAATTCGAACTTACTTGAGATAATGTATCTCGTACGAAGCAAGCATTATAAGCATGAGAGTCGAAGACAACAGAACTGTATACTGATAAGCCGTACGAGTAAACGAGACCGCTACGATTGATTGGCAGGTGTTGTAGATTGTTTTGTTAAAGCAATGTAGATTATATTTAGGACTTCAAAACTAAGCAGGTTAAAATTATGTAGCGACACAACTGTTCTGTACGCTCACTCGCTCTCGACTAAATAAAAATATTTACCAAAAGTGACTTCCACAAAGTAAACAGTTCAATCATGCAAAAATAAGAATCGATTGAAAAACGATTACGTATCCTAATACCGGAGCAACAAAGAAATATAGCGGTAAGCCCTGCTCGCAGTAAAAAATCGACACGATATTTTATCAAAGTGGTAACGACGTCGTGAGCGGAAAAGAACAACTGTAATAAAGAGCCTACAAGTTGTTTGGTTAGCGACCCAACATAAATACGAAGTTGGCACGGGCGTGCGTGTTGGAGGCCTAATCCATAGGATTGTGCCGTGGTGCCGCTCGGCTCATGCCGTTTGCCAACAATCGGACCGACATTATTCCTTATATTGACTCAGTTCCAGCCAACTTTCACGGAAACAGACTCTCCAGTAACGTCGTGTCATACATACAACATGAAACCTCATCAAGTAATAGACTGCACAGTGAGAACGCTTAAGAAGTTGTTAAGAGGAACAAATAATTAATTAAATGAACACACTTTGAACCACACAAGGATAGAGGGAAGTTTTTAATTAAAAACGATGTTTAAATTAATATCTTGATATGAAACAGTGCAGCTCACGATTGTTATGGCTTGGTGCGCTCGTTTTTCATTTCGTATCGGCAGAATAAACAGCAGCGGTTTCATTAGAGATGCCACAGAGTTAGAGAACAGGTAGTAGTAGTATTAGTAGACACACTATACGTATCGAAATACAGCACCTCTGAATTGAATTGACTCCATCTTTTGTGTGAATTTCAATTAACTTGTACTAAGTGTATTTAAGTGGCTCCGCTCAAGTAAAGGTTGGTTAGGTTTTGGATATTGAACTGGTTTTAATGTAAAATAGATACATAATTGTAGTGCGTTGGCTGCTAACCCTTCATAGTTTAGTTTACACGTTTTTGTAATTTTTTAACGTTATTTATAACAGGGAAATTATGTACCTAAAAAAATTTTAATGAAGATTATTTTTTAGGAATGAAATATGGAATGAATATAATAATCTAAAATATATAAAATGCTTATTAAGTTAACTCTGCCGCATTGCTATTAAAACAATGACGTGATACATACATATAGGTATTATCTTAGTCTCGAATATTCAATGTTACAACTTCCCATTTGCGTTAAACTATGGGACCCAGGCGAAATGATAGATATTCTTGGCAAAAATACTTTAAAATTGGCTAGCTGAATGGAGAGCGTTTGAACGTCATGCATCAAAATAAAAGACATTATAAGGTCTGTACAAAGATTGCGGTTCGCGTCACGTATAAAATAAGCGTCAGGCCAATGGGGAGCAAGACAAGCATGAGAAATATGAGCGGTACGCGCCGCCAGCGCTGTATTAAAACTGCATCTTGAACTTGTGTGCTGATACTGAAATGGGTTTACATTAAATTGTATTGAGGTTATATAATAAGTTCGCGTCATTATTATAATATACATTACATTATAGTGTATACATACATTATCAAAGCTTTATAAAACTGGCGTAAAGAATGTTTTGATGAAGAAGTAATCAAAGACCACCACTTCCTCTACCCAGTACTTGCCAGTCTTCCACCCATTGAATACTGTATTCTTGTCTGAAAAGCATGGTGTGCACACCAGTAATTAGTATTTAGTTATGAAACTCCGTATTTCATCGTTAATAATCTGCAGCAAATGCCATGTGAATACGAGTCATTATTAATTTAACGAAACTATATATAAGTAGTTTAGTCGTTGATTTAATTAACCAGAACATTCGCCGGCGCCTTCGTTGTACTAGTGCGAACTTGATGACAGCCAGAGATGCGAACTAATAGTTATGACCTGAAACTAATCCCTTAGCGCAAAAGACGAAGATAGGTTTATCAAAATGCAGGCTTTGCCTTGTCTGTCGTAACTTATAACCTTCAATGAATTAAGAGAAGAATGGGCGTTATTAGCTCATCTTATTTTATACATAGTTGTTTTTTACTATTTTTTCAATTGTTAACACACACCTAATTAAAGAATTAAACTCAGTATAAGCACAGAATACATCATTGGTATAGGTTACCTAATACCTGAATTAATAAGTTACCTAATTGCAATCATAGATTCAAAAATCTGAAATTTAGTTAACTTTACATAGCATCGAATAATAGGACAACTATAAACTGGTTAAGCTGAGGTCTTGTATTGTACATTTGGCGACAACCCGCAACTGATCCACACTAATGCTTGTGACCCCGAACTAATCCTGGCCAGAAGGCAAGAGCAAGACAGTTGATCAAAGAGAAGTCAAATATCTTAATAACTAAACGTGAATATTAGAATTCGAACCTGGGTATGCAGTAAAATATTAACGCAATTTTTTATGGATTAATATAGCAAACGAGCTTGCAACATCACCCATCCGCTGCCGTCCGTAACAACTGTGACTGAATTTGAACAAGTCTCAAAGAGAGGGTTAATAAAACATAAGTTGGTCAGTCCGTTAGTGGGTATGAGATCTGTGTCAGGGTCCGTTAGTGACAGTTAGTCCTATAAGTTAATGTTTTTAAAAGTCTTGATAGTACTTTTTAGTAACAGTTTCGTAATAGACTATAGACTACATCTATTTTGTAAAATTAATAGTAAATGCACAACACTATATCGGACTATGTTAATGTCTTATGATGTTGCGTAATGCAACTGGGCCGTGAATACATTTGAACAGTCATACATTATTGTTCCACCGTCCATTGTATACGGAACCCTAATGCGTTGGTACGTAACGCCTGTGATAGATATTGCAATACCGAATTAGTAGATAATTAATTTATGACACGACGTAATTACATTTCCAATAACATTATTATCTATGTTCAACATTAACATACTCGTACAATGACAAGGGTTAAATCCGAATATTTTTCCTTGGAAATAAAAACCACGTATTAAAAATCTATCAACTATCAACTTTCCGCCATTCTCTATTCCATTTTGGAATTGATTCAGTACAAGAACTTCCGTTTCATATTGTTGGTGTTTGTTCAAAGTAGTACTATGCTACTAAAACAGGTTTCATACAAATCTTCTTCCTTTGGCAATGTGCGGAACATTCGCGGATGCTACACACTAATCCTACACTCCTCACTGCAAACATGTAAATGCCAATAAAATAATACTGTCATAATTAGCACAAAATAGTATTGTTTTAACATAAAGACTATTTTAACAAAACTATCATAATCAGCTCAAGACAAAAATCGAATAAAATTAATAATCGTATCGTGATCTGACGAACTCAAACTGAACATCCATAGGTATCTACTGTGCATTGGTTGAGCTAGTTGCATATGTTTGCAAATGTAATCTCCGTAACCATTGAACGCCATGCAAGCATAATTGCATAAGAGCAGGAAACGGCACTAACTGAGCACGATGTGACGTCACTCATCTCATATTTACACATATTATGGCGTTGTGAGTGTGTGTACTAGTTGTGATGTTCTATATAAAATAAATTCGCTTTTTTATCTTAATAAGTTTTCATCAATTATATTTGCCTGAGATAATAACGTGTGGAGAATTCTTTGTACCGAAACACTCAAGTTCCTATCAATAGATCTTGAAATATTTGAATTCGAAAGGATTAATATTAAATTTGGCAAAAGTAAAGATAATATTATATGAATCATATATATCTTAGATTGTATATCTCTTAATACACAATTGAAGCGCAGACTCGTTGAACAATTATAATAAATAATTAGGTATGTACCAAAAATACTTAGGTAAAATAAAACGTTTCAGATAACAGTACAACTACCGCCATATATAAGTGTTTTTGATGTCTACTTTGATAGAGGCAAAAATGACGCTTTCGTTTGAATTTCGAGCACTCGAAAACAACTAGTTGCTTTAAACAAAATCGATATGTAAACAGTAGTAACTACACTAGTACACAAGATGTTATTCTGAAGCATTGCTTTATTTTCAAAACAATAATGCATCAATTTTCAGAAATATTGAATTTTGCTTTTTCATAAATTCATAATAATAATATAATCTTCGTAACGATTGGACGCCATGGAAGCATAATTGGATAAGCGAAGGAGGCGGTTCGTAGCAGCGAGCACAGTATGATATAGATAATATTATCCAGGGACGAACTAATCTGATATCGGCTGGAGCCAGGCGCAGACTGCACGTCAGTTAATTGGGTTGCGTTTAATCCCTGCAATGCAACTTAAAACTCGTTTTCGCTCTCCAATAAACCTGTAGCTCTTCAAATCGTCCAAGCTCAGCTAACCCGTTAAGTTTATGGGTGCTACCAGCTAGTCGATTTGATTAAAGAACGTGGGCACCAGAAACCAATAGAACTTTACCTCATGAAATTCTAACAGCATTTCAGAACTATTCCATGTTATGTAACGACTTTAAAACTCTGGTAGTTAGCATGTTCTATAACGGTTACCGCAACAATTGGATACCAAAACCGCAACCTAATCCGAAACAGTTGCACACCAACATTTTATTCGTGATCTTATAATCATTATGCTATGTGCATTTAGAATATCTAGGTAGGTACTATTACAGAAGACTTGCTCACTGGTAAATTTTATTTCATGATATACTCATAAATGTACTTATTTACCATTTTGCGTCGAATCACCTGTTGAAGCACACTTTTGCGCTGAAATTATTAAATAAATTTTTGACTCTATTTGTGTATATACTTTTAATCTTCGAACGCCTCCGATATTGACCTACGAATACTCGTGCCTTTATTCATAATATACCTTATCCGTACGGCCACGACGATGTAATCCATAGGGAGTAGGTTTACGGTATTAACCTACTCCAATATTTAATTGTTCCATTATTTTAAGAAGAAATCTTATGCCCAATTGTTTTCTAAATTTACCCAATTTCACGCTGAGTAAATCCAACAATCGACGCCGAAGTAAATAGATAATTCAATTCCCGCGTAAATACATGCCTGTTACCGAATTTCCTTTGAGAGATGGAGCGTGCACACTGCGAGCCAGCACGTCTATCTGAACATGGGAATTCCAATATTGAAAAGTTTCCCAACTAGGGCCGATATTGACAGCCAGTGTCAGATTTCCACTTAGCGACCGGTATTCTGCTTCATCTAACTTTGAGGGAGTTTGGACCGACAAGCGACATGGTCAGACGTAGGACCTCGTTCCGTTCGAACGTCTTATAAGGAAATCAATAATTAATTATAGTTTGAATTATTATAAAATCAGGTGGGGTAAGAGTAAGACTATAAACTAACAAATTAAAATATATTGTAAAGTGCATTTTAATTTACTGTGATTACACTTAGATGCTTAGATTGGATTTTTGTGTCTCACTTAAGGTTTGGAATGTAGAAAAATTACATATCACTAATAAACGGTACATTTTTATCCCGTTAATACCTTTTCTATTTTAACTTCAACTGGCAAAGTTTTTCCGGGCATTTCCTTGAGGGGCAAGTATTGGTGTGCCTAATTCCAAGCAAGCGAAGCTAGTCCTAGTCAATTAGCTTAATAATAAAAAACATGCAGCATTTACAATTGTAGCCGTATAAATTGGTCCACACTTTTATTTTACTAAAAAGGTTTTTATAAAAAGTTGGCAAAAAATAATAGCAAATAAAATAAAAAATTCCCTCCACCTATCCGCATTGGAGCAGCGTGGTGGAGTATGCTCTAGACTTCTCGCAGCTGTGTCTGTGGGGGAGACCCGTACCCAGCAGTGGGACGTCTATGGGTCGTAGTGAAAATAAAATATACTCCCGAAATTAACTACAGCTTGGGTAAAGTTCGTCGAAGATAGCGACATCTGATCGCAAGTATACGAACTACTTGAATCCAAATTTCTACCAACGCCATCTACGAGCATTTTCATAAACTAGTAAGTCACTTTGCTGAGAACACAGGACAGTGTACAATACTTCTACACGAACCATGGAAAGCTTCGACAGCGCCCCGAACGAATAATTTGAACGATTTGGAATCGTCTACTTTTAAGAGTTTTGCAAAAATGTGCCTGTAGTAAAATCCAACAAGTAACTTATTGGTCTATTTTTTTTGGATTTTAAGTTACTCGTAGATTAGGAAATTAAAGTAGGTACGTAGATGTCGTACGTTTGGATAAAGACAAATTACGCGCAGTGCTTATTTTGCATACACAATAAATTTAAAATAGCGTCCATAGCCCAATGGCTCTCATGGATTCAATGTGATCGATAGAGTTAAGCAACGATGGGCGCGTTCGGATTTTGGGTGGGTGACCGCTAGTGTCAAACATTTGTTGGGAACTACCTACGAAAGAGCACGGTAAACCGTCGATCCCGGAGAAAATAATCGTTAAGCCTTGTCGAAGACCTACGGGAGGGTGTGTGAGACATGAACATTGTATACAGGGTGTGTGAGACAATTACATAGTATACAGGGTGTGTGAGACATGAAACTTGTATACAGGGTATGTGAGACATGAACATTGTATGCAGGGTGTGTGAGAAATGATATACTATGTTAATTTCTCACATACCATGCACAGGAAACCTGCATGCCTGAGAGTCTTCGTAACGTTCTCGAAGGAACGTGGAGTCTGCCAATCCGCACATGGCCAACGTGGTGGACTAAGTCCTAATCCCTCCCATTCTGAGAGGAGAACCGCGCCCAACAGTGGGACTAAAAAAGATTTGTGGTGGTGTGCTGCGTCTCCCGACCCATGGTCTCCACATAAAACCAAGTAAGTACTAATATTTTTGTTGAGTGTATACAGGTTTTTTGTACATAATAAATAATAAAAATAACAATAACAATAACTTATAATAAGTTTTACCTACTTCAATCACGCGTAAAGGTTACACGCACACACTTTTTTTTTTAAAAAGCTTTTATAACTTATTATTTTATTTCCGTGCATTGTCATCGGAACCAAATATGTGCGCCGAATTTCAGCTCGATAGCTTCAGTGGAAGTGGGTGAAATATTGATTGCAAGATTCCAGGACATGGATACAAGTGAAGTTAAATAAAAGCTTTTAATAAAATAAGTACTTATTACTAAAATTTATTTTACCTTGAAAAAATTCACCACAAGTTTGATTTGTACCGACGATCTTCCCTTAGGTACTGGGCATGCTGTATTATGCATACCAGTCTCTACACACCCATTTTATATATTTTAATCAACGCAGAAGTTAAAGTGGCAATGGGCAGGCCACGTCGTTCGAGGGACCGATGACCGGTGGGGAAGAAAAGTACTCGAATGAAGACCACGACTCGGAAAAAGGAGTACAGATCGCCCTTTGACAAGGTGGACAGAGGACCTAAAGAAGACCCAGGACCGGTCGTTCAGAAGAGGCTTATGTCCAGCCAAGCAGCCTTGCGCGATCATTATTCGCTTTCCTCTCATAGTTCCCAGTAAAGAAAATCGATGTCGCGTTTTGCACTGTCCTTGAATGTCAGCAACGAACAGCCTACGGGTCGCTTTGTATGAGTTTTTTGACCCAGTAAAGTTCGTCTAGGCAACCGAGAAGATTCTTACGACTCACGTGACCTGCAAGCACAAGTCCGGTTGGAAAGGTGTGGATTCCGGTTACACTTCTTTAGAGGCGACCATCTTAGTCCTCAAGGGTAGCAACACATCTGTGACTGACTTAGAACGAGACTCCTACTAACAAGTACTAACTGGACTATTACTAACACCAACTAACAGGACTAACTATCACTAACAGTCCCCAGTCCTCATACCTACTAACGAGCTGACCAACGAATGTTCTAATTAACTTTCTCAACTAATTGGACTAATCATCCCAGTCCCTAATTGAGTCTTGTTCAAAGTCAGTCACAGTTGTCATGGGCGGCAGCGGATGGGTGGTGCTGCAAGCTCGTTTGCTATCCTGTATCCATAAAAAAAAAAACAACCTTTTTTGCTTTAGTAGATCAGTCATATTCGGTAGCTTTTAGATCTCAACTCTCGTTTGACACCTTATATCTCGCTTTGCCTAGATTACTTCGAAGATAACTAACATATAACTATCAAAAGAATTCAAGCGTCTCTCTTGTCTGGGGATGACACGATGGGGATAAGATGTCCAAATTTCTGCCGTATACAAGAGTTCATGTTCGTCATTTCGCCAATATTTATCTAAAACATGTAACACTATTACTAGTCACTATCTTTTATAGACTGAACCGTTCTCCTATATTCCGATTTCCCAGTCCTAAAATAAAATTGCTTTGTAATGGCTTATAATGTGTACAATAACTTATCACACTCGCTCATTAACAGCCAGAAGAACTGGAGAAAAGCTTTACATGATTGGCTGTGCCAAGAATTTACAAATTACAATTTAAATTGACAATCATAGTACAAATCTTTAATTAAATGTTACGAATTTTAATATGACATATTATGTACTTGTAATAACATCATCGAAGCTGAAACTGAAGACGCTAATAACAACATTTGCATACCATCATGTGGTTTAAAGTGCGGAAACCCTGTGCCTAGATATAAGACCTTGTACCACTTTATCGCAAATAAAAGATTATTATTATTATTATTATTACTAAATGATGCCTATTTTATTTATCAAAACAATGGTTCGTGAGTTTGTATTGTATTTGGAATAATATCCCAGCAGGATGTTTATGACGCCTCTGGCCGATTCGCAACAACTACATAGTCATGCAGTCCCTTCATTTGTCATAGACACAATCATTGTGCCCGGAACATTTTAAAAAATCATTTGTTTTTATTGTAATTTCATCAATAATTATTACAATATTAATTATCTTAACTTTTTTTTTTAAGGTACCTACATTGATAGCAACTGCTAATTGCAAGAGGATGAACACTAAGCACCTGGTTATCCATTAAGCAAGCGTAACCCGAGGACATAGGTACTAAGCAAAACGTTCATCATCACTTTTTTTTAATGGACGTCGTGAAGTTAGCGAACGTTAAGGTCCCGATTTTCACTAATATAAATTCAGGTATTCGGATCATTATTTTCATGCAAATGACGCTACGAGTTATTTTTAGGAAATCGAAAATTTAACCTAAAAATACTTTAACCTAAGAATTTGGGTGGTAAGCGCCACTCGTACGATATCTCGTTAGGTAGTCCATGTGACTTTCATAAATAGAGATCCGTATGCAAGTGATTATTATAAAATACTATAACTATTGTCTGTGTTAGCCATATAGCACTATACACATTAGTAGTTGCGAATCCAATAACATTCGTATCATAGGGATACTGGTTGCGTTGCGTCGTTAGATGGATTGCAAAACTAAACCAATCCCAGATGACTTCTTTGAGACCTCCATAGAGCTGTGAGTCAGCATAGGTACGTTGTTTTGGTAGCGGAACGGGTTGCTGTATCTATTATTTTGCCGTTGTAGCTCTGACTTTCCTCTTTTCAACTATCCACTCGAAACACCATTCCAGTGTTGCACCAGCCACAAAACGAACAAATTAAATATTTAACCGTGTTCTTGACATTGCCGAGTTGACATCCGAAACTAATAGGAACACGCTTGTCACTCACTTGTCTAATTCTCTTAACTACGTAACAATCAGTGCGGGATCCGTTCAGTTAACTACGCTTAATTGTTCCCATATTCAACGTGTACATGTTAAATATATACCAACGAAGTACCTGCCTATATTGATATACCTTCTGTACAGTGAGATCTCAAGATATAAAATGCTGACTTTTTGTGAGAGTCAAGCCTCCCTGGTTGTTTATGGGTACGTTAAAAAAACCAAGGCTACTATCACAGCCAAGTAGGTTTAACTTTTAAGATTACTTAGTGTTAGCTGTAGCGTATATACTAAGGGTAGTAGGTAGGGTACCCATAGTATACGGTCAGCTACACGTTATGAAAATCATGAAATATAGCTTGTGATATATATATTACATCATTTAAAGTAAATTGATAGATAAGACAACATAGATGTTGATAAAACGACCGTAATAAATTGATTGAGCTTCATTCAATTGCGTGAGGAAGAGACGGTAAATCAAGCGTGAGGATTGCAATAAAGATCGCAAGCGGGCTCGCGATTAATTAAGATACGAGACGGCAAGACTATAGAGACGGCTACATTTCTTTGCCTTCCATTTGTTCTACTGAAGACAAGCTAAAGGTAGAAAGGCAATGGCTTATCTATACTAATATTATAAAGAGGAAAGATTTGATTGTTTGTTTGTTTGTTTGCATCGAATAGGCTTCAAAACTACTGAACCGATTTGAAAAATTCTTTCACTGTTGGAAAGCTACACTATCCCCGGGTGTCATAGGCTAAATTTTATTTTGGAAAAAAATAGGGTTCCGTAAGATATTTGGGTTTTTCGGACACAAGGTGTAAAAAATCAACCAGAAAAGTTACTTATTTTGCGTACGCTGCCTAAACTATAAAAGATAAAACCATAAAATGTTCTAATTAATTGTAGATCTTATAAATATCTATAAAAAAGTCCGCAACACACTATACCTATCTATGTCGAGTGAGGCACAACAACCATTTTTTTATCTTGAAGTTTTTTTGGACTACATTTACAGTTTATGTAGATAATATTTGGTCTTTGAATGATTAAAATTGGACGTTTGGTTTTGAAGTGTCTGTCTGTCTGTCTGTTTCGCTTTCACGCCAAAACTACTGAACCGATTTAAATGAAATTTGGTACACAGTCTAGAGCCTGACAAAGGACATAGACACTTTTTAATTGGAAAAAAGTGTTGTAATGGGTTGAAAAGGGAGATGAAAGGTTGTATGAAAGTATTGTCATTTTCAGAACTAGAAGCATAAAACTTAAATTTTAGGCTGTTGATAAGGTATAATCCTTACTAATCCTTTCCTACTAATATTATAAAGGGGAAAGTTTGTAAGTATGTATGTATGTATGGATGGATGTGTTACTTTTTCACGTAAAAAGTACTGAATAGATTTTAATGAAACTTTACAATAATATAGCTTATACATCAGAATAACACACAGGCTAAAATTTATAAAGATATTTTGTGAATTGTCCAAAATATGACGATAAGTGTCAAGTAGGTAAGTAGGAAAAAATCTACCATCTGCGAGCTATTCTGGCGTGCGCTGCCAAAACTACTGGACCGATTTCAAAAATTCTTTCACCATTAGAAAGCTGCATCTTCACTGAGTGACATAGGCTATATAATATTAATAGGTGTAAACGAAACTATTGTTATAATGTATATATGTAAAATAAAGTCGTGATAAATTTTTATTTTTTTAGTAACCTGACGCAAATAGGGTTTATGTGTGTGTATTATAATTTTGATTTTTATATAAAATACCCGTGCGAAGCCGGGGCGGACCACTAGTATTTTATAAGAGAAAAAGTGTCGCCTCTTGACTCTCATATTAAAATAGGTACTACTCATAGGCTCATAGGCAACACCTGCATTTACAAATATGTATATTGCACACAAAGAAATGACAGCAATAAATCACAGTGTTATCAGGTTCCACACTAACGCCACCTAGGCAATTGAAAGCCCCCACGGAAAAAGGTGAATTTTGAGCCAACGGTTCCAACGGCTTTCATAAAAACGCCGCGTGTAACTGACCCTTATTACCATTCTATCCTTCTCTTGTCCTTTCTGTGAACTGTTCAGTTACGTAACTTAGATCACGCGGCTCAGGAATAAAAACGAAACTCAAATATGTACGAATTAACGAGTTTAATGAAGATTACAGCATTTGCTTTCTAATGCAGTAAAATGATTGTCAAAACGAGCCAATACGTGTTGTATGTATGTTGTCCTTTAACTCATGTTGTTAAAGATAATGTCGGCCAGCAAAATTAACCTACTTTTTTGTAAAAAGAGGTCGTTAAGAAACGACTCGACAATTTAGTTACCGTGACCTGATGCGTGAAATAAGGGAGGCAACGGCAAATTACTTATTTCTTCTGCTAAGACAATCGAGCTAAACGGATAGGTACTGAAAAAACATGCATAAATTGAGTATATTTCACGAAAAGTAGTACAATACATACGTAACATAATATCACGCGTGTATGAAGGGGTAGGCAGACGTGTGTACACACCCACTTTTCACCAGTTATGTTTTGGTCCCATGTAATGTATTGCCATACACCGGCACAAATCAACACTCCGAGCTACTATAATAATACTTTTCCCGACTCGGGGATCGGATCCAGGACCTCTAACCCAGCAGTCCCGCTTGCGACCACTAACAAATGTAACTTAGTAATTCAAATTCAAATTAGGAAATTCTGAACCTCATCACCGAAACTCAAAGCCGTGGAAGCTAGAGTTCCAAAACTTTGACAAAAGGCACCTTTTTTCATCGCAAAAGTCAACAAAAAGGGCTGGTTTTAATTCTCTCGTTTAAAGGGTGAAATACTTTTTTCCAATTAAAATTAAAAGATAAACCAAACCTGTTTCAGGCGTGAAATAATTGTATGTGTGCGTATGTTGTTTACATATTTGATTTATATACAAAACTAGTGGACGCGCGCAACTTCACTCGCGTGGAAATAGTTATAATAGGTAATAAATAGATCGTAAAGTGATGATATAGTATAACAGTATAACCATAGACTTCCTCGATAAATGGACAATCCAACACAAAAATAATTTTCCGAACCAGTCGTTCCTGAGATTAGCGCTTTGAACCAAATAAACAAACTCTTGAGCTTTATATTATTAGTAGAAACAGGAACTAACCAGACTAACTATCAATAATGCTCTTTATACCCACTAACGAAATGACCCACAAATGTTCTTATTACACTGTCAGCTAACTGGACTACCTATCCCACCCCTTAATGAGTCTTTTTCTAAGTCAGTCACCCGTTTGCTCTTTCATCTTAAATCAATAGAAAAAGTAAATTATTAGTGGGTAACTTATTTTTAAAGATACATTACTCGAAGTGTGCCCTATAGTACCTATAGCCTTTAAAGTCCCCTTACTTCAGCCCGTATTATATTTTTCCATAAATAGATTTATCGATTAATGCTGACCAACGAACCATACATCAAAATTTAGTGATAAATATTAATTTAATTTAACTTTTATCTATGATTGTAAACTAGTGCCGTTTAAAAGCTTAAAATGTTCTGTAACGTGAAATCCATGGAGCGTGGGGTTCGAGAAAGAATTTAAAATTAATCTTTAGAGAATATTTCTGCTGTGTAAATGTTCCAGTAGAAAGGTATGAGTAACATTTTTCTAAAGACAATTAAGTATCTCAGTTTTCTAGGTTAGCAATGCAATTATGACCCAATTTTTAATGAGACTTGTGAGTATTACTATTATTTAAGTATTCTGTGGTATTGTTAAAGGTTTGTCGCAGTTGTCATTTGGCAACGTATGGATGGTTATGGATGCTCGTTTGCTTATGTACATCTATTAAAAAACTAAACCACTATATTTTCCATACCAGAGCCTTGCTACGAGTATTTACACGTGACTCAGACACAAGAGCGCTACAAAGTAGCAGGTTAGGTCACCTTGTCCACGAATATTTATCAGGGTATGCCTTGACTAAGGAACTAATAGGGACTAATGGGAATCTAAAATGAATTTATTCCCGTTCAATAATTCAGTGTAATAGCAACAAGAAATACTTATTTAGAATACTTTAGGGTGCTTTACTTAGGTTATAATCCAGGAGACTATTTATTATTCCCTTGGTCTTCCTTCCCTTGGTAAGTGGTAATACGACCAATAACCCTTTTTAGGGGAGGCCTATGCCCAGAAGTGGATCGCGAAAAGCCAATTGGTGGTATGGAACGTTTATTGACTAATCATAAGCATTTTTATACTTCATATTTTCATTGTTTCATTGCTCATCATTGGACTTTACATAAACACCAACTACATAACTCTAATCCCAGTTAAGTTGTTCTATTAAAAGTTCCCAAATTACTTCTAAGTACAGTAATAATGGTAACTAGATTCAAGTGCAATTTGTTAAAATTAATTGCACAAATCCTTAGCAGCAACGTTGTTTTAGATTTATTTAAATGTAGGCTATGTAGGCTAGGGAGTGTAATGTAGTGATAAAGTTTGCTCGAGTCCACTCTCCTTATAAAATAAGAGTCGTAGTAAATTCTGTTTGCAGCGTGAATATATCTCAAACATGCATAACTTAGATAAAGAAATAACATACTTATTTTTCTTTCCATGAAACTTTGGTTGATTATAGTGTTTTATTTTTAGTAAGCTTACAAGAATATTTTGTTAACATTAATATAATAGTAGAATTATTGCATGAATGCTAGAATGAGTAAATGAATATACAGGGTGGAAAGATCGAATGCCACATGGATGGCAACTACCATAAATATTGTAAATAGCACATTCTGTTTAAAGGAGACATTCCTTTATTTTCAAAAACAATAAATTCTGCATTTATGGATTTATGAAAAATCACCTGCCTCAGTCGGGACTCGAACCGGTCAAATGTGACAAAAAATAAAGTGACGTATTTTATGATGCAGATTGAAAGGGTTACTTCTGCGGGAGGTCTAGAGCATACTCCACCACGCTGCTCCAATGCGGATTGGTGGAGGGGTTAGTGGCTAACCCAGTGTCGAATGTTCTCAAGACACCCGAAGGTCTTCGACAAGGCTTAACGACTGTTTTCAGCATTGAAAACAACCGGGACCGACGGCTTTACGTGCCCTCCGAAGCACGGTAGCGCCCATGAATTTTTTGCCACTAGCGGTCACCCATCCACAAACCGACCGCGCCCGTCGTTGCTTAACACTTTCGATCACATTGAATCGAGGCAAGCCATTGGGCTATAAACGCTACGAACCTGTCAATAAACTTACTTAAACCTTGCTAACTGTTCAAAATGAGCTCCGTTTTCTCGTATGCATTTATTTAATCTTTTGAGGACTTGACTTCTCGTAGCTCGTGGCAGTGAATTGTGATGAATATTAGTAATAGCTGCATGGACGATTTTTAAATTGCCTACACTTTCGTAAGTTCCTTTATAAATAACATCCTTCACATATCCCCACAAAAAGTAGTCCAATGGTGTTAGATCCGGAGATCTGGCCGGCCATTTAATATTCCCGTTTGTACCGATCCATGTCCGGAAATGGTTATTTAAATATGTAGTCGATAACCTGCTGCTATGTGCTGGTGTACCGTCTTGTTGGAAAATTATAGTGACTTATATGAAATTATAGTCTTCTTCGGGGAGAGAATTTAACGCATTTCGCAATAGGTCCCAGGATTAAGAGGTATTTTACTGTATTCAGTTGTC
Source organism: Carterocephalus palaemon (assembly GCA_944567765.1). Taxonomy (NCBI): domain Eukaryota; kingdom Metazoa; phylum Arthropoda; class Insecta; order Lepidoptera; family Hesperiidae; genus Carterocephalus; species Carterocephalus palaemon. Next base: position 7,680,613 of record OX155642.1, read on the forward strand.
CTTCACAATTAAATATGTGAACCATAACAACCCTGTTCTTCACTACCCGCACCAAACGTTAAAAGAGAATCTCACCTGATTATTTTATTTAGTTTCACGTGTACGCATCGGGTTTTCACGTGACGGGTGAAAACAAAATTAAAAGGTACTTGTTAGATTTCATGGCCTTTCGTTATTTTGATTGTATTTGTTATTTAGAGAAAACTAAACCCTATCAGTAACCCTTTCAATTTGCATCATAAAATACGTCACTTTATTTTTTGTCACATTTGACCGGTTCGAGTCCCGACTGAGGCAGGTGATTTTTCATAAATCCATAAATGCAGAATTTATTGTTTTTGAAAATAAAGGAATGTCTCCTTTAAACAGAATTTGCTATTTACAATATTTATGGTAGTTGCCATCCATGTGGCATTCGATCTTTCCACCCTGTATAGTACAGAACTGTACCTTTGCCTTTACAAAACATGTAGTTACGGAATGTTTCGCTTTCTTGCTCCATACAGCTAATCATTTGATAAGAAACCAGCCGTTTGCGATGAGTATCTCAATTAGATTGTAACTATCACAGTAGAAAATAGGTGAATGGTTCAGTTCAGATGAAAGTTATGGTAACATTAACATTAAATGTGTCCTTTTAACTAAAGGAGGATGGCCATTTTGGTACCCATGTCCAATCAAGATGAATCACACACCATTGGATAGCTCTTCTCAAGTGTATAAAAAAATACTATGACGGCATGTCCGAAATAGCTGTCCGTTTTGAAATATACGCTTCAGACGATACCTACTGGATTTTTAGCTCGAAATAGATTAACTCACAAAAGTTTACTTTTACCGATTTTGAAGCCTTTTTAAAAAAAAAATCCTATTTCAAAATGTAAATCAAACCAATCAAAGCTACATTTGATCAGTAGTTTTACAGTTAGGTCTGATACAAAGTATAAAAAAAAATATGCAAATTAGTATCAATATGATATTGAATATTGATACATAATATACAAACCATGCTGGCCAAGTGCGGATTGGCAGACTTCACATGCCTTAGAGAACGATATGAAGACCCCTCAGGCATGCAGGTTTCCTCACGATGTGTCCTTAGTTAGAGTTAGATAGCCACTGGGCTGTCACCGCTTATTATGTAACCTCATAATAAAAAATAAACATGAATACTATGGCGAAATGGAGAAGAAATTGACCTGATTGAAATACTTTATTATGAAACATTAGTAATTTTCAAGGAGTGATTACTCCGATTGGACAGCAAATTGGGACTGGCGCCTTGGTTATTATTATTCAACACTAAAAGACCTTTTCAACGATGTATCGTACATTTCGATTGGTGCCGGTACCAGGTTCCATACATTTTTGTCCATCGTCCTTTGGTAATGACTTATTGTATTTTATTTGACGTGATAACGTCTTATAAATCCGTGAACGCCAACACATACGAAAAAGTGTGACGTCATCCTCACGTATCTATAAAGGTGATCTATTTAAAGTTGTTAATTACAAATATTACTTATGTTAATGTACTATCAATTTATGTTAGTATACAAGTCGAAACTATCGTGCACTATTACCAAAAGCCAAGTGACGTGTTGCCACAATGTTGCCACAGAGTACCTTTATGTTGCCTTGTTCGTTCATTTTAAACCTTAATAGTAGTGCTGCCACTACTACAGAGTTCTCATGAGTATATCGTCACAGCATACCTGGCTTTACGTAAGCATACGGATAAAAAAAGGCATTCAGACGTTCAGTTATTTATGTGTTTGCCGCAACAAGCCCGAACATCGGGGCTAAACAAGTGGCGCGTTAAAAGAGTGCTAAAGAGATCAATCTTTACATCGCGCAAAAAAGATTTAGGTAAAAGAAGCTTATTTTTGGTGGGGCTGACAGCGCGATAGTGTAAGGCCCATTACAGGCAAATTATGGCGGCCATTATTGTCCGCATGTCCCGCGCGCGCACTCGTGAGTTACGCCGCGCCCGCCCCGGGTCAATGGGCTTTATATAAGAAATCCTTCCCAACGTTTTACTCAACGTATATCCGTGTTTTCAACGACAACTAGAACACCTGAACGGGTTTTATCTCGTATTTACTTCGCCTAGATATTTTTAACGGTATTTTGTTTTGTCGAGATTTCAATTGGTAGAGCAGTAAGGCGGCAATGCAAGGTTATTAATTTGACGTTAAAAAAAAAATCTAATATCTGAAATTTAAATATATATATTTAAACATAGAAGTAGGTAAACCCAAGCTGCAATTTAGTCTTGTTTAGTTTGTTTTATCCTTCACTGGGACCCATAGTCGTCCCACTGCTGGGCACGGGTCTCCCCCACAGATACAGCTGCGGGGGGTCTAGAGCATACTCCACCACGCTGCTCCAACGCGGATTGGCTGAGAGGTAAGTGGCCAACCCAGTGTCAAATGTTCTTAAGCCACCCGAAGGTCTTCGACAAGGCTTAACGAATGTTTCCAGCATTGAAAACAACCGGGACCGAATGGTTTATGTGACCTCTGAAGCACCTACCCTGCTTCGGAGGGCATGTCGTCCATGAAATTTTAACACTAGCGGTCACCCATCCACAAACTGACCACGCCCGTCGTTGCTTAACTCTTTCGATCACATTGAATCGATGCGAGCCATTAGGCTATGAACGCTATACGTTTTCTTCTTAGTAATATATAAATGGGAAAGTGTTTGTTGGTTTGTTCCTCAACGGAATTATGGATCGAAGCGAATTTTGCATAGATTACGACTAAGAAATTGACATTTAATACTTTTTAAAGCTAGCTTTTGATTAGTGGTAATCTTTACTGTAACTTGCCGTTGAGAAAGGCTATATATACTTCTTTTAATATGAACCATCCCTTGATAGTAGAGGAAATTCTGCATGGCAAACTGTGGTGGAGCCGCGGAGACAGGTAGTTTGAATATATTTATAAAAAATATTTGAATAGTCGTATCTATAGGGCAGAGCGGGGTCACTTGATCAGGATTTTGTTCAAATCAGTGTAGGGTCCATTCAAATGAAAAAATAGAAAAGAGTTATTCTTAAATCAGTAGTTTGTTTATATGGCTACATATTAGGTACAAAAAACCATGGCAAATCCGTTGTTTACTATACTAAAATCGCTTTATAATGAAAAAAGGCAAATGGCTCATTAGACCCCACAGGCGGGGTCTATTGAACCACCCAAAGGGGTCACTTAAGCCAATGGATTATAAAAAACTTTGCACATTTAAACATTTGAAATATAGAAATAAAACCATAACAACCGTTCTGAGATTCCTCATAAAAACAAAAACAAACTTCTAAACTTCTCCGAACTATTCCAAAAATAAAATTTAACTCATGTTAATAAAAAGTAACTTAATAAATTTAGTCACTGTCACAGTTCATGCAAACATAAATTGAATTGAATTGAATTGAATAAACTGCATTGACACCTGAATTGCACTTAATGTGAGCCCATTCTCGGCAACTAGAGCACTGTACCCACTCTTCCCCTGGGAAACTGCCTGAAATAATATTATAAAGCGAAAAAGATTTGTTTGTAATTTTTTCACCCAAAAACTACTGGACCGATTTCAAAAATTCTTTCACCATTACAAAGCTGCATCTTCACTGAGTGACATAGGCTATATAATATTACTAGGTGTAAACGAAACTATTGTTATGTCTAATACCACGCGCGAAGCTGCGGGTCAAAAAAAAAACTAGTCAAAAATAATCATTCAGTGTCTGACGGAAATTGTGTTTTCTTTAAAATTTTCTTCTGATTGATATTATTCATATCAGAGTTATTCTCTTCATAAGGCGGTGAAGAAATTTTAAAAATTGATTTTCACTGCTTTTTTCTTGGACTTGTCTATCTACTTGCTAGCTTGCATCTTTCTCGAGAGTTTCTGTCAAAACAGCACCACTTCTCTTTTTCCCTTGTGTTTGTTGCTTTCTGGGCCCTGCTTTCAGGAATGGTCTCAGAAACTATGGTGAAAATGGAATATAGTCCCTAGATGTAGATGGCATTTCAACATTTAGTTCTTCATTTTCTTTATCATTTGATGGCTTTAGAGTCCCTGACGCAGTAACGGGTGATGAAAAAACAGTATTTAACAACATTACAATATAACATAAACAGTGCAACCTGCAAACATCATAATAAAAATTTGGGGTCACTTGAACATGGCTCACTCGACCCCGATTATTTTGACTCAAATGACCCCTTCCCAGAATTAGTGTTAATATGTTAAATAACTAAAATTCATTTGAACTTAGTTTATTTTTGAAACTTAAGCCATGAGTAGTAATCATGTTAAAATCAAAATACACTTACTTAATGGCTGTATGATGACATTCGTAATTTTGAAGCCAAATTTCAGTGAGGCGATGTTTTTAACTTTTAGCCCCAAATTTGTAACATTACGCTCTCACACCTAGAACGAACGCCGGATGGAGACTAAAGTAACCGTGGCTCTCTATCTCACCCCCACGCTACGTCTAATACATCCCGCTGGTATATATCACGCAGCGTGTCCGTGATACTATAGGTGGCTCACTAGACCCTGTGGCTCAACAGACCCCGCTCTGCCCTACATATAAAAGAAGAAGCTGACTGACTGACTGACTGACATATCAACGCAGGGCCTAAACTATAAGGGTTAGAAACTTGAAATTTTGCACCGGGGTTCCTTTTATAACGTTGGAGAGCACTAAGAGAGGATTTTTGAAAATTCACCCCCTAAGTGGGTAAAACGGGGGTGCAAAGATAGTATGAAACTTTGCCGTTTTTGTAGTTAGTGAATGTCTAATTCCACGCGAGCGAAGCTGCGGGCGTCCGCTAGTTAAAGAATAAAGATTTAACAACTATGGTCCAATGCGATCCAATCTAGGCAGCGTATATGTGTACAAAGAAATTATACCGTTAAATTTATTTTTTTTAAAAAAGCTTTTTAAAACTTTATTTTTATTTTCATGCATTGTCATCGGAACCAAATATGTGTGCCAAATTTCAGCTCGATAGCTTCAGTGGAAGTGGGTGAAATATAGATTGCAAGATTCCAGGACATACATACTTACAAGATACATAGGAGAGAAGATAAATAAAATATTTTAATAAAACGCATTTTACATGAAGTGTTCAAGAAGTATTATAGCAACTCTAGGTACATGTATAATAATTGAAATCTAATATTATCAATAATTCCACCATTGATAAAATTCATTTCATTCGTCTTACGAAGTTTCACCAGGCCCTAACAAATAAATCGCATCAGTAGCCAGCTCACGAAGCTGTCCAAGATATATTTTAATTGCGCTCAAACTTATCCCTAGCTCTGACATAAATCACGTCTTCAATAACATTTCAGCTCGCAGCGCATAAAACGAATCGTTACGACGTTTTATACAAACATTTCAATTCCGATTCGAATAAAATGCTCGGAGGACTGAAACTTTATTGCTCGCTCTTTCGATAAGGCTAACGACGCAACAGCGGCAATTATCCTCGTTGATTTAGATAGTTGTCCACTGATGCGCAAAATAGACCGAGCTTAAAATCGGTCTCGGATCCCAAGGCGACTACAAAGCGGCATGCGGCCGATTACGGTCAAATTATTGCTATCATTATAGCCAGGGTTGGTGCTGGGACTGCTGGATAATCGCGGTCGCTCATTGTCAGGCCGCTGCAGTCCTGCAACTTACTACACGAAGCGGTTCACATTTCAACAATCGACGACTCAGCGAATAAATCGAGTCCCGCTGCATTACGGTTTCTACGTGTACCTTAGTCGTCATGGATTACGTAATCGTAAAAATCTTATACGCAGAAATATACTCAACTAATATATTAAAGGTAAGCGTTTGAAGTTTCAAAGACCAAATTCTCGGCAAACGTAAACGTTTCCGTTTTGATACGAAAATTTCTTTCACCCTTTACAATTACGAACATATTATAACCTCGATTTACAGCAGTGATACAAGCTTGTATTTGTTTTTTTTTGTTTTTGCAAATATCAAATAACTGTATGTAGCATAGCTTCATTACATTCACTCACGAATGATTTTTAAATATTCAGGAGGTATGTGTGTTCCGATAGTTATCATTTAATAACGAAATTAGCGCGGATTAAGTATCCTCCTTTTTTTCTTTCTAGGTAAGTAGTAAGTTTTTGATAAGACCCTACGTATCACTAACTTTAAAAACTAGCACCCTCTAATATTTAGACGGTGTTATTAATATAATACATTCTTATTATTATTGCGAAAGTCTACGTTTGCCACGCCTTCACAACTAAGCTGATTCGTTTTAATTATAACCAACGGAAATGACTTGAATAACACCACAAATATTAATCAAAAATACCGTAAATGCACCAGATCTATAAAACCAAAATGAAATATCTCAATGTTTAACTGGATTGAAGAGTTTCAGAACTCGACGATAGATCTCAAGCGAGAATCCTGTTTATACGAATAGCCCGAATCAGAATCTGTTCCATTTCAAGATTGTCAAACAGATACGGTTTGTTGTATTGGTTTGCCCCGGGAGGGACGTAGTATTAAAGCCAATATCTAAACAGAAGCATCCATTCCACGTTCACGCTCCATTGAAGTGACAGTACCCGGTTTCAAACCGTTCTTAATTTATCAAACTATAACCTTATTATGTCCATGGAGCATTGGATAAGCATATTCTTATGGGCTGAAACTAGACGTGGTCTTATTAGGGTTCCGTACCCAAAGATAAAATGGGACCCTATTACTAATGCTCCGCTGTCCTCCTGACCGTCTGTTACCTGGGTGTATCTTATGAACCGTTAGTTAGTGTATTTATGTTGCCGCTATAACAAAAAATATTAAAAAAACAGAAAAAAATAAAAAATTTAAAAGGGCTCTAATCTCTAATTATTCTTTTTCCTTTTTTATAGATAATGGTACGGAACCCTTAATGGGAGAATCCGACTCGCACTTGGCCGTTTTTTTTAACTTTGTATTTATTGCAAAAATCATTACATATACTAACAAAAGAGTCTGTAATAAGTACTATCCACTTTCCCCTGTTTTCAGTGACATACCTACATGTATTGTATTTAGGCATAAAATGCAAGCCTCATACTGGCCTAGCATTTGTGGGAAGAGACATGTCCCAGCAGTAGAACGTTAATGAGTTGCAGCCATCTGATGATAAATGGTCAGTGGAAACGCGGTGTCGCCTGTAGAAACGGGCAACACATGAGGGATTGAACAGCAACACACTGTCCACTGGAGGACTCTTTTTGCGCCACATTTGAAGAACCTCATGTATTCTTAAGTAGTTCTTTAAAGCAATTTCTCCTGTGTATACATATCTATTTTATATACCAACGCGAACGTTGTTACGTTTTTATCATAGCGTCATCCAAACCATTGGCTTACTTAATGCGAACTAATATTAAAATTTATGGAACTACAACTATCGAAAACACTTAATTAAATTAGAAACGAACTAGACACTAGGAAAATTCTTACAATAGACGGTCGCAAAGTAGGTAAATTGAAAGCACTCAACCAAATAAAACGGAGCGACTGCGGGGTTGCTAATCAATATGAAGACAGTAACAAAGGATGGCTTTGAAATCACGTTCGGTCAGCAAAAGAAAATTACTGGGCGTTTCGGTAACGAGGTACGGAGGAGATTGACGCCCTCCACCCGTCTTGATTAAACTGATCAGTTTTTGCCTCTTATGAAAAGAACTCGATCAACGTAACTGGGTGCCGAAAATGATTGAGCTGCCCCAGTAGGATGTTAATGCGATCGATGGACGGTTATTAACGTCCGCTTCGGCTACCATATTCGATGGACTATGTTCGGTTTCATAGATTTTACATATGAAGACACTAGCTTTTACCCGCGGCTCCGCTCGCGTGGTCAAGGGGAATTAACAATGAGTTGTTTATCATACATGACACATTTGTGGTGGATGAACAGATCCACGATTAAAAGATACTTAGAGGAACCAGAGGTAATGCTGACCGCAGATAAAGTGTACGTACACTGACGCACATACTGGAGCTTTAAACTAACTTCAATAGAAGTGTGCTGTTGAAGATTGATGCAGGATCCACCGATCCGATAATTTCAATTCAATTTATTAGTTGCCTATGACTTAATAAATTTACATACATACATTTATTGCTATTAATGTGCTTAAAAATATTTAAACACATTAAAATTAATAATTCTGTGTTATTATATTTTAATAATTTTTAATAATTTTCTGATTGTTTTTGGCGGCCTGATTCCAGCGTGTCAGCTGTTTTGATAGCTTCATATTTAATATTTACTCAATTTTTAAAACATATCTTTAAAAATCTTTTAAATAGTAACATTAATTTCATGCTATTCGTATTACTAGGTTATACATAGTCCAACGCGTATAAATTGGCTGGCCAATCGACTCACTGCAAGCTACAGTAAATTCACTCGATTCATCAAATGAAACAAAAATTTAAAGTGAACTCGGCATTCAATCCTGGCGTGAACTGCTAACTGCCGACACTATTAAATCCATTTACGATTAATGTATCATCTTTATTTTCTTCAAATCACCGGGTGCAAATAATGACAAAGTCGATGAAATAAAATATAGCGTGTAATGTAATAGCCTGGAGTCTCTTTATGTAATTGGATCTGTCAGTAGCAAACTGAGAAACAGGTAATTACGAACTGCTAGCCTTAATAACAGACAGCTATAGAATCCGATAGCGCTGCTGAAACATCTGTCTTCTCGTTAATAATTCTTCGACACCTCATTTATGAACGAACTAGCTTTTGCCCGCGACTCCGCCCGCGTGGTCAAAGGGAATTAACAATGAGTTGTTTAACATACATGACACATTTGTGGTGGATGAATAGTGACAGTTCCACAATTAGGTAAAAAATAGCCTACGTCACTCTCCACCCTCCTCACTATCTCCACACACAAAAACCATACCATTTAATAGCTTCGTTGCGACGTGAAAGCCGGACAAACAAACAAATAAACAAACAAACACACTTTCACATTTATAATATTAGTATGGATTGTTAAAGATCCTGATTTAGCTCTCTCGGAAGTTCTCTCGGATAGTTAATTACCTAACAATATCGGTCGTATTAATAAACATAGACTAGAGCAAGAGTAACTTTAAAACTTGTCGTAAATAAGATTTAATGAAATTCATTATTAATAAACATGGATTAACGAAGAAGTAAGCTACTCCGAGTCTTATCTCAGAATCAAAGATAGTCCATGTCGCTACATAGTTTAGCGATGGTTTAGCGAGCGATTAGGCGTGCATTGACAACATTGACGTTGACTTGACGCGTTCTAAACGTCATTGATATTTATTTAGAAACTTTGATACATCCGTAGGTTCTGGTTCTGTTCGTTTTTAGTTGTTAAAGATGGATAGAGATTATTTTATTGATGATTTGATGGTGATAGACGAGATACGTGAGATGGAAAACCAAGTTCCAAATTTACTGCGAGACGTGTGAAGTTGTATAAAACTCGTCAAAATCTATTGGAACTTCATGGTGCATAAAACTGAGCTTTTCACGATAATACTGAGAGGGAAGAGATGGACAACCGGGCACATAAAAACAAGGAACTCAGTTGAAAGATGTTTTGTAGTGTGGAAGTCCTGATTTAAATGTTTACTTCGAGACTTCACAACAAAATTAGAAAATACCAAATTGTACATTGTTGCATTAACAGTACTGCACAATATAGCCATGTACAAGTATGATATGCTTGAGGGTGTGGAGGAGGAGAGCATTGTTCCTGTGATGCAGGCCATAAATAACTGTGTCAGAGGTAATGCAGCACGGGCAGCATTTATCGAAGAGAATTATTAAAATAAATTGACCAGAATGTGAAGGAATAAATATGCATATTTTATTGAATAATTTGTTATTGGTTTTATTTCTTCTACCTTTAATGAAAAATTGAAACCACATTAGACCTATTATTTACTTTTTGCAAGGAATTTCGTGATTAATAATCAATTTAACAAAAACTGTTTCGGTGAATACTTATTAGGTACTTATTCTAAATTTCTTTTTTTCATAAAATTTCTCTTCTCTTTCCAAAATTGCTGCTTTTAGATTTTCTCTAAGAATTTCCATTTTTATTAATCGCTTTTTCGCCATTTCTCTTAGATTTTCCATTTTTAGTGCACGCTTCTCTTCCGCAATTTCCAAAATTCTCATATTATGTTGTTCATCTTTCAACATTTACCTAATTAAAGTAAATCAATTTTAAATTTTACAAGTAACAAACTGCGAGGAGCGAGGTTACGGTTAGAGTATGTATATATTTCACTTTTCTTTTGCTTTGAGGTTTTTAATGAATTTAAGTGGTATAGTTTATAGTGGTATAGTAGCGGTGACAGCCCAGTCAATCTTGTCTCTCACTCGAGCGTTCCGGGTTCAAATCCTAACGGCTTTTTAAATTATATTGCGATTGAAGAGTTTTCATGTCCCTACTGTTACGGTGAAGGAAACATCGCGAGTAATCCTGCATGTCTGTGTATATAAAAGGAAGGAAGGAATGTTCGTAAATATTAGTAACCAAAGTAATCAGAGAGAAACGGAGTATCGCTGCGACCCATAGACGTCCCATTGCTGGGCATGGGTCTCCCCCACAGACACTGCTGCGGGAGGTCTAGAGCATACTCCACCACGCAGCTCCAATGCGGATTGGTCCCTCCACCAATTGACAATTGTTAGTGGCCAACCCAGTGTCGAATTTTCTCAAGCCAACCGAAGGACTTCGACAAGGCTTAACGACTGTTTCCACCATTGAAAACAACCAGGACCGACGGCTTTACGTGCCCTCCGAAACACGGTAGCGTCCATGAAATTTTGCACACTAGTGTTCACCCATCCACAATCCGACCGCGCCCGTCGTTGTTAACTCTTTCGATCACATTGAATCGACGCGAGCCATTGGGCTATGGACGCTACAAACTGAGTATACCTATACGAAATCAGCTACTAAGAGAGATTCCACTATTTCTACATAGATATACTTATACGTAAGTACCCATTGCTAGATACAAAGTTTCCGGAATATGTGTTTCAGCATAGACAAGCTATTGTCTGAATAGCACTATTTATTCAAGCTCAAACTACGGCCAGGGCTACAGTAGAACACATGTGAAAACCTGAGTAGTCAGTCAATCTCAGATGATTCTCCTTAGTCAATGCGACCCATTATTAACTGTCCCAGTGTTGGGTAGGAGTGTCCTCTTAAATGGATGACAGTGTATCATCTCTATCTTTATAGATAACCAGCTGACCCGGCAAACGTTGTTTTGCCATATAAATAATTTTTGGTTGATCGTAGAGGGTTGAAAATTCAGGGTTGTATGTATTTTCTAATGTTGTATCATAAAAAAATAAAAACAAAAAATTTCGTCAAAAATTTAAAAAAAATTTTTTTGGGGTGGACTACCCTTAACATTTATAGGGATGAAAAATAGATGTTAGCCGATTCTCAGACCTACTGAATACGCATATAAAATTTGGTAAAAATCGGTAAAGCCGTTTCGGAGGAGTACTGCAACAAACATTGTGACATGGAAATTTTATATATTAGATTATACTGTAAAAACATTTTTTTTAAAAAGCATTTATAACTTTTATTTTTATTTTCATGCATTTTCATCGTAACCTAATATGTGTGCAAAATTTCAGCTCGATAGCTTCAGTGCAAGTGGGTGAAATATTGATTGCAAGATTCCAGGACATACATACATACGAGTGAAGTTAAATAAAAGCTTTTAAAATTAAAATATATATTTTCATACCAACAACGGTAAGAAATTTATTACAAAACATTAAAACGTTTAAGTGGGAATTTTGCAGTGCCTACTTTTATTCACTAGTATATATATTATTCTTTCAAGCTAATTACAGCTTTAAGTTTAAATTTATAGCGTAACACTGATTTTAAGTTACCCCCTGGTGAGGCTCTCTACATAACCTCATTTTATTGACCCATTTTCTGCTGTACCTTAAGTCATACATTATACTCAATTTACGCGCGGCGGTGGATAAAATTTATATGCCTCCAGAAGTAATGTATTGTTTTGATTCATTTAGCTGTTAAAGCGGTCGGAAAAGTAAAAATTAATTGTATGGGTTGACTGAAAATGGCGGTTATCGTAACAATTTATAAATAACTAGCGACCCGCCCCGGCTCCGCACGGGTGCAAAGCTGATACTACAATATTATGCATGTTATATACATATAAACCGTCCTCTTCAATCACTCTATCTATTAAAAAAACCAAATCAAATTCCGTTGCGTAGTTTTAAAGATGTACCTAAGCATACATAGGGACAGAGAAAGCGACTTTGTTTTATACTATGTAGTGAAGAACCAAATCTTCATTTCAAGACCTATTGCAGGTATCTATTGTACCTACGTATTTATTTCTGAGTTATTTTATTGCATACCTAATAAATGTTAATTAAGACTAAAGCATAGTTAGATGCCTTCTTAGTTGTGTTGTATTGCTCTTCATAATTGAGAATTCAGTGAAATAAGGAGTCGCATTAAAGAATCAACCACCTCTCAACAGATGTAGTCCGTGCCAATAGCACAAATGCTTACCGTGTGGCCTAGGGCATCTTCCAACACTGTTACCGGGAGATGTGCGCTCAACTCCCCGGTGTGATCCGTGAAACGCACTTGCAAATCTTCAGAGTTGGACTCGTTAAACCTAGAATAGTAAATTCAAACCCTAAACTGCAGGGTAAACAAACCTTTGGCTTCAATCAGTATAGTTAGTTCAGTTGGCACAAAATTACCCCGCGACGGTTGTGTTATTTATTTATAAATACATAGTGGTCCGCCCCGGCCTCGCACGGGTATTTTATATAAAAATCAAAATTATAATAAACACACATAAACCCTATTTGCGTCAGGTTACTAAAAAAATAAAAATTTAACACGACTTTATTTTACATATATAGATTATAACAATAGTTTCGTTTACGCCTAGTAATATTATGTAGCCTATGTCCTCAGTGAAGATGCAGCTTTCTAATGGTGAAAGAATTTTTGAAATCGGTCGAGTAGTTTTGGCAGCGCACGCCAGAATAGCTCGCAGATGGTAGATTTTTTCCTACTTACCTACTTGACACTTATCGTCATATTTTGGACAATTCACACAATATCTTTATAAATTGTAGCCTGTGTGTTATTCTGATGTATAAGCTATATTATTGTAAAGTTTCATAAAAATCCATTCAGTACTTTTTATGTGAAAAAATAACACTCATCCATACATACATACATACTTACAAACTTTCCCCTTTATAATATTAGTAGGATAGGATTAGTAAGGATTATACCTTATCAACAGCCTAAAATTTAAGTTTTATGCTTCTAGTTCTGAAAATGACAATACTTTCATACAACCTTTCATCTCCCTTTTCAACCCATTACAACACTTTTTTCCAATTAAAAAGTGTCTATGTCCTTTGTCAGGCTCTAGACTGTGTACCAAATTTCATTTAAATCGGTTCAGTAGTTTTGGCGTGAAAGCGAAACAGACAGACAGACAGACAGACAGACAGACACTTCAAAACCAAACATCCAATTTTAATCATTCAAAGACCAAATATTATCTACATAAACTGTAAATGTAGTCCAAAAAAAATTCAAGATAAAAAAATGGTTGTTGTGCCTCACTCGACATAGATAGGTATAGTGTGTCGCGGACTTTTTTATAGATATTTATAAGATCTACAGTTAATTAGAACATTTTATGGTTCTATCTTTTTTAGTTTAGGCAGCGTACGCAAAATAAGTAACTTTTCTGGTTGATTTTTTACACCTTGTGTCCGAAAAACCCAAATATCTTATGGAACCCTATTTTTTTCCAAAATAAAATTTTGCCTATGTCACCCGGGGATAGTGTAGCTTTCCAACAGTGAAAGAATTTTTCAAATCGGTTCAGTAGTTTTGAAGCCTATTCGATGCAAACAAACAAACAAACAATCAAATCTTTCCTCTTTATAATATTAGTATAGATAATTTATAAATAATAATGACGACTATGTATAATTAAGAATGACGACTTATATTAATAAAACTTAAAAATAAAATTTTTATTTTAATTAAATACGTCATCTGTATAAAATTTCTTATCCGGCTGTTTATGCGGAGAAAAAACGTAACGACTTTTATTATTTATTATTCAGATGAGCCAATTTTGACGGCATCCGAGATCAACCCGCGGCCATCACGGTATAAATCACGCAACAAACACAAAGAGTAAAGTGTTTACCATAAAATCGTATACGCGCCCCTAAATCATAACACAATAAAATTTATAGCGAGCGGAAGGTCCGGCCTCAAGTGCTGATAAATCAAACACATTTTCTTCGTGCGACTGAAATGGAAAATCTTTCCGGTAAATACGCTGTTGACAATGCATGCTGTTTATCTTTCTCGTACTCGTATCTATGAATATATTTTCGAACCTATCTTCACCGTTCTGCTGTTGCTACCCATAGACGTCCCACTGCTGGGACTAGTCCCATAGACTCAGTAGGTCTAGAGCATACTACACCACGCTGCTCCAATGCGGATTGGCCAACTTATTTTCAAATGCTCTCAAGCTACCCGAATTCTAGATGAATTCGTTATCCATGAAAACGAGATCATCGCAAGAATAATTGAACTACTGTAAACAGTGAACTAATATTTAATGAACACATTTCTTCCACACCGTTTATGTGTCCAAGTACGAACTATGTATATGTGATAATCCGATAGCGATACCTAAAAGTATACTAATATCGTTACCGTTATCGACGTCGTTGTAATAGAAGAAAATGGGATATCAAATGATAGGCCTTGCCCGATATCTGAACATCTCCATAATATTGGTGCTCATCTTAACTGAAGAGGTTACGAAATCCCTTGTTATTTACAAGAAATCGTATTTATTAAATTTCTATGAAGAAAAATTTTTGGGGCGTCAACAATACTGATTCCGAAGCTATATTTCAGCCTTTTTGGTGTCAAAAACCGACGCGTGACTGTGTATTGTACTAACGTCGTTATTTTTATTTATTCAAACTGGAATTACCCAAAACATGGCTGTTAAACTTTTATTACGACATTACCGTTTTTCATCTTCAAGTTTTAAATTATGTCGCTTGTGATGAAAGGCGTTATCCATCACTGAAAATAAATTGAGAATGATTACACGACTAATTAGATAATAAATAAATATCTTGGACATTTTCACACACGGCCATCTGACCCCAAAGTAGGCGCGAGCCTGTGTTATGGGTGTCAGAGACTGATATACATACATAGATATTTTTAAATACATACTTAAATAGATAATATTGACATCCAGACACAGAACAAATACAAGTGTTCGTCACACGAATATTTGTCCTGAGTGGGATTCGAACCCACGACCTTTGGCGCAACAGACAGGGTCACTACCGATTGCGCCAACGGGCCTGTCAATAGTATTTCATGAAATGAAATATCTTTGTACTCGTATGTATAAAATATCAGTCTCTGACACCCATATTACAGGCTCGCGTCTACTTTGGGGAGAGGTGGCCGTGTGTGAGAATGTCCAAGATATTTATTATTTATTAAAAGCTTTTATTTAACTTCACTCGCATGTATGTATGTATGTCCTGGAATCTTGCAATCAATATTTCACCCACTTCCACTGAAGCCATCAAGCTGAAATTTGGCACACATATTTGGTTCCGATGACAATGCACGAAAATAAAATAAAAGTTATAATTTTTTATTAATTTTTTTAATAATTCAACTTATTATTATTCAAATTCAAATTCAAATTCAAATATATTTATTCTTTGTAGGTATACACAATATACACTTAATGATGGTCAAAAATATTATTTATTATGAAAGCAGCTATGGAGGAAGAAAAGAGTGTGTTTCCTTCCATGTTTCAAGTACGAGCAATGCTAGGCTCCTTCTCTTATTTATATATTAAGTATACAATGTATAGGGATATGATAATAAAAGGGTATTTTATCTCTTTATGTAATTTCATTGATCCAACCTGTTCGGCGTGAAGATTTTTGATAAAACAGGATATTATTGGTGGTGTGTAGATACCTACTTTTAAAGACTAATATTTAACTTGTTGTCGCCGTGTGGTCAAAATTCGAACATGATCAAACATAAACATCACCCAAACCAATGTTGAAAGTGATATGTGACAAATGGCATGTCATCGTATCCAGGTAACCAACTATTAAAAACGTTGTCCGTAAAACCAATGGTAATGTCATTGTGTGTAATTAATGTATTTCTTATGCATATTGTATAAAAATGTTAGCTTTCTGCACACCGCCCACATACTTTTCGTAAAAAAATTTACTTAGTTTTTGCTTCACGTATGAATATTATTATTATGATTAAGTTATGAATCATATTTCCAATTTTTAACATACATCACCACGACCCTGTATATTACATGTCCAGATTGTGTATATATGCGCAGATTGGCAGACTTCACATGCCTTCGAGAACATTATACAGAACTCTCATGCATGCAGGTTTTCTTACGATGTTTCCTTCACCGTTACAGCAGGTGACATTTAATTTCTCAAATCGCACATAACTAAAAAGACACTGCCAAGGCCACTTGGATTAAAACCCGGACCCCTCGAATGAGAGACGAGTCCGATACCCACTGGGCTGTTACCGCCATGTACAGTCACCGCCACAAATATTACTAAAGTACGAGTACATACATTAGTGATATTTACGGTTAACTTTCTTCTTGAAGACTGAAAACGATGGGCTCTCAAGGATAGTTGACAGCTGTATTTAAACACGTAACGAGTAATTATAGTATAGAAATTGTATGAAAAAGATTAACATAACATCACACCTGGATTTCCTCGAAGGAGTAGGTAGAGGACTGTGATATGAGTACTCTGTACTGTGAATTGAGTATGAAGCGGTAGTATCATCTGGATGGCGCGCCTTATCGCGCTTTATCGGCTACTTATTGCCTACTTAGTGTTCCGTCTATTCGACGGACGGGGGTGTAAGAATATGGAGGTGGAGTACTCCAACTTAATCAAGCCTTCATCGTTAAATGTTTAATCTATTCTAACATTATAAAGAGGAAAGATTTGTTTGTAATGTCTTCACACAAAAACTCCTGGAGCGATTTTAAAAATTCTTTCACCATTAGAAAGCTGCATCTTTAGTGGTGACATAGGCTATATAATATTACTAGGTGTAACTATTGTTATGTCTTATTCCACACGAGCGAAGCCGCGGCCGTCCACTAGTACTAGGATAATTTGCATTGCTACTCCTGAAGAACATAGCTCCGATTGTTTCTGCGCTGCAAGCCACATCCTTCAGACTAAAACGTAAAAGCTATTACGTCAGATTTGGAGTGTAATGTAAAGACCAATATTTGAGTTGGTTTCCGGCACGCGGCGTGTCGGCCGGCACCTTTGCAGCTCTCAAACTCTAAATAACAAAGTGGGGTGAACCAGCCTCGCTGAAAACAAATAGCCGACCTTTTGCCTTCTTTATGAGACCCTTGTTAACTTGTCCTTAATAAATTATTTATTTCGCTCGATCCCAACTTGGTATTGTTCCATCTTTATTTTTGTCAATTATCTTATTATTTTTACGTAAGTATCACACTAACAAAACAGTCCCTGAAAAATATAGGTCGTTTTATACGCTTTGCGATATTCGGGCCATGTATTACTTGTGAATTAATAAGTGTTCATAAAATTGTTCGCTTTCATGATAGAGCATTCCAATGTACTTGCACCTAGCAAGTACAATGCATAATTCGTTATGTAGAGTGAATCAGTTTAAATTTATATTAGATGTACGTCACGTATGAACTCGGATTACCTAGATAGGTATTCAATAAATACACAATAAGGTTCTGATTGACTTGAATATGGTGCGGTAATGAATACCTGTATAATACTTTACAACGACACATAACATGTGTTACGAACTTACAAGTTTACCAATGTTTTAAATAATTACCGGGTGTTAAACCTTTCAAGTCCGTATTTAATTTTGTATAGGTATGTATTTATTTAAAGTGTTTTGCTTTATAAGCATAATAATAACATTAGCTTTATTTTTTAACTAGGGGACGCGCCCGCAGCTTCGCTCGCGTGGAATCAGACAACAATAGTTTCGCTAAGAATTCATATTCTTATAAGATAATTTTTGTTTGGCTAAGAATTCTAATTTCAAATTAATTTTATTTTAAAAAGATGGAATTCTTTTTCCGAAAGTAGTCATTTGTTTATTGATTAGTGTTACATTTTCATCGCATTTCAATCTTTATCGTCATCATGGATACGTTAAAAATTCGAGTAATTATGGAATATGAGTACCGTCCTGGCAGCAACGCGGCACAAGCAGCACGCAACATCAGCGACGTTTACGGAGCTAACCGTACGCGTACACCAAATCGGACGTCATCGTACGACGTCTGTAGTATCAGTGTATGCACTCTCTTTCATTTACTTATGTTTGATTTGATCGGCCGAGTTCGGCCGTTGACGTACGAGCATACTTCGGCCGATGACGGATTTGGTGTATCTCTACCGTGATGGTCACTGTTTGGTGATCTAGCGCCGGTGTGATTCATCACAGCTTCTTACCAAACGGGGTGAGCATTACTGCAGATGTGTACTGTGAAGAACTGAACACAATAATCAAGAAGCTGGCACATCTCCAACCAGCATTGGTCAATCGCTCGTCTCCGCTGCTCCTGTACGAAAACGCGCGACCTCATACTGCACAGCAGACGGTCTCCAAGTTGCAAGAACTGGGGTTGGAAGCTCTCCGTCATCCGCCCTACTCACCAGACCTTGCGCCTACAGACTACTACTTTTTCCAGAATTTGGATAACTTCTTGGTGGGAAAAAAATTCAATACCCGAGAGGCAGTACAAAAAGCCTTTGAAGAAATAGTTGCCTCCCGTCCAGCTGATTTCTTTAAGAAGGGCATCAATAAACTCCCACTACGTTGACAAAGATGCATTAATTGCATGGGTGATTACTTCGATTAATACAAATAAAAAATATGTATATACATGAAAAAAATTCGATTAAATTTTTTCATACAGAACGGCAAATTCATAGGTAAAGACCTAATATTTAAGACGTTCCACGTCAAAATACAACCCTACGATACAGTATGCTATTCGTATTACTGAAACTTCATGCTCCCCAAAGCGGGAGAGCTCATCATAAATTGCAATTAGCCATCATACATTAAACTACGGCTTGCGTTTCACGTTGCGTAAATTTTGTAAACGCTTCCCCACGGAGCCGTGAACGCTTCACGGAATGTTAATGGCAAATGTTCAGTTTGCCAATATTAGTTGAGAATACCGATCAATTGACCTAATTATCTTGTCTCGTAATACCCCTGATGTTCTCATAGGAATGAATGAATTGATATAATAACTTCGCCTTGCTCCATTGTAACTAAAGAGTATTGTATTAATAATCTATGTGTTAGGTCTTTACCTTTGCTATTGGAGATTTGTATGAACATTTTGAAATATAAAAAAAATTGCAATTTTTTTATTTTAGCTAATCATAGTATACTGGTCCAAATAATCTATACAATTTGGTGATTTTGATTGCAGTTTGTTTATCCCTTTACTGTAGAAGTTTTCTGGACGGGAGGCGATGACGTCAGCGAAAGCGTTTTGTACTTCCTCTCGGGTGTCTTTTTCCCCCCGGTCTAAATTTTGAAAAAAGTAGAAATCTGTTGAGGTAAGGTAAGGTGAGTACGGTGGGTGACGGAGAGCTTACAGCTGTAACTCTTGTAGCATTGCAATGGTCTTTCGTGAAGTGTGAGCCCGAGCGTTGTCCCCACTACTAGCTAACAGTATTAAAAAGAGATCAAAAGAGGATCAAATATTATTTTTGTATACCAAATATTAAAAGAGTAGGTTTAAACATAATTATTATGTTACCTTAAATGAAGTTCATTAATAATTTATCCGTAGATCAACTGCTATAGACGCAATAATTAAAATAAAGGTTAAACATAAAAAAATACATCATTTATTTTTGAAAGTGCTCAAGTAAAGTAGATCAATTAGTTTTCAGAGGATCAAATAAAATTATCCCTTATAAAATGTCCAATTTCATAGGTTAAGACCTATTATATAAAAGGGAAAAAAACAATGATTAGGCAAAAAAATCTAGAAAACTGCTTGACCGATGAAGCTGTTATATGACTGATGGATGTTTAGATGGATGGATACTAAGAAAGTAGCCAAATACAGTTTGCCACGAGACTGGACGCCTTTTTTGACAAAACTTATTTTGGTGTAAGTGCCTACTAATCGAAAGCTGGACGATGGACTGATGACTTGAAGGAGACTACGAGGAGCCGTGGGAGTCGAAGAGCACAATCTTGGTGTATTTACTAATGCAAGTCTATGTCCGGCATCCGGCTTGTCCACTTATAGATAGATTGCTACTACTGGCTACAAGCTTCATACATACTTACCGAGTATCATAAGCTATTTTTACGAGGGCTAAGTTGTTTGTGTTCTATATAAAAGCCAACAGCTAAGGGTATTGGATTCCAGAAGATTTCAAGTCTTCTAATAATACGAAACCTCCAAGACTAGTCAAGTTCTCGTTTTTGTGTTATAATCACCATTGTTGTGCCACCCCCGCAGGTAAAAGCCAACCACGCTACGCCACACAATCTCTTGTAGGTTTCGGAAGAATATAAGGCAGCTTTATACTTCCCCAGACTACGCATAACAAAAAAGGATTTCAAATTATTTCCTCACTACTGGCGATAATAAACGCATAAATTAAGCATTTGAGTTCGAAATTTTCCTAAGTATGTCTTAATCTTCTGTCTTTGTGGGGGAGACCCGTGCCCAGCAGTGGGACGTCTATGGGTCGCAGCGAGAAAAAATGTCTTAATTTCGACACATTTATAATTAACTTTCTACCCGCGCGCATAATAAATAAGGAACGTTGTTATTGTTGAGTGATAAGAGTTGAAATCTAAGAATGCGATTTTGTATGTAAGTACGTAAGTAATAAATAATAAGTAAACAAAGGTCTATTTAAATTAATGGAATACGTCGTCATTGTCCGTTTTTCTCTATTTGAAATAAATCCAGAATTTAAAAAAATCAAGAAGCTTTAAGTACTGGACGAAATATTAAAATTTATGCTATTGTTCTTAAATTGAGAGTGTGAGAGTGAGAGTTCAATATGTGGTAGTTAATGTAAGTTTAGCGTTTTTAAATTTTCAACCTACAAAGGGTTAAAAAAAGGATGAAAGTTTTAACTAAAGAAAAGAAAAGGATTGTTATCCAGGCATAATGTGAAAACAATTTATTCGGGTTAACATGAAGACATAGACAATAAGGTAGGGTGCCCTAGGGTTTAGTTTTCCAGTCATGTTCTTGAAGAGGTCAACAATAAAACAAGTTGTGTCAATGTCTAATAACTCCACGAGAGCGAAACTTTAGGTATCCCCTACTTGTGAATAGAAATGCAACAATTACTTTTCTATTCATTCTATCGCGGGAAGAAATGCCGAGTGTTCGATACCTACCTTCTTTTCCAGCGACACCCTGCAGATAAAAGTCTTCACGCTACGACTGCCCCAGCCTTTTGTCGGTTCGTGCGACTGCCGCTTGACACATGAATATTAAAATCTTCTACCTTTATGGAAATGTAGCCGCGTGAAGATTCGCTTGTGGGTGTGGTGTTTTTAAGCAAGCATATAATTTTATACGAAGCTAGTCAGTATCAATCTCCGTAGCAGAATTGAGAACTTCGATGTTATCACATAATCAGTACAATAATTTTAACTATACCAAATCACAGGGGTAATATAATAATTGTATTGGTATACTTGGCAACAATTGGCTACAACTTTTGGATTTTCTAACTTGAAATGCCTGGTAGCAGCTCGGAGTCTGTATTTGCCCTGTGTATGGCTAAGGGCCAATGACCTGATAGATGGTACTGTCTATCGTGATATTAGGGCTTTGCTAGGATTAGGTAATTACTGTAAACTAATCATAAAGTAGTTTAGGCACCCGTGTATTTTATGTTAATGTGATACATAATATACATAATATCTTTTTAAAGTGAAACTTTATTTAAATCGTTCTGAAAATTTTGGCTTGTCTGTCGCATGTCACGTGACGCACGTCGCATTACATTTTAAAATAGAATCTAAAATTTTATTTTTTGTTGAGACACTGGGGAGCGAACCGGGACTCGCGACGTAGAAGATTGTTTTTAACAAACAATCGACCATTCGACCAGCCGTACTTAATAGAATTTGTTGAAATTTAGATACATATATTTCGAACGGCTAATAGTGTAGTGACGCTTGTTATTTTATTTCCCACTAGCTTTTACCCGCAGCTCCGCCCGCGTGGTCAAAGGGAATTAACAATGAGTTGTTTATCATACATGACACATTTGTGGTGGATGAATAGTGACAGTTCCACGATTATAAGATACTAAGATAAGAAATTGCAAATGAATTTTACTAACGCCATCTTTTAACAACATCCCGAACGAAATATCTAGCAAATATCAAAACATCGATATCTTCCCATGGGGATGTTTTACCGCGGTAAAAAGTACTCTCCACCCTCCTCACTATCTCCACACACAAAAACCATACCATATAATAGCTTCGTTGCGACGTGAAAGCCGGACAAACAACAAACAAACAAACACACTTTCACATTTATAATATTAGTATGGATTATCATTCCAATTTTCTATACCCTTAATGGAAAATTATTTCAAAAATTTTTAGTTAACTGGAATAAGTTAGAGCGTTTATAATTTTAAATTATTAGTTTCTTAATATTAGTCAATTTAGATTAGTTATTATTGTTGCTTCCTAGTTTACCTAGACTTTCGACAAGCGTGCCCAGTCACCTCATAGT
This sequence comes from Carterocephalus palaemon, assembly GCA_944567765.1. Taxonomy (NCBI): domain Eukaryota; kingdom Metazoa; phylum Arthropoda; class Insecta; order Lepidoptera; family Hesperiidae; genus Carterocephalus; species Carterocephalus palaemon. The sequence continues at coordinate 7,703,627 of OX155642.1, forward strand.
GAAATAAATGATTTGACTTTGACTTTGACTAGGCTGACCACCACATGGGACCATAATGTAACTGTGGAATATCAAGAAATCGACTTCAAAACTTGTAACATAATGCAACATGAGGTATTTACGCGCATGAAAATATTTGTGGAATATCTTACATGTTTCATTTTATGTACTTTTAGTCAAATCCGTGTTATGTTGGCATGAGGTGCTAATCTAAAATTAAGAACATAAGATACAGACTCCTACAAACTAAGGTATTAAATATTCAAATTTTAATATGCTAGCGGCTGGAAAGTTTTGCAAGCAATCTCTTCGCTTTTAACAAAATGAGACTGTAGATCTGCTCATGAAAATCAGAATCCCATCAAAAAATAAATGTGAAAAAGGGCAAATTTTATTTCACATTTGTCAGCGGCGCCGCATAAAGCACAATAAAATGAGCATAGAGTTCCAGAACCAAACAGAGCCTTAATAATATGTAAACAACTTTCTTACATCACACATGGTTATTTAAGTAGTTAGACATTATATTGTTAATGTAACTGCAATTAAATTTACTAACTCACCAACATCGCTGTACCATATTGTCAATGTTTGTTGCGATTTTAAAAACCAAATACTGCTAAAACTGAGCGAATGGCAGTAGAATTACAAAAGTTAAGTGGTGTGACATAATACCGCGCTTTGAATACCGCTATTCGCGTCAGGCTGATCGTTAGTTTGCTCTTTGCTCAGAGTATTCGGGATCCGTATTCCAATTGAATTTTATTTCAGCTCCCACTAGATACCTTCTTTTTTAGCAAACTGAGATTTCCAAGCGTGCCTATTCAAATATTATCTGATATAGTACACGGCTGAATATTTTTCAATTCAATTATACCTCTAAACTTAATAGTAACTTCGCTTGCGTGGAATCAGACATAAGTTTACCCCTAGTTGCCATCCTTCTCAAGGACACTACCGATCGAACTCTATCATTTGAACTTCATTCGTAGTACTTTTAGTACTTTTATTCGTATTACTTTAATTCACTACGTACTACTTTTATTCATTCAACAAGTAAACACTTAGATAACACACACACAGAGACATGAAGAAATTCTTTTAGAATTTATGGAATATTTAAAAAAGTTTTCCATCTCGTATATCAAAAAAATCCTCCTTATTATCCGGGAATCCTAAAAATGTTATAATGTCAATAGTACCTATTGAGTTGATATAAAATTTCATGTTATGTCTGAACAACAATTACTTGACTTCACTTTAGTTAAAACTTTCCTCCCATTTTTAACCCTCAGTGGAAAGTACGAAAGCGCTGAATTTGTATGAGATAACACATATTTGATGTATCATTGTAGTAGATCTAGAACAAAAACACCCATGGTGTACCCAAGAACGTGTATTGAAAAATTAAAATTGTCTACAGGCATATAATTTTATTTTATTTATTATTTATTTTATTTTATTCTATTTATTATTATTTTATTAATTTTATATTATTTATTGTATTTATATAAATATACTTACTTTTCAGGATAAAGAGTAGGTATGCTACTGCTATGCATGTTTGTACTAAGTTCTATGAAAATCAATTCGGTATTTTTTGAATCCATTGCTCTCATAAGGACAGACAGACAGACAAACCGACATACAGACAGAAAAACAGTAAATTTGAATCTTTAAAGATTACTCATCAACCCCAAGATTTATTTATTGTACAGACGAGGGCTCGTTAGTTTTACTATATAATATATGCATAGATAAAACGCCGGTAGAAGTGACTTATCCTGATATCACTCGTCATTTTCTCGAGCCGCAATCTTATTTAGGATTGGTAAAACATACCAAATTAGTCAAAAATAATGCGTGTTTGACAATTTCCAGCTTGCGCCTGTGTGGCAGCTGTGATACAGAAGCGTATACAACGATACGTGTCACAAACCTTAACTGTGACACGTTCATATTTCATGCAAAGATTTTTTGAGAAAGAAAGGCGTTCATTGTAATTCAAAGAGGTTGGTATATGAATGGTATTTTTCTGTCTTCACAATAATAGGTACGTAATACTTGTAAAATATCAAACGTTCATATTAAACTCAAATCATCATTATTATAGAGATCCTACTAGTGAACACAGGTCTAAGAATAAGAAGGGTAGTAGGCTATGGACCACCTCGGTGGCCAAGTGCGGATTGGCAGACTTACGTGGGTGTACGCAGGCACGTCTTTTCATAGGTATAAAACAAGTCACTGGCACGCCTGGATTTTGAAATTAAACATAGCCGCTATCCCCGCAATATCGCATAGCATAGTCAAATTAGAATATAGATAAGGCATATAATCATGCATACTACTATAGTTTAATATTATTATAATTTTAACCAATATTCCTCAAACATCAAATATCGTCGGCATTGCGTCTGAACTAAATTTTCTTTTTGTTGTTACTTCTTTGTTCGAAAGAAAGATGAAAAACTTCAATTCGGATAAAATATTATGCTTCTTTGGATTTCAATAACTAAAATATGGAGAACTTTAATAAAACCACAAAATCAAACTCAAATCTTTTGTAACTATTGTTGTATTGCGACCATTAGCGCAAACGAGACTACTAAGCTAGAAGTCCTGGTTTCATTCCCGGATTGGGCAACAACTATACCTACGGGTTTTCTAACTTGAATGCCCGGTAGCAGCTCGGAGTCTGGATTTGATCATGGTGTATGGCAATAGGCTCACCATCTATTACATGGGACCTAAACATAACAATACAGGCGTGATGTTATGTTTATGTTATGATATGACGGGGACGCAACGAAAGTAAAAAATAATGTTCCAAAATATCTAACTCAAAGAAGTTCTATGGCTGACTTTTTAGTTATGTGCAATTTATGAAATTAAATGTCTATTAAACGATGAAGAAAACATCGTCAGGAAACCTGTATGTCTGAGAGTCCTTCATAATGTTTTCGAAGGCATTTGAAGTATGCCAATCGACACTTGGCCAGCGTGGTGTACTAAGATCTAAACCCTCCCATTTCAAGAGGAGACCAAAGCAGCAGTGGAACATAAAAAATGTTCTGATGGTGGTTACGGAAAGTGCTATCAAGTCCTAGTTCAAATGGTTAGTACATTTTATGTGTGTATTAATACAATACAAAAGTTAAGATAGATACGGATTCTAAGCCATGACTGTACAAACAACGACACTCAGTACAATCCACGATAGCTAATAGCTGCTCTGATTAGATTTTTTATTCGCAATCCTGATTTATTCTCTCATTATTACAACATCGTGCCCAACAAATTTGAGAGTTCGTTGAAATATTTTACGCGAATCTGTTATTGCTTTTTGTATTACCAAATTTCGCTGATAAATTGTTCACGATTTACATGTCATGTTTGTGTATATTTCATCCACAGCATGTTACTTACTCGTAAGCTTTAATTATTTACGAATCGGGATATATTAAAATTTCATATGCAGTATTGGAGTCATTTAAAAAACTAAGATAAAAAGGATTCAAAAACTCGCAAACATAGGTTTACTACTACCCTACCTACCTACCCTACTAAAATTGATAGATTTTTACATTATTTACAAAAACCAAAGTAGTTTAATACTTTATTTATTTTTCTCGTGTTACACGAGCTGTTCTTAGCCCATAATATTTTGTGTTAATGCGGACCTTGTATGTCTAAGTTCACATTCTTAGTCGTCACCAAAAACAAAATTATTTGATGGGTAACTAAATCTTCATTCTTCATTAAATTCATTTATTGTGGTTGCATGGTAAGGGACCAAAGTTGTCAGAGTTGACCTTAATTTACTTACAATTAAATTACCGTCACCCGATCCTCTTGGCGTTAAATAAATTAGGGCAGAGCCATTAAGCTATCAGAAATTTATTTCCTAATCTATTAGTTTATGCAGTACCTACTTTCCTAAAGTGCGGGTACACACTACGCACCTGTTATGTTTGACTTAACCAGACCTTCGTACCAAGACTTACAAGATTTATGAGGTCAACCATTTATTTCGGTTAAGGAGTACTTACTTATCGTACGATTCCTTAAGTTCTTCTACTGTTTTATGAGCTCTAAATACTACTCGCCATTAATCATTGATAATGCTGTTACAAACATAGAAATCTATTATTAAACACAATCAATACCAGTTTTAACAACTATAATTGTCGTAATCTAAGATCTTTTATAAAATAATTAAATAAATTAGGACTCTTTTTTTCTCGAAGTTTATACACACCATAAAAAAGAAATACTCATGTGAGTTTATACGAGACCTTTTATGTTTAAATTTGTATAATTATACCTATATTACCTGTATAATTATTTTAAGTAATAATGAATAAATATAAATAAAATAAATACACTTAAATACCACCTTTACAACATTTCTTTTATTTCGTCACAATTATATTAACATATGTGTTATAGTATATACACATTATACACATTAGATAGAAGATCGTCCCAATATTACGTAAAAAAAAATTCATCGATATGTTTTCAAACACACCACTAAATGTTATGAAATATTTTAAATCTTAAACAAAAAATGCAGCTTCCTAGTAGGTACCTACTAAGACCTACCCTCTGAGCTAAGCCGCAGACAGATGGACCACCTTTAGGATTCCATGTTGTTACGTTACCCTATGAAGCAAATAGGTACTATTCGCGATAAACTTAATTAAAATTTGATTAAATCCACAAAAAATATTGATAGTCTGTATAAACAAAATAATCCACCAGGCAAACGTGTCGGCATGCATGCATCATAATATTATTTGCAGTTATGTTCGCGTTGCAATATAGCTACGCTATCTAGACGTGTCGAGCTCGTGAAAAAGGGAAAAGTTGCAGGGATTAGTGGACAGTTTCGAGAAGCCATTAACGATTCGTAGCACGTAGTCGAAAACAGAATTACCGGCAGCGGCGAAGCGGGAACCATGCCAACTCTCGTCATATTTGTCGAGCTGATCTTATGATGGAGCCGGAAGATATTAACTGGAACTTCATGATGGAATAAGGTATCATAGTCGTGTTTGCACTTGTGGTAAGGTCTTGTAATGAACTTTGACCACGATTAGGTTTCAAGTTCTGATGATGAAGCCGGAAGATTGGCACTGGCATTCCGTGATGGAATATCGTATCATAGTCGTGTTTGCACTTGTGGTAAAGTCTTGTAATGAACTTTGACCACGATTAGGTTTCAAGGTCTCATGACTTCTTTTTTAGTTGGATTTTTTATAAAAGCGTATTTTTTTAGTTTTTTTAAACTATTAATTTTTAATGACAACTATCCACCGTTTTATTTTTTAAACAATATTTACACTAACTACCTACTTTTATAGGTAGGTAGTACCTACCTATCTGCAGACCTCGTACATGCTTGGCTTGATATAAGTGTACGTTTATCTGCAGCTCACTTGGCTATGTATATTCGAATACCTTTCGTATCGTACCTTTTTAGTTTAACTGTACTTTATTGTAGAAACCCCGACAAAAAGCATCATTTACACGTTTGCTAGAAAGTGTCGCGTTCCAAGCGTAACTATTACAGGTCTAGAGGACCGTACTTATCCTTTATCGTTTGTTTTTGGGTCCAAACCTAAGATGGCTTTAATATACTTCAATCTTATGACGTTATTAAACCTTCCACGGTAGACCAGTAATGAAAATGAGAGCAAACACTGAATGGAAAAAGAACCTTATTTTAAGTCTTTATAAAACAACTAGAGATGCCCGCAGCTTTGCCCTCGTAGAATCAGACAATGCGGCGGTCTGTTGAAACACACCTATCATCTTCATGGACATTACTGGACAAACTCTACCCAGTGAAATCTTAGACAACTTCCTTCTTTTTCAGGATACACTGATTTTTGTAAATTTGAAAAAGGAGAAATGGAATTGCTGGATGACCTCAGCACCATGCTAGGAGATTGAACAGTGCCTCACAATGGGTGAGTTTGAAAATTAACATGGACAAGAGGAAAGAGGAATGTTTAATGTAAATGTCACGTCACGGTTGTTGATGGAACTGCTCTCGAGGTTGTCGACAAGTACATTTACCTAGGAATAGCTGTCCAAATGGGTAAATCCAACTTCTTCTTGCCTTCCGAAATCCCACTCGGCTGGGCAGCGTTCGGGTAATTAAGGCATATCTTGACATCCAAGTTACCTCAGTGCCTGAAGTCAAAAGTGTTCGAGCAATGTGTCTAGCCAGTGATGACTTACGGATCCGAGTAGTGGTCCTTTACCGTCGGCCTATTTCACAAGCGCAAAGTCACTCAGCGTGCTATGGAGAAAGCTATGCTCGGTATTTCTACCGACCATAGATCAGCTAAGTGACCGAATCAGAAATGATGAAATCCGTAGACAAACAATGCTCACCTACATAGTTCGCAGTGTTAGTAGGTTGAAGTGACAGTGGTCAGGCCACGTTATTCGCAGGGCTGATCACCGGTGGCGAAGAAAAGTCCTCGATTCCAATTCCGACTGGAACTTCTATGTCCAATAGTGGACCACTAAAGGCTGATGTTGATGAAGAAAATTCAAATACAAAATCTGCCATTCACGCGGCCGAGTGGTGTGACATATATTTATAATTTTCAATTATCTTCGAGATGATGAAAACTATGCGTCCAAGTAACTTACCAAGCAAAATTTTCGTAAAATTTTCATAGAGAAAAAGTATCTTTAGTACTTAAGGATTAATATACCATGCCTATTTTATACCACTAATAAATCACTTTTTGAATTACGATAATTTTTCTTCAATAAATACATTATTGTGATTTATGTAAGTATAAGATATAGGTATATGGTATAGCGGACTTTTAGTAGATAGAGACTTTTATCAATATTTTTGTAGAATATTGTATTAACCTATGACAAAGTAGTAAACAGTGTACGTACTTTAAGGATTTTTAGGAGCGCCGACTTGCTTTATAAAAATCAATATTTAGGGCAAGCTGGAAAGTGAAGCCAAATTCTAGATAATATTGCTATTTCTCCTGAAAGTATAGGATTTGTGTGATTTCAGAAATTACCGCCTTCAAATGAATAATATAAAACTCGCTGGCTTTATTATTTTAGATACTTAGATAGATAACTTGTGAGAGTTATGACAATCACATCTCAACGAAAATTATTCCAATTACTCGGCGAGGACGATTAATAAATGAAAGTGAATCTCACAAACCGAATTGCTCCGAACTTAAAAGACGTTATTATAAAACATTCCCTGGATCGAATGCAATTGTCACTCGTTTAAAAGTTAAATTACATCGGTCAGCCGTTTTTCTCGAGTCGCCTGAATAAAACATAAGACTTTTTAGCTGTCCTAATGAGCTGGGGCTCTTTGTTTTTCTTAGTGGCCGCACAAGTTGTGAATGAAAATAGGATCAGTGGCGGTGTCGGGCGTCGGATCAAATCGCACTTCATTTGTCCGCGTCAGGCCGCCGGCCGCCGTGATGGATGACAGCGGCGCCGCGGCAGCTGCCTACTGCCTTTAAATTGATACCGACATTTTTGTACGGACCACCGTCGCCACCACTGCCGCTTTCACCACCTGCTGCCCCTCTCCTCGAACTCATTTTCAACTATTACTCATTTATTTTAGCGATTAATATTATTATCGCGGGAGTCGCTTTTAGCTAGATTGTTGGACATCATACCTCAAAATTATCAAGCCGCTAAAATAATAGGGAGGTAACATTTGTGTCAATAAAATAATACCAAAAAACTGTATTCTAGGGTATCGTTTTTCATCCTCAACTCTCTTGACATATCGACTTACGTAAAGAAAATCAAATCATGGCCGTTTGAAAAAGTTTTGTAAAAAAATTTATGAAAATACTACCGTAAAATAATTTACTACTTAGGTCCATGAAAATAAATTTACTTTTGCTGATTACCGCCACATGCCCGCCTGAGCCATAGCAGCCCACGACGAGATGGGTTAATGCATCCGGCGATAAATAAAGGTAGTTACAAGCCGCGCCGCTTTGATAATGTTCGAGTTAAAAAATCAATATGCTCTTACGTGCCAATACTGTAATCTATATAATAAAAATGAATCGCAAAATGTGTTGGTAAGCGCATAACTCAACAACGCCTGGACCGATTTGGACAATTCTTTTTTTAAAATGTTCGTTGAAGTTCAAGGATGGTTTTTACGGCGAGAAAATTTTGAAAATTCATCCCCTAAGGGGGTAAAAAATTAGTGAATGTGTAACGCGAGCGAAGCTGCGGGCGTCCACTAGTCTATATAATAAAAATGAATCGCAAAATGTGTTGGTAAGCGCATAACTCAACAACGCCTGGACCGATTTGGCCAATTCTTTTTTTTAAATGTTCGTTGAAGTTCAAGGATGGTTTTTACGGCGAGAAAAATTTGAAAATTCATCCCCTAAGGGGGTAAAACGGGGGTGCAAAGTTAGTATGAAGCTTTGCCGTTTTTGAAGTTAGTGAATGTGTAACGCGAGCGAAGCTGCGGGCGTCCACTATAGATACAATAAAGCTGTATTTCACCAACTATCGAAAATTACAATAATAATTAACCTTTTAATATAAAATATTCCTATCCTATAATCTTAGTATAAATCACGAATCGAGTACGAATCTTGATATAGGTAACATATATTGATATAACATCAAACAACAGTGTTCCTAGATACAAAATGTTCCTACATCATCGTCATCACAACTAGTACAACCCATTCTGCATTGCTGTTTCGTTTGCTGGGTGCGTTCTCAAGTGTTCCAACTAGCTATCTTCCTAGCTAGCTACAACCCATAAACGTCCCACGTTTTCCGAACAAGACGTTACATTATGTACTTCATACGTTGTTTAACTTTTGATAATTACTTATTGAATACTTAGTGACTAATTACTTATTGAAAATAATCGTACCTTATGTTAACAAAGGGCGATGATAGAAGCAGCGGCAGTGTCAGTGTCAACGTCAAGGAGGCTGTGACATCGCTACAACGACCATAAACAATCCATAGACTTAAATTACATATCATAAATTAAATATCATTGATTACATATTGATCATGATTATTTCAATTATTGTTTTGAGTAAGTTAGATTCGATTACATATTATTAATTTCTTTCTATAATTCTACTTTTCATTTTGTTACCATAAAGTTGTTGACTCAATAGAATTTGATCCTTAACATCCGTTGTGGTGGCATTCTTACATCATTTTCCAAAATGCATATTATTCATGGCCTGTATTAACTTCGTAAATAATGTTGGAATATTTAATAAACTTTTATCATGAACTATCAACTCATAACTCAAATATTAAAATAATCACAATTCTGTTAAACCATTGTATTTTTATGCTGAGTCAATTGCTGATTTTATTGATTAAATACTCCTTAGGATAATACCAAATTGTATTTGATAAATCTTTTTATACTATTGAAAGACCTTTTTGTATTGTTAATTCAACTTATAGTTAATAAATACGTTTTTGAATATTTTAAAGATTTGTATAAAAGCCAGGATTGCCATTTGTAAAGACACATTCGAAATTTGTACAATATAGGGTGAAGTTCTGCCCAAATATATAGCTGTATACCAATTGAATATTTAATTTCATTGACCCCATCTAACATTTCAGAAGTGGGCATTTTTTTTTAAAGTATTGATTTAATTTTTTTCAATAATGTGGGGACCTTACGCTGCCGGTGTCGGTCAAAAGATATCAAAATCTTCAGATTTTACATCTTCGGATGAGGAACGCGATTCTTTTCAGCATCAGCAGAAGAAACCGAGGAAAACAAGAATTTCACACATGGATGCCGAAGTTGTACCCATATTTGACCCTGAAGACAATTCAAACAACGTTGCCGCCGGAGCCGCAGGCCCGTCACATCAGGCAATTTCGTCACAAATTCAGGAGAAGCAAGTAAGCAATATGTTTTCTATAAATGATACTTATTGAGCATTTACAAACGTCGGGTACCTACTTATAAATAATGAGGAACTAATAGCGTACATTGATACGGGAAGTAAATGTAATATTTTAACACTACAAACAGCTAAACAATTATGCCTTAAATTTATTCCTTCGTCAATTATAATGGTAGGTTAGGAGGTGCTCAAACAAATTCTCTGGAAAGATCTTTTGTTAATGTGCTTTTTGATAACATATTTATCAGTGATATTGATGAGATTATTGAGTTTATACTGCGTGATGTAGATTTAATCATAGGGCAGTCATGATGATAAACCAGCCAGGAATTACTCTTGTAACTACATCTTGTGTAGCAAATTTTGTTAAATTAGATAATTTAATGGATTGTTTTAATACCGCTATGCTCATGAAAAATACAATGTTAATTTGAAACGTAATACTACCTTGCCTCGTCAAAGTTCTATATTAGTTGACATTTTTGTATTCCTAACCAACTCCGTTTATGTTAAGTCAGGTACTATAAGTTACGTCATTCCTAGTGGAATTGTCTGTGATGAAAGCAATTATTAATGTCAGTGATAGGGAAATTAATTTCATTTCAGTGATAGGGAAATTAATTTCTCAACTCGTTCATGTGGGTAAATATGAGAAACACCATAGTGATATTTTGACGGTAGAATAATTGCATGTTTTAGTATCTTTTAGTTTTACCCTATATTGTAAAGTGATTTAGTAGATATCTGCGAATTAAGTACCTATACTTGCGCCACGCTCGGAAAAGAAACTATGTAGACAAACCGATATTAGGGTTATCAAAATTCTGGCACCGTGAAATCTACAAATTTTCGTGTTTTCAACTTAATTTCTAAAAATAACATGAAATTTGTATACTATCGGTTATTTCTATGACACAATACACTCGAATCACTTCCATAACGTGTATATTATTGCGTCTTTACAAAATTTCATAAACTATCCTTATCAGTAAGTAAGTTACAGCCCTTATAGTAAGCTAAATTCAGGTCTTTAGAACATTTTGTCTGATTTTGCTCAGATTACAATACGTATCTATTAACTATCAGACAAAAGTAAATATGTATGTACCTATACCTACGCTACAGTAACTTGATTTATACCATCATGATTATACTTACTAGTTTTTGTTGGTCACCTCAAACATACTCAAACTTGCTACATTTTATTATCAAAAATAGATTTCTACGTAGCATTACAATATGTATGAGTAATTTTTACTAACTACGCGTTAAAGTGCAATTTAGAACGCAATGTTATATACTCTTTGGTGCAATTTAGAATTATAATTTGCAAGGTGAATTAATCCCTAAAACAAAAACAAAAATAAAGTCAAGGACATATATAGATTCGCAATACTTAACTTAAAGAAGTTAAGGAATTATACATAGAATATAATCGATTTTAACACGTTCATAAATGTGCGGACGAAAAAAAGGTTATTTGTATCTGCCTGTTATCGGTTGCTAGGCAACGTTTGTTGGTAAACATTCTCTACGTAGAATGGCTTTATTATAGTAGTAGGGATTTGGAAAAATTGACATTATTATCAAAATAAAGTCACCTTTTTGCTAAAGATACGAAGGATCCAGAATGTACAGATTTAATTGAAATGAATATCAAAACATCTACCGACAGACCAGTATGCTTCACACCTTATCGTTTATCTTTCAAAGAAAATTTAAAATCTAATAAAAAGAAAGATCTTTTATAAGCCGGACTCGGACAGTTCTTCTAGTAATACAGAGATCGATCGGGAGATATGTTTTGCTTAACCATATTTTAAATATATAATTGTTTCGGTCAACTATCCTATATTCTGTAAATAAAGCTTAATATTGTAATTGCATATCTAAAATGTAAAATGAAAGTCAACTTAATAGGTGGGTAGTTATTTATTATTAAAATTTAGGTTAATTAAAACTCAGTTTCACAATTCCTTCACATCAAATCCTCGCTAAATATATTTAAAGCATATTGATGCAATACCTGCATTATTTAAACTTTCTTGTTATAATAAGTTACTGACTTAGTACAAAATATCAGTCTCACAGAATATTATAATGCAGATGTATCACTGATAATAATGTTAAGTGAATATCATTGTAACTTTTTACAAGTCACTGTGTGCCCCATGTACACTGTGCTTGTAGTTTCCTCTGTTTTACTGGTTTCCTGTGTGCATCTGGTTTCCTGTGTGCATCTGGTTTCCTGTGTGCGTCTGGTTTCCTGTGTGCGTCTGGTTTCCTGTGTGCGCCTGGTTTCCTGTGTGCGCCTGGTTTCCTGTGTGCGCCTGGTTTCCTGTGTGCGCCTGGTTTCCTGTGTGCGCCTGGTTTCCTGTGTGCGCCTGGTTTCCTGTGTGCGCCTGGTTTCCTGTGTGCGCCTGGTTTCCTGTGTGCGCCTGGTTTCCTGTGTGCGCCTGGTTTCCTGTGTGCGCCTGGTTTCCTGTGTGCGCCTGGTTTCCTGTGTGCGCCTGATTCACTGTGTGCATCTGATTCACTGTGTGCGTGCAAGTGGAATTCACTGTGTGCTTTTAAGTTTCAACTGCATTCAGTATTCAGAGTAAATGGTGTAATTAATGCTTAAAATAACAAAATTCCCATAACCGTAATACATGTTAAACTTAAATATCCACTCCAAAATATTGGTGTACTGTTCGTATTTTATTTTTACAGATTATGGATGGAAGGAAGAAAGCCGTTGAATACCGTGGAGGTCCACGGCAAGGTCAGGATGGTCGAATGTTAACAAAGGGCGATGATAGAAGCAGCGGCAGTGTCAGTGTCAACGTCAAGGAGGCTGTGACATCGCTACAACGACCATAAACAATCCATAGACTTAAATTACATATCATAAATTAAATATCATTGATTACATATTGATCATGATTATTTCAATTATTGTTTTGAGTAAGTTAGATTCGATTACATATTATTAATTTCTTTCTATAATTCTACTTTTCATTTTGTTACCATAAAGTTGTTGACTCAATAGAATTTGATCCTTAACATCCGTTGTGGTGGCATTCTTACATCATTTTCCAAAATGCATATTATTCATGGCCTGTATTAACTTCGTAAATAATGTTGGAATATTTAATAAACTTTTATCATGAACTATCAACTCATAACTCAAATATTAAAATAATCACAATTCTGTTAAACCATTGTATTTTTATGCTGAGTCAATTGCTGATTTTATTGATTAAATACTCCTTAGGATAATACCAAATTGTATTTGATAAATCTTTTTATACTATTGAAAGACCTTTTTGTATTGTTAATTCAACTTATAGTTAATAAATACGTTTTTGAATATTTTAAAGATTTGTATAAAAGCCAGGATTGCCATTTGTAAAGACACATTCGAAATTTGTACAATATAGGGTGAAGTTCTGCCCAAATATATAGCTGTATACCAATTGAATATTTAATTTCATTGACCCCATCTAACACTTATTTCAAATATAAGGTTTATAGTACCTAAAATATGTATGAGTGCTCAAACAAGGATTTTTTTTTTAAATTTTAAGCCTCTGTTATATGTAAAGAACATTTTATAACCGCTTCAGGTTAGTTTACGTAAAAAATTCAGTGCGCTATCTTTCCGAATTCGTCCACGAGGTGTGGGCCATATTTTAAAAGGGATCTAGATAGTATTATACATATTTGTTGTTGTGAAAGTAATTTAAAAAAGCCGCCGGCTTACAGTTTTAAAAATATGATCGGAAAAATGCGTAAATGGTACGTCAGCCTAGTAGGCAATATAAGTACATAAATGTTTTTGATGCAACTCTATTTTCAAAAAATTTTACTAAGTAAAGTTAAGCGTAAGAAAGTACAATTGATAGGATGAAAGATTGAAGCGGTGTACAAGAGCCGAGTGGGGTTGACCACAGTGGGGTGTAATGGAATAAAATGGTTTAGAAGCGATCCCAAAAACCTAACCGTAAATTGGTGGCGGTGTTCACTCCATCCATAAAAATCCATCGATTGATGAATGTAATCGAAGTAAATACAAAAAATCAAACTCACTTCACTTTAAGTCCCTGAACTTTTCACTCATTTCTATAATAATTAACAATAATGGGGCAGTAAGAAATAAAATACCCCAATTTTAACTTTTCAGTGTGATTAAAAGCTTTTTTAACGTAAATTTCAACAAGATGTTTAATCATAATTTTAAAAAAAACCGACAGTAAAACAATATAAGTAGGAAAATGAAATTGCTTACAATAAAAAATGATAAAAAGAACCTTATGTAGATTGATTTTCCAATACTTTTTCAGCGACACCCCACTTGATATATGTAGTTGGTTGATTTTTGAATTTTCAATTTGATATGGCGCCTGGTTGTCGCTGTGGTGAATCTGTCATGTCTTTAATGACACTCGCAAGGTTAAGACCAAAAACTTTGAAATTCTGCCTATCGAAATTCTAATTAGTAGTAGTAGATAGACACAATAGTAATCTTTACGTCACGCAGTCGGGTAAAAACAAAAGTCCTGCCTGCGCACTGCAGTTTATAATGGCAATCTGATGGTACTGTCAGTGCACGCCACAGTATCGTTAATCGCATGCGTTACAATGTGTTCAAAATGTGTGTTATTTACAAATTGAATGCCCATTTCGTGATGGTAATGTATTTCTCTGTTTAATTATTCATTACAATATACATACTGAATTCAGAATTAGATACGAGTATTTGATGAATCTATACACGCAACCTTAATACGTGAAGAGCAACTTTTGTGAGCTCTTTCTAAAATAAAAAATTGCATCCTGTTTCAAGGAAACCTACATTATTTATATGAAAAGTATTATTATCCGTCTCAGGGATAAAGTAAATATCATGGACAATAAATATCATGGACATCCTCACACACGGTCACCTGACCCCAAACTAGGCGCTCTGCCTACAAACTAGGCGCTGTACTATGGGTGTCAGAGACTCACTTTTAATGAATGATTGTACCAAGTTTCATGAAAACCAATACAGTAGATTTGAGTCCCGAGGGACAGACATACGGATGAAAAAAAAAATCGGATTCAATTACTCATCATGATAATAATGTGATCATGATATTTTTATTTCGTGATTTTTTCAATGTACAAACGCGGACTCGTTAGAGTTTTATTATATGTACAGAAACTAAGAGAGTCTGAACTTACACTGTTCAAAAAATTCTCCAAAAATTATTTATTTCGACACAAAAACAAGGAAAATACAAAAACAAAATAATTATGTTCGTAAAGAGCTGCTAAAGTAAAAACTGTGTTGCAGCTGTTCACGCCCACCCTGGAAAACAGAAGAAACTATAACTGTATGATAACTTTCAGACAACAATTATATAATATACATATATGTTTATATATATAGTGAGTGTGTGTCTGTGTATGTACTGTGTGTGTGTATGTAAATTGATATTAATTAAAGTCCTGAAATGAGTTCTTCGGTTTTTTCATAATTTAGAATTACTTAGTAAATTGGTTATGTTATTTTTTACAATCCCGCATCCCGGTACGAATATGAGTAAATATGTATTTTATTTAAGTTATTATATATCATATTTGAAAGAAAGCTATACTGTCGTCTTCTCATGTGGTACGACATCTTTCATTAACACAGATCCGGCCAGACAGCTGATTATTATCTCCCTTATATGGTTAACACAGGTTAGCACCTGGTCCTACTTATAATCAATAAAGGATGTATGTGAAACCTGTATAGGTTCCTCTTACTGGCAGTACCACCGCAGCTTAAGTACCAAGCACCTACCGTGTAATAATTTGTATTAATATTAATTTTTTATTTGATATGTTGAACATAGAACCATCTCCATTTTTTCGAAGTCGTTTAAAAAGAAATAGCTAACAGTTAACATTGTTAATTAGTTAGTTCTAGTCATTAGTTAAAATTATTTGTAGTTATTCATAACAGAAATCTTATTTTTATATTTAGTGAACAGTCTAATTAGCTATCACACCCGCGGATATAGTATGAAAGTGTTATTAGTAGAGAATCTTATGAATTTGTCTTTTTTGTAACCCATAAAAATAAAAATATTATAGATAGATTTGTCTTATACTTTTAAGCCCCGAGAAATTTAAAACTCCAAGAGATTTTTAGAATCATTAGCATTCGCAAACTGTAAATAAAACCAAGACCATTCAAGGCACTTCTTTCTTATTGCACTTCGTTCTTTTACAAACCGTTTTAATAACACGGTACAGAAACAGATCGTTATAACAGGATACTTGACCTAAATACTAAATAAAGTGGAATAAAAAGTAAGTGAACAATTATTCACAGTGAAAGGCACTCGACTCTACAAAAGCTACTGCTACGAGCTACGACTTCGCTACGATGAGCTACGGCGTAGGCACGTAGCGGGAAATGTAGTTACTCTCATACCGACCTCGGGATTCCGGTTTGTATCCGCCCAATTTGTAATAAATACAATTTTAGTTCAATTTCGATTGAATTAAAAAGAAACACCCTGCACATTTTACACTTCTAAATTGATAGATGCAAGGTATTAGCTCAAATTAAACTACGGATTCGGTGAATACAATTAATATTTATGCAAGTACAGTATTACAGTAAGTTTCATACAAGCCAACTCAAGGAAATCCAACTATCATGAATCAGAATAGCGCTTGTATAATTTGTTCACTAGCGGCTTTCATACAACATATTGTTTATAAAATATCGTGTGTGACTACTATGAGCGCTTCGATTTTAAGAAAGCACCAACTGACATTAATCACTATATAAAATACTAGTGGACGCCCGCAGCTTCGCTCGCGTAGAATTAGACCCATTAACGAGGTCTGATCACGTTCGGGTTGCCCACTTGACTTCAAAAACGGCAAGGTTTCATACTAACTTTGCACCCCCGGTGAATTTTCAAAAATCCTTTCTTAGTGCTCCCCTACGTTATAAAAGGAACCCCTGTGCAAAATTTCAAGTTTCTAACCCTTATAGTTTAGGCCTTGCGTTGATATGTCAGTCAGTCAGTCAGTCAGTCAGTCAGTCAGCTTCTCCTTTTATACTCGTATATATAGATATAAGCAAGAACAAGCTGTAGTTAAGTTTCAAAAAGTTATTATACATACCTACTCAGTTCATGTGGTTGCGAATTCTTTACACATGTCATTATTATTTTTCTCGTATCACTTAACGTTTTGAATATGACTTAGTCGGCGGGAAATGTAAGAGACATTTGTTGGGATCACGACCCTATCTCGAACCAACCGTGAATTCTCAAGCTCTCATTTGCGTAATGTGATTACAAAAGCACATCTTTCGAGATAAAAGCGTGAGCTCTAGGTAAGTAATGAATTTCGCAGTCTCATCTGGGAAGCTGAGCCTGATAATTGTGAGCAAAACTCATAATCATACGAGCGGTTTAGAATCACAGTCCTCAATTTTTTATTTACGAACACGGGTTTTGTACTAATATATTTATTTATTTATTTATTTTACGCTTTATTGTAGATTACAATGGGCGGACTTAATGCCTGAAGGCATTGTCTACCAGTCAACCCTTGAGATGGTGAGAGGTAGCGGTAGGCGTTTATGAAAATTAATAAGGAAAATCAAATAAAAAGTAAACAGTAAAATTTAAATATTATTCATTAAAATAATACATATAATACATATAATTATTATACATTTATAATATATACAATACATACATAACATAATACATACATAACATAATACATACATAACATAACACATACATACACACATAAATATATAGTATAATACACGTTAAACACAGGTGAAACAAATCAGCGGCTAGATTCCAGATAGTACTTCCGGACCAGTTTTTTAAAATTATCTCTGCTCGGAGCTCTCCTAATTTCTTCAGGCAAGGCGTTCCAGAGCAGTATTGCCTGAATAGAGAAGGAATAGTGGAAAAACCCACTTTTATGCGGAAGAGTAGTGATAGTAAGATTGGAAGAAGAGCGAAGAGTTCTATCAAGATTTTCATGACGATACTGGAAGTTTTCCTTTAGGTAAGGAGGAGAAATTGGATCGTTCAAGATCGAATAAAGAAGGGTTAGAATCCTAGAGCAACGCCTTTGTCGAATGGTAAGCCATTTAAGTTTAGAGCGAAATTTGGAGACATGGTCATATTTACGTAGGCCGAAAATATACCGAATAGAGTTATTGAGTAGGCGCTCTAATTTGTTTAAGTGCTCTTCATTCAGGTCTGGGTAACAAACATCCGCATAGTCAATAATGGGCAAAACAAGAGCATTCACTAACAAGATTTTAGTCTGCACGGGTAAAAAATGTTTGGTACGGTGAAGAGACCGAAGAGTGGCAGTGACTTTCCGGCTAATTTCAGTAACCTGCGCTTGCCAGCCCAAAGTGCTGTCGATTTGTAACCCAAGACTCTTAACCACATTTGATAGAGGTATTGTAGTACCATTATAGGAAACAGGTGACAATTGGTTTAAATCCAATCTGGCCAAGAGTCTTGAGCTTCCAATGAGGATAGCCTGACATTTAGATGGATTGACGGACACTCCAAACTGAGTAGACCAGGTTTTTATGACATCTAAGTTCCTGTTGATTTTTGCAATAGCATCATCCAAGCTGTCAAAATTGGTCTGAACATAAAGCTGCAAGTCATCAGCGTACAGGTGATACGAACAATCAAATTTGGAGACAAGTGTGTTGATATACAAGGAAAACATAAGTGGCGATAATATTCCACCCTGTGGTACACCAGTTTCAATATTTACCCATGCAGATTCCAGATCACCTAAGCGAACAGACTGTTGGCGTCCCTGAAGGTATGATGAAAACCAAACCAGGACCGAAGGATGAAACTTTAAAAAGGAAAGGATAGCTATAAGGATTTCATGGTCAACTGTGTTAAAAGCATTCGAGAAGTCAACAAGCACCAGAACCGAGAGCTTTCTGTCATCCATGCCTTGTCGCATGTCATCAGTGACCTTGATGAGAGCAGTGGTGGTGCTGTGACGGGGACGAAAACCTGACTGATAAGTACACAGTAGATTATGTTTAAAGATATGGGAAGAAATTTGCTTGTACACACAGGCCTCTGAGATTTTTGAGAGGAATGGGAGAATAGATATGGGTCTGAAATGATTAGGGATGATGGGTTGTGGAATTTTGGGTAAAGGACGAACAAGAGCTTTTTTCCAAATTGTGGGATATTGGCCAGAAGTTAAAGAAAAGTTGATGATGTGGGTAATGGTTGGTAATAAATAATCCATAATATTAAATATCATGACTCTACTCACCTCGTCACATCCCACGGCCCTGGATTTGATTGACTTTATAGCCTTTGAGATTTCATCCTGACCAACCGAACTAAAATTAAAGACTGGAACGTTAGGAGATTGCATAGATGTAATAGCAGTGATTGTACACGAGCGAGTTATGCTGTCAAGTGTCGTGGTGGAAACAAAATGACGATTGATGTCATCTAAGGATAAAGGAATGTTAGGGTCTGATGATTTTTTCTTAAGGACTCCAACTGACGCTAGAAATTTCCATACCTCAGACGACGAAGAGAGACTAATTCCCTTGTGAATATACTGCCGCTTAGCGTTCCGTATCACCTGGTTGCACCTATTCCTTGCAGCCTTAAATGCAGCCCAATTCTGTTCGGTACGTTGTCGCTTATAATTCTGAAATGCTCGGTCCCGTCTAGCCATTGCCACTTTTATGGTTTCGCTCATCCATGGAGCGGGAGGACGTTTTAACTTGACAGTGTGTATTGGCGCATGCTTGTCATAAAGTGAAAGAATAGCCGTATTTAGAAGAGAAATTTTCTCATTCATCGTTGGCGCTCTTGTCACCATCGTCAGGTCTAAGTTACAAGCATCCATCCTTAAGAGTTCCATGTCAATTTTGGAGTAGCTGCGTAATTTTAAGACCTCTGGCTTACGCTTAGGAAATTTTAATTTGTACGAAACATAGATTAAATCATGACGCGAGAAACCTGGTGCAGGAACCTGCCCATAATTAACAACAGAGTCAATAGACCCAGTTATTAAAAGATCTATCCATGAGTCATCAGAGTCCACATTGTGATGGGTTGCCCCTAAAGGTAGAATAGAGAAGTTGACTGACTCAACGATAGATCGAAGCTTGAGAGATCGCGACGAAGATTTATTAAGATCAGTGTTGAAATCACCCATTACTATGAGATGAGAGTAGTCAGACCCGATCCTTTCAAATGCTGCTTCTAAAGCAGCAAAGTAATCAACAGAAGGGGGGCAATACACAACTCCTAGAACTGCCTTGGTGCCTTTGAAATCTAATTCAACAAACAGATACTCAGCGGTAGCTGAATACTGGGGAGGGGAAGTAAGTAAAATTTTATGCACAATAGATGCACGCAAGTACATGGCTACTCCCCCACCACGTTTACCTACCCTGTCGTTCCTGAGAAGAATATACCCTCTAAGAGGATAATGAGTTGATTCTAGCATTGGCACAAGCCAGCTCTCTGAAATTAAGATGGCATCTATGTTGTGGTCCAGTGAGAAAACTGCCTCAAGCTCCGAGTAATGGGCTGGTAAGCTTTGTGCATTGATGTGACAAATATTCAAATATTTTTGACAAGTCGAGAATATTCCGGTCAAATGATTACTCAATGAAGATATGTTATCAACTGATGAATCATTGCAGGATTCGTAAGAACTATCTGAATCTTTAATGGAATAAAAATCGTCATCTGACATAACGTGTAATACGTAAATAAAATAAAAATATATATGATAGAATTAAATAAAATATATAAATAAAAATACCACAAAAAATTTCTTTAAAAAATAAAAAATAAATCCATACCTGTACACCAACCCAACAGCTAACTGCTGACAAAACATTTGAAAATTAAACAGTACAATTACTTAATTACATTACACAATCACTTATACCAAGTATTAATATATTACTAACTACTAAAAACAAAAAAAAAAAAAACTACTTAATACTTAAATCTAAGATGTACTGGGCAAGCAGGTTATAATACAGGGTTATTGGTAATTCGACGTATTCCCGTTAGGAGGTGATAGGGGTGACCATTGAGTTAAATATACTAGAGAAGCAAACTTCATCAGAATGCCTCAAATATAGCGTAACCACTTTTTAAACGCGACGACGTAGCTTTGAAATCACTAAACATTTGAATGTAAACATATATCTGTCTCACTTACACAAGTCACAATAACAATTACCGTCGCGTAGATTAGACAAAGATCGCAATATTAACATGCAATTACGGGAATCGGCGCGACAGGGTTGCCTACCCACGCGAAGTTTTACCCAATTTTTTTAAGCCATAGAAAAGTTTTAATACTAAATTAAATTAACTTTAAAATATTTGAATTACATATGTAAATAGAATTTTGATGATCTGAAATTAATGAAATCATACTCCGCTTTATAACATAAGTTTTGTATACAATTGCCTTTTAGACTCTTTTTTGTAAGTTTGAGTAAATAGTTTGCTTTCGTAATACAATCTTATTTTAAAATATTTGTAAATTATGGAATCTATACTAATATTATAAAGAGGAAACATTTGTTTGTAATGTTAAAACACAAAAACTACTAGACTGTTTTCAAAAAATCTTTCACCATTAGAAAGCTGCATCTTCACGTTCTGACATAGGCTATACAGGGTTATTGGTAATTCGACGTATTCCCGTTAGGAGGTGATAGGGGTGACTATTTGTGATAATTTTAACCCCCATATGCATTATGCAAAAGTGAACCATTTTCGAGTTATCAATCTTTTCAGCTTTTTTCAAAATAGGTCAGAAATGCAACATCAAAAATTTATTAAAAAAAAAGTATCAATTAAAATCTATTTTTTTCTTCGGATTTATAAAAACGATTAAACAATGGTTATTTATCAAAATTAAAACTACAATTATCGGTCCAACTTTAAAAATGCGAGACGATTAACGATATTACTTCAATATTTTTTGAGATTTTTGTCCACTAAAATGCCTTAAAAACAAAAAAAACTTATATCAAACTTGGCTTGCAGATTATTTTAAAAACATAACCGTTTTCTTAGCTTTCCAACAAGGCATAACAACTATGAACTTATTTAAAAAAATACTGAGGAAAACCGATCAAAAGGAAGCAGGCGGAAATTTGTATTCGAATTAAACTTAAGGTCGTTCTTTAAAATTTCAAAAAAAGTAATTAAAAACAATGCCCAATGTAAATAAAACAAAAATTATAAATATAAAATTAAATTTAGAACCAGTAAAAGTTTAGTAATAATAAAAATTAATAATAAGAAACAATTAAGACATTTTGTAATTTAGCCTAATTAAAGTTCTTGCTCGAAGGGCCTTCCCCTATTGCGTACGCAAAGTCTCATTATTTTTCTGAGGTGTAACTTAACTACCGAAGTAGTCAAATTATTCTGCATTATGTGCAATATGTGCAAGAATTTATCGATGAACCAATTTTGGTCGCTTACGAATTTTTTTAACAAATGAAGTACTTGAAGACGTGCCTATGGCTATACGGCAAAACATGATATACATACTAGCAAGACGGATGTCCTGCGAATGTGATTCGGAATAATTTGAACACTTCGGTAGTTAAGTTACACCTCAGAAAAAGAATGAGACTGCGTACGCAATAGGGGAATACCCTTCGAGCAAGAACTTTAATTAGACTAAATTACAAAATATCTTAATTGTTACTTATTATTAATTGTTATTATTACTAAACTTTTACTGGTTCTAAATTTAATTTTATATTTATAATTTTTGTTTTATTTACATTGGGCATTGTTTTTAATTACTTTTTTTGAAATTTTAAAGAACGACCTTAAGTTTAGTTCGAATACAAATTTCCGCCTGCATCCTTTGTGATCGGTTTTTCTCAGTATTTTTAAAATAAGTTCATAGTTGTTATGCCTTGTTGGAAAGCTAAGAAAACGGTTATGTTTTTAAAATAATCTGCAAGCCAAGTTTGATATAAGTTTTTTTTGTTTTTAAGGCATTTTAGTGGACAAAAATCTCAAAAAATATTGAAGTAATATCGTTAATCGTCTCGCATTTTTAAAGTTGGACCGATAATTGTAGTTTTAATTTTGATAAATAACCACTGTTTAATCGTTTTTATAAATCCAAAGAAAAAATTAGATTTAACTTGATACTTTTTTTTAAATAAATTTTTTATGTTGCATTTTCGACTTATTTTGAAAAAAGTTAAAAACCATGATAACTCAAAAATGGTTCACTTTTGCATAATGCATATGGGGGTTAAAATTATCACAAACAGTCACCCCTATCACCTCCTAACGGGAATACGTCGAATTACCAATAACCCTGTATATACCTATAAAATATTTATGCGATATTATAAAATATAGTCATGTTTTTAAACGAAGACATGGAAAATACATAAATTAAATAGCTTACAACTTTTAAATTATGAATACTTAATAACAGAATCTCTAAAAAAAAAAAAACAAACATCTCCCTCTACGACCAGTACAGTAGTACAATACAGATTATCCAGATTTAACAGTTAATGTACCAGGCCTTCGCTAGTCTGTGGTTGACAATGACATGACATCTGGCAGATTCTGGCACATAAGGCACCTTTAAAATGCTCGGAGCTCTCATAATTTCTTCACTGATATATACACTATATAAAATAATATAAATCATACTTAACCGAAAATGACTTAAATTACATTGTTTTTATTGAAAGAGAAAATTTAGAATACATACTGAGCAATCATAACAAATACTTGTGTACATTGAGAGAGGAATTAAACAAACTGTTAAACATTTAAGTTTCAGTACATACGTTGAATAAAAGTATTTTCACACAGCTGATCTAATTATAGTTAATCAGTCTCTTATAGTCATGAGAACTATAGCATTTAAAGGAAGCTTTCAATTATAATTAGTAAATTACCTCAGGTATAAGATATTAGGAAGGTATCATTGAGTGTAATTAAAGTATAGTGGTACCTAGAAGCCACAAACTAAATAATTTCTCAGAACATACCATACCAATAGAATAGAAGATAAAGATGTGATTTTATAGAATTAATTACATTAAAACTCATAGAGCAATGAAAACAAGTGAGTCACTAGTGTGACTAGAACCCAGTCGTACCTAAATAGACCTACATTGTTGATAATTTTAGAAAGAATTAGAATACATGCTGAGCACTCTTAACAAATACTTGTGTACTTTGCGAGACGAATTAAATAAACTATTAAACATACAAGACTGACATAAGTTAAAAGTTGTTTCAGTACGTTGATTAGGTGTATTTTCACACAGCTTATAGCCATGAGAGCTATAGCTTTTAAAGGAAGCTTATAATATAATTAATCAGTTATAATTAGTAAATTACTTATGGTATAAGATGTTAGGAAGGTAACATTGAGTTTTATTAAAGTATAGTGATACCTAAAAGCCACAAACTAGATAATTTCTCAGAACATAGGTACCAATAGAATCTTAGATAAAGATATGATTTTATAATGATAAAAAAACTCAAAGAGCAATGAAAACAAGTGAATCGCAAATGTGACTAGAACTTAGTCATATCTAAAATAAAGTTCATACTTTTTTGCCACGTTTTGAGCTTAACTTCTTGACGTCATCCAACTGTGCTGTAGTTTTTACAGACTTCTGGTGACCCGAAGAAATGTGGGGTTGTTGACCCTTAGTTGAGGCAACGGTAGTCTCCACCGATTTGACAGCTTCAGGGAACTTTGAGACCAGACCTGCCAGATCCTCCTCATAGATGATCTTCTCATGCCCACCACCAGGAACCTTTATGTGTATAACTCCATCCATTGACCAGACATTATTGTTACCAAAATGTTTCCTGGCATTTTTGTACACTGTAATCCGCGCTTTTGTAAGAAATTCTGACAATGAGACTCCAGAGCCCTTTAACTTAGATTTAGCTTTCCACACTTCGGCTTTAATGTGAAAGTCATGAAAGTGCACAAGTAAAGGCCTGGTACGGTCACTCACTTGGGCTCCAATTCTGTGACACCGCTTGATGGATTGACTAGTGATATGTGACATACCTAATTTGCTGTTGATGAGGTTTAAAACTGTAGATTCAACATTAATTGCTGGGTCCTCAGTGACACCATTAATTAATAGAATCTTGAGCCTACTTTGCATGTCAATACTGTCAACAGCTCTTACACAATCACGCACTTGTTGCTTAAGAGATCCAAGCAAGTCCTGAACAACCTTCTTAAAACACTTGAAATCCTCCATCAGCTGCCCCAGATTTGGGCTGGATGCACCGGTTTCAGCCTCAAGCCTCTTCTCAAATTCAGCAAAACGTTTGTTCCAGTTGGCTTCCAGCTCACCAAAGTTGGCCATTGTAGGTATTATCGTTGTTATTTATGTAGTGATTGTAATGTGAGAAGATAAACACTTCACATAGATAATTCAATATTTGCACTGTATAGGTTAGGTTAAGCTGAGGGTGGTGTAGGTAAATTAAGTAGTATTGATTCTACATGAACATCTAAACACTGTTTTATATACACTCATATAAAAGCAATAAAATGCAGTGGGAAAAACTATTAAACTGCTACTAATTTTAATTTTACTTTATTAAAAACAGAGGAGCACAAAAATTAGATGTTAAGTTAAGGCACCTACCCTCAATTTTGGGTATTTATGTTATATGATCCAGTTTAAAGTTAGTCTTAACACGATTCAATTGAGATGGCATACCTACATACTTATTAGACTATACTAGTACAATAGGTTGCGATAATAGGTCAGTGGCTATGTAATGTATGGGTACACTTAATCTGAACGAAAACATAAACGTGAAAAATAGAATGCCAAGCTTAGGAGGAAATTCAATCTTCTAGGCTGCTTCGCCAGAAAAAGATGTGGCAAATGGTTTGATGAAGAGCAGAAGATCTACTTCGGTTTTCCTAAATTATTTTGTCTATTTTCTATATGTTATCAATTTAAGGTGAATTTTAAGCCTTTATTAATTTATAGTAACACTAGTGGGCGGCCCGCAGCTTCGCTCGCGTGGAATTAGACATAATAATATATGTTTATTTTACACCCTTACAAAATTTTTACAAACTTTGAATGCCATATTTATTTATATCTAATCAACAGCCTATAATACAAATTTTATGCTTCTAGTTCTGAAAATGACAAAACTTTCATACAACCTTTCATCCCCCTTTTCAACCCTTTACAAAAAAAAATCCAATTAAAAAGTAGCCTATGTCCTTTCCCAGGCTCTAAACTATCTGTGTACCAAATTTCATTTAAATCGGTTCTGTAGTTTTGGCGTGAAAGCAACACAGACAGACAGACAGACAGAGTTACTTTCGCATTTATAATATTAAGTATGGATAAAAGAAGAAAAGAAAAAATAAATAAGGAATAAGGTTTTAAAGCCTAAAATATGAAACATGGAATAAGTCGAATAAATGAAAGCAGTTATCAAAAAATATTTAACTGTAAGTGTCGGCACGCGGCCAGCGGCTGTTCGGTGAATTTCACTAAACTATTCAGGTCGAGAAAACCGCAGTAACTCAGTTGTTCACAGCTCTAAGTTGGGACAGAGAGACAAAAAATGCTGCTACTGTTGATCTATTGTAAAAAGAATAATCCTAATAGTACTTATTATGTAATTGATGTTTATTCATTTGATTCTATATGTATCACAATGTTCATGCTTTCATAGAATAATAATACTATTTAAATAAATAATCTAGTAAGAATTACTTGTTCCTGTACTTTAAACTTTGACGAGAATTAAAATGAAATAAAATAAATGCAAAACTAAGGATCTCGAGTAAAATTTTGTTTGTGTAATTGGCATACGCATTTCAGACGTTTAATGATGGTTTTCAAACGACTAAGATCCTGTATGAATGGTGTCGTTGACGGCTACACTTATCCAAGAGGTTTTAGTACTTGAATTTGTGAAAAGCTTCACTATTAAGTATTTGGATTTCTTCTTACTGTACTGTCACTGTACCACGTATAAGACAACAAAATGCGAGTCGCGCATTTTAGTAATAATTTATTGGGATGTATTTTAACTGGCCGTTTACTAAAGAATCTTCAGATCCTTTTGATTCCAGATTCAACTCACGTGCACGTGCTGACATAAAGCTCTAAACCTGCAAATTGCTAACTTTATGGTTACTGTATTACATTTAATATTATTGCAGCTAACTAGACGTTAGCTCATTTTTATTGTCAACTAGTGGACGCCCGCAGCTTCGCTCGCGTTACGCTTCATACTAACTTTGCACCCCCGTTTTACCCCCTTAGGGCCATCCTTGAACTTCAACGAACATTTTAAAAAAAGAATTGGCCAAATTGGTCCAGGCGTTGTTGAGTTATGCGCTTACCAACACATTTTGCGATTCATTTTTATAATATAGATGTTGCCAGTTGAAACTCAATCAAAGTCAAGTCAAAGTCAAATAATTTATTTTGCTATGAGGTGATTAGACACGCTTAACGAAAGTCTAGGTAACTAAAAACTACTTAAACTACTAACTGATCTATATAAGGCAAAGGATTAGCTATTGATCATTGAATGAATAGCTAATCCTACACAGGTGCCTAACTTGCCTTAGGATAAGTTTACAATAATTACCTACCACTAAGCTAAGCTCTAAGTCACGATAGACTATCTATATGGTCATCGTCTTTAGGAAATGGAAGGAAATGGAATGTAATGTTACGAACATATGGGTACAGCATGTTTGACCATATCGTGTCACCATCAAAAATACTCTTTATTCAAAAATTACTATTGCTCGAAATCAAATTGTAAAGACAAAGCCCAAAAGTACTTCATTATTATTTATAAGTAAAAATGTCAAAAGATACCTATACTGAACGTGGCTGACATATAGATGACGGCAGAGCGAAAACGCATTGATGTATGCAATGCTGTATCTAGTTTTTTTCCGTGATCTAAGGTTTCGCATGTAGCGTCCATAGCCAAATAGCTGGTGTCGATACAATGTGATCGAAAGAGTTAAGCAAAGACGGGCGTGGTCGGTTTGTGGATGGGTGACCTCTAGTGGCAAAATTTCATGGACGCTACCGTGCTTCGGAGGGCACGTAAAGCCGTCGGTCCCGGTTTTTTTCAATGCTAGCAACAGTCGTTAAGCCTTGTCGAAGACCTTCGGGTGGCTTGAGAACATTCGACACTGGGTTGGCCACTAACCCCTCCACCAATCCGCATTGGAGCAGCGTGGTGGAGTATGCTCTAGACCTCCCGCAGCAGTGTCTGTGGGGGAGACCCGTGCCCAGCAGTGGGGCGTCTATGGGTCGCAGCGAAGGTTACGAATGATCTCTCTCCCGACATTTTATAAAAATGCGCCAGTAACGAAGTATCGATACCTAATATCACATTGATAACTACCATGTTATTCAAATCGATATCAATTTTTTGAATAAGAGGAATTTTAGTATAGACCATATTTACAATATTTACGTTAATAGGTTTCTAAACTTCTAAACATAAATTTAGTTTGATTTCGAATCCCAGCCAGAGCAGATATTTATTTCACAAATAAATATATGAAAATCTATTGATAATGATCTGCCGGACTGCGGGTGAAACTAGATTTTTATTGGTGGTAATTTTTGGTGTAGCTTGCCGTTGATAAAGGCTATAACTTATTATATTTTAAAACATCCCTTGATGGTAGAGATGATTCTGCATGTAACACAATTTGACGCGTGCCGAGCCGCGGGGAAAGCTAATTAAAAATATTGCAGCTTTAATTCCATTTTCATATGTTGTTCAAAGTAATCAAAATAATATATTTTTACATGATTTCAATTTAAATTTATACTTAAAGACAGTGAAAGTATACATAAAGAACAAGAAGACATTATTGATATCGTTCCAACATTGTAGATAATGTTTTTGTTTACAGGTAGGTAGGTAACTTTAGAAACAACTGAACGGCGCGGCGGTTTCGACTTGTAGCCAGTTTACCTCCGCCGAAGTACTTCTATACGACTTGCCGAACTTTGCCAAACTCGGCATTGAGTTATAGATTTCCAACTGCCTTTCCAAATACTTATTTGTTTTGTTCAGCTTGACAGTAAACAGAGATATCCTTTTTGATCTATATTTCCTATTGAAGCCTGTACAACAGACAATATCGTAACGTATCTATGTTACTTTTTGGTGTACAAAGAGTAATTCAAGATCCATATTGAATTATTAGAAAAATATTTAAATATAATTACTGGAGAATAATGTGTTAACCCTGCTATTCGCTAAATTGAGAGCATTGGATTCGGTTTGCTGGTATTGAATGTTGGGAAAAATGGGTGATTTTAGTCGAAGTAGTTCTACACACGCGTGGCCCTGTGAAGTTTCGAGTGAGATGAGAATGTCGATACCCTTCCCCATAAAAAGGTTCATATCTGGGACACGGAGCCACAGCTCACGTCAGACACCGGCCGTTCCACTTTGAAGACATACGTTACACCGTTCTAAGTATGACCATTTGGTTCAGATGTTGCTTTTTTGTCTTGTGTTGTTTATGTTATCTTTGTATTCTTGTTTCGTTGTATATTTCGAATTAAGCTGTTTGTTTCATTTTCATTTCGTTCACAATATGACGATACAATTATAAAAACGGAAGTAGGTATTGTTACTCGTTCATCTTTCATGCAATAGTGAATTTACAGATTAAATTTAGTCTACACGCTGCAGAATATATTACTTTTTATAGGAAACATGTTACTGGAGAAACTAAAGACGGAGAAACTAATTATCTTAAAGCAGCCAGATTAATGTTACCGAATAACACCGAATAGCTATGAAGCAAAATTCTTGCTTAGTTATGTTAAATAAATGTTAGAATAGAGAAATAATCAAGAAAATATTTATATTAATCAAATTTATTCGTACGTAATTACGAGTTTTATCGGAGAATTGGCGAACATTAATGTTTACAATAGTACATGATTATAACAATAACCTGTAACTGTCACTATACCTACGAGTAAAAGTACTGTTATAGTAAATTTGTTCTGTATCATAAACTATTAAAACTAACTAATACCCGCTACTTCACTACTTCAAATTTCACGGGTAAAAAAATTATTTTGTTCTTTTGGCATGAAAATTTGCCTTTTGCAAGATCATCTCCATTTAAAATTACCTAGTAGCCATTGTACCATCTACATCACATGTTTTGTAGCAAGTATTAGTGTAAAAAAATTAACAACCAAACCAATAAAATCGGTTAATTGCAAAGATTTTTTTATATAAATAATCCGATTTATTTACCGGCGGCCACAGGAAGAACGAATTGGCTAGCAATTTTGTTTTAAGTTGAATCATAATAATAAGCAGATTTTTCGCCATCAATATGCATGTTTTAAGGCTGTGAAAAATTAAAACTCTAATTAAAAAAACTGGTTGTCTGTAAAGTCGGTTTACGGACGATAGATTTACGTGATAACGTCATAATCATTATTTTATACAATACAAAAAAGGAGAATTGACGTCTGTAGTCTAATCTTCAAAGTATTCTACAGTACAGATCTAATCACAGACAACAGAAAAGTCTATATATTTATTTTGACAGTTCCCTATTTCGGAGCCATGGAACCGCCAATGTTGTCGTGTGTAAAATTAATTTATTGAAAATAATTTCTCTGCAGAGAACCGCTCATTTAATTATTTTTTTTAATATTTTTCTGTGAATCAGTATATTTTTCTCTTTTTATGCTGGAATGTACAAAAAACGGAACACTTTTTCATATGCGCTGTCGATGTTCATCAATTTATAAGACGTTATCACGTCAAAAAAGTAAAAGTGACTGAGAGTCTACAAACATTACACTTACATTATTTTTTTCATAAAACCATTAGATACCTACGTATAGTACAATCATTACATCTTGTGTACAAATAAAGGTTTTGTGTAAAATTTGGTGTAATGTAATTTGAAGCTTAACTTCTTTTAGTTGTAAAGGTTCCTCTCCATAGAAAAGCCACTAAGTTTCAGGACACGTAAACTCATAAACATAAAAGAACGCTTCGCTAAAATTGTCAGGTCCTAATCTGAGACTATTATCACCGTACCCACCCGTAAATTTATACGCAGTGCACATACCAAGTAACCAAAGAATAAATAAGGACATTACATTTGTCACTTTAGACGTCTCTCTGACCCAGCATTCGTACAGGCCAAAAGCGTCCTTATGAAATTAATAGACATTCCTCATAAAAAAAATCAAACTATTATACTAGCTATAGAGTATTTTGTCTTTTTTAACATACTTTTATTAGGTCCACTTGTATGTAACTCACAATGTAAGGGAATCTTTGAGAGCTAATTTAACCATCTTCCAAGCATCGTAGCGTAATGAAAATTGGCAGCTGTATGTACTTCTGAAATGAATTCAATAATATGGTACTGTCGAGCTGATCTGATGATGGAGCCGGAAGATATTAGCTACTTTAAAGTGGAATCTTTGAGAGCTAATTTAACCATCTTCCAAGGATCGTAGCGTAATGAAAATTGGCAGCTGTATGTACTTCTGAAATGTATTCAATAATATGGTACTGTCGAGCTGATCTGATGATGGAGCCGGAAGATATTAGCTACTTTAAAGTGGAATCTTTGAGAGCTAATTTAACCATCTTCCAAGGATCGTAGCGTAATGAAAATTGGCAGCTGTATGTACTTCTGAAACGTATTCAATAATATGGTACTGTCGAGCTGATCTGATGATGGAGCCGGAAGATATTAGCTACTTTAAAGTGGAATCTTTGAGAGCTAATTTAACCATCTTTCAAGGATCGTAGCGTAATGAAAATTGGCAGCTGTATGTACTTCTGAGACACATTTAATAATATGGTACTGTCGAGCTGATCTGATGATGGAGCCGGAAGATATTAACTGGAACTTCATGATGGAATAAGGTATCATAGTCGTGTTTGCACTTGTGGTAAGGTCTTGTAATGAACTTTGACCACGATTAGGTTTCAAGGTCTGATGATGAAGCCGGAAGATATTAACTGGAACTTCATGATGGAATATCGTATCATAGTCATGTTTGCACTTGTGGTAAAGTCTTGTAATGAAATTTGACCACGATTAGGTTTCAAGGTCTGATGATGAAGCCGGAAGATGGGCACTGGAATTCCATGATGGAATATCGTATCATAGTCGTGTTTGCACTTGTGGTAAAGTCTTGTAATGAACTTTGACCACGATTAGGTTTCAAGGTCTCATGATTTCTTTTTTAGTTGGATTTTTTATAAAAGTGTGTTTTTTTAGTTTTTTTAAACTATTAATTTATTTATTCAAACTCAATTCAGAATTAGAAAGAAAGTGAGGAAACACTTTGTAGCTATAATAGGCGCATTAATTTACTGTGCAGTCTTTAAATCCATGGTCCTGGCTTTTTTAATAAATAGAAAACAGACAAGTGCTACATGCTTGTTCACTTCCGTTCACTGTCGCACACAAACCATACCTGTGAAGAACATTGGACAGTTAGTCCAACCATCAAGCCTTTTATGGTCCACTGCTGGACATAGGCCTTTTCTAAACGAAACTACTCCTACCGGTCTTTACGTTTTGAATCCAGCGGTTTCCCGCAATAATTACCCAGTATAGAATTTTAATGGGAACCTATTTATAGAAACATAAGATCAAATATGTAACTGTTTATAATCTTCTATATTATAAAAATGAATCGCAAAATGTGTTGGTAAGCGCATAACTCAACAACGCCTGGACCAATTTGGCCAATTCTTTTTTTTAAATGTTCGT
The DNA here is from genome assembly GCA_944567765.1 of Carterocephalus palaemon. Taxonomy (NCBI): domain Eukaryota; kingdom Metazoa; phylum Arthropoda; class Insecta; order Lepidoptera; family Hesperiidae; genus Carterocephalus; species Carterocephalus palaemon. Next base: position 7,736,443 of record OX155642.1, read on the forward strand.
TGAAGTTGAAGGATGGTTTTTACGGCGAGAAAAATTTGAAAATTCATCCCCTAAGGGGGTAAAACGGGGGTGCAAAGTTAGTATGAAACTTTGCCGTTTTTGAAGTTAGTGAATGTGTAACGCGAGCGAAGCTGCGGGCGTCCACTAGTCTATATTATAAAAATGAATCGCAAAATGTGTTGGTAAGCGCATAACTCAACAACGCCTGAACCAATTTGGCCAATTCTTTTTTTTAAATGTTCGTTGAAGTTCAAGGATGGTTTTTACGGCGAGAAAAATTTGAAAATTCATCCCCTAAGGGGGTAAAACGGGGGTGAAAAGTTAGTAGAGCGAAGCTGCGGGCGTCCACTAGTATGTAATAAGTTTGCTCTAGTTTTGATGACTTCCGTATTTTAATTTAGTTTACCTTCACCGCCGGCAATGGGATGTACGATTCGTGTTAATGTAAATACAGTAGCTTTGAATAACTGCCCAAAAGTCATTCATTGAATTCTGTACATATGTTCCTTTGTAATAAGAATAGTAGAAAAGCATTTGTAGGAAAAGATTGTTTTCGCTATAACTCGGATGGCCTCAGACCGCACGATATTAAAACTATAAAGTGTGGCTTGCGACCGATTCGCTCTCCCACGGCTTGCAAGTTTCCCAATATCCATTGTGTTCATGTTTATTCACACTTAAAAACCACGGCTCTTAAATTTTATAACGAAGTTATATAAAGATGTAAATGCGTTTAAAATTATTAAAGGGTTAAGAGATTTCAATATATTTCGGGATTGATGGATTATCAATCTACCAACTAAACTAATATTATGTATGTGAAAGTGTGTGACGATAACCTTCATTTGGAAATAGGATACTTCTCAATTGCAAAAATAGTTTTCTTCAGATATTTTGCCACGTCTATTAGAAAACAGTCTGGCACACCATCAACAGATGGCGCGGACACTAATTATTAACTTTATTACAAGGCGAAGCCACAGACAAAAGCTAGTAAAATAATAAAGTAAAGCTTTCAAAGTTGTACTTCCATCCACGAACCTTTTGTACTAGTTCCTTGTAGACTTCTACGTGTAGCTACTACGAGAATCATCTTTCCAACTCACCACAAATCCCGGTCCAGTGACCTTTGAATCCAGTGTATTCATCAGGTCATCGGTACACCTGGTCTGCAAAGAGCAACCTGTGCTCCATTATGCCAGAAATACTGAGTACCTAAATATGTTTACAATTACCTTAGACTTATCATAAACAAAATACATTTTATTAGTACACTACCTAAATAGCACTTGTTTACTAGAAATAAATTTAATAATTACACAATGTATAATCATTTACTTTAAACTAAAACAAAGAATTATTTAAAAAGAAATAATTACAAAATAAATATGTCATCCAGAAACAGGCCTTGTGGCATTGTACCCAGAACGCTGGTAGCGTTGCCCCGAAATTGTTTCCAATTGAAGTCTTTTCCTACTTCTCGAGTGGAGACCGCGTCACGGATAACAAACTGTTATTGGCCGCCCTCCGACGTGGTGGACTGACGACCTGAAGAAGACAGCGGGAACCCGTTGGATTCAGAGGGCGCAGGATCGATAATTTATAAAAACAAAAAGGAAGGAAAGAATGGCGACGATTGAGGGATGCCTATGTGCCAGCAGTGGACCCAAAAAGGCTGATGGATGGATGGATAGATTGCATCGGTTCAACATTTGTTCATCTACGGACGTCTTTCTTTCTTACGTCTAGTCGTTAGAAGCCTGTAAATTTATGTATGATTTAGATTATACTTTCTTAACAAAGTAACTACGAAAACCGACGAGAGAATGACAAGGCATATTTGCTGATAAGCAGTTGCAAATCGACTCCTTCGTCTAATAAGATACACCTGAAGAGAAAAACATATTCAAATGGAAGATGGAAAAAATATATACCTGTTTATTACCCTCCACAGGAAAGTATGTACACGGAGGCATGAACTGGTGAACATAAAATGGCTAAGTTATCGCTCTCAGAAGACATATATACTCGTAAAAGTCTGAAACAGAGCACCTTACATGAAAATAATCAAGAAAGAATTGACGTTCGTTGCTTAATCTAACGAGATACTGTTAGTGACATTCTTCTTTGTCATAAAATTTATAGCGATTAAATTGTTGTGATAAAATTTAAAGTGATTTCATATACTTAGTAATAAAAACGTTCCATTTATTTAAATATTTGTTTGCTTTTTATTGCAATTTAAAATGGAAATGATAAACTTCATCCGTTTTGTTATCCTCATTACCTGATCGTAACTATTCAGTGACCTTATAGTATCTGTACTGTGTACTGTGTAGACTGTGTTTCTTACACAGTGTTAATGGTTTGGCTATAGTCAGTCACACCGATGAAGAACGAATTGGCGCACTCTGATTAACTTTCACTGTTGCGAAATGTCGCATAGTTCAACTTCACTCAGTACTGTCATTGAACCCCAGAGTCCCTTTCAACCGACTTCCTAGGGAGCAGGAGCAGTGTCTGAATATGATCTTTGTGTGGTTACTGTTCGCACTTCTGAATGGATTTCGATGATTCTATTTTAATTTAAAAAGAGTCGAGATAGACCCGTATACATTCCAAGAAAAATAAACACCCAGTTATATTGTCATATTATGTTAAGTGTTGACGTTCGTTTGATTACATAAAATATTTAATGGAACAAATTGGCCTAATTTATAAAAACATATACACGATAATCTCTATATATTATAAAGCAAGTGAGATTTTTGTAGTAAAACTTATTTACGCACGCTGTGAAGCGTGCGTAAATAAGTTTTGAAGTCTGTTGTATTAAACCCACTTTTAACCCGTTTTGTAAACATAATATATGATACATATATAAGTGATGTGTGTACCATGTAATAGTTGGTGAGCCTATTGCCATACACCGAGCGCAAATCCAGACTGCGGGCTGCTACCGGAATTTCAAGTTAGAAGAAATATTTGTTACCAGACCCGGATATCCAACCAAGGATCTCTGGATCACTAGACCGACGAGTTATTATTAGTTACCGAACATTTTATTTTAATCATTTGTTTGTATGTATATTAAGCTTGGATTAGATGGATGGATGGATGGGTGAATGGACTTTTATGCCGTTAATACTTTCTCTTTATTTTAACTTCAATGGGTAGAGCTTTTCCGGTTATATCCGTCTGAAGGACAGGAACTATAAATGAAACTTTTATTATATCGAATCCACGCAAGCGAAGCTGCGGACATGCACTAGTGTTATAATATTGTAGGTAGATTGAGTTTCGAATTCGGTGGCCAAAGCTGGGATAAAAGGTTGTTAGTAAAATATTAATGAATAACATGGGACTGAATGTTTATAAATGTCACGTAACCTCCTAAAATCTTTCCATTAGACGTTGTTTACTTAGTCGGTGCGCAAATCTTGAGAGGTCGACTCACGAAAATGCCCCATGAATATGCGATGACACAAACGGTACACAGTTTTTCCATTTAGGAACCATAATGAAAACTCACGCACACGTTTTATTTGTTTTTTAATCAAAGAAACATTTCAATTTAGATCGGTTCGACGTAGACGTACCAACGTTAAAGTAATGCTCCGTTTTTCAATCATGACTTGATGAATAATATTTATTTTATTTACCTACGTAGGCACGAAATAATATGTATAATGTAGCGTCCATAGCCAAATGGCTCGTGTCGATTCAATGTGATCGAAAGAGTTAAGCAATGACGGGCGCGGTCGGTTTGTGGATGGGTGACCGCTAGTGGCAAAATTTCATGGACGCTACCGTGCTTCGGAAAGCACGTAAAGCAGTCGGTCCCGGTTGTTTTCAATGCTGGAAACAGTCGTTAAGCCTTGTCGAAGACCTTCGGGTGGCTTGAGAACATTCGACACTGGGTTGGTCACTAACCCCTCAACCAATCCGTAATGGAGCAGCGTGGTGGAGTATGCTCTAGACCTCCCGCAGCAGTGTCTGTGGGGGAGACCCGTGCCCAGCAGTGGGTCGCAGCGAACTAAACATCGACGTATTTTACATTAAGATGGCCAATGGTGCGTGTATTAACAGAACCAACTTCAATTAATGCATTTCACTTCTGCGGTCATTCTAACTACTCTCGCATGGAATGTTTCTCCTGGGATGCCAACTTTGAGGACCTCATATCTCCGTATTATTACTGTATAACATAATGGAGAATATATAGGAACATATGGATGTAGATATGTTTTTTAACTATACTTAATTGAAATGTTCATAATTTTTAAGTTACTAGTTATATATATCCCATCTATCACCATGTGTCGTCTGATTCTTTATCCAAACAGAACAACCAACATCACAACCAACCCATTCGTATGACTACACCCTCATTCTCTGACAGACAGACAGAGGTAATGCTGACCAGCATTACCTCTGGTTTTTCTAAGTATATTTTAATCGTGGATCTGTCACTATTCATCCACCACAAATGTGTCATGTATGATAAATAATTCATTGTTAATTCCGTTTGACCACGCGGGCGGAGCCGCGGGTAAAAGCTAGTGTGACAATAAACAAAACAAAACAACAACAAATAACATGCCATCGTAACCGACTATTATATATGTTGTCAAAGGAAGTGTCCGTAATGTTTTTTTTTTAAATTTAATGTAGGTTTGATGTGTTTTGTATAAAAATGTTAGCTTTCTGCATTCCTTCTCCAAATAAACATTTACTGTGCCAAATTTCATACACCTCCATACACGTATTTTGTAAAAGTACGTACAAAGTTTTTGCTTAACGTATATTAGAGTGATACTTCTATTGACATTGTGACATACGAGCTTTGACGTCGATACTACATTAACATAAAATATTTCCATGATTTGATTGAAATCCAAGCATCAATGCATGTTCAATCAAATCGCGTGCTTTAAAAATAAAGAAAAAAATGTTTTGCAAATCAGCTTGTTGTTCCTCGTAATAATTTTATATTTGTGTAAAGTATGTCTGTATATAGTTTACGTATGTAAGTCGCTGCAACCTATAGACGTCCCATTGCTGGGCACGGCACTCCCCCACAGACACTGCTGCGGGAGGTCTAGAGCATACTTCACCACGCTGCTTCAATGCGTATTGGTGGAGGGGTTAGTGGCAAACGTATGTAAGTAGTCCTCATTTACTCTCATTAATTTTAAGTGTTATTTTATCCTATTTAAAGTTTTCTAGAGACAAAATGGAGTATTAATCAATAAATTTTCATTACCAGCGATATCTAAGTCTTTAATGAAACTTAAGGCAGTTACTAATAATTAAGCAGCTAAAATTTCATACTGCGTCCAATAGTCGTAATAGCGTCCATAGCCCAATGGCTCGCTTCGAGCCTATGTGATCGAAAGAATTAAGCAACGACGGGCGCGGTCGGTTTGTGGATGGGTGACCGCTAGTGGCAAAATTTCATGGACACTGCCGTGCTTCGGAGGGCACGTTAAGCCGTCGGTCCCGGTTGTTTTCAATGGTGGAAACAGTCGTTAAGCCTTGTCGAAGACCTTCGGGTGGCTTGAGAACATTCGACACTGGGTTAGCCACTAACCCCTCCACCAATCCGCATTGGAGCAGCGTGGTGGAGTATTCTCTAGACCTCCCGCAGCTGTGTCTGTGGGGGAGACCCGTGCCCAGCAGTGGGACGTCAATGGGCCGCAGCGAAGCAGCTAAAATACAAAGTACAAAGTACTTCAGTGAGTTAATGTTTAGTTGCAACTAAACATAAACTCACTGAAGTAATTCTAACGACCCCTTTAATACCATTAAATGATATTACAAACCAAAGGTTATCTTATAATTCTCAGAAAATATAAACGTACAAAAGAACTTAAAATACCTCAGTATTTTGTGAAAGAAAATACTGTGATAAGATCGTTCGTCGTGAACCCTTGTCTCCACCCAACGGACACACGGGTAATATAATCGACTCAAGTGGGTTTCGAAGGCCGGTCAGAAGTCCACTTACAAGTGAGAACCCCAGTAAATTATTTAGTAAAACTTTAACGACTGCATAACAAATAAGTACGTACCTACTGACACAAAAGTTTTACAATCCGTAAATAATTCCCTCTTGAATGAAAATAGCAATTATCCCACAAAAGTTGAGCACATTTATTAAATAAGCTTTCACTATTACATTAGCTTTCCCGGCGGCTCTGCCTGCGTCAATTCGTTTTACCTCTACCATCCAGGAATGTTTTAATACATACATACATAAAATAAATAAGTATATATAGTTTCTCAACGTTATGCTACACCAAATATTACCACTAATCAAAATCTAGCTTCACCCGCAATCCGTCCAATTATACTCGTAATCCGAGATAGCCATCGATCGTAATATAATAAATAATTTTAACAACAAATACATTTAAGAAATACACGCTCAAATTTACAAGACGTTACTTTACTTAAATCTTATTTACGTCCAGCGTAGCTACAATAAAATTCAGGGCTTGTAAAGATACATGAAAAAAATATTTGATACTAAATCTTCTTAATTAAAAATGTAATAGTTTTGGGAAAAGGAACCCTCATTGTAAATGCAATGCCTCGTTTCGTGTTAGAGCTTGTGAGTTTAAACAAAAAAAAAAACCCCGTTACGAAGCAACCGTATTGGATTCGGAGAGAATAATAACTTAGGATTAAGAATTAAAGGACTACTTTTTACGGGGGCGGCAAGATGGATTGTTTCCGAGATAACTAGAGCAAATAGAAAGTAGAATCAAGGAATCGATCAATTGTTTTCAAGTACAAGGTCCTACTGGCTTTCGCAGCATCACCAAACAGTATGATAATATTAGTAGGTATTTTTATTAATACTTGTGATTAGCAGTATAAACCTTTTGTGGTCAGTTTAAGTTAACAAAAGTATAGGTAGAGAAGCGATATATCAATATCGCTATAGTAGGATAGTCAGAATTATCTGATTCGCTGCGACCCATAGACGTCCCACTGCTGGGGATGGGTCTCCCCCACAGACACTGCTGCGGGAGGTCTCGAGCATACTCCACCACGCTGCTCCAATGCGGATTGGTCGAGGATAATGGCCAGTTTGTGGGATAATGGCCAACCCAGTGTCGAATGTTCTCAAACCACCCGAAGGTCTTAGACAAGGCTTAACGACTGTTCCCAGCATTGAAAAAACCCGGGACCGACGGCTTTACGTGCCCTCTGAAGCACAGTAGCGTCAATGAAATTTTGCCACTAGCGGTCACCCATCCACAAACCGACCGCACCCGTCGTTGCTTAACTTTTTCGATCGCATTGAATCTACGCGAGCCATTGGGCTATGGACGCTACTATTATCTGATTACCCTACTACTATTATAAATATGAAAGTTTGTATGTTTGGATGTTTAAATTTTTTGGTGTTTGGTTGTTTTACTACATAACTAAATTAGCACATAGGTAGATGATAATCCCGGAAAATGTTCCCTTGGGATGCTTCGCACGTTTATTGGAAAGTTGTGTGGCACAACATCAATAGATGGCGCTGACACTAATTCTTATCTTCACGACAGGCAACTGTTGTGGGCAAAAGCTAGTTGAAAATATAAACTTAATTTTTACTTACCGCAATGCAAATTCTAAATGTATATTGAGGAAGCACAAACTCATGACATTGAAAACTTGTGAAATGTGTGAACCCACTAGTCCGGGACAGAAAGTTCCACCCGGATATCACCACGGTACACTCACAAACAAGAGCAATTAGTTTGTATATGTCGGCAAACTAGCAGTGTAGCGCGGAAGTGCGATTTGTATTTGCCATCCGTAGTTTTTCTGGCGGTGGGATGCGCACAGCCGCCGCTCAGCGAACTAACGAACCATCCCTGCCGACTTATCCAGCCGAATATATGCAAACCAATAGCTATTTGCACTCGTTTTTTTCTGTTTTACTCTTACAACAATAAATACTGACGTAATTTAAGAAGAATATTATCCAAGAATATTTACTGGCCTTTTTTGTAATCGCTATTATGGTCATACCAAGGTTATTTTTGGTCTATGTTAACATGTAACTCAATACGGATTACTTCTATGCTCAATAATAAATGAAATTCCTTTCCTATGGGAAAATCTCAGGCACTAACGTTACCGAATTGAAGTATGCATCTTATTTAAATGGGCCTCGTTAAGAATACGAAATAGTTTAGTATCAGAGACGTTCCCACACACAGTATGTTCATTTGAAGTTAGTCAATAAGGGATTATATCCCCTAGAAGTGAGGACGTGATAGTGACGCCACGCCCCTTTTCCAGCGAAACACAAATCGCTTGTAAAGCAGTCGCTGCATGACAGAAACTTTTAATTAAAAGTTCCACCCAGATGTGATAAATCGAGGTGTACCATTGTCTAGGACCAGGATATAACAATTAGTAGCTTATTACAGTCCGCCATGGCAAGTTGCCTCGGAATTCTGGGTTAAAAAACAGGTATTTTAAACACAGCCTCGCGTCTACGCGAGCCATTGTTGGTGGCTGAATGCCAAATGACTTTTGTGATGAAGTCCTCTTATGAAGGCTGATAGTGAGCGCAGCTGTGGAGTAACGGCTCGCCTCACAGGTGTTTAACATTCCTCCTTATTAACGAAAAATTCATGTTGCAAAATGACAAGGGAGGGAACGAGAGCAAAAGTCGTCATAATCTTTTTTGCTGGTAAGGATTACGCACACCATTATATTACCAGTATTACAGATACGAATGGTATGTAAGTAGATAAATAATCATAAATAATGAAAAAAAAATTGCCAACACCCTAGTACAGGAACGTTTTTCAATATTGACCAACCGCTATCGCTAAATGGAAATTATTTATTTTATTTTTGAAGTGAAACTTCTTTTGGCGCATGAGGGTAAAATTTTTATGGATGAAGCGGGTATGACGTCACGCAGCATGCAGTGAGATAGAGCGAACGTCGCACAGTACAAGTCAAATCCAAAGCTCCTAAATACGAGTAAAATACAGATACAATATCCAAAACCAAAGATATACGACAGACTAAATAAGACAAAATACAGATAAAATATCGCTAAACGGAATCGTTATTTAGAGATACCGTGCGGTGCGAACATAAAACAACCCACTATTCTGACTCCGAATACTCTCTCTATCCACGAAGTATAGTATATCTGCCCTGCGTCGCTGCCAAAGCAAAATATTTGAATATTTAGCCAAAGAAGTTTCACTTCTGACATGTGTACTTTGTACGCACGCACTTTTTTTATTTATTTATTTAACTTTATTGACACCTCTAAAGAGATATACAATGGGTGTAGTATATTATATTAGTCTCAGGAATTCCTCAATTCATATAAATTTAAAAAAATCTTAATTGAAGACTATACAAATTTAAATTAGTAGGTTCCTAGTCATTATAAGAGAAAGTGAATACAAGAATACGGGACATTGGCATATCGGGGGCGTTTAATATGGTGGGCATTATTACAGTAACTTCTATCTACTTGACATTGTTTAGAATGACAGATACCTAGATGTGCCGAAAGGAACTTCTTTCCATCCGGGTGTCCCTTGACACCTCTCAAGTTTTATTTTAATCAGGGACTTTTCAGAAGTTTCTCTTCTACCGTGTGTGACTTGCACACATTCGTTTTTTTTTTGTATAAAAGTCAAGCAACCTTTCCGGCCAAAACAGCTGTTAAAAATGCAATTCTTGTTTCACGGCAGGAAAATTCATGTGGCCACAAAAGTACAATTCTCCGTAGGTAGGTAACGTTGCAAATTCTTAAAATATTCCGAGACCCACTTTTGCTAAAGCGTCAGATAACACTTGAAGTTCTTCACTCGCTGAACGCTAATGCAAACTCAAAGGAAATGCCGGATAACACTCAGAGGAACTAAATTGATACAAAGACTGTCCAAAGCTACCTATTCAAAGCCTTAACTGCAGCTCAATTTTTACGACCCGACAGACAGGCGCAACGAATAAATGGGCCACCTGATAGCATAGCATTCAACCTCCGCCATAAACACTTGAGGGGTTGCCAATGCATTGTCATCCTATTTGTTTATTCCAGTAGTCGCCGAGTGGTCGAAATTTGACTATTATTCATTTTTTAAATATTAATTTAGTACCTACTGAATGATTCTTGAGTGTCTATATTCATATTTCAAATTTCGGGCTTAGCCCGCTGTATACGTCGTGCCCGCCGCGAGCGTGTTCACTCCTGAAGACGATCATCGTAATCGATCGAAACTAGTCGGTCCATTTCCGACTTAAATCACACGTGAGTAAGCCAGCAATTTTAAGTTTTAATGTTATTAAGGTTTTATTATCAGACTTTAAATATACTTTATAATCATAGACTTAATAAATCCAAACCAATGTTTAAAGTGAAATACTGTGTGTCAAATCAATGTTAGCTTCAGTTGGCACGTTTTCTTAACCAAAGCTTTTGCTTCGTGTATTAACATGTTTATGAGCAGATGATGTATATTAGCAGAGGTTGTTAATAAACGTTACTTGGACCGTTCGTTTGTAGGGTTAGCTCAAATCGGCCATAAGAGGCAAATCGTTCACCCTTATTTATTCGGTTTTTTGAAAATACAGCTCGCCGTTGCCGTTTTGGCGCATGGCAAACTACCGTATTCTACTAGTCTACTTTTCTAAATCCTGGTTGGGTGGAGAAAAGTTGCGGTATGTGAAAAAAAAAGTTTAAAATAGTTTACAATTAACTAAATTGCATACATACAAAAAATATACAAGGTGTCCCAAAATTCAACGATAATCCTGAACCAGAGGATGGCCCTGACAATGACTACTCCAGGAAAAAAAAGGAAAAAAATATATCTCGATTTTTTTTTCAAATTACATAATAAAAAGGAAATTCTTAGAAAATTTACACCCCTCATGATATTTTTAACTACCATGACCACAATTTTTGAGATATTTCTGATATTTTTTTTGTATCCGTGACCTAAGTAGTACTGCTATCTACCACAAATCTTAAAATTCCTATAATGTCTGTAGTTTTCACACAATAAACAATTAAAATCATTGTTTTCCCAAAAAAAATTGATTAAATTTACTTTCAGTCCACTTTCACTCATTGTGGTGTAAAAAAAAAGTATGGACACTACTATGGCAAGTTTTTTTAAAAGTTGACGCAACTAATCAAGATTCCAAAATGACTCTTGGAAAACTAGTCACAAAAAAAAAGTGTAGTATTTCTAAACAAGAACCAAATTTCATAAATTGTACTTGTTGATGGTTATCATGTGCCCAAAATATAATTTTTGTTGTAAATTTCTTGGATTTAAATGGGACATGTGCGTAGTCAAACAAATTTAGAAGAGAGAGATAGATAGAGAGATTACATGTTAGTCAGAGGTACTCGTAGATGTAGATGTCGTTATTAAATAACAATAGGGCAGGTAGAGAAGTTGCTGTTCTCAGCAGTCAGTAGGTACGCTCTGCTTCTTTCTTTACTGTACCCCGTTAAGTATTCACTTGACGTGTGAATCAAGTAATCTGCAAATTGAACTGACTTTGCATTATTTTGGACTGTTTAACTTTAACTGGGCCCTTTGAGTTACAAGGAAACTTAGATGGAAATAATTATTTGAACTTTTTACAAAATAACTTGCCAGACTTATTAGAGGACGTGCCTTTAAGTGATTTACAAAACATGTGGTTTTAAAATAATAGTCGCCCAGCTCACTATGCCCGTCCTGTGCGAGACTACATAAACCAAGAGTAGGTATCCAGGGCGTTGGATCGGGCGACTTGGTCCTATCTTATGACCACCCCTTTTACCCGATCTAAGCCCCCAAGACTTCTTCTATTGGGGTTGTCTCAAAGACAGGATCTACTCAAACATTTTTCACCACCAAAAAACCTATTTTGGGCACATAGTAAAAGTTATTATTAATCGACAAGAACAATTTTTGAAATATGGTTCTTGTTTAGAAATATTATACTTTTTTTTTGTGACTAGTTTTCCAAGAGTATTATACCATTTTGGAATCTTGATTAGTTGCGTCAACTTTTAAAAAAACTTGCCATAGTAGTGTCCATACTTTTTTTTTACACCACAATGAGTGAAAGTGGACTGAAAGTAAATTTTATTTTAGGGAAAACAATGATTTTAATTGTTTATTGTGTGAAAACTACAGACATTATAAGAATTTTAAGATTTGTGGTAGATAGCAGTACTACTTAGGTCACGGATACAGAAAAAAAAACAGAAATATCTCAAAAATTGTGGTCATGGTAGTTAAAAATATCATGAGGGGTATCAATTTTCTAAGAATTTTCATTTTTATTAAGTAACTTGAAAAAAAATCGAGATATCTTTTTTTTCTTTTTTTTCCTGGAGTAGTCATTAGCAGGTCCATCCTCTGGTTCAGGATTATCGTTGAATTTTGGGACACCTTGTATAAACATAAATATACATACATTGACACGTATTGACGTACAAATACCTATAAACTCAAATATATATATACCATCGACAGTGGAAGGTGATAGGTAGATTAATATGTATGAATGTTGTAAATATGATGGCGCGAGCAAATTAGAAACGTGATTAAAAGTTGCAGCTTGATAAAATGTATTGTAATGAAATATCTCGGTACCTATCTCTCCCACAATTTTAACGACACAGCTAAAACTGGATATGCTAAAAAGAAACCAAACCCCATGTTTCTCTAATAAATAATGATTTCTTAATTTTTGTCTTGTCATTTTTGCTTTTGTCATCTTTGGGCTTTTGGTATAAGATTAATTATGATCGAAAATCTATAGTTTGATAGGTTTTTTAACTCAAAGGTAACGTGACCGTTTTGAGCTGACCTCCCCTTTGTATGAGAACTATAAGGGCAAAGACTGTTAGTAATAGTAGGTCCTGTTCGTTGACATTAGTAATAGTAAAATTAGCATTTTGGGTATTAGTCTTGTTCTAAGTCAGTCGCAGATTCGTTGCTACCCTTGAGAACTAACTTGGTCGTCTCTAAAAAAGTCTAACCCGAAATCACGGCTTTCAAACCGAAACACGAAATTGCTACCAACAAAAAAACGGGAAAAATTCAACTTAACTTTCGCGTATATTGTTGAGCGGTGGTACCACTCGGGTGAACTCTATATAGAACCATAATAGATATATAGCGTAAACCTACAAAGGTTTTATATCATAAAATATCGGGATCTATTATCAGACTTTCATTGATTTATTAAAATTATTTTATGAGGGTTATCATATTCGTAAAACTTGTTTTAAGAAAATAGTTTTATGTAGCACTAGTGGACGCCCGCAGCTTCGCTCGCGTGGAATTAAGACATTCACTAACTTCAAAAACGGCAAAGTTTCATACTAACGTTGCACCCCCGTTTTACCCCCTTAGGGAGTGAATTTTCAAAAATCCTTTCTTAGGGCTCCCCTACGTTATAAAAGGAACCCCTGTGCAAAATTTCAAGTTTCTAGCCCTTATAGTTTAGGCCGTCAGTCAGTCAGTCAGTCAGTCAGTCACCTTCTCCTTTTATATATATAGATTTCCCTCACTTAATACGCTGTAGGAATCTAGAAGATGCCTGTGACTTTTATTCATCCTAATTATAAAAATTCAGAGCAAAAACCACTTAACTTTGATAAAAATGTCTGAAAATTATAATGTCAAATAATATGCACCTAACAAATATTTCTCCCGCTCGTGTCATAAAACGTAGAGGTAATTTGAAGCGAGTGCAGTTTATATTTTGCAGCCAACAGTTCCGCCGTTCCGGGACAGAGAATAAAGCCTTCGCCACTCGCACCCACTCCGCGCCATATCAACATCATTTAGGCCACGGGCAGAAAGGTCGGTTATTACGTATCGTCTCTCATGAATACATGTTGACGAAGTACTAGACGCTAATACATAAGGCACTCCGCAAATTATACATACGCGCATATTATTACGTACATTTAACTAACCTTCGGTTTGGACTCGAAGGCAGATGGTTTGTGGAAGTTGATTTATATATGTACTTACTATTAGGATTATAATTTTGCGCGAGCTAAAGAATAGATAATAGAGTTTTCAAAAGCTGTATTCGCTTTTTCTGAACCCAGCCTTTCATCCTGTTCTATGCTTGAATGCAATTGTCACTTCAACTTTACTGGACTTTATTTGTTAAATTTAAACTGTGTTTCGTTATTGTATCTATTTTACGTTTTGTTCCTGTCTTCTTTATCATCCCGACTAGTTTCTCTTTAGTCTGAACAACTTTTATTTTAAAAACATTTTGATTCTTATTCTCTTAATTATTCCACTTTATTATCTCCTGTCTTTTAGTTCCGTCTTTAAATTTATCTATCTATATATATAAAAAATTTATGTTGGTTTGTGTACGCTTCAAAAACTCAAAAAGCTCTGCACCGATCGAGCTGAAATTTTAGCATGATATATAATCCGCATCAAGGATTGTTTTTATCTAATTTTTGCATCAGTCTTCATCCCCTAAGGGGGTAGAAACGGGGGTGCAAAGTTAGTATGAAACTTTGCCGTTTTTGAAGTCATGTGAGCAACCCGAACGCGGGCAGACGTCGTTAATTAATGGGTCTACATCTACGCGAGCGAAGCTGCGGGCATCCACTAGTAGATAATTTATAAATTTTTGTCATCATAATTCAAATAAAATCCCGAATATTATCGAATAGTATTGTAAACTGTTTTCTGTTTCTTAATCCAAAGTGCCGTTCAAGTTTTGTAATCGGGAAACAATTACGTGATCGATGATCCTTTAAATTGTAAAATAAATACCGTCATTGTGTGCAGAGTAATCGTTTCAATTGAGGCTTGTTGAATTTTTCAATACATTTCAATAGAAATAAAGCATGCCTGTTAAAGGGAGCTCCACAAGTGACTGTAGTCGAGTGCCGTCCGTGTAATCGTCAGTCATAGAGCACTCTCAACGCGATGTTCGGCGCTCCGGCTACAGCGAAACACGTGTCGGGTCGAACGTACCTACTTCATCATGACGACGACGGTAATAGTCCGTCTTGGAAATGGTGCTGCAGTTATCTGTTATTTTGGTGCAGTAAAGACTTTTTTCTGTTACACCTAAGTTAAGTTTAAATGCACATAAGAGGGTGTGGGGGTTTATTTGGGGTTATGGCATGCGTTGTGTGGCAAGACTACATCTCTTGGAACTGCTGTAAGGGAAACCAACAAAAATCTTTATAATTTTAAGGCTTTTATTGCGGTCAAAAGCAGAGAGAGATAATATATATTATGGAGCATAGACAAACCATAAATTTTGCCAGAGAAAATGCCTACGATTTACTATTTTATGCAAAACTTTACAATAATATAGCTTATACATCTGAATAACACATAGGCTACAATTTATAAAGATATTGTGTGAATTGTCCAAAATAGTCAAGTGAAGTGTCAAATAAGTAGGAAAATATCTACCATCTGCGAGCTATTCTGGCGTGCGCTGCCAAAACTACTGGACCGATTTCAAAAATTATTTCACCATTAGAAAGCTGCATCTTCACTGAGTGACATAGGCTATATAATATTACTAGGCGTGAACGAAACTATTGTTATGTCTAATTCCACGCGAGCGAAGCTGCAGGCGTCCACTAGAATCTAATAAATTAAAAATCTATTCTAATAATTATAAAATTATGTACTTATCTAACGAATTGGTTCAGGCTGTAATGTTAGATTTAAGTTTGTGTCTATTAAATAAATAAATAAATAAATTGATTATTATGCCTAAAGAGCCTTATCCAAGTTTCCATTTACATTTAAAAAGCGAAAACATTTTACCATCTTAGACTTTCATTTAAATTCTTCGGTATAAATCCTTTAACTGAAATGATTGTATTTTTATTTTTTTACCTGAACAAGTCGTAAAACATATTGCTTGCTTAAGAACTTAACTAAATAGTATACATAAGATCAGTCTAGGAAAACTTACCGTACCTGGCAGCCTGGCTAACTCCGTGCCGTACTCGTAGACTGTTTAGCCGTTATCATAACTGCAACAAAGTTGTTATTCCAATAATAAAGTTTGTTCTTTGCCGTCTGTTAGAGCATAACGAGAAACAAGACAAACTTAGTGCGCAGTAATCTGGTGGCGGGCTCTCAACAAGAGGCGTTGGACTCTCCAGAATTTCCATTATTTACCGTAGCGGTTCGCGAGTGTTGCCAGACAAATGAATTGGACAATAAAGCGGCATGCAACCGTCAACTTTTCCGTAATGAAACTTTTTGATAATAAAATAAAATGAGGCCACGGAAAACTTTGCACGTTTAATCTTTGATCAGTTGCTCTCGCGTTGTTTGGTGCCGACCCGAGCTTACTTTGAAGATAGCAAAACATATTCAGCGACAACTAAAAATCATCATTTTTCCATGAAACAATACAGCGTTATGAAAGCTGAGGTCTATGTATTATTTTGTAATGTGTTGTTTAACCTCGATCCATACATCCATCCTCCTCGTCCATCGGCCTTTCAAATACCCTGGACAAAACCTTTTACAAATTGGTGTCACTCCGCCCATTAACTACATTACGAGTATTATCTATTTTGTGACCCGATCCCAGTTACCTGCATATGGAAGTTTTCTTGTTTATGACAATAACAAGCGGTGACAGCCAAATGGCTATGGAACTCGCCTCTCACTCGACCGATCCGGGTTCAAACCCAAGCGGCATGCACCAATGACTTTACTATGGTCGGTGCGATTTAAGAAATTAAATGTCACTTGCTGTAACGGTGAATGACACATCGTGAGGATACCTGCATGCCTGAGACAAAAACAAAACAAGATACAAAAAAGGTTGAACCAGTTTAACGTAGTGTTGTAAATTTCAATTTCAAATTACATAATTTTATTAATTATTAAATTAATAAAATTATTTATTAAATTAATAAAATTAATAAAAATTATGCCTGCCATAACTATACCTACTCGTGTCATGTAGATAAATAATAAGTTGAATTTTTTATCATCATAGTTCTACATCTTTTCTACCTAGTATTATTTTTATATTAATTCAAAAGGCATAATAAGGTAACAGCTTCTTAGAACCCGACCTAATGAATTTACACGAGGACCGCACTGAAAATCATTTTCGTGACTTCTTTTCAAAACTATGGCAAAAGCTGAGTGTGGTCCCTTTTTGCCATATAACTTTCCACTTTAAAAAAAAATCATAATTTAAATTATTTATTTATGCATATGTGTGACAGCAGAAGAATTGTTAGTTATATGTAAATTATTGTCGTTTTGTGTTAATGAAGATGGCAAATAAAGATTCATTCTAAGTATTGGATTCTATTCTATTATAATCAAAATTGAGCTTACTTGCAGTTCGTTCGATCATAATCCGAGATAGACAATCAATCAATTAAAAATGTATCGATTGTTAATTATCGATTCAAAATTGAACGAATATTTCAGTGTTTGTCCATTTTAAAGGAACCATGCGAAATAAAAACACTATATCATTCTCCAGGCTGCATCTTTGCACATCATCACATCGATCCATCGTTCTGTTGGGGAGGAGAAGAAGGACAAACCAACAAACCACCAAACACACTTTCTCATATATATATAGTAAGCATCATCATTATCAGCACACATTCATTATCCCACATTTGGAACAGGTCACTTCTCTGATTGGGTAAGGATCGTAAAAGTGTTGGAGAACAATATGGATAACTTTGAGGCGCTACAGCGCTACCCACTGTATCCACCCCTGGTATTTGGTGGGTATTTCAAAATAAATTCAGGTATGCATTTAATACATTATTTACACACACACACACTTTGTCTCGAATCTGTTTTATCATTAACTGAAGTGTTCAGAATTGAAATATGGAAAGAAAAACTCATTATTTTAAATCACGTGAAAATATCGGTTGATAAATTCAATATTTCTGAAAGCTGAATGTTTGAAAGCATTAATTTCAATTATCTCATATGGGAATTATTAATAACAGTCGATTCCGCCAATTATATTTACGTGTGAACAATTTACCTATTGGACTTTCTAGCTACCCGGGATTATCCATGATGTTATATTTTTGTGATCTACTTTAGGCTAATTAAATTGTGATAATTGATGGCTTTTACTAAATAGATCAAACAAATAAGCCAAGCTTAAATATTGATTAAGTTTTGCGATATTTCATGTGTAATGTTATAATAATAACCTTGTCAAGTGGCGGTTTTAGGGGGGTGCGAACCGTGCAACCTCACGGGACCTCGGGCTTGTTGGGGTTCGCGGTCTCGACCCAACTAGAAAAAAATATTAGTGTTAATTTGAATTATGTTACCATTACTTATTCTGTGCCATTACGAAACCACTGAACTCACAACGCACAAGTACAATCTTCTCTATGCGAGTGTTTGGTCATCTTTATAAGGACTACTAATAATACCTTCATAATAATAATAAACTAAACTACTAATAATAATCTCAATAATAATAACAGCCTTAGAATATCGATCTCCTTATTTATTTTCTAAATCCAGTAATTTTATTATATTCATAGTTTAATTGGTGTATTTCATTTCCAATAAACTTAATATTATTCAAGTTTACGATAAAAGTTCAGTAAACAGTAGGTATAAAAATACTGAAATAATGTCGAAATAATTCTCAACAGACGTTAGTTGTCCGGAGTGAATTTATTCGCTCCGGCGCTGCAGTTTTTATAGCGTTTAACACAGCATAACCGAATAAGCGAAGTAGTTACGTTACGGCACAACGGGACGAGTATTGTTTTGCTGATTTTTATACTCACTGAAGATGAGTTCGCAATAATGCGCTGGTTGCCCCAATATTATTAAAGGAGTTTTGTTTCTGAATTACTGTCGTGTGTGTCTGTGTCAAGACAGGTACACATATATGTAAATTAAAAATCTTCTTTTATCTCTTTATTTGTACAGCCTAATCATATTGATTATATTGTCATGCAGACTGACATGCCCAAACCGGGAATCGCAAATAGGATCTCGTGCTCAGCAGTCACACCTGAGAATACTACTTGACAAGTCTACTATACTCCGTTTTACTTGAGTTGTCTAATTTGGTAAAGAATCTTAGCACTACTTTTTATTGAAATATTAATTTTAATAGATATTCAACAGAAAACAAAAATTAGTTTTAGCACGGACTACAATACTTTGGTCCTTACTCTATGGCTATTGGTTACTAAATAGAACAAATCTAGAAAAACTGAGTTGAGGTATAGGTACATACTCGGTATCTGTCTAACACGTATTAGCCATACATGGTACATATCACTGATACTACCGACACCATGAAAAGGTGGTATCGGTACTAGGAATATACCTTACCTGAAAGTGAAAACAGGTCGAGTTACCTTCTAAAACTAAATTCACGTAGCGTCAGCAAATATTCTCCTATCTTGTGTTGAAATCGCGTTCGGAAATCGAAACAGATGTTAAAAATGTAGTGAACGATTTGAATGGATAGGTATCGATGTGAGGCGTGGAGCGTGCACGTGACCGCCGCTCTTAGCCCAACTTACCCCTACCCTTATCAGTCAAACAGTAGCCAATAGAAACTTTACACGAGTTCCGTTCGAATACAAACAAATACAGAACTCCTTGAGGGATTAACTTCACCTTCGTAACTCATTTAGTTAATTTATTACCAGTGCTTCACTATACAAGAATAAGTTACCATGATTAACTGTTTATAAATTACTTATTTCAGTTTGTAGTGTCTGGACTCGAAGACGGTAATTTTGTAACCTGAAATAATAATTGTTTTTGTAACTGCTTTGATTTCGTCTACCTGAATCACATAACATTTGTGTATAAATAATATAGCTGGTTCCTCAGTTTACAGAACCAAAGGCAGATGGAGTCATCTGAAGACTAGATTGCAACCACCAAAGCAAATGACAAAATCTAATAGCGAACTCGCTCGCACGACCCACGTCCCAACTGATTCATTATTTTATGATAAACACGCCGTTTTGTGTAGTAAAATATTGTAAAAGTTGCTCCCCGAAAACAAAATAAGGAACAGGAAATATCATTTCACAGGTTGCTAGTGATCATTTCATTTTTTTGTAATTTATTTTCCTTTATGTTTTTTGGCTCACTTAGTACGTTTTTCGTCTTAATAGTTTGCCTTAAATTTGGGAAATATCTATTGGGCCTTAGGGAGATTTTTTTATGGACATAAGATAGCAAACGAGCTTGCAGCACCACCCATCCGTTGCAGCCCATGATAACTGTGACTTACTTTGATCAAGGACTGGGATGGTTAGTGCAGTTAGCTGAGAGAGTTAATTAGTGGTCAGTTCGTTAATGGATATGAGGACTAGGGACTGTTAGTGATAGTTAGTCCTGTTAGTCGGTATTAGTAATAGTCCAGTTAGTACTTGTTAGTAAGAGTCTCGTTCCGTGTCAGTCACAGACTGCTACCCTTGAGGACTAAAATGGTCGCCTCTAAAGAAGTATAACTGGAAGCACATTTTATACTTAAGCAAATTCCGGATTTATTAAAACTTAATTAACATTATTAAAATTAAATTGACGATTTGGTCAGGGACCACGCTGGCCAAATGCAAGCCTTTAATATTTGTCAAAGTCTAAATTATTTCAATTATATATTTGCAGATTGCCGACAAATATCATTGTAGTACGTGATAACTGTTATCTATTCATAAAATTCGGCAAGATAATGATTGGCTGCCATCTATAGCTTCCATTGTGTGTTCATATCATTTTAAAAATGACGTATATTTTGTTAAACATGGTTGTCCCCATATCTATGGTTGTCCCAGATATCTATTCATTGGCATTTTAAGATCACCTACACATAGGCCATTCGATCTTCCGCACATGTGCCTTCTGAATCCAAAATTTTCCCGCAATATTCTTCATGTTATCGGTCCACGGCGGAGGGCGGCAAATTATAAAATTGGTATGAAGCTAGAATAGGGTAAGATAGTAGGACATTAAATTTGATAAAAATAAATATTTCGAACAATAATATTTTTTGTTTAAACACTTTAGCTTTACCCGCGGCTCCGTCCGCGTTTAATCGTTTGACGTTCAGAACTTTACTACTATCCTTACCTACTAAATTTGGTTTAAAACATAAAAAGTATAGTTTAATTAGACCGCGAACTACGTCAATGATAACTAATCAAAATCAGCTAGGGATGGTGTAGAAGGACAAATCAACAAACGAACGTTCCCATTTATATACAGGGTTATTGGTAATTCGACGTATTCCCGTTAGGAGGTGATAGGGGTGACTATTTGTGATAATTTTAGCCCCCATATGCATTATGCAAAAGTGAACCATTTTCGAGTTATCAAGCTTTTTACCTTTTTTCAAAATAAGTCAAAAATGCAACATCAAAAATTTATTAAAAAAAAAGTAGCTGTTTAAATCTATTTTTTTCTTCTGATTTATAAAAACGATTAAACAATGGTTATTTACCAATATTAAAACAACAATTATCGGTCCAACTTTAAAAATGCGAGACGATAAACGATATTATTTCAATATTTTTAGAGATTTTCGTCCACTAAAATGCCTTAAAAACAAAAAAAACTTATATCAAACTTGGCTTGCAGATTGTTTTAAAAACATAACCGTTTTCTTAGCTTTCCAATAAGGCATAACAACTATGAACTTATTTTTAAAAAACTGAGAAAAACCGATCACAAAGCAAGCAGGCGGAAATTTGTATTCGAACTAAACTTATGGTCTTTCTTTAAAATTTCAAAAAAATTAATTAAAAACAATGCCCAGTGTAAATAAAACAAAAAATATAAATTTAAAATTAAATTTAGAACCAGTAAAAGTTTAGTAATAATAACAATTAATAATAAGTTACAATTAAGACAATTTGTAATTTAGCCTAATTAAAGTTCTTGCTCGAAGGGACTTCCCCTATTGCGTACGCAGTCTCATTCTTTAAATTATTGATGTAGCATTTCTGACCTATTTTGAAAAAAGCTGAAAAGCTTGATAACTCGAAAATGGTTCACTTTTGCATAATGCATATGGGGGTTAAAATTATCACAAATAGTCACCCCTATCACCTCCTAACGGGAATACGTCGAATTACCAATAACCCTGTATAAATGTAAGTAAGGTTGTACTATTAAGTATTCTGTTGTAAGGTTAAGGGATACCTAAAGAAAGAGATTTCAAAGATTTTCAAACGTTATGCGATCCCAATCCGAATCAAAATAAAACTAGTGTAACGTAGTAAACATATTGAAAAAAAATGATGTTTGGAAAAGTATGTCCCAAGATCTAGCAACCCTACACACAAAGATGCAATGCTCGACGTCAATGCTCGACGTCAACAAACACTCCACACATATCTGCTGCATTCAGCTGCATTAGTTTCTTGTATTGCCCTCCATACAAGAAACTGATGCATTTTTAAAGGATTTATAATTAATAATTCATTTTATTTTAAAATACCCAATATACACATTATTAAACTTATTTAATGTCAGAATGTCATCTTACATTATCGTCCAGAAATTATCTAATGGAATAAAATGCTTTACTTAATAAATACGTCCTTAAAGTCTTCTTAAAATTATATATTATATATTTAGACAATTGTAATAATGCAAAAAAGTAATCAAACCTTAAACCCTTTACCAAAAATAACCCAATATCATTTATGTGATGAAACTGAATAATTGAAATATTTAAATGACAATATAACAGACATTCTCTCTGGAAGTGGGATTTGTGACCTAAATATTTGATATGGCTATGACAAGACAATGTAGCATAATGTGCCGTCTATGTAGCTATTCACAGCATCCAATTAAAAACTGCGTTGCGAATAATGTGTTAAGAATGAATACTTATATTTAACTCAAATTTTTCGAGAAAATTAATTACGATTTGTGGAAAAAATCATTCGCATTCGTTATTTTTGGTAGTGTATATTTAAAGCTATCGAAATGGTATTTTGTAATGTCCCCAAAATAAAATTAAAATTTATTGAGTTAGTGAAATACGGCCACCACTGAGTTTAATCCCAATAATACAACAGACAATCATTCCTAACTGAGAAACTACAGTATATTAATACATAAAATGTCGTTAGTTACGAGTGAGACTTGATTATAATCTGAGCTAAATTAGGTCACCACTTCACCTAAATCGAGCGTAGTAGTTTAAAGTTTTAGAAAAATTTAAATAAATGGGACAATTGGCAAATTTTGCGAAAGTAATACGAAGTAGTTAAACTTTTGCTTGCGGTAGTAATTTTACTGCAATCTCAGTTCGAGTCACTAAAATAGTTATAGTTATAATTAGAATCAGAAAAAAGTTTTAGTGAAAAAATGCTAATGTACATACAATATTAAAAACATTTATAATATTATACTTGTAACCCGATCTTTATTGCTATTTCCTACTACTCAATGTATAAAAAACGACTTAGTTATCAATTATACTTGTAACACGTTCTTTATAGTTATTTCCTTCTAAAAACCGACTTAGTTTTCACGCAATGTCAAATGGTATTACAGCTTGCTAAGTTTAAAAAACAAAAAACATATTTTTCTAAGCTATGCTTCATTGCGCGCATATTGAATTGTAAGAAGAAATCAGACTCGATAAAGTTAAACTTTAGACATTTTTATTGTTCCTCGCAATCTACTGTGGATATACAAAATTTCACAACTAAATTACAAAGTTTCAACTTGTACAATATGAAGGAAATAAAACTTCAACAGCCAGACTAAAATAGACTTTTCTATGGTAACTCAAAGTTTACATCGTCGAAACTAAATGTTAATACAGTCCTATTAATAAAAGGGACTGTCAATATACTAGTATGTATTTTTGGAGGGAAATAAAATAAATAACGCAAGATAGCAGACTTCACAACCCTTTGAGAACATTATGAAGAACTCTTGGGCATACAGAACGGTTTCTTTACGATGTTTCCCTCACCGTTACAGCAGGTGACATTTAAGCTAGGATTTGAACCCGGCCCGCTCGAGTAACAGGCGAATTCGATAGCCACTGGGCTGTTAGAGCTGAATATGTACAATGAATTAAATACATATTATCATAACAATTCACACATCTGAGCAATACATAATACAGTTTGATTTTTATTTTTGATTCGGTTAGAACAGAATCAAATCCAGAATATTAAGGATGACTAAAAATATTACGTAATCCATTGACTTAGTAATAATAAGTCAATGACGTAAGCCCAAACTGTTTAATCAATCAATCAAAATTTTATTAATATTCAAGGTACTCGTAGTCCTTAGGCGTAGGTCGTCGTTCGTAGCAAAAGTTTTGTAGCTCCGTAGCAAGTTATTTTTTGTCTTTTATAGGGCCAAGTATCATTATACGTGTTTTCTTATAAAGTAATCTTTTGGAATTGACGAATAATTCAACATCGGTATTCAGCATCAACCAGCGGTAGATAAAAAATGTATTGACGTTCACTAAGCACAAACAAGTACAACAAACAATATATAAAAAAATACCTATCTATCTCAAAATAATTAATTAATTATAGAAATTATAACTTACATTCCATCAAAACTATACACATCTACTGCACTGAAACACTGAACACCTTCGAAGCTAAAATTGCTATTTAAAGTAATAATTTTAGCATTGCGTTATTTGATAATAATATAAATACTGGTTCACGTAGTAATTAATATCTTTCAGTCAGGCTGGCCACTGTATTAGGGTACATTAAAGTCGGCCCGACTTCATAAATTATGTCAAATAAATTTAAATAAAAATATTTATTTCCATATTCCTATTACAGATGTAATTGTAGTAGTTATTAGTATTTACTTGATGGCTAGGTATTAGTATTCTTAGCTTAAAATACTTTTTCCTGAGATATTGACCCCAATGGTTAAAGCCCTTCGATAAATCTCTTTGTTTTCATTGGGTAATCCACTGTTTCGCTGCACTAAAATTCAATATGATTATGATATATACAGGGTGTCCCAGAATGAATGGATAATCCTTGAGCCCCGCACAGAACAGCTCTCCAGCGCTTAGAAAAAAATATCAAAAAAAAAAATTCCAAGTGATACCCAAAATATGATTTTTTTTAGAAAAGCATACGTTATTTTAGCTTCACTTCACAATTAATGATATTTTTGGCGTTTTTGGTGTCATTTTATTCCTGATAGACTATACTACTAGAAATACATCAAATAATATAAGTATCTGTGATACTTTTTTTATAAAAAAAATAAGAACTTGAATTTTTAACATGAAATTTGATACCAAAATAATTTTGACATAGTTTGAGAGTGTTTCATGTAAAAAAAAAGTATGAAAACGTAAGTGTCCAGCTATTTTAAAAACATGCGCAGTTAATACAGATTAAATAATGGTATAATACATCATTTTATCTAATACTACTACGAAGTTATTGCTATTGAGATGCAAAACGAGTAAATACAACTAAAATTAAAAAGTTAATGTCTTAATACATTTTAATAATAATAAAACATTTCAGGTGTCGCTGCGACCCATAGACGTCCCACTGCTGGGCACGGGTCTCCCCCACAGACACTGCTGCTGCGGGAGGTCCAGACCATACTCCACCACGCTGCTCCAATGCGGATTGGTGGAGGGGTTAGTGGTCAACCCAGTGTCGAATGTTCTCAAGCCACCCGAAGGTCTTCGACAAGGTTTAACGACTGTTTCGTAGGAGGTAATGGAATCCCATTGGTTACAGAATGATGGCTGCCCTGCATATTATGGTACAAACGTCCGGGCTTATTTAAATGCCACGTATCCAAACAAATGGATTGGTCGTTTGGGTCCTATTCTGTGGCCTCCTCGATCTCCAGATTTAAACTGTCGGGATGTTTTTTACTGGGGCTGTCTAAAGGAAGAAGTGTACTCGAAAACAATTTCAAATGAGGAATTACGCAGCCGTGTTCAAGAGCGCACGGTTTCTTAGTAGAGCCTATAAAAGAAGATGTCGAGCGTGTATTAGAATCGGTGGCAGACAATTTGAACACCTGTTGTGAATAAAGATTGATGTAATGTACACCTGAAATGTAGTGTCCATAGCCCAATGGCTCGCGTCGATTCAATGTGACCGAAAGAGTTAAGCAACGACGGGCGCGGTCGGTTTGTGGATAGGTGAGCGCTAGTGGCAAAATTTCACGGACGCTACCGTGCTTCGGAGGGCACGTAAAGCCGTCGGTCCCCGTTGTTTTCAATGCTGGAAACAGTCGTTAAGCCTTGTCGAAGACCTTCGGGTGGCTTGAGAACATTCGACACTGGGTTGGCCACTAACCCCTCCACCAATCCGCATTGGAGCAGCGTGGTGGAGTATGGTCTGGACCTCCCGCAGCAGCAGTGTCTGTGGGGGAGACCCGTGCCCAGCAGTGGGACGTCTATGGGTCGCAGCGACACCTGAAATGTTTTATTATTATTAAAATGTATTAAGACATTAACTTTTTAATTTTAGTCGTATTTACTCGTTTTGCATCTCAATAGCAATAACTTCGTAGTAGTATTAGATAAAATGATGTATTATACCATTATTTAATCTGTATTAACTGCGCATGTTTTTAAAATAGCTGGACACTTACGTTTTCATACTTTTTTTTTACATGAAACACTCTCAAACTATGTCAAAATTATTTTGGTATCAAATTTCATGTTAAAAATTCAAGTTCTTATTTTTTTTATAAAAAAAGTATCACAGATACATACTTATATTATTTGATGTATTTCTAGTAGTATAGTCTATCAGGAATAAAATGACACCAAAAACGCCAAGAATATCATTAATTTGTGGCAGTTGTGTAAATTAATGTGAAGTGAAGCTAAAATAACGTATGTTTTTCTAAAAAAAAACATATTTTGGGTATCACTTGGAATTTTTTTTTTTTGATATTTTTTTCTAATCGCTGGAGAGCTGTTCTGTGCGGGGCTCAAGGATTATCCATTCATTCTGGGACACCCTGTATACACATAAATATGTATATATCTCTCTACTAAATAGTGTTTTTTGAGGTTTAATTTTATGTTATTGACTTGTATTTCTTCTCTGAGGATTATTTTACATAAATAAATGACTGTTAATTGAGTGTTGTAATTAAAATTAAAAAAAATTGCATATAGTATAAGTTTGCCTATTTACAAAAATAAACATTAAACTTCTTTCTTATCAAGCACAAACTAATTGATTGATTGATCTTGATTAATCTATTTGAATTCGTTAGATTAATTATGTATGTGTAAATAGTATGTACCTATGTACTATGTCAATAAAGGAGGAAGGTACATAAACTTTAAAACGTATTACGATTGTATTCTGGTATAAACGTATTTAACTAAGCCCTACCTTTTTTCTTTCCATTCAAGCGAAACGAGCTCGGAGGCAAGACTAATAATGGGTAAACAGCTTGAAATATGCCAAACAAAGTAAAGCTGGTTCAAGTTCGCAAGTGGGGGACGTCAGTGAGCCCTTCTTGAGTGTTCAATGGCCCGGCCGAGACGATGTAAAATTCAGTCGTTAACCATTGCCAATAGCATGAATGGGGTCATACGAGTATGAGTATGACAATAGTTTGAAACGGGCAAACATTGTTCTCTTTGTGAGGGAAAGCTTGTTTTCGTGAAATATACTGTTCAGAAAGTCTGAACAGTCCGCGGCTTCACCTGAATAAAAGATGTATGTATTGAATATATTTTTTAATTTATTTTCATATTCAAAATCATTTAATTACGGAATCTACCCCGGGATGAATTTAGGCACCCTGGTTTATAGACTGCTAGTGGACGCCCGCAGCTACGCTCGCGTGGAATTAGACAGAACTATAGTTTCGTTTACACCTGTTAATATTTTATAGCCTATGTCACTCAGTGAAGATGCAGGTTTTTAGTGGTGAAATTATTTTTGAAATCGGTCCAGTAGCTTTTGTGTGAAAACATTACAAACAAGGTAATTCGATAACTATACTGATCTATACTAAACAAGATTTTTCGATACCGATAAGAGGAAAGATCTCTTTATAATATTAGTGTAGATATCGAAAAAACAAGTTGCTATCGAACAGTCAGTATAACCCATAGATTTAATACTAGAGAAAATCTATGGTATAACCATAATAACAGCTTTAAGCTTTGTAAGCTTTACTCATGTGTATTATTTCGATACGATTGACTGATGACCATACTTTTAAACAGAGAACGCTTTAAAAAATCGGAATGGTATGTAATATTAAAATCTAATGATTTATAGTAAAAGCTAGTCCGGTTTGGCATTCGTAGTAAAAGTCCAGATAGTTGAATAAGCTTATAACGATTTAATTACTAAATAAGCGAATCATAAATGAGGGCTGGAGAGCAGCATGTGCGACTTTTTACGCCAGATTTTTTTTTAAATGAGTAGTACCGTCGGGTTGAACTAATTTTTTGACACCGATCGAGCTCCGTGTTAGTAAAATTGTAAGGAAATGTTTCAAACTATACAGTGAAAATATCACATAAAACTAACTAATAGAAACAAATAACAAAGGACAAAGGCTTAAATAAACCGTGGTAATGCTCTGTTAAAGCCCTCTAATCGGTAACGATAACCTAATAACCTCAAAACGCACGCTGAAAACAGTGTCGGTCCGTTTCATGACAAGGTGCAATAGCTAATTTCACTTTGAAAGTCAAATTTTGAGCGTAACAGACGTGACGACTTAACGTTTCTCCTTGCACGGAACATAAATGGTGATTAAATAATAGATCGGTTTATTAATAAAAATGCTCACCCATCACAAACGTTCCCTCGTGACATAGATATTTAATTAATGCAATAATCATTTATATTTATTTTTACAGTCGACATCTTGTAGCTTAGCACAGATATGGATAGCTGTGTGATTTGTGTTCATTATTTTACCATATTGTTTATGAGCTAACTTTTGGGTTCTGAGTTTGATTCTTGGCCGGTGATGGATAAAGTTCGCACTATCGAATCCAGTTCACTCTTTGCTTAATATATATAACTTTATCATAAACATAATATACTAGATAACATCTATAAAAATGGTTGTGAAGCCTTTGAAAAGATTTTTAATATGTTTATTGAAAATGTTAACAGAAGAAATGTAAGTAAATCCTTTTTACAATATTGCTATTGGCAAAACCAATATTTTGGAGCTTCCGTACGGTCGAAAGGTTCGAATGTACGGTTGGACATGTCTTTTCTTCTCGTTTTCGATAAGACATATAGTTTATCCTGTCGCCTGCTTGCAATATCTTAACGTTATTGGTTCTTTTCAACGTTGATTCAGCGCTTTTATATTAAAAACTTCGCAGTACGAGATCTGGGTGATGTAACATTAAACTGAACCTCAAAGGAAGCTTTCTAAGTTTGTATTCCGAAGACAGTTTGTACAGAAACTTGTAAACATGCGAACTTTGTGTTCGCAGTTTGGAAGCATAACAACATGATTAATAGTATTTACAACAATAATGTTTGCTTAACATATTTTTCTCAGCAAAGTTTTCAGCGATGTGTGAAAAGCTAAGCGGCTTCCACGACACTGAGAATGAACGATTTTTTTTAAATAAACGCTACACACTATCTGGGTGATAGTAGTAATAGTGGGTAGTCTGCACGGTTAAGCACTGAGAATGGACGACCAGGATTCGCGGTTCAGCAGTCAGGGTCACACACCACCACTAGTACAAATATAAACAAGATCATGATCTGATTATATCGCCTTTACGTTGTCATGTATGAGTAAACTCATGAAATGATTACTACGTTAAACAACTCATAACACAAAATAAATGGAACAGTAACAATACAGAGTATCTGAACCAAGAAAATAAGTATGTGGAAACAAACAGAATATAGAATCAGTGCAGTACAGTAGATGACGTCTGAGACAGTGACCTAATTATAGTTTTAATTGCCCGCGTACATAGCGGGGACTTGTTCTGCTGGTGTTCCCGTTAAGTTTTTAGAATCGTGCCGTGGTGATAATGGGGATAAACCAATCCCAATTACTTGTTTAAAACATAGGAAACTAACTATTCTTCTTGTGCACTCTATATTAATATCGCGAGTTTGTCAAATGTTGGCCATTGTTTCGTCATACGGCATACGGCTTAATCTCTGTTACTATATGTAAAGCAATGAGCCTAGGAAGATTTTTCATGGTTATAAGGTAGAAAACGAGCAGATAGTACCACCAATAGGCTTGGGAATAGAACATGAGCTGGAAATTTAATAGGTATGAAGACTATAAGAGCAAGGAATATTAGTGACTTAGTCCAGTAGTGACTGTCAAAAAGAGTCTAGTTCCAAAACAGTCACAGAAGGATTGATACGCTTGAGGAGTAAGTTGCTCCTAAGTTGTAAGTGGCTTTACTACTGTTTTCACCATTGAAAATGACCGGGACGACAACTTAACGTGCCCTCCAAAGCACGGTAACTCCAATGAAATATTGCCACGATTCACTCATTCACAAACCGATCTCGCCCGTCGTTGCTTATCTCTGTCGATCACATTGAATCGACGCGAGCCATTGACTATAGCGAGCTATGGATGCTACCATTAAACACGCTACAGTCTATTCATCTGCCATACCGTCAAGAAAATACGAGGTCATATCTTCTATATATATAAAAGGAGAAGCTGACTGACTGACTGACTGACTGCAGCAGAATCAGAGCAACTAAATTTCAACGGCGCCTGAGCCTGCTATATTGTAGTCCAGTTACACTCGTAGTGTAACTAGTCCAGTTACACTCGTAGTGTAACTGGACGATATTATAGTAGTATGGCGCGTGCGTATAAAGGAGCAGAGATGCGCATGCCAACGAGTTGTCAATGTGATCCTGCCAAACTACGAATCCTAGCTGGGAAGATGAAGAGTAATGACACGGTCCAACTGACATAGACGGTGACCGGACTTGGCTGCTTGGGTGAGTGTGACATAGCGGTAGCCAGATTAGCACATCTAGATCGTATTCCGCTTGCAACAATGTCGGCTCTGCTCATAGATCTTTCAACAAATATCTACTAGAATTGAAGTAAAGTATAAATTGTGCGATAAAACTATGTATCAATTAGTTGTTAGAGGATAGATGGATCCAGTACAACATAATAAAAAATCTATTATAAGCATCATTTACCTACGTTTATACAATTTATCACCATACGAGTACATTCGAAATCGTCAGAACGTAAAGTAGATTCGTTTCGTAGGTGCTCAAATAATTTATCAATCCCTTCTTAATGGTTCTTTTGAAGTTCTATAGGTAAAGCGAGGAAAGTGGTTCTAATGTGGAGTGTGGATAGTAGACCTCAAGCAAGACATAATAGCCCTTCAGTTACATTGCTGAAGAAGTATATACATAATATATAATATAAGATCGTCAAACTTTTGAGGTAATGTTTGGGAAAATCTATATCTGTACCACAGAACAGATAAAAGAGTTTATCTGTTCTGTGAACGGTACCCACCTATTACATGTATTCTCTTTGTGATATATAACGTATTACTTTACCTACTAACTGCGTAAATAAACAAAAAAAATTAACCTTCCCGGTTAACTACAGTCTAAACATAAGGAGATTTAAATTCAAATAAAACGCTGTCTGCAAATTAAATGTATCAATAAATACTCGTAAATATGATTATAAACAATTGCGTAAGCTTACACAGCGTTAACTGTTACTCTACTCTAGATATAGCAGCTTCTTGGGTAGGTGGTACCTCATAGGGCTGTTATGTTACCTCATAGTGATGTTACTGCGCAGGGTGCTTTGTTATACGTCGGCGTCGTCGTCCATAGTCTGTTTTGGCTCATCACAATACAATTAAGTTTAAACCCAGTTACAATAAAACTTAAAGAAACAACAAAGTAGCCTTAACATAAAAGAAGACTTTAACATTTCGCCCATCCCTTAAGCGATTATAACCCTGAAGTAAAGATAGGGGTAGTAAAGGTGTAGGTAAAGTCAGGATTAAGGTTTAGAACTTTTAAATTTTTATATATAAATAAATAAAAAGAAGCTCCTCCCAGTACAAATGATAATTATGTAGGTATTCATAAAAATCTATGTATAAAGTACTTCTGGAACCGTTAGATATTTACCATATAAGCTTTCGATGTATATAAAGAAAGGTTATAACTTTGTTACTTTTTCTATTTTCTTTCAGTGTAGGTACGATATCTACATTTCTACTATCTGTGATGAGTAGTGATGACCAGGCATTTCATTGAAAAATCTTCATAAAACTGTCCTCGTCCACCTACGCATTTCTCCTCCCACTACTTACCAAAAAAATTTGAAGTCTCCATTGCCTTCATATCTATTGTTTATCTAAAATCTGTCATAATATTCCAATGTTTACAATGCCTTGCTCGTTTCAAAGCGTTGCCTGTAAACCTAGCAGTGCATGACCAGAGACATAATAATAAACTACGAAAGATAAACGACAAAACTTTTAACTGACTACAAAATTTTGACAAATATTATCGCATACCAGTTAGTGTCGTCCCATTAAATCGGCTGTCGTCATTTATAGTTGGGTTGTTATATATTCCAATTATCACGTGAGAGGACAGTTTACGGGCACTTAATTAAATTAGAGTTTAATCCACGAATTGGTCGGCCACGAAGAGGGCACGGGGTGTCGACGGGCCGGGGGCGACGACGCGACGTCCGCTCGCGACAACCGAGCGCCCAGTACTGGCAGGTCCCTGGGACCGCCCGCCGCCCGCGACCTTCCCTTAACTTGGTGCTTCATCCTTCATACCCTGTACGATAAGGTGCAGCTTGCTATCCACTCCTCTGAACTGCTGACTGGTGCGAGTCTAAGCACTAACTTATTAACATAAAGGTAATGGAGATGCTTTAAGTACTGAAGTCGCATCCACTTTACGGTGGAAAACTTAATACGATCAGCCGCAATGTTTACAAAATATGCGAATGTCATGCTTGGATCAAAATATACTAAATGGAATCTCGTAGCACACATCACGCTATCCTCTCACGTAGTGTGGTCGGATAACACTGTAAATTATATATAAAAAAATACTGTAGCTGTGTCGTGACCCGCTAGTTGGCCGGTAGTACCATATACTCTGGACATAGACCTCCCCAAACAGCGTCAGATTGGCCTGCTCATTGCATCAGCTTGCTATCTATGTGAACTGGGTTATACCTTTCGAATATCATCGTTACGAATCCATCGTAGCAGCTTCCGAATATAACAGGTTGCATTGTGTACCTAGTTTGTAGTCTTTATAATCTCAGACCATTGTTGGTCTGAGTTTACAATAAAGTTTAAAAATAAACATTAAATAAAACTATGACTTATTATGCTGCGGGATTATTATAAGTTATTATTTTATAAAGTTCATTAAACTAGGAAAAGCTAAATAGGTACGTGTTGAAAAGTACAACGTCCGTACGCCAATAGGAGCTGGCAAGCCGACAGCGCCGCGGAAGAACGCGATTAGAATTATGCTGCTGTCGCGTGTCGCACTGACAGAACGCTGGCTCGTTAAATAATTCCATTCAGTGTTTGGGTGAGTTTATATGGTTGCCGTATTTTGTAAAACTATAGAGTTGTCGTTGCATGCCCCTTTGCTACTATCTTCCCATGAAAAGTGTAGTCAGCTCCAGCTACACTTTATGGTAATTAAACCAAAAGAACAACATGAACAACAGAATCCCACGTTTATGGATTTTATTTGTGGTACTTTAAAACCCAGTATTATTCAAAACTTAAAATTAAAGTTTTAAATAATACTGGTTTTTATCTATATATATAAAAGGAGAAGGTGACTGACTGACTGACTGACTGACTGACATATCAACGCAGGGCCTAAACTATAAGAGCTAGAAACTTGAAATTTTGCACAGGGGTTCCTTTTATAACGTAGGGGAGCACAAAGAAAGGATTTTTGAAAATTCACCCCCGAAGGGGGTAAAACGGGGGTGCAAAGTTAGTATGAAACTTTGCCGTTTTTGAAGTCGTTAGACGGGTAGACGTCGTTAATGGGTCTAATTCTACGCGAGCGAAGCTGCGGGCGTCCACTAGTTCTATTATATGAGTTGCACAACTGTTGGCCAAGGCTAGTACGTACGTTTGCAAGTCTAACTCGTACTTGACCAGTTTTATTTGGTTTAACCATTACTTACGCTATGTCTGATGCACGTTATGTTAGTTACCATAACATGAAACGTATTCATCTCATCTTTATAACAACCACATTTACCTTATTTTTGAGTAAACATGACTTTAATTCTAAATAGCTATATACAATTAACTTACTTAAAAGTCCTTATAAATTTTTACGGCAGTTGTTATACAATGGAACATTGAAATGAAGTGTCTGTACTTTTTTATGCACAGTTATTCCGTATAAATTTGAATTAAAACCCTCTGTTTATTACTAAAATTAATTAGCTAAAAACCGAAATAGTTAAACACTTACTTATTACTTCATTGTTAGGAATATTTTCGTTTTACTATAAATAAGTAGTAATAATGATTATTTAATATCATAAAGATATTAGTTGATATATAAATAAGTGTTGAAGCGGTGTTCTGGAAGCCTACCCTACTTGTTTACTTTTTTCCTTTTGTATTTGGACTATAAAGCAACTGAAGTAAAATTATCAAATCTACTAATATATAGGTACATTTGTAGATTTGAACTATATTGTCACTAAATAATTCAAAACTACTGTTATAAAGTGTGTTAATTTTCTTTCCTAAAGCTTTAAAAATGTATTTTGTCATTTAAGAACACTGATTAATATGGTATTAAATGACATTATGATAGTTTTCTTCACTCTTTCTTATGCACTGAAAGTCAGCGCTGTTGGTTCGGTACCGTTCCAACAGTTTAATGCTGAGTGCAGACCATTTATTGTAGCGTAACACTGCAACATATCTAATATAACATAATAGATATGTTGCAGTGTTATCATATATAACACTATATTCACCCCACGCTTTTTTACAATAATGAACATTTATTTCTTATTTAAACTATTCTTAATCCAAATTTATTAAATTTTATTTTCTGTTTTTTAGTTGGATTTTTTATAAAAGCGTGTTTTTTTAGTTTTTTTAAACTATTAATTTCTTTAACGTAAATGCCCGGCAGTCTGGAGTCTTGATTTGTTCCCGTTGTATGGAAATAGGCTCACCACATATTACATGGGACCTAAACATAACTAGTGAAGAGTGGGAGTACTAACTATTACACACTTATGTCTACCACTTCGGGGAATTACATGCGTGATTATATGTTGTTATAATATATATTTTATTTACTTATGCATAACAAATGTATCAAAATATATATGTGATAAATGTTCGTCTCGTCTTTTCCTAATACTGATTTTGTCGTTAATAAAATAGTCAAATATCAATATCATTCAGCCAAGTAAGATGTTAACGTTTTTATTTCAGGCCAGGATGAAAGAATACACATTATTTATAGGGAAATTAAACGATGAAAAAGCTTTTAATTTTTTTATTCGATATTCCTTAAGTATCTTAAAATAAGGTTACCAAATAATGTAAGGAAACGTTTAGGCAGGTACTTGTGGCCCTTCTTTGGGCGAAAGGTCGGAAGCTCCGATTAGCCTGCGTTTGAAGTCTTTATAGCCAGTCATTTTCAGAGTAATGTACCGCTCAAATTCAAATTTCAAAAGAGGGCTCTCGCAAATGTCTTTTACATTGGGATATTTAAACGCCTTCTACAGTATAATACATTTAAAATTGTATAAACTGTTCCAGAGGTAATTCGTTAAAAATAAAAATAAATTTACTTAGTGTTTGTACCTTTATGAGTGTTCCAAATTGGTTCAGTAGAATTCAAATACAGTTTCAGAGCTTTATGTGTCGCCGTGTTCATCTATTTAAGGCTTTTTTTCCGGTAGAGCATTTATAGTTGTTTAACGAACATTATATTGAAAACTGTAATAAAAATAAATTCGTATTTATGTAATATAAAATAAAATGTGTTGTCTTGTGGGTGCAATTTATTCAAACAAAAGCATAAAATGTAATATTATACTGTCTACATAGGTACATATAACCCAATATTTATTTGATTAAGCCTAAGAATTTCTTTTTCCCATATGAAATCCGAGTTTTAATAAAAATTCTTTGATATATTATCTAATCTGAGCGCAGGTAAGTATGTAGGTATACTTACTTGAAACTAAGTTTTTGGTTTTAACAAGCATGAATTGTAAAAATGTAGATATACGCTGGCAGCATACCTTCACTCGAGTAAGAAAATATTATTATATGGGTACTTTGGGACTATAATTTATTTATAAAATT
This sequence comes from Carterocephalus palaemon, assembly GCA_944567765.1. Taxonomy (NCBI): domain Eukaryota; kingdom Metazoa; phylum Arthropoda; class Insecta; order Lepidoptera; family Hesperiidae; genus Carterocephalus; species Carterocephalus palaemon. The sequence continues at coordinate 7,772,824 of OX155642.1, forward strand.
AAATAATCCGTTAAGATATAAACCACCAATCCGCATTGGAGCAGCGTGGTAGAGTCTGCCTTAATCCTCCCGCAGCTGTGTCTGTGGGGAAGTCCCGTCCCCAACGTACGTCTACATATATATTGAAGCTAGCTAAATGTATAGTCCAAGATATGCAGAACAAGGAAGCCCAATATAGGTAAATCTGGTCATATAATTGCCAAGAGCTATAGAATAAGATAAACTATTAATTTAGAAAGAAACATTAATGTAACTTAAGATCGTGTACCTGATATTTTAATATTCGCTGATAAAAGGTTGGTAGGTATACTTGCATAGCAGCATGCGTGCTTCCCAACGGTCCCCTGCCCTTGGTCTGTATTTGATATTTTTATAGCTCATCCATATTATTATGAGTTATAGCGGAGCAATTTGAATATGAAGGAGGGTTTGACAGTTTCATGTATCTCTGAATGTTTAATAAATTCCCCTGGTATGAAATAAACTTGTCTGTTGTCACTAGATTATTAAAATGAAAACACGATATATATTATTAATTCAATTAAACATATCTTATCATCACGATTGTAGTTCTCCGAAGTGGCAGGCGGAGGTGTGTTTTAGTAAGCCCACTTTTCATCCGTTATGTTTAGGTCCCATGTAACAGTTAGTGAGCCTATCAATTGCCATATAACGGGCACAAATCCAGACTCCGAGTTACTTAAGTTGTTGTACCGGGCAATTTAAGTTGTTGTTGCCCGACCCGGGGTTCAAACCCAGGACCTCTAGCTTACCAATCGCCCTTGCGACCACAAGATCACAAGGCTAATGAGGAAGTATTTATTAATTTACACCCTTTTATTAGCTTGGTATGTAGGTATCTAGGTATGTATGTAACGAATCTTTGAACGTGATATTCGCCCATTTCAAAACTTCGGATTAATTTGCACACTTATCAAGGACCGATGACAATGCAATAATTTTTTTTTTTAAACCTACATCTGCGGAATGAAAAACGTAATCGGCAATCACACCTAATTGTCACGCGGCTGAAAGGTACTGCCTCGGGATAATTCTAATTAGTACCTAAAGGTTCCATAAGTTGTAAACTTAACATACACTCAAGTTCCTAGAGTTTGTGACTACCCTACTCGTAGCGGATGACCTAAATCTATAGAGCTGATCTTCATTTGAGCGATCAAGGGGGTTCATCTGAAAGGAAGGTCTAGATACAAGTAACTGAGAGAACATAGTACGTGCAATAGAATGCAATGTTCTAAATATTTACCCCCAAACGTAGCCTCGGTTGCAGTTGCATTCAGAAATGCTCGGGATGTTATTGACGTACCAACCGTAGCTTATGTTGTCGAAACTGAAGCCGAAATTGGGAACATTTATTACTGTGGGGTTATTAAAGTATGTGGAAATTGTGAAATACGCATTTTCGTACGTGACGTTAATTTCGAACATGAAACGAGCTCACAACTTGCGTCATTTACGCGGCAAAACTTCCTCGAGGCAACCGAACATTCCACCTTTTAAAATTCTTGCTCAAGATACTTGACACCATTAACGTTTAATGAAAATGAGAATTAGGAATACAGCGTTCCTAAAGTAATGAATTAGAAGAGAACGTACGTATCTAAAAAAAATCATCCAATAAATAGTAAAATTAAACATAAGTAGTTCCATGTTAGGTACACAGTTCCTATTTTGTTAAGTTATTGCTTAGTGTACGGCAGTAACTTATAGACAGAACAATAGGTAGTTTCGTTTAAACCTACTAATATTATATAGCCCATGTCACTCACAGAAGACGCAGCTTTCTAATGGTGAAAGAATATTTGAAATCGGTCCAGTAGTTTTTGTGTGAAAACATTACAAACAAATCTTTCCTATTTATAATCTATATATATAAAAGGAGAAGGTGACTGACTGACTGACTGACTGACATATCAACGCAGGGCCTAAACTATAAGGGCTAGAAACTTGAAATTTTGCACAGGGGTTCCTTTTATAACGTAGGGGAGCACTAAGAAAGGATTTTTGAAAATTCACCTCCTAAGGGGGTAAAACGGGGGTGCAAAGTTAGTATGGAAATTTGCCGTTTTTGATGTTATTCGTATCAAATTCAGTACCTAAGGTTTTTTATTGAGTTTCGAAAATCATCTCTTAAGGGGGGGTAAAAGGGGGGTGCAAGTTGGTATTACAGTTTTTCGTATATACCTACATTAATTCAATGAAATTTTGTATTCAGGTTATGTTACGTCTAATTCCACGCGAGCGAAGCTGCGGGCGTCCACTATATATATAAAAGGAGAAGCTGACTGACTGACTGACTGACTGACTGACTGACATATCAACGCAGGGCCTAAACTATAAGGGCTAGAAACTTGAAATTTTGCACAGGGGTTCCTTTTATAACGTAGGGGAGCAATAAGAAAGGATTTTTGAAAATTCACCCCCTAAGGGGGTAAAACGGGGGTGTAAAGTTACTATGAAACTTTTCCGTTTTTGAAGTCAAGTGGGCAATCCGAACGCGGGCAGACGTCGTTAATGGGTCTAATTCTACGCGAGCGAAGCTGCGGGCGTCCACTAGTATTAGTATAATATTAGCTTGACCGGTGGCTCTGCCCGCGCTAAATCGATTTCCGTACCTACAGAACTTTTTTCTTTCTGCTAGCTACCATTAAAGAATGATTTATTTATTATTTTTGATTTAAAAAATGCATAATAATATGTAGATTGTGCGTAAAAAGTATAGCTGTTTTCGACAGTAGGCTACACCAAAGATTGCTATAGATATCAATATCTCGATTTACCCTCATTTTCACAAATCAGAATACAATCGAGATCTTGATTGAAAATTGATCGATAGTTAAGAATCGAGTAAAAAAGAAACGACTATTAAAGTCTCTTGTCCTTTTCACTGGAACCATGCAATTTTCCGACATAAAAAACCTATGTCACTCTCCAGGCTCTACACTACGTCTATGCAAAAAGTCACGTCGATCGAGACATCATTCCGTTATGGCGGAGAAGAAAGACAAACCAACAAACACACTTTCCTTTCAAACAAACCAACAAATACATATATCAGTAAGAACTGTACAGAAATTAAAATTAAAATTTAATTTAAATTTAGAAGGCAAGGACCGGTCGGAGTGGCGTCGTTTAGGAGAGGCCCATGTCCAGCAATGGACCTCTATAATCTGATGATGATGTACAGAAATAACTTTAAACTAATATTCTCAAGGTTAGACCGCAAACTTTTATATCATCCATTCGGCTCCAACTTATAAATAAATACGTTTAGAATTTAGAACGTCAAATATTTAAACAATTACCTCGCAATACCCCAAAAACTTCCTTAATAAGTAATTATTAATTTTTTCATAATTGAAAATGTCTACTTTTAGTAAATGGCTTCTAATTGACGTTTTATATGGAACAATGTTTTGGGTCACTTTCAGTCGGAGTCACCGAAAAGCGCTTAGCCCTAAGACTTACTTGTTTAATGATGATCACATAAAGGTAGAACATTAGCACAATAAACTGGACCTTTTGCCTGTAACAATCATAATGTACGAACCCTTTTGGCTTACAACTTGGCACACTCCATCGTTACCGGGCGGTATGATTACGAAATGTTAACACGATCAAGTATAATGTATTTAGGTATGCCCATCCCATAGGTTTGTTATAACTAACAAATTAGAGGAGGACTTGTAATCTAGTTATGTATACCTAACCTACACGTTGTCTTAATTTTATATATTTTACTAGCTGTACCCTGCCACGCTTCGCTGTGGCACATTGTGATTGAATGGTTGCGAAATGAGAAACAAAGCAAAGAATACATGTCATATAAGTTTAATTTTGCAATACTTGTGGATATACAATATTTTTCGCTGATATGTGACTGATGCAAAAATTAGATAAAAACAATCCTTGATGCTGATTATATATCATGCTAAAATTTCAGCTCGATCGGTGCAGAACTTTTTGAGTTTTTGAAGCGTACACAAACGAACATAACATTTTTATATATATATAGATACTAGCTTTTGCCCGCGGCTCCGCCCGCGTGGTCAAAGGGAATTAACAATGAGTTTTATCATACATGACACATCTGTGGTACACCAGTCTGTTCTGTGTCCATTACTGTGTCTATTGATAAATATTCTGTCGTATCTCCTGCTACTTCATCTGTCGTATCTCCTGCTGCTTTGACATAGATATTGATCTTCATATATATTGTTTTGTAAACCTGGGTAAACACTTGCAATCAGTTCTGAATTACTCTGTACTAAGTTACAAAAAAATTCCGTTAGTGTCACACAGCCCTCGGCATCAGTTTGAAACGCCCATCACCAATTTTCAAGAGTGTTTCAGCATAGTTTCCAGCATTCATGTCATTGTACAGATGCACCCTCATATTTGTTGTGAGACTGATTTTTTTCTTAGAGTTCCATAGAGTAGACGACTTATGTTATTATTATTTTAAGCCAAAACAACAACAGTCGACAAAACCAATTCAATAAGCGAACCAAAACCAAAATCAAAGCGTATGTCCTTTACCATATTAATTTTAAACCAAAACAACAATTTATCCAACGCGAATTCAAAATTCAATTCAATTTATTAGTTGCCTATGACTTAATTTATTTACATGTATCATGTATCATTTGTTAGGGTGATTCAGAACTTGCAAATGAATTTTACTAACGCCATCTATTAACAAACTCCGGAACTAAATATCTAGCAAATAACAAAACATCGATATCTTCCCATGGGGATGTTTTACCGCGGTAAAAAGTAGCCTACGTCACTCTCCACCCTCCTCACTATCTCCATACACAAAAACCATACCATATAATAGCTTCGTTGCGACGTGAAAGCCGGACAAACAAACAAACAAATAAATAAATAAACAAACACACTTTCACATTTATAATATTAGTATGGATATTTATTTTGAACGATGATAAATTAATGTTATAATCCCTGAATTTTAGCACTAAATGGCTCAACCACATTTTTTACGGTATTCGAACAGTTGACGAAGGCTCACTACAAATTGCTGACAGTGCAGCGGCCGAAATTCGGCCAGGCCAGCCCATGTCGAGCTTGAAGATTTATTTTAACCATATTTTATAACGTAACATGTGTTCATGTGCACATAGGTGAATGCAGACGATGTAGGTTATAACTGGAGTTGAACAAGGTTATAACGTAATAAATACCAGAATTAATAAATACCAGAAATTATACCTAATTGTATAATTTCTGATCCGTAATTTCTGATACCTTGGATAAAATTAAAATTAAAGAAACGCTTAAACACACACCCTTAGGCTTTGTTAGTTTACTTTCACAGAAAAGTACAAAAATTATAGGCAAATTAAAATCTTCCCCGGCCGGGTTTGGATCTTGGGAACCTCTGTTAGGCAGTCAATCTCTCACCAACACGCCAAGGAGTCGTCATTGGAACGTAACTTTTTTGTATATTAGTTGCTAGTGGACCGCTTCGCTCGCGTGGAATTAGATATAACAATAGTTTCGTTTATGTACACCTAGCGATAAAAGTATCTATTCTCAATTAGGAATCAATTTATTAATACCAAATGTGCATTTATGGCTTTGTTTAGTGGCTTACACATAATATATAGATACGGGCTTTTTTGTTAGACTATATAATATAAACATTTCCATCATACATTACATATATTTTACTAGATGATGCCCGCAACTTAAGAAAATAGCATATAGCTTGCTTGATCAATTATAGGCTATCAAATGCAAAAATAATTATATTTTGAAAATTGTGATAGTGATAACTCAAGAAATCATGAACGAGTAGGTCAATCAGGTTTTCCTTATCCAAATCTGATTTATAAAACGGAAACATATAGGTACACAAAATAGTGTAAAATGTGTACGCGGCAGGAATTTTCTTAACGGTGACAAAATCCGACGTCTCTTGGATAGTGAAACTGTGTCTGCAGCTGAATTGGAGTTTGGTTGAACTGGAGCATAAACAGAGCGCTTGAAAAGTGCACGGGCGCAGAGCAGCTGAATCGTCGAGGGCCCTCCGCGCGGAGTCGTTAGTCTCACTGTACGCTGAGCTTCTACTAGATTATTTATTTGGCTTAACTCCTTTTACAAAACCTCCACGAAACATTTTAACGTAATCTTGAAATTTTAGAAAAAGAAAAGCTTAATGAATTGTTGAAACGACCGATTTCTTGATTATTGCGTTTGCGCTTGTGTTTTTGTGTTAATTTTTTTGTAACCAAAATATAACCTGAATTAAAATAAAAATATGTTAAAATTTTAATGATTTTTTAATATTCGTTACAAATTAATGTACCTATCAGTTATTTTTTATTTAACCTATGTTCAATTTCAGAAGTTATAACATTTCACGTCAGCTTTAAAAATGAACTGTATTTGATTAATTATTTAGTTGTCATTATTAGGATCGGTGGATCCTGCATCAATCTTCACCAGTACACTTCTATTGAAGTTAGCTTGAAGCTCCAGTATGTCAGTGTACGTACACTTTATCTGCGGTTAGCATTACCTCTGGTTCTTTTATGTATCTTTTAATCGTGGAACTGTCTCTATTCATCCACCACAATAAATGTGTCATGTATGATAAACAACTCATTGTTTATTCCCTTTGACCACGCAGGCGAAGCCGCGGGTAAAAGCTAGTATCTAATAAAATATATCAATATGGTAAGAAACGACTCTTGGGTCGATTTTAGGTAATGAAAATGATTCAGATTAACATTACTTTTTATTCTTACGTAAAATTTTACTGAATCGTTCGAATTTATGTCAATTGTTTTCAATACAAAGATGAATGGGTGGCATAGTTGAAAAGGTTGCACTGCGTTGCGTCATTCATACTGTTCTAAATTCATGTTTGAATATTTTGTAAAGAACTTAAAACTTATTGTACTGCCTGCCATCTACGATCTTAAACGCTTTTTACATAACCTTTAATTAATTCCTTTTTACATTAATTAATTTCAGTGCACATCACACAATAATACATTAATTTCATCGGGTTAGTCAGGCAAATGATGGAAAAAGTTCAGTGTTTGCCAGTGTGGAAAAACTAAACTGTTTAGGTAATGTATTCTTGATACATTTTATAGGTACCTATAGGTACTTATTCTATATTTTCATGGTTGCCAGAGGATATAAATTTTACTAACCGCTACATATATTTTTGCTATAACTTAAAAACATTAATTACGCCTTCATTTTCACGTCCGCATATAAAACGAACGCAACAGGAATCAGAATAACGATGTACTACTTGTGTGCAATGTCTGTACACACGTTGCTACCAAGTATTGTTCAAAGGATGCACGAGTTTTGTACAAAGGTCGTACCGAGGTTGTTCGGTACCGATGTCGTGTGCTTGAAAAGGGCGAGCGTAAAGAAGCTGGGAAGTACGGAAAGTGCTGAAGGGCGAGACTGAAAAGTGCACGAGTGTGGAGCAACTGAATCGTGGAGAGCTCTTGGCGCGCAGTCATTAGTGTTTTGTAATATGGTGATAAGAAATTATGAATAATGAATAATAAAATAAATAATATGGAAACCTCAGATTTTAGTTTTTAATATTATTTTTTAAAAATTGATAACTTTTTTATCATACATTTAAATTATTACCATACAGTCTATTACCATTAAAATAAAAGTTGCAAGATACTTTATAGCAACTTAGATAATGATTTGTAACTTGGACTAAGACACCAAATACACGTGAAAAAATTACTAATATCGTTCCAGTAATTGTACAATTAACTAAAATGATTTTTACATGTAGGATAAAACATTAAAAGGGGACAACTGTAACAGCAATGGTATTGAAAATTGCGTCCGCGAGAGCAGCCTTATTATGGAGTCGATATTTTTACCAGCCCAACAATATTTATTTTCCTAGCACCAGCTACATAAATTACCATTGAATTTTATTGCTGATTCACATCCGCCGACAACAATAATACCTATTGTTGTTTCAGTCGAGTGAGTTAAGTGAAGTGAAATAAATGAAACTATGTTACACACGCGATTGAACAAATATTTCATCAACTTGTTGCCCCAAAGGACTTGGAAAAATCATTGTGTTCTCGATAACGTCCTTCATATAGAAAGTTTAATAGAAATTGGATTTGGATTTGATCCGTCTTGCGGTTATGGTGGCGTAATGTACTATTATTCGGTTGGCTGAACTTTTGAGCGGTTGAAGAGAATTTTGTAGAAATAAAGGCAATCCTAACAGCCTAATAGTATCTCTGTATGAACCATGAATGATGAATGGTATTAAACAATACAATGACAATAGTTTAGTATAAAAAAGCAACTCTGAGGCCTTGTTACCTGCACAGGCAATAATAATGCAATGATGCAAATTTTCCCTTGGCTAGATTTTATTTATGGAAAATTTTCAAACAAAATTATTGAACATGATCATGAACTGAACAAGTAACTACAAAAATCCTTTTTTTCGTTTGTATATTGTTGCATAGATCATTGCCTATTTATGATACACTAGTGGACGCCCGCAGCTTCGCTCGCGTAGAATTAGACCCATTAACGACGTCTACCCGTCTAAAGACTTCAAAAACGGCAAAGTTTCATACTAACTTTGCACCCCCGTTTTACCCCCTTAGGGGGTGAATTTTCAGAAATCCTTTCTTAGTGCTCCCCTACATTATAAAAGGAACCACTGTGCAAAATTTCAAGTTTCTAGCCCTTATAGTTTAGGCCCTGCGTTGATATGTCAGTCAGTCAGTCAGTCAGTCAGTCAGTCAGTCAGTCAGTCAGTCAGTCAGTCAGTCAGTCAGTCACCTTCTCCTTTTATATATATAGATTGAACTCAAAGTCATACGCGAATATTTACTCATTAATATAATCTTTAAATCTGGTAATTAGAGAATTTTTAATATTGGGTTTTTATTATCAGTTGATAGCAAAAGCGTGACTGCCGGCGGCGCTAATCCGGGCGTGGGGACTGTGTACTCCCTGAGGTCACATCACGTCATAATGTTCTGTCCGTTACAGCTGTCATGGTCTATGATTCACCAATTATATTTGCAAGTTTTGGCCTTTATTAAAAGCAGTAAAATTTTACAAAAAGCATGGTATTAAGGTATCCTATTCATATTATTAACGGGAAAGTTTGTATGTATGGATGGCTGTTTGTTACTCTTTCACGTAAAAAGGACTGAATCGATTTTAATGAAACTTTACTATAATATAGCTTTTCCATCAGAATAATACATAGGCTACAATTTATAAAGATATTGTGTGAAATGTCCAAAATATGACGATAAGTGTCAAGTAAGTAGGAAAAAATTTACCGTCTGCGAGCAATTATGGCGTGCGCTGCCAAAACCGCTAGAGTTACACATATAATAATATATTGTGAACTAGTGGACGCCCGCAGCTTCGTTGGGTGGAATTAAACATAACAATAGTTTCGTTTACACGTAGTAGCCACCCTACTCAAAGACCGATCGAATAATGTCCTTCGAACTTCATCCCTAGGGAAATAACTAGGATAAAAAGCACCTACATATCTTTTTATTCATTCAACTGTAAACATTTGTTGCAAATAAGAAGCTATAGAATTTTAAGAAATATTCAAACAATTTCTATCACGTATCTCAGGGTCCCTCATTATTTTTTTTTTTTTTATGGATACAGGATAGCAAACGAGCTTGCAGCACCACCCATCCGCTGCCGCCCATGACAACTGTAACTGACTTTGAACAAGACTCAATTAGGGACTGGGATGGTTAGTCCAATTAGTTGAGAAAGTTAATTAGAACATTAGTTGGTCAGTTCGTTAGTAGGTATGAGGACTAGGGACTGTTAGTGATAGTTAGTCCTGTTAGTTGGTGTTAGTAATAGTCCAGTTAGTAATTGTTAGTAGGAGTCTCGTTCTAAGTCAGTCACAGATGTGTTGCTACCCTTGAGGACTAAGATGGTCGCCTCTAAAGAAGTGTAGCCGGAATCCACACCTTTCCAACCGGACCACAATTGCTTTAAAAACAATTATTACACGGCAGAAATGGTACTAGGTACCGTGGCGGGCGGTGGTACTGCCCCGGGCGAACTCTATATGGAACCAATTAACTTTCATATAAAACCTATTTGGTTCCCTATAGGCTCTACCACCTACAAAGGTTTCCAGGTAGGTACGCCTACAATGTTGTACAGCCTGTAAATAAAGGTGTTAAGTTGGTCAAAATCTGGCAACAAGTTTCCCAATAATTAGGTAGGTACTTGAATTCACATTAGTTAAAACTACATACAGAATTTCTTTACTTTTCTGGATGAATAGTAGGTACCTATATTGGTAATATTTGATCCGTGTCAGGAATGCAGTGCATGTTTGTACTACTAAGTTTCACTAAAGTCGGTTCGGTAGTTTTTGATTCCATCGCGCACATAGACACAGACAGACAGACAATAAATTTGAAATAAATATTGTCAGAATCTGTATCGATTATGTACTTATCATCCCCTGCTAATTTTTCAGGAGATTTTTTTTCATCAAGCCATAATCAATGTAGAGGCTCGTTACAGTTTTATTATACATATCTATCTATGTATAGATTATATTAAATGACTTTGACCTAACAATTAAGTAACTTTTTTTTAATTAGTTTATATTTATTATATAGATACCTAAGTACCAAATTAATTAAATATGAAACTTCGTTTTTGATCTGGAAAGAACTTAAACTTAAACCAAACGTAAATAATTAAACCTCCACATTAGGCTCAAATATTTGAGCACTATCAATAACGACATCTGTACGCATTCGGACAATTTTATGGGAGTAGATAGGATGCTGTTTCGTTTTCTGATTTCCAAATGGTTACAAATAGTACCTAACGAACTAATCTAAATAATAAGCATACCTAAAGGAAAATATTAGGGAAAGCGAAAACCCATAGATTATTATTCACAAGTGTAAGGTTATTTTAACCTCATATGAACCTGTAAGGATTAGGTTCCGGTTCTTTGAAATAAGTATTGTTTCCCATTTTCATAATTTACAGTTAAATAGTTGCACTACATCTTGACAACCTTACTTGAATGTGAACTTACTCCCACTATATGTATGCAAATTTAAGTGTCGGAGAGATAAGCTTAATATTACTTTCACACGGCTACAAAATTCTATGCTTGAAACTTCATTGAATTCTTTAGGGAATGAACTAAGTAGTTTCTATACAGAAACTCCGTAATAGAGTTACCTAACTATCCAATCCATATGAATGTAGTGCAGGTACAGGAATGGGTAGCGATACCAGAGTTATTTAAAATTTAGCCTCTTTTTCTTTGGGATCACAAGGTCCGATTTTTTCTCAGTTTTCCTTTTTCTGATGAAGATGTATACTTTGATATTTATTTATTTTTATTAGGTTACTGCTACCCTTATACCACGGTTTTGGACGGACTTACGTGAACAATGCCTTAGATATTTTCTGATTCTTGCTATCTGCGGAATGAACATTCCGAAGTCTGCCCAACCGAGCTGGATTCTTAGACTGACCTGTTTCACAAATTTAACAATTAGATACAAACCTCAGAAATAATGTGTATGTCGTAATGACTGGGAAGGAAAGCAAAATTCATCAGAGTGATTCTTTTCAGAGGGACCGGCTAACCAGCTCACCCGCTGCGTTTTATACTTATTTCTCATTGTAATGGTCACAACAAAAGAAGGTTTTCTTTAAATCTGCATGAAGCTGTAACTTTTACGAAACAAAAACGTGAGGTTTGTCGGGTGAAATTGGTATAACTTTTTATATATATTTTTTTATTAAATCGTCAGCACTCAAGGTTTATAAAGTTTAACTTTTGTTTTAAACTTACTAAGCTCTACATAAGAAGAATCCGTGCCACCTACAGATGTGTAGGAAAATTTAAATTAAGGATTATGTTGGAACGGTCCAATTAATCTTGTACGACGAAATATGGAGGGAAGTGAAAGCAGAAGCCGAGAGCAATTTCAGCCCATCTATACACCACCGTAACATCGACAAGGCGTTGAGCCTTATCGAACAACGGCGTCCTGCGGGCCCGCTCTCTGTAGAGCTGGCGCCGACGAAGGTTTGGAGCCGCTCTATAACGTGGCGTGTTCACTGTATCGGAGGTATTGAGAACAATATTCGGTCGTGTATCGGCGGTAATTGCCTGGGAGTGGGCGGATCGATCGTTCGATGTGACACAAATACCTCGTTCCGCTATACAATCACCCTCGGTAATCCACTATCGACCTAATTGTTTCTTCTAATGACTACAGTTGAAATCAATTATTACAATCTATTACAAGTTGTCCTTCATTAATTACTATGCTCAACTAAGCGGAACTGAAGCCATATCGATTGAGTTCATTTCCGCTAATCTAGTGTTTTTGATACTGGGTTAATTGAGTTTAAAGAGAGGCGCCTAGCTTAATCCTAAATCGTAGTAAGTAAGCGCTTACGTCGAACGGCTTACTCTATTCTTATGCAAGACTCGAGGCAATCTTAGAGGATTGCACTTGACCTGTAAGTACCTAGGAAACGCCCAACTAAAGCTAGAAGGCAACAGGGAGATCAAAGAAAACAATCTCAGATTTCTTATGTAGGCGAGATCTTTTATATAACACGCCAAATAATATATTGTAGGACTTATATTTTTAAACCTTTAAATTATTCTAGTTTTATACATGCTTAGTTTTTCACGAATGAATATATCATTCCAAACCTCAAAAACCCCTTCACATTGGGACCTAGTAGGTGCATGCAGCACCCACTACTCTTCAATCTACTCACTAATCTGCACCTTGTGGCTGGCAATTTCGGACAAACATTTAATTTTTTAGTAGACACTTATTGTTTGATCTATAATCCAATTTGATTAATTCTTAGGAGTGTTTTTTATTAAATCTGTATTTGTTATAATTATGTAAGCTAAATATATATGTATAGACTAGCTGACCCCGCAAACGTTGTTCTGCCATATGAAAAGTCAGTGACGCGACACTTCATTTAAATGATAATTTATACAAAAATACTAAAATAATGTTTAAAAAACATTTTCCAGTAGACCAAATTGTGAATCTAAACCACTCTCGAATCCCCAATTGAACACACAAAAAATTTCATCAACATCTATCCAGCCGTTTAGGAGTTCACTGTCATAGGTACACACGTACACAAGAAATAAATATATTAAGATTAGACGAATGCCTGAACTCGAAAATATGTTTAGACAATTTGATCAATAACTTGGGATTGTGTTGTTTCGTAGCGCGCGAGGCGGCGGCACGGCGCGGCGCACCGGCCGTAAACATCTCGCCGTGCTCCATTGAAATGTTGTCTCTCAGGACTATGTTTTATTGAAAAACTTTCCACGTCACTCCTCCCAGGCCCAGAGCTCGTACACATCGTCAACGTTACCTACTAGTTAAAGGAGAGCACTTGCACTGTTCACTCAAGTATTATAATAACTTGAAAAGATTAGGAAAAATCCGGATCTTCCACTAAGCAAAATAAACAATGAGCGTATTAAGTACACGCTGTTCTGTAAACAGTGGGAATAGGCGCAAGGTGGCCTGAGTAAATCGCTCCATTAGGCAGTTAAAAGCTCGTCGCTATCGTCGGAACATAACTCAGCCGCCCGTCTCCGCGCGGTCCTATAAATTACGCCTTTGTGCGAACGGGGCGTGCCCGCTTAAAATATGTACGACATTGTCTTCCCGGCGTACCACCCCGTCTCATATCTTTCACTGAAATCCAGCGAAGGTCATCTTTCAGTAAATTATCTATGTCTGTGCGCTGTGGCAGACTTAGCTGCACTGTAACTCAAAAGTTTATGTAGGTCAGCAGTATTACTTACTGTGCTCCCTCGCCTTAATGTGCTATAATTAACTAGCTACCCTCCCTTGCTTCGCTTGGGTACAAATTAATTTTACTGTACCATATTTCTTCCTTAGGAAAATATTCTAGGTTGTGTTAAATTGTATACCTTCTTCAACTTCAGCACAACCTTTTCAATATACTTTTGTTGGTCACAGACGAGTCTCCCCGGAATACGAGAAGTTAAAGCCATAGTAAAAAAGTACGAAGAAGTTTGGCAGAAGTCATATGACTTCGATAACTCTATGAAGAACTCTGATGCATGCATGTTCCCTAACATTTTTTTCCTTCTTAATTAGCTGTAACGAAGACATTTAATTTTTTTAATGGATTCTACATGAGACATTTGTGCCGATGGGATTTGAAACCGGGACCCCTTTTGAGTAAGTGGTTGAATTTCAAACTCATCTTGCACCATTCATTACGTGTATACATCCTATCATTCACATTATTTTGCCCTGAATTTATACACCTATGGACATAAGGTCGATAAAATTTGTCAATTTTATTTTAATTTTAGAATACATATTAAGGTTCACTACAGTATGGACTATTTGTTAAATCTCGTCTGATTGATTTCAAATTTGCAATAAACGTTCCTTGCATACATTTATAGAATACGTATACCAGATTTTTGATAAAATATATATAAAAGGGAAAAAAGTTAAATAAATAAATGGGGATATTTAAACAATTTATTCGATGAAAGGGTAGCTAGAAAATAAGGTTCTCGAAAATTAGGTTTCTAAGGGTTTCTCTAGGTAGAGCTTGTCCAGTAATGTTCATGAGGAGAATAGGTAGCAATAATAAATTATGCTACCGCATTGTTAAACTCCAAGCAAACGAAGTTGCTGTTGTCGAGCCTATAATAAAAACCGGTTAAAATATAGTTATTTTTTTACAGTAAACAATACGATTCAAGGTTGATACCTTCATCAATTACAATTACCGTTGAAAGTGTAAACCTTGTTGGCACTAATACATACACAAAGCATTGGGATGTAGGTAGGTACAAGGTGTCTTCCATAATGGGTTTAGCCAAACTAATGGAAGCGGACCGCAGCGCAGGCTAGTGTTGCGGCGACAGGCTACACCGCTAACCCGAATCCTACAATGCCTTCATACCAGCTTTCATACACGCTATTTATGTCTGCAGTGACAATTTAAGTTATTTAAAAAGTTATTATTAAAAGCTTTTATTTAACTTCACTCGTATGTTAGCTACATAATTATGTATGTCCTGGAATCTTGCAATCAATATTTCACCCACTTCCACTGAAGCTATCGAGCTGAAATTTGGCACACATATTTGGTTCCGATGACAATACACGAAAATAAAAAAAGTTATAAAAAGCTTTTTTTGTATGGCTATTGTATGGTATTATGGTTTTTGTGTGTGGAGAGAGTGAGGAGGGTGGAGAGTGACGAAGGCTACTTTTTACCCCGGTAAAACATCCCCATGGGAAGATATCGATGTTTTGTTATTTGCTAGATGTTTAGTTCCGGATGTTGTTAATAGATGGCGTTAGTAAAATTAATTTGCCAGTTCTTAATCACGCTAGCAAATGATATAATAATATGTAAATTAATTATGTCATAGGCAACTAATAAATTGAATTGAATTTTGAATTCACGGATAAATTATGTTTTGGTTTAAAAGTACCTAATCCCAATTTCCATTCCACTTCAAAAGCGCAAGGGCAAACATTAAAGGTAGCGAGGGTGAACTTACTCGTAGAATAACCGTGCTGCTTCTCCCATGGACAATTATATGTAGCATGTTCGCGTGTGTCCAATGCCCAGAATCTTTACATTCTATCCCTAATATCGTCTACAGTAGCTGGATACACTTCAAATAAAAATCACACCCATTTGTAAAACAAATCACACTTAAGTATATGTGCTCTCCACGTTAGTATTGCCTGTACTGAAGCAGGATCGGTGGATCCTGCATCAATCTTCACCAGTACACTTCTATTGAAGTTAGCTTAAAGCTCCAGTATGTCAGTGTACGTACACTTTATCTGCGGTCAGCATTACCTCTGGTTCCTCTAAGTATCTTTTAATCGTGGAACTGTCTCTATTCATCCACCACAAATGTGTCATGTATGATAAAAAACTCATTGTTTATTCCCTTTGACCACGCAGGCGAAGCTGCGGGTAAAAGCTAGTACTACAATAATAACATTATCAGACAGTAACTCATGTCAGATTTCATACAACGCATTGACACCAATATTAAAGTGCAAGGTTGTGCTAGTTGCAATGCGACAAAATGTGCAATTGCAATTTAATGCGCGGCAATGTAATTGTATTACTGGCTATTCCCACGGGAAAGCGAGACCGGCGTCGAGCGTGCGTTGCGTAAAAGGATTAAGCTTTGGGAAAATTAGTCGGAAAATTTTACTGTCATTGTGTAAGAGTAAAATTTTTTGTACATAGTAGCGTCCATAGACAAATGGCTAGTGCAGAGTCAATGTGATCGATAGAGTTAAGCAACGACGGGCGTGGCCGGTTTGTGGATGGGTGGCAGCTAGTGGCGTATTTTCATGGGCGCTACCGTGTTTCGGAGGACACGTAAAGACGTCGGTCCGGTTGTTAGGTCAATGGTAAAAACAATCGTTAAGCCTTGTCGAAGACCTTCGGGTGGTCGACACTAGGTTAGCCACAACCTCTCCACCAATCTGCATTTATTAGAAATTCAAAATATAACCTTAACAATAACCACAATATTTTGACAACCACTGGTTAATTGCAGTGCCGGCGATTCGCCTGGCGAGTCAACTGTAAAATGTAGGCGGCATCCGAGAAGACATCATGAAAATCGTAGTGATAATGGTGTAATTTGGGAAAGTTTTGTAAAAGGTTGAAAAGGGATGAAAGGTTGTATGAAAGTATTGTCATTTTCAGAACTAGAAGCATAAAATTTATATTTTACGCTGTTGATTAGATATAAATAAATATGGCATTCGAAGTGTGTATCCCTACCTAAAATGTTAAATGAAATGTTATCCCTACCTAATGCGTTGATTACACCTAACGAGTACAGTGGCGAGTCAGTAAATGAGCTCTCGGCCGAGAGAGTTGCCGAACCGAGTGGGTGTTCACACGTATTTACTATAGTGGCGAGTCAGTTCAGTTTTGATCACGCTTACGTCTGCAATGGATCGCAAAAAAATGGAATTTAAACGACTTAATTTTTCATTTACTATTGCAATTAGTCCTGCCTGCATTACGCTTGTCCTTGCATTTGTAATCGGGTGATGAAAAGTTTCCACAAACATTCATGTATTTTGTAACACTGAATAAATTTTATTGTTGTTTCCAAGCTCCATTTGGTATTAGCGGACATTTTAATTGAGATTAGGATAATATGAAAACAAAAACATAAACACGCATATCTACTGCTTGGTGACGAACGAGTGGCGAGTGGCCGAGTGACAAGCGAGTGCGTGTTCATGCGTGCCGAGCGGTATACCGAGTCGCTGCGGGGGCAGAAGATAGAAGCGGGGAGGTGGGTACTCGGCCTAGTAAACAGATTGGGATTCTAGTGACTCTCTCGCCTCTCTGCTCGGCCCAGCACTCGGCCGAGCACTCGTTAGTGTTTATACCAACCGAGCACTCGGCCGAGGACACTGACTCGCCACTGTACTCGTTAGGTGTGATCAAGGCATAAGGATGTAAAATAAACATAGACGATAACCCATTTACGGATTCATTACAAATTTGTGGAGCTAAAGTTAACGCGTTAAGAATTATTGTCTAATTCCACGAGAGCGAAGCTAGTGGGTGCCCACTAGTATCCTATATATTCGATTTAAATACGTATTGTTTTTATTTATATAAAAATTCCTATGCATTCAAAGCATTTATATATTAAAATATCTTGTTATTAGCCATCCATTTGTTAATAATTTCTTTATCAAAGTTCTCATCCTGGTACTGCACACATAACCATAATTATTTACGTCTAAATCACACCAAATGTACGCTTTTAAACGTGATTTAGAAAAATAAGCAAAATTTGTTTCGTTCACAACTGACATTGGGCCAATACAGGCCTATAGCGTGTACGCAAATGGTCTCGCCTATCTATCTCACTCTAACATATGAGTATCTATGTTTATTCTCTTTCAAATTGCCAATCTATCTAGTAAAATAAATCTATGGTATAAATTAAAGACCAAATAAGCTTATCTTAATGTTTATTCTTGGCTAGCATCAACATTCTCGGTCTGCAAGCCCTTGATGGAAGCAACAGGCACATAGGTGACCAGTGTGAACAGTTTGTTTGCAGAGTCCTCATCATCATTGCGTCTGCGAGATAACCTTACACGTACTCTGAAGGGGACATTTCTGAAAATAATGACATTTCTAAATAATAACTTGTGTATTGTGACAACACATCTCATTTACAGACTACAATTTCTTATGTTGCAAATGTTAGAATACAGAAAACATCACAATTTTACAACTGTGACCACAGAAAATGATAGATCAACTGTCTCAACCATACTTATAACAAGATATTTATTTCAAAAATTCCACACCATCCATATGATCATCTGTTCTCTGTTCATTCAATCAAGCAATATAGAATCCAAAAATTTTTTTTTTTTCAAAATTTTTGTCTTTCAGGGCACTTCTGGGTAAACCTGGTTTTGCCTCTTAAATAATAAATTGGTGTATTGACAGTGTTTTCCAATATAAATTTGGCGTAAAACGTAGCCAGAACTTTCATCCTCTTTTTCAAACCTTTATAAATAGTATTTTCAATACAAAAAATCTCTGAATGTATATTAGTGATATTCTTAATTCCAGTTCAAAAACACACTTTTATCATTATTTTATATTAAAATATGGATATACTTTGTTAGTTCTATGAACACAGATCAAATGAATTATTCTATTCACCCATCAACCCATGAAGTCTCGACTCTGAACAGTGAAAGTTTTGTATTAGACTTTTATACTAATTTAGAACTATTTCTACAGTGTATTGATTATAGGTTTTTAGTGTTCCATCTTCCATACCTTAATTAAAAGCTATTTCAATTTACAAAATTATGGATCCATGCCATCAGATAAAATCATTTCACTATTTTAAAACCAGTACTCATCCAATATCCACTATCAACAGAATCTTTAAGGTTCTGTATCATATTTTCAAAACAATATGCACTGGTACTGTCATCAGCCAAAATGAAAATGTTGTGACAACAATGGAAGACTGCATGAGTCTATAACCCAGGTTACCCAGGTAGAACATACAAAACATTGTTTCCGATGTATCGATAAAATTAATTTCTTCCACATTTAATAATTTTAATCGTTATTAGTACTTAAAGAAAATTTTGATAGTGTTTACCTGACTCCCTTAGACCAGAGGTATTTGTTTAGCCTGGTATCCACACGGACATCGGGGGTTCCCATTTGTTTTTCGGCAAACTTGCGGATTTCCTTAATGGCCCTCGGCGCCCTTTTCTTAAACCCGACTCCATGAAGGCGTTTATGTAAGTTTACTGTATATTCACGGGTCACAACTTCATTGATGGCAGATTTACCTTTCCTCTCACCTTTAGGTTTAGCCATTGTTATACTGAAACACAATAGAAAATACTAATATAATTGCAATGTCCTTTGCGTTGAATAATATTACTTTATATTTACATGAAATAAATAAATTAAGATTAGTTTTTATCGCGATTTTTATGGATAAATATTAAAAACACACCTCGACTGTAAACCGCCGATTTCTAAAGAAGATGTCAAGTCAATCAATGTCAAAACAGAACTAAAAATGAATAAATTGTCAATGTCATTTTTCTCTTAATGTCAAATTTTTGTTGATAGAGATTTTAAGTACGTAAAGTGTACGTACGTCGTACGGTACGATTTGAAAATAATGTTTTATTTTTGTATTTCCTGCAAGTAGTAAATGCAAAAAATAATCTAATTAATACTTTGTTTGAAGAACTTTGTGTACGCTATTGGCTAATCTAAGGTACGTAAGGGACGCTTAGTTGGAAATTGTTACAGTTACACATCGTTTTTGATTTCGTTCACCATATTCTATTTAATATGACCATATTATGTTTATTATGAGCATTTATGTTTCTCGGAGATACATTAACCTAACTTTCCTATACATTTCCCAAGAATCTACCTACATTCTCCCTCTTCGTTCAATTCGACTATCATGGTAACGACTAAATCTGTACCAGTGATACCTGTCATTTACTCTGTCAGTGTCTATCTCTGCTGTCACTGTCAACATAATTTTTTTTTTTTGGGATTTTATGACTGTCAACATGAGTTTCGTAATAATATATATTTATTATATTTATTCATAAATTAAAGGGGTTATGTTACAGCGTAAACATGTCTGAATCTTACAAGTAAATATTCATAATTCTCTGATTTAGTGTAACTTATGTTTCTAGAATTAATTGAATAACATTTTTCAGAGTCATCCATCCCGTGAGTTATTTTAACAGTTATTTATGCCGGGACGTTCGGCCAGACGGACGAAAATTTAATGAACACCGCAACGTGAAATTGAACGTGAACTGCATAAGTACTGCCGATGCATCAGCCGTAGTGAAATGCGGGAATACCACAGTTATCTGCGGCATTCAATTGGTGAGATATCGCTCAAGTCAACTCTTTACAATAATAATATGTAATGAATCTACTTCATGTTTGATTTTAATCATATTGTATAGTAGCATACAATAATGTTTTGTTTCAGGAATTAGCTCCACCCAAAGCAGAAGAACCTGACGTGGGGTTTTTGGTGGTGAATGTAGAAATGCTCCCAATGTCCTCCATAAAGGCAAGACCCGGTCCGCCTTCAGACCATGCCCAAGTAGTCAACAAAATAGTATCAGACATTATCTTAAACTCAAAATGTGTTGATTTAAGAGAACTTTGTATAACACCAGATAAATTGGCTTGGGTAGTTCATTGTGACACAGTTTGTATTGATAATGATGGCAGTTTAGTGGATGCATGTATCATTGGACTAATGGCATGTTTAAAAACATGTAAGTTAAGCACACATATAAAAAAATATTTTCAGTATTTTATACCTCAAAATACATAATGATACAAATACATAAAGAAGAGCTTAATTTTATTTTAGGTTAACTCAAAACCAATTCTAAGCTTTAAAAAGCTTTCTCATCAACATTATAATTTTATATACTGTAGTATATTTTATCTTTAAAATTGGTCCATTATGTTGTAATTATGTAATTATATATCACTATTAAAAGCTATGTGGGACCAGTACATGTAACATTACAAGGACCAATGTGCTTTAAATTGTGCTGTGCCATAGTAACATAATATAGTTATATTAGTAACCATCAGTAGCTATAATTTATTGAATTGGTGCAAATTTATTTTCACAGTGAAACTTCCAGTGGTGTCATTTGATCATGAAACAGAAGAAATTAAAGTTGATGCATGCAATAGAGTAGCATTAACAACAACAGGCTTGCCTGTTGCAACTAGTTTCTGTATTTGGGAATGCAATCAAAGGTAAATTTGAACTTTCAATACTTCTAATTTTTTATTAATTTGATATAAATGTACTTATACATACTAACATAAATATGTAATTAACTACATTTCTGACAATTATGTAAATAATTTTGTTAATAATGTTTTGTAAAATTGTAAGTAATTTGTATTTTATAACTGAATGATTTGTGAGCGTCTATATTCATAGTTGAAAGGACCGGCTTACTCACGTGTAATTTAAGTCGGAAATAGGCCCTAGTTTCAGTCATTTACAATTTGTGGTAAATTGTTTAAATTCATATCTTTCAGAATTATAACTCTTGCAGAACCATCGTCTTATGAAGAGGATATGTGTGGTGGATTAGGAGCAAATCTAGTTGTATGTTGGAATGAAGGATTGCTAAGTGGAATGCAAAAATTTGGAGGCTGCAATTTAACAAATGAATGTCAAAAGGAAGCAATGCAAATAGCTAAGCAAAGATGTACACTTATTAAAAATGTCATAGGCACATGCATAAATAATGTTGAAAATAAAAACATTTAATTTTAAAATATGTTTTAATTTACTACAGGAAATCCCATCAGGAAGGACATCATTTTGTAAAACTAATACTGACTATGTACTGGTAATGTCACTGTTCTAATGCACAACCTATAATAAACAAGCAAGTTTTTAAGTTTGCTGAATGAAGGACAAAGGGAGTGAAAATAAAACACAAGTTATTTTTCCTTTTTAACATATTCAGCCCTTTCAATAAGTTTATAAACCTTTCAGTATGAAGCTATAGGTATCCTTCATATAAAAATATTTCGTCTTTGTCTGAAAAATATTTAGTAGTATTTTTTTCCCACACAGTACTTTTTTAATTTTTGGGAACAAAAATTTACCTATAGCTTCTGAATTGTTAGTTAATAGTAATGGTAATTCTCGTAAATTATCATTGTCACAACCCTTTCTTTGTCCCACTGTTGGGCACGGTCTCCTCTCAGAATAGAAGGAATTATACATTAATCCAACACACTGGCCAAGTGCGGATTGGTAAACTTCACATGCCTTCAAGAACATTATGAAGAATTCTCAGGTAGCCATGCAGGTTTCCTCACCGTCACGGTTATAGCAAGTGCTACCAAGCAGGGCCATGTGTGGCACGGTCGGACCGATTTTGTTTTTGTAGGTATAGTATATAATAATATGGTGTATATCTAATCTGTGGTTTCTACTTTTCAACATTAAATCACAGATTTATAAGTATAGTACTACGTACATTAAATGTTTGGTTTTCTTCGTACGCCGTCTTAGTTTGTTTTCTTTCATTTTGTTGTACTATGTAATGTATTCTTTGTGCAATAATTTTAAAGGATAGTTTTAATAAAGTTACAGTATCTCTCATCAATATATTCTTTTTTTCAATTAATGGTGTCACCATTGTAAATCTTCAAATTGTGATTCATTCATTTCATTCATGAAAAGTTCGTATTCATCAGGTTGTAATTCTTTCAATATAATGGCGTGACTCAAACGACGCAAGATCTCTACCACAGAATATAATAAATATCTCTACCTAGTCTGTGGACGCAACCTGCAGGGCTGATTTGCAGGGCTTTGTGTGGTAACATCCTCTGCGGCAGTGACTGCAAGCAGGGCTTTGTGTGGGGCCCTTTATTCTTTGCATTGCACTGCACTAGCACTAGCACCACAGAGTACATTTTACACTAGCCAACACTAGCACTTCAAATCAAACTTCATTAAAATGTCACCACGTCTCAAAATATCAAATTATGTTATTGAGGTAAAACTTTTGAATTTATTAATTATAATCGCAATTAAATATTGTTTATTATTATATTAACTGTATAGAATACAAGCTAATATGTTGTTAAATCTGATCATACATTTTACTAGAGGTTGTCTGCAATCGACACAAATGAAAGCACAGGATGCTTATATGGTGTCATGTATGATGGGACCTTACTGGTGGTTGGTCTTAGCTTGGAGTACTTCGAAAATGAAAAGAAAACATACAGCCAGCTATTACTCAACCTGCCAACCGAGATAGAATTGTGTGGTGTCATTAAGTTCAATGCTACACTGAGCTTAGAATCTAAGCCTAAGGAAATACTTCAGGTGATGAAATCCTTTAAATGAATGCTTCTAACCAGTTCGCAAATTAAGACGTAAATAATAGTTTCTGCTGCAATTAAGTATTTTTCTAGTCTTCATTATTTAAAAAAAATTACATGTAAATTTTATGATTTAGATGATTGGAATATTAAATATCATCTAAAAATTCACATTTCAGGATGTTGATATAACAGATAATCCACTAGTCGTAATAATTGGAAAGGATAATGAGATGAAGCCATACTTCTTAGTTCATGACAAGTTGGAGGAGACTAAGTATGAAATTCTAGAAGCAGATGAAATGTGGAAGCAATTTCTGCATGTGCGCCTAAACACAGTGCTCCCATTGACTTGTGAGGCCACCACCCAAGGTGTCAAAAATATACTCCAAAATAAAAGGAAAAAGGTATTTAAAAATCTAGTAGTAAAAACAACCCATTCCACAGTATGGAAAGTATTTTCTCACTACTGAGAACCTTCTCTGCCTAGAGCTTATTCCATCATGTTGCTCCTTTGCATATTACTGGAGGAGTTAGTGGCCAAACTGAACTCTGATATGTTTTAATGAATACATCTTATAATAACAAATGGGACAGGTTGAACAATTTCTTCAAAGCATGAATGTACTCAAGAATTTTGCATCTAGCTTTCACCAATCCTTAATACACCTACATTCCATTATGTGTGTTTAAATTCAGAAAATTAGACACTTACTATTTCCTTTTGCTCATGCAACTTATTTACAAGTATATTATGACTTTAGTAGGAGTACAACAATAAATTAATTTCATGTATCCACATGTTCAATTTGATAAATACAGATAGCATCAGGTCAAGTATCATTTCGGATAGATGGAACTTCAGTATATTTATTTGGAGTCGCATCAGATGTTGGAATAACTGGCACAAATTGTGAATCTAGTATTGGAGATATTATAGATTCCATAAATCCTGAGACATCTAAGAAGAAAAAGTATACTATGAACAATGTTGTAAGTAATATTTTGAACAAAAAAGGCCCATTTTATATGAAAATCATTTTCCTGTAATTAAACTTAAGTCTGTTTTTCTTCAGTTGTCTTATTTGGTAAACAATTTTGGCACTACTTTTCATCCAAATATTAATTTAAAAAATTAATTGTTTACAAAATATTTGTGTATGTATATGTTTCACTGCAACCTATAGACGTCCCACTGCTGGGCACGGGTCTCCCCCACAGACACTACTGCGGGAGGTCTAGGGGTTAGGGGTTCCTATTTTCTGTGTAAATTTAAATTTTATGCCTAACCTGAACATTTCATGTCCATCCATCTTAAACTCGTACTGTATGTCACTAAGCGGGGGGGTAGGGCGGGCCACAGGCCCCCCCGAAAAAAAAGGGGGGGCTCGGGGGGTGAAGCTCCCTGCCAAGAAAAAACGACACAATTAACTCCTAATTTGTTAGGTTAGGTTAGGGTTTTGTCTATGTTTATTTAAGCAAAAAAAGGGACCCCGCGAATTATACAATATGCCTGCGACATATATATGTCACCAGCAATCTGTATAATCTGGTATTAACAACACCAAGGCAATGTATGGTATACCTAAAACAAATTGGTAATAATATTAAATTATATTTATTTATACTTTGCCTAGGTGTTCTATAGAATGCTGAATGCTCAGCCGGTAATAATAAATAAATAAATATCTTGGATATTCTCACACACGGCCATCTGACCCCAAAGTAGGCGCGAGCCTGTGTTATGGGTGTCAGAGACTGATATACTATACATAGATATTTTTAAATACATACATAAATAGATAATATTAACATCCAGACACAGAACAAATACAAGTGTTCGTCACGAATATTTGTCCTGAGTGGGATTCGAACCCACGACCCCTGGCGCAACAGACAGGGTCACTACCGATTGCGCCAACGGGCCCGTCCGTCCTAATGTGTGTAGAAGACTTTTCCACACTACTCTCAGGTGAGGTATTTTACACGACCACCAGTACACTTGATGACCCTGTGGTTGTCGTTTCACTCTGGGCATTGCTGTATCAGAGACCTCAGTGAGAGCTCTGCGGACGTTATTTGCAAGGAACTCCATGCTTGCGTTTTCGCTATTTCTCGGCCAAACCCAACACTGTACTATGGCCGCCTTTCACCAAGATCTTCCTGTCATCAGACAACAGCTTAGCTGCTGTGATGGGGCATCGAACAATGACCATATCCATTCCACCTGGGTCCAGCCGAATCTCTCCCATTACCTGGGTAAAGTATGTAATGGACAATAATGTACATGATATTTCATAAATTGCCTAGACCCTGTATAGAATACCTGAATTATACAGATTGCCTGTAATATACATATATGTTTGGGTAAATAACCACCTAGGTATCTAGTTTTTAATTAAGTTCACTTTGGTACTCTTTTCAGGACATTTTACCTGTTAGTTTGGTTATGAAGACAACAAGAGATATTCTGTCTGACAAACTTGTCAAAACTGCTGTAAAGATGATGACAACACAAAGAAAACGTAAGATATTTCTACATGGTACCCTGTTCTCTGTTTATCACATACATTTTACAAATCCTACATATATTATTATAAATTAAAAAGAAAAAAAAGATAAAAACTAAGAAACAAAGTAATTTTCAATGCAAAATGGATGAAATTTTTTATCCCATTTACTGCCTTTGTTTTATGCTAAGCTAATAACTAGTTGCTACCCGCGGCATCGCCCGCGTGAAATTTATAATATACATATACTGAAAAGGAATCAAACAAGGGAACACAATATCGGGATAAAAAGTATCCTTTAGTTAATCCAGGATGACAGCGTGTGCAGCTGGACCAAATTTTACCAAAATTAGTCCAGCCGTATAAGCGTGAAGAAGTAACAAAAATACAAACACATACTCACCAATTGAAAATATTAGTGTGATCCTAGTGAATACAACTACTTTTTTCATAGCATTGTGTGACTTCTTTCAGCTGCTTTTTGCATTAGTATGCCTCTGAGAATAGATTCCCTGGCGATGATCCACCGTGGCACTAAGTTGTCTGAACTCTACACGGTGCTTGTGGAGGCGGCTTGCCGTTCGCTGCGACTGCTGGAGACTGGCTTACTGGTCCAAATTGGTAAATGTATATCATTTTATACTTAACTCATAAGAAATATTGTATTTTACTCAAGTACTATTCATAGAATTGGTTAACTGGGTAACTAACGTGTGTTGTGTCGAAAAGAGGCCGACTAGTTTCGGTGAATTAAGATGGCCATCTTCAGGAGTGTTCGCGCTCGCCGCATCCACAAGACACACGAAAATCACCAAATTAAAATTTGAATCTAGTTAGTTGGTTACATAATTTTACAGAAATTTTACTCCATCCTTGAGGGTTGCAAATCAACTATTATTCATTACTAGTATTCTGTACATTTAGAAAAAAATGTCGATACTTTTTAGGTCAAGAAGGAATCGGGGATGGAGCTGGTTTGCGTCTGCCGGAAACGTTTCACTACCTCCCTCCTGAACTTGGACACTTCATGACTAGAATCGTACCTAAAGGGATACCAGACGAAAGTATGGGTAAGTCGCTGCTGCCACTGTAACTGAAATTATACTCCAAAAAAATTTTTTTTTAAAAAGCTTTTAAAACTTTTATTTTTATTTTCATGCATTGTCATCGGAACCTAATATGTGTGCCAAATTTCAGCTCGATAGCTTCAGTGGAAGTGGTTGAAATATTGATTGCAAGATTCCAGGACATACATGAATACATACGAGTGAAGTTAAATAAAAGCTTTTAAAAAAGACTCAAAGATTAGGACTAATTAAGAGTTTAAATATATAATAGGTTTGTCAGTTTCTGTTTCATAGAAGGTATGAGGACATGAAATCCATAGTTTAAGATACATTCTATACCTCAGTATTACAATTTAATTAAGAAGCCTTTTGCCGACCTTTTTCTCTTGTATAAAGATATAGTTTTCCTAGGTATTACATTATTTTAAGAAATGGGTTCAGCACGTTTAATTGTGGGCATTGTAGCTAAATGATTTGTTTCTCCAATGTACTCAAAACCACTAGCACAGATTGTAGCAGTCATAATTGGTTTGAACGGGCTGTAAGTTCTGACTTACTATACTGATGGTATTACTACAATACAATTATTTATTTATTTATTTATTAAACGCTTTATTATACCTAAATATGGTACAAAAGGCGGACTTAATGCTAAGAGCATTTTCTGCCAGTCAACCTTTGGGCTAAGCAGAGAGAAGCTAAGGCGGTATATTTTAAAAATTGTTCACAGAATCAGAAAGACGGTCGCTACACGAGCAACTAGCATTGCCGCTGGACAGGCCAGTGTTCCGTAGAGGCAACGCCTACGCCGGCGGCGGCGGGCGGCTGATCAGCCCGCACGAGGCGCTGCCGGCGGGCAGGCCGGGCGCGCGCGCGGCGCTGGTCCGCGGCCGGTACGCCTACCACCACTACATGCAGGACAACTTCAACGACGACGGATGGGGGTGTGCATATCGCTCTATGCAGACCATTTTTTCATGGTTCCGGTAAGTGTTGCAGGAGACACGATTTATATATGTACTAGCTGACCCCGCAAACGTTGTTCGGCCATATGAAATAAATATCTTGGACATTCTCACACACGGCCACCTGACCCCAAAGTAGGCGCGAGCCTGTGATATGGGTGTCAGAGACTGATATACATACATAGATATTTTTAGTGATATACATACTTAAATAGATAATATTGACATCCAGACACAGAACAAATACAAGTGTTCGTCACACGAATATTTGTCCTGAGTGGGATTCGAACCCACGACCTTTGGCGCAACAGACAGGGTCACTACCGATTGCGCCAACGGGCCTGTCAAAAATGTATAGGTGACGCGGCACTTCATGTCAATGAATGACGAGTAAAATATTTGGATGTTGCTCATACAAAAATACTAAAATCGTG
Organism: Carterocephalus palaemon; assembly: GCA_944567765.1. Classification (NCBI taxonomy): domain Eukaryota; kingdom Metazoa; phylum Arthropoda; class Insecta; order Lepidoptera; family Hesperiidae; genus Carterocephalus; species Carterocephalus palaemon. Next base: position 7,801,371 of record OX155642.1, read on the forward strand.
TTTAAAAAACATTTTCCAGTGGGCCAAATAGTGAATCTAAACCATTCTCGAATCCCCTTGAACATTTCATCAACATCTATCCAGTTTAGTGACATACTCACACACAAGAAATATATATATTAAGATTAAAATTTAATAAAACTTGATGGGCTGCCAGCCAACTGCTTGAATCTTAAGAATTACGGTTGAATTTCAATGCGACGACCACTAGTTTAGTATAAGTCAGGCTCATCTTGTGCATGCTGTCTTCACTAAACACAGCTCTAGGCCACTACAAAGAGAGTAGATATAGGAAACGCACAGGTGTTGATGTCAAGTATGCAACTCTATAGAAAACAGTCCCAACCAATCCCCCAAGATTTTTTTTACTTTCATTTTTAATATGTAATTTAAATAATATTGACCAAGCTCCCATTTACCTTTATACCTCTCTCTCTCTCTCTCTCTCTACAAGTCGGTTTCCTCATTGCTGAGGGTCGTGACCACCACTAAGCACTTTCCTTGTTGTCTCTCTCCACTTGTTGCGATTTTCGGCACCTTTTAAGGCATTGTGGAAAGTAGTCCCAAGAGATGTCCGGATCTGATCGGACCAACGTATGGGGCTTCGTCCTCTAGGCCTCTTTTCTTCGATCTTACCGGTAATCATAAGCTTTTCCAGATTGTCGTCATTTTTCCTCGCGATATGACCGAAGTACTCAAGGATTTTCTTGAGACAGGTGGAAGATAGCCTCGCTTGTATGCCTAGTTGTTTAAGGATAGATACGTTGGTCCTGTGTGCTGTCCACGGTATTTGCAGCATTTTCCTCCAACACCACATTTCGAAAGCATCTATGCATCATCTATCTTTATACCTCAATACTCCATTTTTTCTTTTTTCAGACTTCAAGGTTACACTTCCGTAGCAATACCAACACACAGAGATATTCAACAGTGCCTCATTAAAATTGGGGACAAACCATCGTCGTTTTTGGGGTCCAAGCAATGGATTGGCTCGACAGAAGTGATGTTTTGTTTGGAGACCCTTTTGGATGTGCAGTCTAGGATAATCTTTGCAAATACGGGCACGGAATTGCAAAACTACACGCCAGAGCTTATACACCACTTTAAGAAACACGGCAGTCCAATTATGATTGGTAAGTCACTTTCTATTTGAGAAATAAAAAAATGTCTTATAATTTCTACACTAAACTGTTAATAAAATGTAAACTGTGATTACCGTGTCATAAGCAGGTGTGGTTACAAAATTGATAGTAAAAATTTGAATTTTACTAATATGTATGTACCTGTAAAAGAATGCAACTTATCTGTTGTCAGATGATTTAAGAATGCTTTTTTACACTGATTTATGTTATATTTTTTGTTGTTCAGGTGGTGGTGTACTGGCTCACACTATAATAGGTGTGGAATATAATGAATCCACTGATGAAACCCGGTACCTGATCCTGGATCCACACTACACTGGTGCAGATGACCTAACCATAGTGTTGGGCAAGGGGTGGTGCGGCTGGAAGAACTCAGATTTCTGGAATAAGACAGCACATTATAATCTTTGCTTGCCACAGACCAAGCCGTCCATTTAAACACATAATAATTCCTTGAAGTTCTTCCAACCACAGCAGTCCAGAATTATCGATATTACGATTTTAGTAGTCAGAACATATAAATTCTGTTAGTAGACAAAATTACCTATAATAAATTATCAGCTACAATACAGATATAAATAATAATTGTATAATGTGGTATCCTGGTTTGCTCAACATTTTTTATAAATTTTGAAGTACAATATTTAATATAAATTTGACGAGGACTCAAGTACACAATGCTATAATTAATTACACATGTTAGTAAAATGCTAGATTTTTTGTAACATTGAATTTTATATGGGATGGAAGTGTCTATGAAACTTTTTTATTTGTCGCATGACATGGGCAGATTTTCATCAAGTGAAAAATATACAGAATTCCCACTGGAGGGGTCCGCCATGTTGGCCAAGTGTGGGTTGGATTCACCACCTTTGCTTGATATTCATTAATTCATGTATGTATTCCGGAATTTAGTTGAAATAATTTTTATTGAATTTTCGTAAATAAAGTATAAGTTATTTGATAAATATAGGCAACATTAAAGTATAATTTTTTGTGCTTTAATTTTGGGATATACAATCCTCAATATTGGGTTTAAGGGTTGATCTTTTTATTTGCATTTAAACCATGAAAACCTGACATCTATCAAAAATGTTTATGAACTGTATTCTATGCATTTTAATAATTTTAACAAGACTATGGAACACCATGTAAATGAATGATATTGTTATATTTTGTACCAATTAAATTATTATACTTTAATACTATCGTTTAATTTGAATTAGACAAGAAAAAATGCTACAGTAATTTAAATAACACTTTTATTTACAATAATAAACAGTGACTTATTTATTACTACATTAATTTAAATATGTACTTAATTCTATAAATTACTTATATTTAAATCACAGAAATAAACAGTGTTCATTGACAAATTATTATTTTGCCATTTAAGGTAGTCAATATAAATGTGTTACTACCATCGGGTGAAGTGAAAACTATTAACACATGATATTTTTCAGTATTGATACGAGTGAAGAAATTATCTTAATAGAATACTTTCGTAATAAAATTAATGTTAAAACATCGATCAACAATTCCAATAGATAACGGGTCTTCAAATTATTATATCTTACAATTACCATCATTCATCACAAAACGAGCAAAGCAATAAATTAATCCTGCCACATAGAAATGAAAAGACGTAGATTAAATAACATTTTGTGTAAAATAAATTACATTTTCCCGTTATCGCCTCGAGATCTACATAGTTTTATTTCGTATTCGCATGCATTGCATTGGCTGGTCATTTTCCAACCCTTGTAGCAGTAGTGTTTTAAAATCAGTAATTTTGTTAAACATTTTATTTAATTGATTTGTTACTATTCTTCGCACTGACCCAATATCAATTCGTATTGTCGATAGAAGTATTAAACACACAAATATGGATATGTTTCTTATTAAATACTGGTCTATATTTTTGAGCAGATAAAAAAATATTCGACAATCTTTGTACATGAAGAAGTAGAGGTTAACATCTGAACAACAGAAATTGTAAGTACCTGTTATATAAAGATACCTTTCAATTCGTATAAACCGTTAAGGTTTTACAAAATTGCAGTCTTTAATAATATATACTATAAAGTAAGTAAAATTTTTGAGCTATTCTAAGTGTATCTTTTGTCTCACACATAATATTGAAAATACTTGTTTATAGGTACCTGCGCATGCCATACTGTATGTACTGTAGCTTGAGTTGAATTTAATTCCATGTGTCACAAAGTTTTCAACGAATAATTCATGTGTATGGTATACATGAAAGTTTACACACTTAGATGCCACAGGCCATGTTTATTAATCGACAGTGGAATATAATATCATGCTACACTGGTCTAGAGTCTAGACCTCGTGCAGCTGTCTGTTGGAAGATCTGTGGCCAACAGCGGAACGTCTATGGGTTATAATTAAGGACATGATATTAAATTTCATTTGCGTTATATCAGATTTATAATTAATTGCATTCGCACCAAAATTTCCAATATTAATTTTATTTCCATTAAAAGTATATTGTCAAGTACATTTAATGTCACAAATGCATATTATTTGGAAGCTCATATTAAAATGACAATGTTTTTATGCTAACCTAATAACAAATTAATTAATAGCTATCTTTATATTATTTCTTGTCACTTTCTGTTAATTCTGAATTGAGTATGAATTAAGAAGACAAAACACTTCATAGCTAAAATAGGTTTATTAATTTGTTATGAATAAATCCGATAGAACAACCACTGCTTATGTGTTTTGGAAAGGCTTTAAGGGTTGAATTAAAGAAGAATGGTATAAACCTAAACACTATTAAAACGGACATTTTACAAGTAAATATACAAGTAGATACTTCCGTACTTTATGTACACTGCATTTAACTATAAGTAGTGTCAAACCAATTTTTATTATAATATTAAAGAAAATTTTGTAGTACAAGGAATTCTTCGCTTCATTTTACATTTAACAAAATGTATGTGAGCAAATGAACATTTTGTGTTATGTGACACTCTTATTTAAAGAAATTGTGTGAAATGAATGTTGTTTAGGGCATAAGACTAGTTTCAAAATCCTAGATGCCAATGAAAACATGTCCATGCAATCGGTTCAAGACGTTTACATCAATCCTGTTTCACATTAATCATCACTATCAAAAACTCGCATCACCTACAGGTTAAAAGGTAAAAAAAGATCTTAGAACTCAAAAAATTATTAATACAATTCATCTATTTCCACATTTGCAGTAAAACTTTAGACAAACTCACTGTTTATATTTAGGTCGAAGCCCCGAAAAAAATGGGTGGGCCTCGGCCTGAGCAGTGGACTGTATTAAACGAGAAGGTGGGTGATAAAGTGGATGAGTGACGGAAACACAAGAAAATTTAGTTCGCACTTACCAAATTTCTGGTGATTAAGTTCTTAGTGATCGCGCGTTCAGCAAGGTCGGTGGAGCATCAGCTAATTGGGGCCCATGAACTTATGGCGTCTGCGGTACCAAACCTTGCGCGGGGATGTTGGGTCGTCTGTACTCGTGCGGACTTCTTCCTCTTGCGTGTTCCTTCACATTCACCACTTGATCCGCGATAGTTATATAGTATTTGCCAATAAACTAATGATAACGATAAAATACGACAGCGAAAACGAAAAAGGGCATGTGGCCTCACATCAACTCATGCGCGCCATCCCCAACGAAGAAGCGGCCAAACTAATGTGTCAAATCGACCATAGTCATAGGGTTCTGATAGACCATAGACAAGTTTATATTTTTAAAAATAGAGAAAAGTGAACACTCACAAAATTATTGATACCTACAGTTAAAATTTTTCCACATTTGCTTTTCATTTCTATTGAAAATAAATAAATTCTCTGTGAACATACTTACATCCTGTTATTGTTATCTATCTATCTATATATCTATAGGATTTCTAAATCACAATGTCGAATCTGAGGAAACTTTTTCTGAAAAAAAAAAAAACAGAAAACGTTAGTGTAATAAAGCTTTTCTTTTGTTTGAAAAACATAATTTATTGCTTTCTTACTAAAAGATAAAATAAGAACTAAATATTGTATAAGGTGGGGTTGGTTGGTTGGTAAACAAAAGATCTTTACCCTTAGTTTCAATTCTATCCTATCGATTTCACCGCCCAACATATCGACAATATTTTCTCCGTGCTTTAAGAGGAATGCTTCTACGTCATCTATGGTTTCAATTTTCTTCATATCCTATAAAATAAATTGCATTATAAATAAACAAAGGTCATCTTAGGGTGTAATAAACATTCAAATGAGCATTTTTAACAAATTACCTCCATTAAGGCGTTCAAATCATGTTTTTCTAGATATGATCTCGTAAGTGCTCTTCCATCGAAGTCCACTTCCGCCTGGAACAAAAGTTTAAATCATGTCTATATACCAGACAGTGAATGTACCACAAAAGAGCAGGGTTTCTTATCTTACTTTACCTTGTATCTAATGAGATTACTTCCAATGTCTATTCCCTTCACGTCATGTATAGCTCTTATCATGAAATCTCTTTCTAATACGCTATTAATTTCGTCTAATTGTTCCTGCGGTATCGACCTGAAACAGACGAAAAGCATCTAAGTGATTTGTCTTTTCATGTTAACATTTTTAATGGAGTAGAATCCGTGAAATAATCGTGATATGTAATATGGTCTGGCTGTGAGAGGTGACGCCGCCGAGGAACGCCCTGTCCAAGAGGTTGCCGGGGATATTGCCTACATACTGCGAGGTAGCTGGTCAGCGGGAAATCGCTGGACTCCAGGCACAGGATCGGGAGGAGTGGCACCGATTAAGGGAGGCCTATGTCCAGCAGTGGACTCTAAAAGGCTGATGGATGGATGGAGCCGGCATGTACGGTCAGTAGGGCGTGTTGGTACCTGCCGACCAGCGCGCCGACGTTGCTGAGGATGATGAAGGAGGCGACGCCGCCGAGCAGCGTGCCCACCAGCAGGCTGCCCACTGCGTCCGGCAGCGGGTTGCCCGTGTACTGCGAGATGGCCATGCAGCTGGCCGCCGCCACCACACCGGCCACCGCGGCCGTGTCCTCCAACAACACCACGTTGACTGATGGGTCCGAGCTACGCATTACTGAAAGTTGAAGATGTTGTTTTAATTCGAATGACTTTAAAAACTGTCGCTATCTACCGCATACGATCTGAATAAATATCTCAGTTTTGCAGCCATCGCAATTATTTTCAATTTGGAACAGCGATAATAGTGTTTAGGACAAAGCGGTGAAAGTACAATTCGGGTTGCACACTTATCATGGTTAACATGGTTTGCAATGAGGATCAGTACAGTTATAGCAAATTCAATAGAACTAGTATCCACGTTAATCTCTAGGACATAAGAATGATATTTCTTTTTGAATTATCCAAATCGGACCATTACTTACGAAGATATTAAATGATAAACTTTATGCCGTTCCTGCTGCTAAGTCAGTGTACGCGGATGCGTGTGACGTCACTGTGACGGTCCGAGCGCAGTCGGTAGTTGGTACTCATAGTTCACGGGGCGGCGGCGACGCGGTTGGTCTTTTATTTGCAGTTTATTCAAATAAAGTGTTGTTATAGAGTGTAATATTGTGATATTTAAATATAAAACATACTTAATATGAGTACTAATAAAGTAGAAGCTGGTTTTGTGCTAGCTCAATCAGATAATCTTCCAAAAGTGGATTCTTTCATGGTATATATTACATGTGCTGTTTATTAAGCAAGGTTGTCGAAATAAAACTCTATAAAAGAAACGAAAGCATTTTTATTTTTACACTTGATTACTAAATAGACAATCCTGTAAATTAACTAAACCACAGGCTATTGATACAATATTATCCAAAATATTTATATATGAAATATCGACACATGCGTGAGGTCCGATCATTTTAAAGCCTCTCAACTTCCCTATGCTTCTTTCAACGTGAACTCTAATAGCAGCGATTCTCTTGGTTTGCAAAACTTCCTCTGCTGTAGGTTTTGAGTTGGAACTCACACTAGGCGGCCTCAGGAGTGTGCAACCTCGTTGTAATGGGTAAATGGGCAATATTTTTGAAACCCCTGTCAGCTAACACAATACTTCTTTGTGGCAATTTGTCAAGAAATCCGCTGTCTTCAAATATAGTTGAGTCAGGGGTCCTCCCTCCATATCCCTCAGAAATGAAGTTTATCAAACCGTCAGGTGTTATTGAAACCAAGTACTTAATAGTATTGCAACTTTTATATTGAGACCACGTAAGCGCTTGGTGTAATGTAAAGCGTTGCTAGGTTTCTCGATTTGAATTTCGTAACAATCGATTATTGATATTGCTTTAGAATAGCGCTTCCTAAAAGCTATCGGCAAGTTTTCCCTGACATCATCTGCTGATGGCCACGTAATAAGCTGATTCAGGCATAGTGCTACTTTTGGAAGAGTCTTTTTAAAATATTTAGTCACAGAACTCTCAGAGAGGCCAAAATGTATTGCAAGCATTGAGTTAGGTTCATGTCATCGAATTTTTCGTAAAGTCACTAGGATTTCAACAGATGATGTTTTCGTGAAGTTTTGTAAATGTTTAATACAAAAGTATGAATGGCCAGGAATTCCTATCAGTAATTTTGGATCTCGAGATAAGGCCATTAGAGCACCCTGTTGCATATGCTTATTGAAAAAATGTTTGTTCATCTCTTTTGTTATTTCCAAATAATTCAACTCGATATCACTAACATTAACACCAAAAGAACGAGTAATGTCACTTGAGTTTGAGTTCCTGATTGTGAAGCTAACGTTTGGATCAAGATTTATAGGGATTTCTTTTTACTATGCGTTGTTTCCATTTGATTGGCGTATTATTAGATTTCGTTTTCATTTTTGGTTTCATATTAACCTGCACTGCTTGTGTTTTTAGACCCGTCTCATTGTTTTTTGATAATACATCTATTTCTTCAGGTATGTGAAGGGGATCATTGTTTTGGACGTTATTTGAGTCTTGATTGTCACACTCTACTACTTCAATGGGATGCAACGATAGGTCTTCGTGTCCAATATCTTTACTTATAACTCTTTCAAAATATTCTATATCTTGTCTTTTCTTAAAACCGGGTCTGTCAATTTTCTTTTTTTGAGGCTTTTGACATTCAAACTTATGAGGCAAAACTCCCTTCTTCAGTTTAAGCTTTCCTCCAACCAACTTAAACTTTATGTAATTTTCCATGTCTTCTTCCAACTGAAATATAAAAACTATTATCAATTTATTTTCTTCTAACAATATGGCATAGCTGAGGCAGATTTATAAATGCACCGCTGTTGTGTCAATGATTAAAAAATATTATCCTTTACTCCTTGCTTTTTACCCGAGTACGTCCCTGTGTCAATGTTTTGACCTTGGAATATTATATAGAAATCGGAACAGGTGAATAGGTAAGTACATAGGTTTATCCACAAAACTCAATTAAAAGTAACAAGGTATATTTTTATTAATACAGCAGACTTAATAAGAGAATACTTAAGTACACTACACGTAATAGTAGGTACCGACTTATTTCCATATCAACTAAATGATAGGTAGGTATAGTTATGTAGGTACTTACATCGAAATGATCTTCGCAACAATGTCTTGTAGCCTGGGCAGAAGGTGGACTTTTATCATCTCTTTTCACAACGGCATACCATTTTTTACGTAGTTTTGGGTCTTTCGGCACGTTAAAAAAGAGTTTTTCAGGCGTTTTAAATGAAGTATTTGTCATGTACATTTTGTCATGTACATTTTGGCACTATACAATATTTATACATAGTTAGAAAGGTGAATTAGATACAAATCGGACACTTAATTTGTTTCAAAGACACAATTAACCAATGAAAACACCTGAGCGCCGGCCGTAAATGAACTCCGCTAGTAATTTGATCATAACTTCGTCAATTTTTGTCGTAGAACAAAACTTTTTGCACTGTATGTTAAGGATTTTTAGCTCTATAAATCTGCATTCTCAACTAAAAACGTTACGGATCCTCATTGCAATACTCTAGTGAATTGTCAGGCTATATTTTTTAAAACTTGAAAATTACTATATTCATAGAGTGAGACGTTTGCTTCTTTGGCTCCTTTCCTGATTGCGCTCAATGCGACCATTAAAGTTGCTCCTTCGGAGACCACAGCTCCGCCCAACACGAAGTATGCCTGAAGTTATATGAAAAGATTAAATGTGTAAAAGTAATGTTACAAAAAATATTCATTTAAAGGTTGTGAAAACAGAAAAAGACAATAAGTTTTAACATACCCAGTAGAAATCATGAAGGGGCTGTGGGTCTAAGATTCCTGTAACTCCGTGATAGAAAGATAGTCCACAACCAACGCAAAATATGCCTACACCTGATATCAGTGAAGAAACATATCTCATGTTCGTGTAGCCGTAAGGGTGGTCAGGGTCTGCAATCTGCCAATACAACAAATAAACTAGTAAGAAACAAGCAACTAGGTATATGAATGAACAAGACGCCCGCAGCTTCAGTCGCGTTGAAATAGACATCTGGCAGCTGTTTTGTCTACAATCTACACGTTGCCATCCCACTCAAAGATATTACCAGTCGAACTCTATCGTTCAAACTTGATCCCGAGGGAAATTATCTGGATAAAAAGTACCTACTACAATATTTTTATTCAAGTCGTAAACAAGACAAAAACACCTGTGATTCACCTAGGATTGTGCTTTGAAAAATAGAAAATATCTACCTACATACAACATTAATTATCCTGCCTAATGGCTTTGATTAACGCAGACTATATGTTGTTATAAATGTTGAAATCAAATAGCTAAGCTTACCTGAACAGATTTATGTATTCCATAAGCCAAAATTAACTGATTAACAGTATCAGCCAGAGAATGAATGCATTCAGAAAATAAACTATGTGATCCAGTGTAGAACCATGCACATAGCTTGAATACAAAATTACATCCATTTCTGTAATTGATAATAAGCAATATTAATACACATATCATAGTAATATGATATCAGAAATTAACAACTGTAAACCTGCCATAAAGGCAGGTTTACACAACATTATAAAGATATGCCAATATGCATGAAAAAATTGATTCAGTAGTATGTTAAATTTTTTAGTGACTTAGAAAAATAATTGAAGAAGCAAAGTAATATGACAACAACAAACACAAAATGTCTTAATTTTTTGTATGAGTATAATATCCATACATTTTTTGTTGTCCACTACTGAATATAGGCGTCTCCTAAACGAATATATAATGTGATATATCTTTATACTTGAGAATTCGTAAAAAGAATTTTCATGATGAATTACAGCCTTAAAAAAATATTAAATACATAAATACAAAAAATGTACCCCCAAAGTATATTTGTTCAAGACATTGGCAAGGTTTCAATTAGTTACCTTAGATAAGTTGAACTTTCAGTTGAATGCTTAGCCAACTTGGTAGTGAATAATTATTGTTATTATGAGTTAAATATAAATAATTTTTGATTTCATATAGATATGGTAATTTTGGAATAAAAATGAGACATACATTCCTATAGCAGTAAGAACAACTCTGCCTGATCTTGTTCTCAAACCAACTTCTTCTACTCCATGTTTAAGACGTGTATGACTCATTTCTCTCCTGTAGTTTCGCAGTCTCCTCTTAACAGTAAATACATCTGAAATTGGAAATTGATATAATGTACTACCCAAAAAATTCTATTAAAGATTGTGGCTTGGATAATCTGGTAAGAAAAAAAATAATCATGCCAAAAATAGATTATTATTGGAAAAATACTAAATAGTTGCTTGTTTCCAAATATGACACATAATTCAAGTAGATGTTGCTAATCAATTATATCACCTTTTTGTGTCTGTGTTCTCTTTAAACAATAGGTTCTGCACTTCAACATCAATAATGACCAAAATGGTACTCTTAACTATCATATTAAAAATAAATACAAACTGATTAGACTTAAGATTTAAGGTAAAGTACCAAAATAATTTATGGAGAACTGTGTTTGCTTTAACAATCAAAAACAACTTGCCTTTCAGAAGATAAATTTAAACTTGTAATAAATTTGAATTCCTTAATTAAGCATTGTAAATTATCAATGATGTTTGATACTATAATTATGATGTTATATAGATACTGACTAAAATGCTAGGTGTGAGCCTCCAGCTCCTCTATACTATAAATACCAAGTTAAGGATTGATTAAAAGCCATGATAAAACTTTACCCTGTTCATATCTTCTTCTATCTAACTCTCTTCTTAAAAGCTCTTTTTCTAGAGACTCTTTGGATCCCCATACCTAAAACATGATCAAATTTACATAAAAATAGTAATAATAACAATATAATAATAACATAATAATAGTAATTTAATAAAATTTATGTTGGTTCTTGTTTAGAAATATTACACTTTTTTTTGTGACTAGTTTTCCAAAAGTATTATACCATTTTGGAAGCTTGATTAGTTGCGTCAACTTTTAAAAAAACTTGCCATAGTAGTGTACATTTTTTTTTTACACCACAATGAGTGAAAGTGGACTGAAAGTAGATTTGATTAAAATTTTTAAGGAAAACAATGATTTTAATTGTTTATTGTGTGAAAACTAAACACATTATAGAAATGTACTACTTACTACTTACTACTTTGGTCAGAAATACAAAAAAAAATTCAGAGATATCTTAAAAATTGTGGTCATGGTAGTTAAAAATATCATGAGGGTGTCAATTTTCAAAGAATTTCCATTTTTATTATGTAATTTGAAAAAAAAATGAGATAATATTTTTTTCTATTTTTTTCTGAAGTAGTCATTAGCAGGCCAATCCTCTGGTTCTCGGTTATCGTTGAATTTTGGGACACCTTGTATATAATGATTATTTACCAAATATTACTGATAAGGATATACTAAATTGCTCACCTCAATAGCCTTAGCTTCAACATCTTTTCTGTAATATACAGTTATTGGTGGTTCCGACTCATATGGTGAGCGTCGTAGAACTTTGGGCAAAGACTCTAAATCTGATTGTTTTAATAAATACTCTGTCATAGCTCTCATAGGAGTTATGAAGTTGCGTTCAGTATATGAAGCTGAGAAGTCTATTAGTAGCCTTTTCTTTACTGAAAAAATGTTTGTATGCTAAAAAGTTATTAAAGACTAAAATACCAGATAAATTGATATAAGAATCAAATGAATAAATATTACCTGGTTGAGCAACCTGTTTAGTTGGGGCTTCTGATGTCTGATTTTTTTCTATCGTAACCTTAGTCACCACATTGTCTTTGTCTGTCTCAGTTTTTACAATGATGTCCCCCAATGACTTATGCTGTACTAATTTTTGAGTACTTTGATCACTGCCTCCAGCCAACTTGGCAGCGTATTCTTTAGCATCTTCAGCCCCAGTTTTATCGCAAAGGTATGAAGAGGTATTCACATGCCTAAATAGTAAGCTACCCGTGTTCGTACCGAGTAATTTACCACTGCTGCGAAAATATTGACAACCTCCAAAACATATAGAATTAAACTTTTTTGACTGGACATACTGACGGCCCAGTTTTCTATAAATCGTAGTTGCAGCGGTAGGCAACATGATAATTTATTAAAATTTTACCACCAAAAGTAACTTATTTTATAAATGTCCTTAATACATGTTTGTATAAAACACTGACTTATTTTAAATTGTAGCACAAAATTATGTATTTGAAAATAAAATATTTTCAGAACTTTTCTACAGCTTGACGACAATCTAATCTAATCTGACAGATAAATAAGGCTGACATCCGAATGACATTGACATGTAAATCCTTATGATTTTTTTTTTTTTGGGATTTTATGACCTGGTATTTGCACCTTTAGGTCATCTCTAAATCCTTATGACAGCAGACTTTAAGTCCACACATTAAGTACAAAGAGGACTACCAACGGAAGCAACATTTACATTGACATTACATAATAAAACAATGATCTTCATTGAAAGTGGTGGCCAAAAGACAATCTTATCGCTCCAGTAACGATTGTAATAATAATATAACACCATTTATAAAGGCAGTCAATCAAGCGCTGCATTCTTCTGACCGCAATCTCCGGACAAATTCATAAGATCTGTTCAGGTGTCTCTATTTCATTGTTAACTTTATATTTCATTGTTATTGTTTTTATTTTTTATTTAATGTTATCTGTTTCTATAGATTATCTATCGTGAGGCTGACACTCTTGGCTTGGCATGGCATACGTAGTATCAGTCGTACCTCTAGCTAGTTTGTGGTATCAGTACCATATCAGTACCCATTTATTGTCTGTGACTTGACTGGCAGATGGCATGGCAGCTGCGATTGCCGCGTCATGTTGCTAACCGCTTCCCGTCCCGTCCCGCCTGCCTTGCCTATCACTTAGTACTATACTTATAAATCTGTGTGCCTATCTCTTTCTTGGCCTACAGCTTACCATGTTAATTTGGCTTGGGAAATGTTAAAATTATTTTGAATTGATTTGATTACATTTACTTGGAAGGTGCGGTTCATAGAGAACATCGAAAAACTCTTTATACAAATTGAATAAATTAAGATTCGACAGTAAAAAAGGAAAGAAGAAATACAACAAACATGCCTAGTGGATTTGATCTGTTCCACATGCAGAACGCCAAGACTAATTTTGATGCTGTACGGCCCGCTCCGGTTTGCGCCGAAACAAATCGGTTTGTAGGCCAATGCCAGAACATTCATGTATCAACAAATTGTTACTATGGATATCACGGCGCAAAACACATTGCAGCGAATACTCAGAATGAGGTCGATTGCGAAATGCTCGAGATGCCATATCCAAATAAGCCGAATGAAAAATCTACGCTCAACAACGCGCGAAAACGAAGTGCTGATGATGAATCATATCCTCGAAATAAGCGCCTAAAAGAAGGTAAGATTCTCGATACTTTTCGATATCTCATTGAACATTTGTTTATGAATTCACTACCTTTTATTTGTTTTTACCATAACTTAGCCAGTAATACTGGTATAATTACAACAAATGTTCAATGAGATTACTATACAGCTCTATTTAATTTATTTGAAAATAATAAGCCATGAAATGCAACAGGGTTTTTAAAAATAAGTAGTGAAATATTAGTTACTTGTTTGCGGAATTTGAGCTAGAGATAGCTTATTGGGATGAGGACACAAGCTACATTGGTGTTAATGCTAAGTGTTAGAATGTATTGAGGAAGTTTTGGTCATTAAAACAATGTCCTTTCAACACATTTATGTCTTGTAGTTTACTTCTGGACTTAAAATATCTGTAATGAAATATGTGTGAATTTGTTTTAGAGTCTGCAAGTGTTGAACATATTTAATCTAATATGATGTTACCACTATACATGACCTAAAAGTCATGGTGTATAATGACAATCATTGAAGTACAATCGCAAAGTAGAATACAAATCTGTAAACAATCCTGTTTCCCTTGTGCCACATATTTCACTCTTATTTTTAAAGAAGGTTGAGGATTTTATTCTCCAAAAGGAAGTCTCCTTATAGTCTTTGTCTCCCATATACTGTCTTAAATTTTTTTTGCTACTTTACATTTTGTTGCAGTTTCAATTCTGAATGTTATTTACTTGTTTTTAACTGACTTATTTATTTTAGCAACTAGTATCATTTTTGAAGTGAATTTTGCTTACCATGTGGTATGAATAAAACATGAAGAAACAGTGGAGTACTTGCTTAAAAGTTTACATTTTGTTGCAATTTCAATTCAAAATTTGTTTACTTGTGTTTATAACCGATTATTTATTTTAGGAACTACAGTAGAATCTGTTTATTAAGACTCTGCCTATATTGACCAACCACCTATTATGACATAATTACACCACGAAGTTTGGTTTTTATATAAAATTCTTTGAAGCGAAGCCGGATATAATGACTTTGCTTACAGTGACATGTCGCTTACTATGACCCATTTTTAATAAATTTTGTCCGTTTATAGTGACTGACATGATACTTTACACCTTCGGCAATGTTCGTTGATTCCCAACGACATTCCGCTCATGGCTTGTTTTTGTTTTGAATTAAATTTGAATGAAAATAATGATTCAAGTTATGTTCATATGAATGACATACACAATTCAAATAAGTGATATGACAAGTCATATTGTATGATATGAATGAGTTTATTCCAAAACTTTTAAGCAATTACCCAGACTGACTGGACAATTTTGTCACTCCACTGCAGTATACATTACTAGTACATTATTTTGGAGGCTGCAAAAGTAGTCAACTAGGATGAGTAGAGTTTGCAAGTTTGAGCTACACCAATAAGTCCGTCCATCAACTTTAATTTCTGCTGAGGCTTTATATTATTATTGCTTTTGTCTTAAGTATTTTTGCAGGTATTCAATGTTCACTTCAAAAATTTTCAAAACCTGTTGCATTCACTATTTGTCTTGGTCAGCTGTTGTTGTATGGCTATTCGAAAAAAAATTAATATTGTCCTTTTGGAAAAGCAAAATAAGATATACCCACCCAATTAGAAACATATTATGCTTAATAAGGGTATTTCAAGCTGTACCAATAGTTGATCAAGTTTGATTTTTTATTGTAATACATAAATATTAAATAAATGCATAAGAATGGGATGTTGCTCAATGAGTTTAGCAGATTTAAAACTGTGTAAATAAAGTGTGTCAGATTTAGTATGAAAAATTGTTATTGTTATTTAAACAGTATTAAGAGTATGCAGGTTTCCTGCCTGAGAGTCCCCCATAATATTCTCAAAGGCTATAAATGCATATATGAAGTTTGATAACAGTGACCACTTTTTTAAATACAATATCTCATATTTGTTCATGTTAATGCTGAGCTCCTTTTTGCTACCATGTGTAATTTGATTAAAAAATAAGTTCATAATCATTTAAGGGCACTTGTAAAAAATAATATTTGCCTCTAACCAAGCTATCGGCTGAATCTGGCCGGGCAACACGTGCAGTAACATATGAGATTAAAAGGGTTAACTAGTAATAGTTATTACTACTGCAGTTTGGTTATTTAAAACATTTCTGAAAGTTGCACACTTAATCTGTACTTTTGAGTAGGTTTTTGTCAATATTTGAGATATTCATATAAATTCTAATGTCAATATGCTTGCAATTGCCACATATCATATGTGGCAATTGCAGGCACACAGAATATTATGAAGTAGATACCCCTTTTTACTTCATATATCAATATTCAATAATTAGTTTTAAACCCATATAAACATGTAACATTTTTTTAAAGCAGGCATAGCGACATTGGATATAGCTTTGAATCATGTTGGGTCTATGAACTCAAGTGTGCAATGTAAATATGGACTTCTAACTTGCAGCTTTGTTTGGTGTTTAATTATTTTATCTTTTTCACTCACTTATTTTTAATAATACTGTAAATTCTCAAGCAATAAACCTCATTTGGTTTATTGCCTATTACCTAATAAAAATTCAATAATTGCAAGGAATGTTGTGCTTTGCATACAATATTAGCAGATAGACTGGAAGTAAAAATGTTCAATGCTCACTTTAGATCCAAAAGAGTGCTGATCATAAAGCTTTTATCCATCTTATTTTAGCTTAATCCATAATGCATACATATACATATATGCTGCATTTTAAAGTGCATAGTCATAGACAACAGAATATGGCTCTGTACTTTACAAATTATAAGTGCAGTGTGCCTAAACTGACCATGACCCAGAAACTATAATCAGAATATTATGCAATGACTAATAGCTGTTTAGTATATTAATATATACTTGAAATGAATTTTGACTTGATATGATTATTATATGTTGGGGAAACATATAATAATGACAAAATTTTGCAAGCAGTCATTATGTATGAGACTACATTCAAATTGCTATAAGACTGTAAATAAAATTATCTAGCTGCCATTTCAGCTGCATTGAATTGAGTCTGGAAAAAAATGTCCTGCAATTTTAACTTCTGAAACTACATTAATAGCTGTTTATATGTACATTTTATAGGAAATTCAACTAATTCTGAGTTAAAAATACAAATTATTGCATTGCACCGACAAATAGTGATAAAAGTAATGTAAGTATGTACAGACTTTTCCTAATATTATAACTAATGATGGTAGGAATTTTTTATTATGCTTGAATATTTTATTTGTAAAAGTGATTGATGTACATACCTCTGTACCATTATTGATAAAACATTATTAATGATATTGTAACATGTACAATTTCTATCTGTAACATTAGTTTTTATGATTTTATAAAGATGATATTATATCAGGCACATGTCTACCAGCCAAATGACTGACTTTTTGATTGATTTTTTAATTTCCTTGGGATTTGCCAATTATGAGATAGGTGTACAGGGAGAAGCTGAAATATAAGTGTCAATAAAATGTTTCTTTTAGTAAAAAAATAGATGTGCAGTGTGTGCAGAGTGTGCAACAATGAGGATTCATTGTTGCAGTAATTTAATAGTAATAGCTGATATAAAAATTGTACACCTAAATGTCTCACACTGGTTTTTGGTTAACTATACTAGTTCAGCGTGCTTTATTCCATTTACAAGTCACGTCATGTGTGCATATAATATGAGAGCAACAGCAGTGGTTTGCGGTCCGCACTTCGCCTTGTAGTGTCAGGATATGCGCATGCATAATATATTATTTCTGATTAATTATATTTTTTATCTCAATTTATTACCAAAATTATTCAAACATTTCACTTGTATCAGTTTGGATATAACCGCATGTAGTTTTCTAGCGCCATACACCGGGGCACAAATCCAGACTAAGTTGCTACGGGCCATTTCAAGTTAGAAAAACCCAATAGTTGTTGCCCAACCTAGGCATCGAACCCAGGACCTCTAGTTAAGCATTTGCGGTTACAACAACTAGACCAACAAGGCAGTAAGTTATAAAAAAATTGCTGAACTTTAAAAATCCCTGTATTCTATTTGTAAATGGTTATTTTATTATTAAAAATGTGATTTATACAATAACATGGCGTCGGGGACAAGTGTCTGATAGCTCACAAATGATAGCTATCAGTATGTATGATGAGTACTGTGTCGATACATTTCACAATAAATCATTTAGATTTATTAATTGAAACTGCAATAAAACTGAAATCGGAGGCTTCCTTCATAGCACTTGAATCTCAGTGTGATGAAGTCCGACTTTATTTCAGAGGTTTTGGTGCCACCGACGCCTACCTTCAACCCATGTATGCTACGCCCAACCCACAACAACCCAGATATTTCTCGTTGTCTCATGGTCCATATGATTTAATAAATGAAATCTCTGCATTAGCAAAATATAAAGCCTAATTTAGTATTGTTAATTTTATCTGCAGAAGTACAAAGAAAGAGAAATATGAAACCTGAGACAAGTGAGAACCTGGTATTGGACACAAGCGCACAAGACTTACTGGAGAACCTATATTGGCATATTCATGGAGGAAACTATTTTCATCTGATAAAGTGATAGTTAAAGTGAAATGTGCCATTTTTATATTGGCCTGAACCTTACGAACTTTTAAGTCACTGGATTTTTTTTGTGATATGATATTATTTTATAATAATAAGGATTTATAATAAAGTTAATAGGAAAATAGGTATTTTTATTTACGAAATAAGAAATGTTTTTCAAATATTTATTTGTGCTAAATAAATATTACATTAATAAAAATAGTATGTGAATACTAATTATTTGTTAGCAAGAGTTACAATTTGCATAAATAAAAAAGGACAAAGATAATCAGATTTGTCAAATTTTTCTTTAATCTGAAAAAAGAAAAACATGATATTAATTATGGTTCATTTTGTTCTTCTGTTACAGATGGAGTAAAATCAAGATTTAACATAATATATTTCATTCCAGGTTCACTCAAACTATTCACTAACCAAACCGTATTGGTTTGCAGTTTGAGTGTTTGCTGCATTTATTCAAAAAATTAACATTACCTTTCTGTTTTTCAGATGTTTCGTCCACATGCAGCCTTGTTGGCACTCGGTCGAGCCCGATCCACTCAGCCTCTGCCTTTAATGCAAAACAAATAAAGCTTTATTTATCTTTTATTCAATTATTATTCAGTATCTAATTATTATCACTCTAGTGTTTGTTAGTTAAAGTTATCTGTGATATTTAATGTACCTGATCAATAAATTTATTGTATTTAGGTTTACTTTTATTTATTCACCCAAGCCCAAATGTAGGATTTGATTATTGAAATTTAACTTGTTTAACAGATAGTATAGTAAATAATTGAAAGTAGTAAAAGGCCATATTTAAGAACTTATGTCTAATGTGTCTGAAATATTTCAGCCAATTCCTTGCTCTTTTTTATCATGGAAATGAGGATGTGTATTTAATATTTATAATAAATAAAATATAAATTATACATTTTGTCTTTTAGAGTGAAAACGCAAGAGTTAGTATGTATTCAAATTTATTATCATTGAAAAACACGAAAATTATTTTGGTATACATAATTAAGAATAATATTTTTACTAATAGTACAGGAATATCATGAAGCGTATAAAATAAGCCCGCAATCAGAATGACATCAGCTTTTCAATCAATTAAATAATTTCCAAAAATTATAGTAGGTACTTGTGGTTTCATAGTATGAAATACATACCTAAAAGGTAATAACAATAAAATAAAAAGCCTGTCGACCTTACCATAGACTAATATATATAATTTAAAACCACAATATTAGTATTTATATTATGTGGTAGATTTTGACGGAAACTGCACCTTGAATTCGTTTTTCCTATATAAAAACTGCATCCCATTCTGACTGAGCTAAATTTGTTTAAAATACACAAACAGGACAGCATAATAAGTTAGTATTTGAGGAACACCAGTAATTATGGCTCATTATTTACATTATATGGTGTGGCTTTATTTGGTAACGGACCTTGTTTGGTCGCATTGAGTTACCTACCACCGAGCTAGAGTAAGCGCGCCATTAGTTAGATCGATTGCGGTTAGCGCAATTGATAAGTGAGATACAATAGAGTGCGTGTTGCATTACCTCTGTCGGTGTGACCTCTTCAGTGTCCACAACGTCGGGCAAGGCGTCTGTGTTGATGGCGAGCTCCTCCGCATGCCCGTTGGGTCCCGCCTCACCCGTGTCCTCCCGGGTCTGGTCGGCCTCGGCGAGGTCCCCGTTATGCATTTCCGAACAATTGATCAAGTCCATTTTCCCGTCCTGGCTGGATCGGGGACTGTTGTCGTTCAAATCCCTGCCGTCGATATCCATGTGCACGTGTCCTGGCCACATGTCGTACGGACACCCGTTCATCTGGTGCAGCTGCGTTTCGCTCGAGCTGAATAGATTCAGCGAGCCCGCCACGTCCTGTAGGATCGAAGACTCTGACACTTCGCTCGTTAAATGTGTCGACTCGTCCTCGTTACTACCGCCGATAAACAAGGGCAAGTTTTCAATTATGTCCCCGGACACGTCGCACACTCTCAACCCTTCATACTTCGAAAGAAACTCGAGCAACCTCCTCTGCTGTCGGCTATCGGAACCTCCCATTATAAGAGACGCCAGTGCTTCCAAAAGTTCTGGAGTGCAAGTTTCTTCACTTTTTAGCAATAAAAAGCGGACGATCTTGTTATCGATCTGAATGGTGCTAGAACAAGCGTTCTGGACATTACAATCATGGTAGTTATTGGCCTCGCCAGTGGTGGTGGTGACTGCTTCCGCCGAGGTATCCTCCTGGGCGTTATCGGCTTGCCCGTTTTCGACGATGGTACTGTACTGGGACAGAATATTTCTGATCGATTGCAACACCTGCTGCCTCAGAGGATCCGAGCTGATCAGCTGGAGCTCCCTGAACAACTGGATCAAGAAGTCCGGATGGGATTCGTTCACCCCGATCAACGTGGTCACTTCGGAGTAAACGTTTTCTCTCAGAAGGTCGAATAGCTTCGAGGTGGCCTTGTCCTGGACCTCGCGGCTGGTGGAGGCCAAGTTCGGGTTCGGCGTCTCGGAGGTGCCGGCGATGTTGATGTTGCTCGTCTGGGAGAAATCGAGGACGTGGTTCCTCGTGTTGGCCGAATTTTTAGCCGGCAGCTTGGACGAGGGCTTCCTCCTGCCGGCGTCGAGGTTATTGGAATGCGACTGGACGATTTCGGGGATCGGGTTGGTAATGCTGAGGTTTCGGAAGGAGAGGTGCGTTCTTCTGGGGGTTGGTTCGCGGAGTTGAGGTGCGGGATTGGGTTCGAGGTCTTGTCTGTTGAGGTTGAGGACGTCAGGGGCAGAGGAGAAGGAGAGCGATCGCTCGTACGCGATGTTGCGTCGCGGTTGCCGGGGGGCGGGGCGGTCGGCGGGCGGGGGCGCGGGCGCGGGCGCGCGGCGCAGCGCGTTGTGCGAGCGCTCCACCAGGGGGTGCTGCGTGTGGGCCGCGCTCGCGCCGAGGTGCCCGTCCGCGTTCGTCTTGCTGTTGCTCGACAGGAGATTTTGTCGCGAGTAGCTGGAAACGATTACCATTCACTTTAATAGAATCTTAAAATAAGATGGACTGATGACCTGAAAAAGTCAGCGGGAAATCGCTGGACTCAGAAGGCACACAAGGACAGGATCGGGAGGAGTGGCACCGATTAAGGGAGGCCTATGTCCAGCAGTGGACTTTGAAAGGCTGATGGATGGATAACGAAGGTTGGCACGTTTACAGCACTTACATCTTATAATACAACATGTTTTAAACACTGGATATTAAAAAAGTTTGGCCATTATCTATTGACTTTGTACTATACTGATAGATGAATAGTAAAAAAACACGCAAAATATTGAAATATCCGTAGGTACAACGTACAAAACGTTGCAAGTACGACGACACGCCATGCGTTTATTTACATATAGTAGTCTCCAAGGGATTAAAAGTGCACCTCCGTGGGACTGAGCCCAGCCCTACGAATTAATTATTCGGCATATTTCGTCAACACAAAAAGTGCGGTAGTAGATTGCAAATATATGGAGGGGGTTATGACGTTGCAAAGGTGGCGGCCGGACATATATCTTGAATCTTGAGCAGTATTACCAGATAAACAGCCGGTTTAGTACTAAAGAACATAATAATGCACATTATTTAACTGTATGACAAAGCTAATAAATTCCAAATGAAATATGTATTTATATAAATCAACACTTTTTTCCTGATGGTTACCGAATAGTGTAAATAACTCGGTAACCATCATGAATATGGAAATGTGTTACTTTTATCAGCTCCTTAATGAACTCAAAATTATAACAATCGAGTAAAAGATTACTGAGGTACAGTTATTTAAGTGAGCGTCGGTAGCGCCGACGTCTTTAACTGAACCTTTGGTAGGAACCACGAACTAAATTACTGAGTATACTAACATGAAATACCCATATATCATACACCAAAAGTAATGTCTTAGTGAGGACAATGCAACCTCATTAGCGTTTGGATGATATTAGTTTTACTTGTAATAACGCTCAATATATAAGTCCGGCCGCCATCTTTGGTACGTCCCAACTCCCCCCTCCATACACTTACAATCTACTAGTGCACTTTTATGTTGTTGTAGGGCGGGGCTGAGTCTCACGAAAACCGCTAATTGACGCCTTTTTAACAAACGGATCTCATACTGATACGCAACCTTAATATTTGCGTATATTGCACATGCCAAGTTTCGTTAATCCCATTAGGATTGATCGCGCACAAGTTACATTACACGCCAACTTTATGACCACTCTAAATTTATTTGTTGCGCGTTTTTAGTAAAATGCGGTTTGACTAGCAATGCCCGAAATTTATGTAATGCGTATCAAACATAACCCAATAGATACCGCATACAGGGCAACAGGCAAAAGATAGGGCAACAGACAGGCGAAACACATTAGAGAATTTGCACTAATATACTAGGTAACGAGACTTAAGTGTCGACCAACTCTTATGACCTGTAGACACATAAGAGTGCGTAAAATTTTTAAAATAGTTTTGTTACAAAAACTTTATTGAAATGGTTGGCTGTGCAGTGCAATGGTGTAGCAAGACGAGTAGGACGTCAAGTTACAATAAAGATGGCATTACATTTCACCGGTAAGTAAATATGTAGTAATTAGTTAGATCTGTGGTAATATGAATGCAAAATTGCCGATTTGAAAAAAAAAACACTATCAAATAATATCTTTGAATTAATATCGATAATGTGCTGTCCCAGTCTCATCACTACGTTTTGATTTGCATGCCCCGCGCGTCCCGTTCATACCGCCAAATTTGGTGACTTCAAATCGGAACAAATGATCAATGATGCGGTATCTATTGGGGGTAATCTGTGCGTAAATCAGAGCGGTCGTAAAGTTTAGCCAGTACTTTACGCCACACTGACATAACAGCGGGTATGCGGTTAAACTCACAGTCGGTAGAGCTGACCAATTATATTCAATTACGATGATCACCATCACCAGTTCACATCCGATTAAACACTAATTAACTCGCTCGCTGATCCGAAATTACCGTGAGACATTATATCCATAAGTTGAGCCGCTTACCCATTACAATTACAAAATACATAAATTAAATGTAGTCCACACTGGTATTCGGCCCAATCAAAATGTAACATGTTATAAAATATAAACAGTTATTACTTATTAGTTAGTAAAAAATAGATATAAATAAAAAATCTTTAATGATATTTTGATGTTATTAATAAAATACATACTCGTATGTAATGCTAAAATGGTAACACGCAACATTCTTACCCAGATTTACAAATCATCAGCAGTATGTGTATGATATATACGTTAATATAAAACGATTATTTATATATAAATATTAACTATTTTAATTTTATTTTATTCTCTAATATCTGAAATAGAAAATTTTTATTGCATGAATTTTGGTCAGATAAGGTAAACATGAAAAGATATAGAACGATGTACAGTACTCCCAAATTAATAATGCGCATGCAAATCTTCGCTAATTGTCGTATTCCCGGAAACACCCGAATCATTGAATCGGAGAAAGCCCTCAACAATGCACTTGCATTTTGCACCTTGTTCGAAAGAAACAGGAATCAAAGTCATATGTCAAATCATGTGAAAAAATTGAAAACAATTCGGTTGGTCGGCGGCTGTCGCCGGTCAGTCAAAGGTCCGTCAGTCGTCTTTATATACTGGTGAATTTTAAAGAGCTGCTATTACACACCCTTCTTGGTTTTGTTTTCAAAGGTGAATTTAATTTCAACTTTAATTATCTTACTCAAATTGAAATAGTTTATTTTGTAAAATAACATACTAACTGTTGGCGATGGAAATAAATAAAACCACCGAATCGTTTTGTTACTTCAGCGTGACAGCTGACGTCTTTATTCTTTTCTCAAAAGTATTAAGCTATATATTTTTCTAAGGTGCGTCGCCTACACTAACATTTTTACACACGTTAAATACATATTAAGTACCAGAAAAAAACATTTATAAAATCAGATTTAGGCTTATATACATTTTAATAGAAAGATACACATGCATAAAGAAACAAATATATAAAACAATATAGGAATAAATAATATTAGAAAGTATATTAGTACATAATGCAATAATACAAGAAATAAAATATGCCTAATTCTTCCAGAATGGATAAATTTAAACGTGGAAAGCCGCTTAAGTCACAAGCACGGCAAATAGTATTTAATGTGTACCTTTATTTCTTAAATGAAGCCAATGTTTTCGAAAGAGACCATGATGGTTATTTAAAAAAAATTCAGGACCGTGTTACAAAAGCTACAGGAATTTCACGACGAACTTTGAGTAATATCTTAAACGAAAAAAAACAGAATCAATCAATGAAATTTTCCTCACCGAAAAAAGGAAAACCATTTTTAAGAAAATGCACTTAACCACTCTATACACATATCGTCTTCCGACGCTCGGGGAATACGACCTTTGCCGAACAGTAACGAAGATTTCTATGCGCATTATTAATTTGGGAGTACTGTACTAAATAGACGTATTTTGGTTACTAACCTGCGGAAATTATCCCAATAGTTATTGGCTCGGTTGCCCGGCGGTACTTGGTTGTTCAGGGTGTGTGAAGCATTTTCGGCGCGCCAACGTTCTTCCATCTTAAAACATTACATTATTTTACTTTAAGTCTCGCTTGGGGTTTGTTGGGCAGATTGCAACATGTCCATTTATACACTACTCATAAAAAACGGATTTCTAAAACAAGTCTTGGTGTGGTTGATTGGTTGGCTGGTACGTAGAAAAGCGTAATCAGAAGCAGCACCTTCACAAATGTTAGCTACTGGAATTGTAACGGCCGTGTAGATCCATAGCCGCGTAAAACAACGACGGGCGCGGTCGGTTTGTAGATGAGTGACCGCTAGTGGAAAAATTTCATGGGCGCTACCGTGCCTCGGAGGGCACGTCAAGCCGTCGGTCCCGGTTAATTTCAATCTTTCAATCGCTAAGCCTTGTCGAAGACATTTGAGTGGCTTGAGAACATTCGACACTGGATTGGCCTCTAACATCTCCACCAATGCTCTAGATCTCCCGCGTCGCGTCCGTCCGCGTGCGCAGCAGTAGTAGGTTTTTTTTTTATGGATACAGGATAGCAAACGAGGATGCAGCACCACCCATCCGCTGCCGCCCATGACAACTGTGATTGACTTTGAACAAGACTCAATTAGGGACTGGGATGGTTATTCCAATTAGTTGAGAAAGTTAATTAGAACATTAGTTGGTCAGTTCGTTAGTAGGTATGAGGACTGGGGACTGTTAGTGATAGTTAGTCCTGTTAGTTGGTGTTAGTAATAGTCCAGTTAGTACTTGTAGGTAGGTTGTAGCATAGCACTGAAGTCAAGTGAATTAAGACCACTTTTCGAGCGCCAATCTTCATTTTCATGTCTAAAATTGTGCTTTAATTATGTCTGTGATGTATCGCTGCGACCCATAGACGTCCCACAGCTGGGCACAGCCCACAGACACTGCTGCGGGAGGTCTAGAGCATACTCCACCACGCTACTCCAATGCGGATTGCTCATAATGTGCATCTTCATTTTCATGTCTAAAATTGTGCTTTAATTATGTCTGTGATGTATCGCTGCGACCCATAGACGTCCCACAGCTGGGCACAGGTCTCCTCCACAGACACTGCTGCGGGAGGTCTAAAGCATACTCCACCACGCTGCTCCAATGAGGATTGCTTATAATGTGCTTTACTTTACTTCCTAAAGACGACATTTGAAGAAGTCCGAGACTCCTACTAACAAGTACAACTGGACTATTACTAACACCAACTAACAGGACTAACTATCACTAACAGTCCCCAGTCCTCATACCTACTAACGAACTGACCAACTAATGTTCTAATTAACTCTCTCAACTAATTGGACTAACCATCCCAGTCCTTAATTGAGTCTTGTTCAAAGTCAGTCACAGTTGTCATGGGCGGCAGCGGATGGGTGGTGCTGCAAGCTCGTTTGCTATCTTTTATCCATAAAAAAAAAATAGTCTAAATTGCCTGTAAAGTCGGTATACGGGCGAAAGTTTTACGTGACAACGACTTTGAGTGGTAAAATAATTTTAATGTGAATATTCATTCGTATAGTAGTATCGTCTCGTATCGTATCGTCTCTCTCGCTCTTAGGCGGGCTAACCATGCCCGAGTGGAAGGGACGCGTGCCTCTCACTCGCTCTCATTGTGAGCGCATAACGTGAGCGGAGCGTAACGCAGTTTCTTGAAGTGTCACCCGGCAAACCAATTTATAAGACGTTGTCACGTCAAAAAGTCAGTATTAAAATCTTACGTGTGCGAGCTGGTCGCGCAGCTGGTGTATCTCCCGCTGCTGCAGCGCCAGCTGCTGCCAGCACCACGCGCCCCACAGCGCGCAGCCGCACGCGCACCCGCCCGCCACGCCTGACACACAACACGCATTGCACTGTGCAAACTTTAAATTTAAAAAAAATGTCGGATTTCAACCACTCGAAAACGGAATTAGTACGTATTAAAGGCTTTGTCAAACAGAACGCGTACTTAGCGCGCGTCAGAGCGCTAACTTAACGCCGCGCTATGACGCCGAGATGTGTTGTACTACCATAGTAATATACCGTCAAACAGAGCGCCAGCGCTAGCAATACGCAACGCTCTGTCGCGGCGTTAGGACACTTTGACGTCGGGCGTTGTATTTTTTTACAGATTTTATTTTAGCGTCGGAGTGAATTTATGCATAATGACCGAAAATTTTATTGAATTAGTGAGGAAATATCCACGCCTTTACAACACGAAAGATAGTTGTTATAAAAATGTAGCAATCAAGGCCAAATTATGGGAGAAAATCATAAATAAGAAAAATAAAGCATATAAAAGTAGTAATTGTTCCACATCTGAATCTGAATCACTCGACATCCTCATAACAAACCAACTTTTCACACTCTGCTATCAAACTCGACTACGCTTTGGCGAATGGTACGTTGCGTTAAACGTTGGGTCTAGACAATTTGTGTGACATGAAAAGAGCGCGACGTTAAAACGCGACGCTATAACGCTATTACGCAGTGTTAAGTACGCGTTGTTTGGCAAAGCCTTAAATATCCAAGTCAGATTGTCTACTAACGGACATTTAATACGTACTAAGTTAGATTGTCCGTTAGTAGTAATTTCCGTGATTTTTTTAAATTTTAAGTTTGATAAACGCCACCGAGTATATTAATAAAACTGCACCATATAGATTTTACAATGTCGAGCCCTGTATGTATGTCACAGCAAATTGCAGTAATGATTAAAACTAGTGATTATAAATGTAACTACAATGCGAAAAAACAATCGGAAAGTTATCCAATCTATATATATAAAAGGAGAAGGTGACTGACTGACTGACTGACTGACTGACATATCAACGCAGGGCCTAAACTATAAGGGTTAGAAACTTGAAATTTTGCACAGGGGTTCCTTTTATAACGTAGGGGAGCACTAAGAAAGGATTTTTGAAAAATTCACCCCCTAGGGGGGTAAAACGGGGGTGCAAAGTTAGTATGAAACTTTGCCGTTTTTGAATTTAGTGAATGTATAATTCCACGCGAGCGAAGCTGCGGGCGTCCACTAGTATTATATAGACAGAAATATCTTTTCGAATTATTTTCTGATAGTAAATCGGAAGATATTGTATTGTTATTGTATTGTATTTATGATTAGAGAGATCATCATGTTGAAAGGCACGGTGGGCGGGAAGGTCGAGGCTCACCGTAGGGCATCATCATGTTGAAAGGCACGGTGGGCGGGAAGGTCAGCTGCGGCGTGCCCAGCAGCCGGTCCATCGTCTGCGAGTGGCTGTTCTGCGTGAACTGGTTGCTGCGCGCGTCCTGCCGACAAATCGAATATTATTCATTTAATCTATATATATAAAAGGAGAAGGTGACTGACTGACTGATTGACTGACTGACTGACTGACTGACTGACTGACTGACATATCAACGCAGGGCCTAAACTATAAGGGCTAGAAACTTGAAATTTTGCACAGGGGTTCCTTTTATAACGTAGGGGAGCACTAAGAAAGGATTTTTGAAAATTCACCCCCTAAGGGGGTAAAACGGGGGTGCAAAGTTAGTATGAAACTTTGCCGTTTTTGAAGTCGTTAGACGGGTAGACGTCGTTAATGGGTCTAATTCTACGCAAGCGAAGCTGCGGGCGTCCACTGGTGTATGTATATTTAAACATTCCCTCCACCAATCCGCATTGGAGCAGCGTGGTGGAGTAATACTCTAGACCTCCCGCTGCTGTGGCTTTGGAGGAGAATCGTACCCAGCAGTTGGTGGTGGTGGGATGTCTGTGGGTTGCAGCTATATAAACATTACACATGAACTAGTTATGTTTATACTGTTTTATTTATTCAATGTATTTCTAATGCATATTATATAAAAAGTTAGTATATAATATTAATATAATGATTTCGCTATAAGGATATTGATCACGCTCAACGAATGCTAAAAGCTATAATAATGTCTATTATTCTATCCGAGATAATCTAAATCATCAAATGTTTCACTAGCCACACGTTATTCTAAAATTGGTAGTTAAGAATATATTTAGAGTATACTACCTCAAATTTAATTACAATATGTACTACTAATGCCTCGACTCGATTGAGAATAACTATAGGCTTTCATAGATATTATTCTTTCAGATCTTAACAGACAAGTAATCTTTTGCTTAATACCAGTAGGCGCCTTTAGCGGCCAAGTTCGCCTGTCGCTCTGCTGTAAAAGAGCAAATAAATATACAAATACTGATGTACAAAGAAAAGTTGACGAAATTCACCTGATTGGATTTGGCGCTGCCCCAACACGGGGGCGGCAAGTGAGGGTAAGGAGCGCTAGTGGACGTCTCGTCTGAAAAAACATAACACAATAGCACACTTTTCATACAGGCATTCCTATCGGCACCAAAGTTTAGCTTTGAACGAAATCTGGGATAGCTGCGTATGGGATATACGAGCTAAAATAAATAGTATATTTCGCTACAAGTGCGGAAAGCCTGTCATTGCAAAGAGTTCCGACAAATGTCTACCCGAGCCGAAGGCGAGGGTTGACAGTCGGAACAAGTTGCAATGACGGTTCCGCACGTGTACTGAACGACTATTTTTAATACAGTTGCGAAAAAATGAAGCAATTTGATAAAATAATAAAAAACACAAACTAAACTCGCAGCGAACATTTTTGGAAAATGGCGCCAACCGTAAAAGAATACAGAGTATTGCAGTTTTTTTTTTGTTTTCTTCACCCATTCTGGGTAGGCAAAGGGAACTATGCCCATACAGCCAAGTCTTCAGTAGAATTTTTTTATTGACATGAAATTTAATGAGATGAAATGAAATGAAACCTACCCTAACTCATTGAATCAAATCATTAAATCTGATATTGAAACAAATTAGTAGCTTCTTTTTATAAATATTTGCATGAATCATAAAAACTTCTATGAATATTTTTTTTAGTAAGAACTTCGTGGTTGGTTTTTTCTTTTTAATAGACATTATTTTGACAGTTGGGAAAGAGAACGCACGAGTTCGGAAAAGGTAAAGAAAAAGCACGAGTGTGTAATAGCTCACTTCCCGAACGCTATACGTCCCTGTAATATGCCACTTTTTGAGCAACTGTATTAAAAAGTATGTTTCGTAATCTTCAGCTTATATAAAACTTTGAAGCTATAATTTATGCGATAGCTTGAACTGTGAATCTTACTCCTGTAATTTCCCAAATGAACACAATTATTTCTTGGTATTATAGCTTAAATACAATATGTGATTTTGATAAGATTTTAGACCAATTAGGCTATATTATATTTTTCATCCTGGAACCGACGGCTCGACGTGTCTTCCGAAGCATGGAAGTGCTAAGAAACATGGGTGACCGACACTCATCTAACTCCCGATCCGGTTACACTTCTTTAGAAGCGACCATCTTAGTCCTCAAGGGTAGCAACGCAACAGTGACTGACTTGGGACGAGACTGTAACTAGCAATTATTAAATGGACTATTATTCACACTAACTAACAGGACTAATTATTACGAATATTCCCAAGTCCTTATGCCCACTAACGAACTGACCAACTAATGTTCTTATTAATTTTCTCTGCTTACTGACAGTTAGTCACTGTCAGTCACACTTAACATGGGGCAGCGGATGAGTGGTGCTGCAGGCTCGTTTGCTATCTTAAATCCATAAAAAGAAGGCAAAGCCGAGCGGCTTATCACTATCAATCTGTTGATTCAGATTCAGATTCATTTATTTTTCATTATATGGTATTTTATACGCTTAATGAACGTCATAACATTTTTTATCTACCGCCGGTTCACAAAGTTGATGCTACTGAGAAGAACACGGCAAGAAACTCGGTAGTTACTCTTCAAAATTAAATACAATATTATTACATTATTATTGAACAAGTGGAGCTGGAGATACTTCGCACCAAGCATTTCTGTCGTTTAAGTAATCATTAATTTTATAGAAAGCTTTATTTAAGGAGGTTTTGTTTAATGTAAGTTATTGATCGAAGAATGTAAGATTTAAATATATTCTCTGAAAGACAAGTAATATTTCCGGGTATTTTATTATAGAAGCGAACACAGTTCCCCATAAAAGATTTTGAGACTTTACTTAGTCTAGAGCTAGGTACAATCAATTTATCCTTATTTCTTGTACTAAAGTTATGTACACTGCTTTTTTTGATCGGTTCATAGTGCACTCACTGGTGTGCGATGGCGGCGGCGGCATGCCCGGCGACAGCTCCGCGCGCGGCTCGTGCCGTGCGTTCGATAGCAACGCGCCGCTGGACTGGCCCTGCACCGTCTGACGAATGTACAAGGAATGTATCTATATTATTCTATATATATAAAAGGAGAAGGTGACTGACTGACTGACTGACTGACTGACATATCAACGCAGGGCCTAAACTATAAGGGCTAGAAACTTGAAATTTTGCACAGGGGTTCCTTTTATAACGTAGGGGAGCACTAAGAAAGGATTTTTGAAAATTCACCCCCTAAGGGGGTATAACGGGGGTGCAACGTTAGTATGAAACTATGCCGTTTTTGAAGTCGTTAGACGGGTAGACGTCGTTAATGGGTCTAATTCTACGCGAGCGAAGCTGCGGGCGTTCACTAGTAAATAAATAAATACCATTTGAGTATTAGCGGGGCGTTATGTATAAATATTTCATTAATTATTTAGTACGAAGTCAGTCACTCCCTATAAAACTAAAAGATTGTTTTAGCTAAGTACCTTTGGTAGGTACTTAGCTTACATACAATCGTACAACACGTTACGCGTTTAGCATTTAGGCTGATGACCAAGACTTATGACGAAACGACGAAGTGTCTACCTAGAACATTCATTAAATATCAGAGACTGTTTATGTTTCGTTTGTCGTACATATACCAATGTATTAGAATTAAAGCACTATTAACACCTACCTGACGTTTTTATTTTGAAAGTCATTTGTTCTCTAGAGTACATACTACAAAAATGGTAATTCAACATTTAGATTCATTTATTTTTTAAAAGAAGACAGCCCCGTTTTTGCCAGAAAAAGTAAGAGTTACGCGCTAGAAAGAGACGCAACCTGTAGGTAACTATAAGCGTGGGTTATTAAGCGCTGCGCGATTTGAATTGAATTTAATCGTATCGTATCTAGAGTCTATATTTCTTTAAATGACTTTTCGAAGTGGGCCTTCTGTACTTGTACTATTATTCTGTGCTATTAGTAGTCTAGTTTACCATCTTTATACGCCACTGAGTATTAAGTACGTCTCAACGTAAACTTTCCTCCTCTTGCCACAACTTATTAAAGCATACTCAACCAGGCTATTCCAATGTGGATTGGTGGAGGAATTAGTGGCCAACAGTGTCGAGTGTTCTCAAGCCACCTGCGGCTCTAGACAAATACGAGGGGCGGCCGATAATTCCGCGGCCTAAGGTACTTAGCGATGACTAATCACCTCATTACTAATGTCACTAGTAGCAGCACTCACTAGCAGTATATATAGCCATAAATTAAATTGTTGTGTTCATTAATAGTTAATCTATCTAACAACGAACACCGCCATGTCGACCGAACTTGACAATTCGCGTAATTTCGAGCATCGCGCTGTGATTAAGTTCCTCGTTAAGAAAGGAAATACGCCGAAAGCAATTTTTGAAGAAATGTCATCGGTACTTGGGGAATCTGGACCTTCTTATACGATGGTCAAAAAGTGGGTTCGGTTATTTCAACAGGGACGAGAGTCCTGTGAAGACGACCCCCGACCGGGTCGACCTGTAACGGTAGTGACTTCGGAAAATATTCAAAAAGTAGAGAAATTAGTACTGGGCGATCGCAGAATTAAATTGTGGCAAATAGCAGAGGAGTTACAGATTAGTAATGAAAGAATCGGAGAAATTTTGCATCAACATTTGCATATGAAAAAAATTAGTGCGCGTTGGGTACCGCGAATGCTCACTCCGCTCGACAAGCAGCGACGACTCGCGACTTGTAACGAGTTTTTAGAGTTGGCCAAGGATAATTTGGATGAAATTTGTCACAGAATAGTAACCGTTGACGAAACATGAATCCGTCAGTATGATCCAGAATCGAAACAAGAGTCGATGCAATGGATAAAAAAAGGTGAAAGGGCGCCGAAAAAATTCAAAGTGGAAAAGTCGGCGTCTAAAATCATGGCGACCATTTTTTGGGATAGCGAGGGAATTTTATTAATTGACTATTTACCTAAGGGAACTACAATGAATGGACAATATTATGCTAATTTATTGGCTCAGGCACGGGAGGCTGTGGTGGAGAAGAGACGTGGAAAGTTGGCGCGCGGTGTGCTGTTTTTGCAAGACAATGCGCCAGTTCACACCTCTCGGGTTGCACGCCAGGCCCTTAAAGACACAGGATTTTCAGAAATTGACCACCCACCATATAGTCCAGACCTGGCACATAGTGACTTTTTTCTTTTTTCAAAATTAAAAAAGGAGTTAAGGGGCCGAAGATTTTCCGACGATAGTGAGATGATGGCGGCTGAAGAAAGTCATTTTAACGAGCAAGACAAGGAATATTTTTTCAACGGCTTAAAAGCATTATATGCTAGATGTGAAAAATGCATTTCACTTGAGGGTGATTATATTGAAAAATAAAAATTATATAACCCAATTTTCCTTTCATTAAGTACTTCAGGCCGCGGAATTATCAGCCGCCCCTCGTACATTTCCACACACGCTACAGACTAAATGGTAGCGTGAGACGCCGTGGAATAATTCGTAGACAAAATTACAAGCAAGCGTTAAGCTCTGGTTTCCTCCAAAAGCGTTGGCGTCATTACCGTTTTAATGACGTCACCGCTTTTGGAGCAATGTGATGGCCACAAAAAGACGGCCGTAGGCACCTGGACTGTTCGAGACTTCGACGGCCGTCTTTTTACGGTGAACAGACCACAAGCCACAAAGTCGTATAATATCAAATGGCTTCACCGCTATCTAAAAAACGTTCACAGATCATTCAACACCGACTAGACGGTGTTACGGTCAAACCGAGTCCGACATTTAACTTATTCAAACGTGCTCATCATCCAACTTATTCAAAGGTGATTTTATCAAGTATCAATCGATAGCATGCACTGCCACTTACATTATTTTCTTCAGATTGCCGATCCTGGGTTTGTCGCCGACGCATCCGTGCCCTTTGGTTGGACTTGTTTCGAGATGCACTGTTCATGAAAACAATAAATAAGTACATATATTATTATGATATCAATACATCCTCACACTCTAGAACAAGGCTGCTCAACCCCACGCCCGCGGGCCATTAGTGAGTCTCCGCCAACCAGCACTGGAGCAGCGTGGAGTACGCTACCTAGTCTTGTTAGCTATGAGAAAAGACCTGTGCCCATAGTAGGACGCTAATGAGAATTATAAATAAAAACTATCTTCAAAAAACAAATTTTCTTTCAATGGAAAATAATCATGAGCCCACATGACCACTCTAACCTTAAAGTCGAAATTTAAGGTATCGTCCCACACGGGGCGACAGGGTTGTCAGCCGTTAGCGCCGACTGGTTTGCTAACCGTATTATGTCCCCTGGACTGATACCCCATGCCCAGCTATCCCCTCCGAATTTCGTTCCGAGTTACCTTTCGTGCCGAATTTTATGGCAAAATTCAAATTAATGGAAAAAATATAATAAAATGTTATGTTTTTATAACATCACCTGTCACTGTCGCTGCCAAAAGTGCTGCCCAAGTGTGAGGGCACGGTGTTGATGGACCGCGAGCCCAGGACACTGTCTCCACCTCCCTAGAAGTTCAGCAATATTACTTTACTAGATTTTTAATGGATGTAAGATAGCAAACGGCCAATTAGTAACACCCATTCACGGCCATGATAACAGTATCATGTCACAGGTCTGTCACGATAACAGTGTCTGTCACAGGACAACACTTTAAATTGACAAAAGATGGTAGTAGTAGTGGTCTGAGTAGACCAGTTAGCAATTCTAATTAGTAACAGTCTTGTAACAAGTCGGTCATGAAAGGGTAGCTCTCCTTGAGACAACTCTCCCCTCCTGACAAACATCTTTATTAGTTTAGGTCAAATCTTGCAACACGAATTTGAACCACTGCTTTTTATAGTAGACTTTTTCTATTAAGGCCCGATTTCACCAACATTGTAATTACACTAGAGTAGCTATCCCAGTATAACTGTACTCTGTCGATTTATTCGATAGTTAACTTCAATTTCGTTTCACCACGGTAATCTAGAGATATCTTAATCTCGCATAGTTACTCTATGCCGTTGAACGAATGAATTGAATGTATGTGTAATGTACCCAAGTAAAATAGACAGTTTGGCTCATACTTGCACAATAGCGCTGTGTATTCTTTTATTTGTTCGGATAATACGTTAACTTGACAATTGAGTTGACAGTGATCTGATCCCGCCCGGTCCCGTGCATGGCTTTTTAGAATTTAAAGAGTTTAAATAAAGTTTGGTTTTGTTGTGTTTTGGAAATTTTGAACTAGTTTTATTCCGTGTAAACAGATATATAAAATTGTTTTATACAAATCGTTGATTATAAACAATGGCAAATGAAAAGCGAAAGCGATCTGTTAATTGGATGGCATCATAAAAGTCATTGCTGGTTGATCTCGTTACTGAGCATTTTCATGTGATAGAAAATAAAAGGACGGATGGAGTATCAATGAAGCGAAAGCTTGGAGAATGGATAACAATTTCAAGCAAATATAATTCGCAGACAATGCTTTCTCATCGTACTGCCGATAATTTGAAAGCCCAGTGGGAAAACTTATAGAAAACTACAAAAAAAGAAGCATCTTATAAAAGGATGCAATTAATTCAAACAGGTATTTTTCTTTGTTTCCTGATAATTTTTACAACTTTTTATATATTCCTGTAATCATATTATATTAAAAAAATATATCATAAAAATTAAAAGTTGTGATGAAATTAAAACAATGTGATTTTTTCAGGTGGTGGACCTCCAAGGTCAGTGATTGAAGACCCACCACAACAGAAAATACTCTGCCTTATAACGCCATGTTCTGTGGGCTTGCATAATCCTTAGAACAGTATTAAAAAGAGTGGTGTTATATGTTTTTACAGTCACAGATAACAGTTGCTGGCCCTGAGGTACAAAACTTTTTATTTATAAAACTGATTCTAGCCCCTTCTGCTGTACATGTCATTGAAGATTGTTTATTGGTACATACCAATATAGATAATAAATAATTTGTACTTTTCAGCAGATTTTCAGATAATAAATAATTTACACTTTTCAGCAAGTATCAACAGATATTTGTCCACCAAATATTGTATGTTTGCTTTTAGAATGAAAAAATAGTTCCAGTTGTGTTGGTTCCAACATAATAGTTGGAGCAAATCATCTTTTAACTGTAGTACATCCTAAAATAATGTTATTATGGTTGGAAAAATAGTACAGCATTTATCTTGTTTCAGGATTGGGGTGATTACACTCCCAAAAATTTAAAAACGCCCATTTCCAAGCTGTTACAATGTAGTACAGAAGGAAAAAGGCCTACTGCAGGAGAACAGCTTGAATGTATGTCTAAAAGACGGCCACATCTCTCTACTTCTTCACTAGAAAAGTTAAATGAAATAAAAGGGAACGCTCTCACAACTCAAATGGAGCATGCAGCTAAAGAAAGAGAAGAAGCTAAGAATTATTTGACATTCAAATGGATATTCAGAGCGAAATTTTGAAACAGGAATAAATTAAAACCAGATTATTACTTTTGGAGTTTATTTATAGCGAATTAAAAAAATATTAATAATTAATTCAGTTGTTTTATTACAATAAGCTTCGAAAATAGTCATTAATGATAGCATATCGCGTTACGCTGGGCCTTATTCCTGGTATGTTGCTGGAAACCGTAGTCCTTGTGCAGAGATGCTATTGCTGTACTGACTTGGTGGATAATTCGGTGTGATGTTGGTGTCACCAATGCCATAGTCACCAATGCTCATTTGGGTGTTGTTTGTTGCATAGAACCTTAATGTAGCCAATAATTGGTTGACAGGCGATATTGACCTATTTCTGAAACAATACAAACAAGGGGTAAAATTAGGCTGATATTTATTAGATATTGGGAACTAATATTTATAAGAAATGGGATACAACATACATACATAATACGTGTTTGTGTGTGTGATTTACACAGCAAGAAAGCAAGTTCTTAAAATACTTAAATATGTGTTAAATACCTAATCAATGGATATAATTTAGAACACTCACCTGTCTGTTGGATACTCCAAATGATGCTCGATTTTTGCCAGTAAATTCAATGCTGCCTTCTTTGATAGACGAAATCTTAACACGAAATCGTGGTCGTCATAGTCTTCAAAATAATAAGCACTTTCCTTAAACCACCGTGGGCGAGGAAATAAATAATCATCAGTTATAGATAACGCTGTTGTGACACTATTAATCTACGATTAGCAGCTTACTCGGCCGAAATCGGCGGTGTATGATTTTACTCTAGTATAGAGATTTTATCCCTATGTTGGTGAAACGTAAATGGGCTAACTCGCGAGTAAATAACAACTTATTCCGGGCATAAAATTTACACGACGTTGGTGAAATCGGCCCTAAAGCGTATTAACAAATTTTTAAGACTTACCCTAAAATTGTCATTTTCTCTCAAATTTTGTGATTCCAATGTGATATGCTCCGATCGTGACTCTGGTTCTTCTTGCTCACTGGAAATAATATAAAAATAGATTATAATTTTCACAATAGGACCAAACTACATACATAAAAGAAATACAGAAACGAATGGGTAGTAGTAGTAGTAAAACGACAATAAAACGATCTTCTCTGTAAACTCTTAAGCTTCATGAAAATAATAAAATAATGTGTTTAAGACTAGGATTTCTTTTAGTGAATTGATGCTCGATGTCCAATCAATACCGACCCAATCGATACGGCTAAATGGATATGCCCGGCCTAGGCCGATCGATTAGGAGAAGAATTACTTTTTGTATGGATTTAAGATAGTAAACCAGTGTGTACCAACGTTGCAGCCAATAACAACTGTCAGCCTTTGAACAAGACTCATATTGGGACTAGGATGGTTAGTACATTTAGCAGTATTTAGGTTAGTTCGTAAGTAGGTACGAGGACTCTAGGGGCAGGGACTTGATGGCGGTTAGTCCGATTGGTGTTAGTAATAGTCCAGTCAGTAGTTGTTAGTACATCTTGTTCCAAGTCGGTCACAGATGCGTTGCTACCCTTGAGAACTAAGATGATCGACTCTAATGTGTAAATCTTTACCAATCTTGCGACCATTAACTACTCGTATTATGTATTCTGTGTCATTACTTTTGATCAAAATTGGTCACTCGTTAACTTTAAAGCTGGGTTTACCAGTAATCACTATACCTGTTATAAGACTGATTAACAACAGAAGCATTATGCGAATCAGGATTTCGGTTCTGAGATTCACCTCCAGCAATCACTTTCTGAAAACAAAAAAAAACAAAAGAAAAATTAAATTTGGCACTCAGCATGTGTCAAAAGGTATTTTTAGGTTTTTGGAAAAAAAAAATACCACTGAGTTTATGTTGTTTTCTTCTTAAAATATAATAAAAAAACTTGAGAGGTGTCAAGGGACACCCGGATGGAACGAAGTTATTGGATATATGTATAAGTTATTGTCCATCCATCCATTTATGAAAGCTAATTGGTTCCATATAGAGTTCGCCCGGGGCAGTACCACCGCCCGCCACGGTACCTAGTACCATTTCTGCCGTGTAATAATTGTTTTTAAAGCAATTGTGGTCCGGTTGGAAAGGTGTGGATTCCGGTTACACTTCTTTAGAGGCGACCATCTTAGTCCTCAAGGGTAGCAACACATCTGTGACTGACTGAGAACGAGACTCCTACTAACAAGTACTAACTGGACTATTACTAACACCAATTAACAGGACTAACTATCACTAACAGTCCCCAGTCCTCATACCTACTAACGAACTGACCAACTAATGTTCTAACTAACTTTCTCAACTAATTGGACTAACCATCCCAGTCCCTAATTGAGTCTTGTTCAAAGTCAGTCACAGTTGTCATGGGCGGCAGCGGATGGGTGGTGCTGCAAGCTCGTTTGCTATCCTGTTTCCATAAAAAAAAAAAAAAATCCATCCATCCATACAACCATCCATCCATACATACATCCATCCATACATATAAAATAATAATACGCGGACTGAATAGTAAAAGTGTCGTTACAACTTTTGGTCTTAATTTTTTCGTTTAATTATTACTAACAGTCCCAAGTCCTTATGCCCACTAACGAACTGACCGTCTAATGTTCTTATTAACTCTCTCAGCTAACTGGACTAACCATCCCAGTCCCAATTTGAATCTTGTTGTCATGGGGGGCAGCTAATGGGTGGTGCCACAGGAGTGTTCATACCGCTCTTAATGTACGAAGCTTGCGGCGTTATTCGGCTCATTTACACTATGAGGTAGGTACATGCTAGCGGTTCAGCGGTAATTCAAATTCAAATTCAAATAATTTATTTCGCTATGAGGTGATTACACACGCTTAACGAAAGTCTAGGTAACTACAAACTACTTAAAGAGATATAATGCTATTCTAAACTGATTAATATAAAGCAAAGGATGAGCTATTTATCCTTGAATGAATAGCTAATCCTACACAGGTGCCTAACCTGCCTTATTTACATACATACAATTTACAATAATTACCTACCACTAAGCTAAGCTCTAAGTCACGATAGACTATCTACCTGGTCATCGGCTTAAGGAAGAACTTACAATATTCTTATCCTATGTATATATATATCTAGTGTAGGCCGAGAGAGAAAAAAGCCGGAGGAAAAAACTCTCGGTACTCTTTTAAAATTCAAATTAATTTTTACAGAAAAATGTACAGTATGACCATGATATGATTAGGACAGACACGAGACAGCCAATCGTGTATGCCAAGAATCACCCCATATGCCACCTGCTTACAATATTTAGTATAATTAATACAAAAGCATAGTGATAGCCTGTCAGAATTTAATTCAGTCCCATGCCTTCTTATCATCCAAATACTCCTGAATATTATAATAAGCTTTTTGACATAATGTTTGTTTGATGGTTTTTTTAAACCTGTGTAAAGCAGAGACTGAACCGCAGCCGGGACTTTATTGAATATTAGAATAGACATTCCTATGAAGGAACGACTTTTCTTACTAAGCCGGCATTTAGGAAACGCTAATTTGTGGCCGTTCCTTAGTGTTACATTGCGTAAGGCATTTAGGTCACTACGACTTACAAACTGATGCCTATTTTTACGAATATACATAAGATTCTCATAGATGTACTGCGATGCAAGGGTTAGGATGTTTATTTCCTTAAATTTTTCTCTTAGGGAGTCTCTACTTCTCATTTTGTATATACAACGGATAGCCCTTTTCTGCAAAATAAAAATAATATTAGCATCCGCTGCATTACCCCAGAGTAAAATGCCATAGGACATTATACTGTGAAAGTAACTGAAATAGACCAATCTAGCGGTATCGACATCCGCTAAACAGCGTATCCTTTTAACCGCGTAAGCTGCAGAACTTAGTAGGTAGGTAGGTAGGTAGGTAGGTAGGTAGGTAGGTAGGTAGGTAGGTAGGTAGGTGAAACAGTTCGCTCACTACACACCTGGGTCAGTCAGCGGATAGTCTGCCGCTAACCGTGCGCCTAATAAGGGCGCCAGTTTCTAGTAGCGTCCATAGACCAATGGCTCGCGTCGATTCAATGTGATCGAGGGTTAAGCAACGACGTGCGCGGTCGTTACGTGGATGGGTGACCGCAAGTGGCATAAAATTCATGGACGTTACCGTGTTTCGGAGGGCACGTAAAGCCGTCGGTCCCGGTTCTTTTCAATGCTGGTAACAGTCGTTAAGCCTTGTCGAAAACCTTCGGGTGGCTTGAGAACATTCGACACTGGGTTGGCCACTAACCCCTCCACCAATCCGCATTGAAGCAGCGTGGTGGAGTATGCTCTAGACCTCCCGCAGCAGTGTCAGTGGTCCAGAGCCCCAGTGGGACGTCTATGGGTCGGAGCGAATTCGCAGCGAATTAAACGGCGAATTATAACCTAAAAAATTTTTTTTTTTAAAAAGCTTTTATAACTTTTTAAAGTGAAAACTTCTTTAGCGGCGTTGAGCACTTTTTCTGTAATGGGTATAAAATCTTAAACTCGCGTCAGGACACGTGACCTGATCGAAAAAGCGTAAGACGGATGGAGAGTAGACAGCTATCCCCTCTCTACGGCGCGGCGAAAATGTATGCCTGGGCCTACTGTTAATAATCAAGTTTTCACTTCTGCCGGCACTCCCGGAGTGCAACCCGTTTTTTTTTTATTTTCATGCATTGTCATCGGAACTTAATATGTGTGCCAAATTTCAGCTCGATAGCTTCAGTAGAAGTGGGTGAAATATTGATTGCAAGATTCCAGGACATACATGAATGAATACATACGAGTGAAGTTAAATTAAAGCTTTTAATTAATTATACCGTTAAAATTTTTTTTTTTTAAAAAAGCTTTTTAACACTTTTTTTTTTATTTTCATGCATTGTCATCGGAACTAAATACGTGTGCCAAATTTCAGCTCGATAGCTTCAGTGGAAGTGGGTGAAATATTGATTGCAAGATTCCAGGACATACATACATACATAGATACATACGAGTGAAGTTAAATTAAAGCTTTTAAAATAAAAAAGGGGGCAGGTGGTGTAGGCCTACCTCCTTGTTGAAGAGCGCCTCGAGCTCGCGCTGCTTGTCCGCCAGCAGCGCGCGCAGCCGCGCCTGCCGCGTCTCCGCCGGGCCCATCGCGCCGCCGCCGCCCGCGCGCACCTCCTCGTTCACCTTCTTCTGCTTGCGACTACCTTCTTTCAAATCAGAACGTTTAGTTAGTTGCAAGCATGCTTTACGAGTACATAAGCGATGTTAGTATGTTATTATATCGTTATTGCCCAATGGCTCGCGTCGATTCAATGCGATCGAAAGAGTTAAGCAACGACGGGCGCGGTCGGTTTGTGGATGGGTGACCGCTAGTGGCAAAATTACATGAATGCTACCGTGCTTCGGAGGGCACGTAAAGCCGTCGGTCCCGGTTATTTTCAATGCTGGAAATAGTCGTTAAGCCTTGTCGTAGACCTTCGGGTGGCTTGAGAACATTCGACACTGGGTTGGCCACTAGCCCCTCCACCAATCCGCATTGGAGCAGCGTGGTGGAGTATGCTCTAGACCTCCCGCAGCAATGTCTGTGGGGGAGACCCGTGCCCAGCAGTGGGAGGTCTATGGGTCGCAGCGATATCGTTATTGTAGCTTTTACCGCCACACTACCATTGACGGCATGCAAGAAATTTAAAAAATTAGGATACATTATAAGATCAAGTTTATGCAATATTGATTTTTATAATTGTACCTACATATTAAAACTATTACATCTTATTTGGGTTGGTTGGTTTATATCTTCATAGTTGTATGTACATGCTTTCTTATGTGGGGGAGAGGGAGGTGCTGAATGCATGATATAGGTACACCATCACACGCCTTGATCGCGGGTTGTGGCAAAGTAAATTAAAACTGACATTGCTGAACCAGCTATCTGTAAGATAGTTTTGCCCAGGTTGTTTGTTAGTTTATAAAACTTACCTTTGTTCGCAACTAGATCCTTAATGCGTGCACGTTCGTCCATAATTTTCTCAGTTTCCATACGTAGCTCCTGGGCTAGCTCTTGCAAAGTATTGATGTTGGCTTCATGATCTGCGTTTAAATATTGAGGTTTGAGATATATTTATTCCCATAAGAATTACATTCACTTACCTACTTAAGAACGTACTAGTTTTGTTAAAGTTTATAGAACTGGGTACTGATAATGATTAAGGTATCCGGAACAAACAGAGATTCCTGATGGTCACCATTTTAAAGATGAAAATAAAACTTCTGACAAATTATAATTATCCAGTAAAAAGATTTATTTTTCGAACATCGAAATAAACTCAAAAGTTCTACAAAGCTACTACTTACTCTGCTGTTGATGCTGAAGCTGTGAATGCTGCAGCTGCTGTTGCTGCAATTGCTGCTGCAACTGCTGCTGCTGCTGCTGTTGCTGCAATTGCTGTTGTAA
Organism: Carterocephalus palaemon; assembly: GCA_944567765.1. Classification (NCBI taxonomy): domain Eukaryota; kingdom Metazoa; phylum Arthropoda; class Insecta; order Lepidoptera; family Hesperiidae; genus Carterocephalus; species Carterocephalus palaemon. The sequence continues at coordinate 7,844,679 of OX155642.1, forward strand.
CTGCTGCTGCTGTTGCTGTTGCTGCAATTGCTGCTGCAACTGCTGCTGTTGTTGATGTTGGTGGTGCTGCTGCTGCTGCTCGTTGGTAAACTTGTTCCGCTGCGGCAGCGAGTTGCGAACGCGGCACACGCTGCCTTCGTTAGACCAACCGCCCATACTACCTCCGCCCTCAGATTTACTAAATAAGATGATAATTATTACGGTTTAAGATATTTATGTCCAAGAATATTTAAAAAAAAATAATAAAAGTTTACACACTCTCGCGCCGAGAAGAAGGCCTGTGTTGAGGATTACGGTAAAATACGCCACAATTTAACGTTAATGGGAACAAATATCATTACGAAATTATTATCTGTCCCAGCCGGGATTTGAACGCACGGTTCGACAACCAAAAATACTGAAATTTTAAGATTTCCACCTTATCACTGGGAGCTTAACCTGATAGAATTATTATGGACTAAAACTTTTAAATAGTCAGAAACCAAAAGATTTATAATATATGTATAGATTTATTTTCCCATACAATACACTACTTACTTGTCGTGTATGTTCGAATGGCTCTGCAGTTGAAATGTGTCCTCATGACCTCCCGACAATTGTTCCGATTCGTAATTTTCGACAGATCGCATCAGATCTTAAAGAAGACAAAATTAAATCAATACCTGTTTATTTCACTATTTTACACAACAGAAAAGATGATCATATCTTTACTTCCTTACTAATATATAAATGGGAAAGTGAGTTTGTTGGTTTGTCCCTCTTCTCCTCCTCAACGAAACGCGACTGCCGGCCTAGAGAATGACATAAGCTACTATTTTTATCCCGGTAAATAGCAAGTTTTTCGTAAATTAGCGAATACCCTGTAATAATCGTTATATTTTTACACGATTATTTTTGATGGTTTGTTGTCTTCATTCTAACACTCAATGAAATGCTGAATAGATATGATTTTTTCACAGATGTAGTAAAGGGCCTGGACAGAGACATAGGCATTTCATCCCGGAAAATTGCATGATTTCCGTGAAATCGACCAAACACTTGAAATAATCGATCAATTATTTATCAATTGATGGCTATCTCGTATTACGATTAGTGATAATCTATGGTGAAGCTAGCTGTTGTTAAAGACTATAGGTACCCTTAATGGCAGAGGTAATTCTGCATGCAATACTTGACGCGGTCCTCCCGCGGGGAAAGCTGGTATTATAATATTTTGACGATATTGTAAAATAATAAGTACAGCATAGATTCACTGTCTGATAAAAACATACCTTTTGTCTTTTGCAGTGCAGTCCTTATTGCCTTTATTTCCATTAACTTGAATGGATCTTCATTCTTATTGGTAACAGTCGATTTATTGCCTGTAATTTAATCATGTATTTGTGTTTGGTGCACATTTGACATAAATTAACATGCAAATATACCGATACCGTACGCATAAACTGAACATTTACTTTTAATGTTAATGTTTAATTTACTTTTAATGGACCATTTTAACCACAATAATTACTCATTAAAGTCTCACTCACTCAGTAAGTAAAGTATAAGTGAAGAGAATTTGATGAGGTAATTTATGTAAAAGGAGAAATGCGAAATTTGAAATAGTTAAGGTAATATGGCCAAGAATTGTAGAAACCTACAAATATTATCAAAACATATATGGAAATCACATAAATGAAACATTTAAGATGTATAGCACCATATATGTATTATGTGTTTTTCATATGACTATGACGCTTATTTAAGTTAAATCTAAACCACTGGGCGACAAGCAATTACTTATTAATAACCAAATTCTTACATTTACGCGCTGGTTCATCATCACCGCTATCTTCACCGGAACTGGAGTAAGTGTTGTGGGAACTTGGCAAACGGGTTACCATTTGCAGCTTTTGGAATTCCGTCACCTAAAAGACAATATGACATCGTGACATCGCATCGTGAAATTATCACATTAAGGTTCGTTTAATAAATCCTTGGTTAAAGACATTGTATGAAATTTTGTTTTCAGATGTTGATGGCCCAATTAAAATTGAAACCTTTTAATGTATTTATAGACACTGTGTCTATCTGTCTGAGTCATGGTCATGATTATTGTAGCATTAGCTATTCATCCAATAAAATAATAATATTATGTCTTATAATTTATTGGCTTTATTTAACTGTAAAGATATTTATTTATAAAACAGTATTTAACATTTTATTCATTTAGAATTTTCTTTAAGTTATTTTTGTCATAGGTCTATATACCTAATTGTATACCTAGTTTTATTTGACTGCATAAAACACGAGATGTAGAGATCATGTGTATGAATACGCGCGCACTTGTGTGCTTATAACCAAAAGAATACGAACGAAAGGCGCCGAAGGGGTAACTTATGTTAAACTAGTGGACGCCCGCAGCTTCGCTCGCGTGGAATTAGACATTCACTAACTTCAAAAACGGCAAAGTTTCATACTAACTTTGCACCCCCGTTTTACCCCCTTAGGGGGTGAATTTTCAAAAATCCTTTCTTAGTGCTCTCCTACGTTATAAGAGGAACCCCTGTGCAAAATTTCAAGTTTCTAACCCTAATAGTTTAGGCCCTGCGTTGATATGTCAGTCAGTCAGTCAGTCAGTCAGTCAGTCACCTTCTCCTTTTATATATATAGACTAAGTTAGTTTAGCTGGCAGACGTCTGGCTTTAGACTTTACCAAGTTCTCCATGTGTTGTTTCTTGAGCTGCAAATCGCGCAGCTTAGCCTGCAGCAGGCGGCTGCGCTCATTCAGCACGCTCTCGTCTTCCTCCGCATCGCTGTCGCGGCCCTCCGCTGCTACATCCTGAAAACAAAACTTTTCAGGTGGTAGAGTCGATTAAACAAACTAACCTCAGGGGGCCTAGACAAGTGGCAAGAACGCTAGTAGAATAGATTAACAAATGTATGGGATTGACATTCGCTATCGACTAATTAGTCGTGAGCTAATGTCAATCCCATACATTTGTTAATCTATTCTATTTCTATTCTACTAGCGTTTTGCCACTTGTCTAGGCCCCCAGGTTTTATTTAGAAATCGGCCGGGGCAGAACCACAACCGCCGTGCCGCCTATATAGTACGATTTATGCAGTAATAAATTGTTCAGTGGTGACAACCCAGTGGCTATCGAACTCGCCTCTCACTCGTGCGGTCCGGGTTGAAACCCAAGCTGCACGCACCAATGACTTTTCTTAGTTACATATTTTATGTGCGATTTAAGAAATTAAATTTCACTTGCAGTGAACGGCACATCGTGAGGAAACCTGGCATGTTAAGTTTGCCTATCTGAGAGGAGACCCGTGCCCAACAGTGGGACAAAGAAAGGGTTGTGATGATGATAATGATGAATGTTTTCAAAGCAATTGTGTTTCGGCTAGGAAGGTGTCGTTTCCGGTTAAAGTTTTTTCGCGTCCATCTGAATTCTAAAGGGTAAAATGAAAAAGATAAAAAATGATGTTTACCTCACTAGCAATGTTACATTCGCGGATGGTGAACCGTCCTTCATGGGTCACAGTATTAGACCGCGTAGTGTGGCCATGATCACTTTCGATATTATTCGCAGTCATTTGCTGACTTGCATGTACAGCTTCAGATGACTGTGGTAAAGTCGTAGCAACGCCTATTTGGTTGGCAGCGTACATTCGGTTGGCTTGATGATAGTTGGAACTGAGAGAGAGATTCTGCAACAAATATTTACTCGTATATATTAGACGCCATCGTTCTGTCAAAATGTATTGTACTGAGGCAGTTTCTTGTCAAAAACTTTTCTTAGACTTTTAACGAATATCTATATATATTAATATTATAAAGAGGAAACATGTGTTTGTATTGTTAAAACACAAAAACTACTGGACCGATTTCGAAAATTCTTTCACCAATAAAAAGCTGCATCTTCACTGAGTAACATAGGCTATATTACATTTTCAAAAAAAATAGGGAATCAGCACTTGGCCAGCGTGGTGGACTTAGGCCTAAATCCTCCCATTCTGAGAGAAGACCCGAGCCCAACAGTGGGACAAAGAAAGGTTGTGACGACGACGACGATTATTGTATTACCTGCATTCCATTGAAATTATCATGAGATGTTGATGGAAGACTTATATCCTGAGATTGCCTTTCCTTATTAATTTCATCTAATTGTGCTTTTGCTTCAGCCTGGATAAAAGGGTAATTAAGATCAGATAAATAATACATATTTAAATATTCAATTCCAATCAACATATAACCTGAAATGCCTGGTAGCAGATCAGTCTGGATTTGTGCCCGGTTGAGCACTAAACATAACTGATATTAAGTGGGTGTATACACACCTATGCCTACCCCTTCGGGGAAATACAGGCGTTATGTTATGTTTAATAAACTCTTGATATTCAGCATGTAAATATCTCACCTGGTATTTTAATAATCGTTTCTGCTGTTGTTTTAAAGCCTCTAAACGCATTTGAGATATTTCCATTTTATTTTTTATTTCATTCTGCCACATCTCGTTCTCACTGTATGTGGAACCATTACTTTGTACAGACACAGGCCTTACAACAATATCTTGCTGAAATATAAATTCAAATCATTACATTTAAAAATAAATGATTAATTCAATTAAAACCACCCACAACAAGGGACAAACAGGAACAATGTATCAGTATTGTCAATAGGCATTTTTAATACAGTCAGAGGCAAATCTGTATGAGGATGAATACTCATTGAGTTCAAAATGATCAATATCATATATCATAAATATCATAAGACCTACTATATAAACACATATTTACAATAAGCTCTATTGGATCTATATCTCAAGTCAACATATTTTTAAGTTGCAGATTGCCAATGACTGTATCGACAAATTAGACAATCAGGATTCTAAACTTTATTATATGAATAAACTCATCAAATAATGTTTGCTACAGTCAAGGTGATTAGAAATTGTTAATAAATATTGTAAAGTTGAAACATCTATACATGCTAGGCATAAATCCAATCCACAACATATATGATTGCTGATACATCCACAGACCAAAACTTTATCTTCACTGGTGACATTTGAAGTATGTTTATTTCTGTTTCTCATCTCTTCAATTAATGCTACCTTTTCCAGACATGATAGAATATTTTTTTTCATAGCATCATTTAAATTTTGTTCTTTTCTTTCTATTGCTGTGTAAGGGATGGAACCTACTTCTTCTATTTGAATATCAGTACCCTGTATACCACTTTCATTTTCTTCAATATCATTAACAATGTTTGATTCTTTTCCTGTTTGTATTTCTTCTTTAACACCAGTCAATGTTTTGTTTAACTGTTCATTTTCTATATTCGTTACTTTTTTAAGGTTGTTATTGATGACACCAGAATCATTGAAGTTATTGTGATGGCATGAGTTTTCAGAATTCATATTTTTGTCTAGAGAAGCGCTATCCCCCTCAGCTCTGGTTTCACTAGCCTGACCTTCAATAACAAACTCATTTACCTCAGCTATTGGCACTTCAACATTTTCCGGAGAATTATCTGACAATATATCTTGAAGTTTTTTTTCACTTTCCTTTAACTTCATGACCATTTGCACTAATTCATCATATTCTTCTTTGGTATGCTCAATAAATGCCTATATTGAAAAGGATTATCCATAATGTGATGTTTACAGAAACTTACAAGTTTTTTTTTTTATAAGAATTCAGAATACTCACTTCATCTTCAGAATTCCTCATGGTATCGACTAGTGAAGATGTCACCCTTATGTATTCTCTAATCTGACCGAGTCTTCGCTCTACAGCCGCTTCATCGGGGCAAGCAGCCACTATTGCCTCACCAAGAGCTCGTGCAGACTCCCTATTGACCTTTATATATTATATTTAGATATATTAGTTCAGTAACATAATTTTTTACATTAAAAGCACAACTTTATTTTGGACTAATTAAACTCACATGGTTGTTCTCATTGACATTGTTGAAATTTCCTTGCCCCTGTTCATACATATTGTTTGTTAAATTTACAGTCTTTGTGCCACTTCGAGATGAAGATTGCGTTGCAGTAGAGTTGTTATTGTTCGTATGGTTGTTTATTTCAAATGTATTGCGTGCTGAATTCAAATTTCTGTTTAAATTGCTTCTATTCTGATTTGGAGCCTGCAAAGTATTCAAGTGTTCATAAAAGGATTTTTTTTTTAATTCATTTTAACTGTATTGAATAGTGCAACTTACATTGAACTGTTGAGTCATATTTCCTGCAACAGCATTTGGAGTTGTAGGGTTTACTATCATTACTGCTGCAGCAGCATGATTTGAATGGGGATTCAAACCTTAAAATGGATGAATATGATATTTAATACCTACATGCAATCAGTAACAATAACTACTGACCTTATATATTAACAAATTCTAAATGTGTCTCAACTCATGTAGCATAATATGAAAGTGCACACTCAAGCATCATTTACAAGCATGCATACATTTTAATGTATATGCACAATAAAGGCTGATGTTGGACAAACAAGTCACAGCTACACCATGTTTTGTAATTTTGCCAATTTTGAATAAATCATCTGACCCCCTTTTGATTCCAGCCTTATAATAATAATACATATGATATTATTATTATCACTGATAAAAAACAACAAAAAAAATTTGGGCCTTCATATAAACAAGTTCCAAATTTATCATTTTCTGACACTAACCTTATACAACTTCCACTAAAAACCTATTTTAAATTATATTAAATGAATGAAAGAAATTATATTGAATTGAAAGCTAATTAAAATCTGTTAAATTATCAATAATACAACTTCCACTAAAAACCTATTTTAAATTATATTAAATGAAAGAAAGAAATTATATTGAATTGAAAGCTAATTAAAATCTGTTAAATTATCAATATTATATTTGAGCTGTTGAGTTGAATTGTTATGAAATTAGAAACAATTTGTGTACTACCATTCTGCATTTGATGGGCATAGGGATGCAGTGTGTGGGATATTGATGCTCCAGCAACATCATCATGAAGGTCGGCTGTTACATTCTCACGGTTTTGCACAGTCAGGGGCAAAGCACGAGGTTGCGGTCTCACAGGTACAAACCTTCCGAACCCACTCTCAAATGTCACAGAATTATCTAAAATGATATTTAAACATGAAACTGACCTTGTTAAAAGTTGTTAAAACCAAACCAAATACTAGATAACCAATCACAAAAGCCACATACAAGCTGGTATATCCTGAAACTTACCTAAATCTGTGAGCTCATGATCAGAAGTATTATTACTTGGTTTTCTTGATTGGTTGCTATTTGATCTTGTGTTGTATTCAGAAACAGGGACCCAATCAAGGGATGTCTGAAAAATTGGTGCCTTTATTAATAATACTTCTATAATTTTCAAATATGCCAAACTTCATTACACTTCCTATACCTTCTTCTTAAGACTAAATTTAGAGAAACAACCTCCCATATGATACTTTAATAATTAACACAACATACTTAATGTACTTCAAAGGATACTATTCATAACTGATATAATATTAACAAATATTTCTAGGATTCTGTGCAGAATTAATATGTTCCAAAGTATAAAATTGGCAAGAATCCAGACTACATAGCTGCTCAAAACTCTAAAAATAAAGTAGTCATGTGTTTAGAGAAAACTTCAGACTGTTCACTTTTAGATGCCATGGGGACTGGATATGTTAGTCGCTATTAGTTAGGAATAGTAATTTTTAACGCAGAATTTAAGAATAAATGTATTCAGCTAGTTGATAAATGAACTTTGTTGTGACTGACATTATGACTAATTTACTTAATCGTGTTTTAACAGTGTATAAATAGAAGTAAATTTATTTTACCGTAACCAAATTAGTTGTCATGTCTCTTCTGGTAGGTGTCACAGCCTCTTGTGGTACATTACAATTGTTTCGCACTTTGGTTTTTGGGATTGTGCCCGTGTGACCTGGATGCCGCTCCTTATTTCCAGGAGCCATAACACGTATTTTTTTAAAACGTAATTTGTCAAAAACTATGTTATAATAGATAAGGTAAAAAACATTTTCAGAATTTCAGACGGCTAAATTAAGTACTTTTCGTCGATACAACACAGAAGTTAAAAAATATTGTCTTTGCTACATTATTACAATACAATGTTTTTTATCAAATTACAAGTTGGTATTTAAATGAACAAAATTGTTTTTTTATGTAAATATTTTATTTTCTATTTTAGACAATTTTAGTTAAAATTTTAACAATCGAAGTCGACGCAGATGGAGATGACATTTAATAAGCTACAGACAAGACAAAGTAGAGTAAATAAGAAAGAACCAGTAATTCATGGAATTAATATACACTACGTGTGGCAGGAATGTGCACTTTCACTTTAATAACACGACCTGAAAAAAAGGAGACTAGGTACATTTTTTATCTCGCCCCACGAAGAGCGATCGATCCAAACCGTGCGACGTTCGTCGTTCGACATTTTTCAACGACACTGTATGTTTGGAAGCCAATCTAGCTAGCGATTGACACTGTCAAATTAGGCTCAACTGAGAGACTTTGTGGAATGTGACTTTGTGTGTGGATGTGAATCATCATAGTGTTGACAAGTTATAATAATTATTTATGTAAATAAATAATTTTACTGCATCGTTCATCTCATGAAATCTCTTTTGTGCAATTTCCCGGCAATATGGCTCAATATTCATTTCTTGATTTTGGTTGACGACTGCGGCGGGGCAATTACGTAAAAGTTTTCATGAGATAAATTAATTAGAAAATCGTTAAAGTTACATCATATTTGGAGATCAATCTCCTGGAAATCATTCAGTGAATGACTGGATTCAAAGACTGGATTCCTATTGTATTGTTGTCAAAATGACTGTTCATGTTTATGCAGCTGACGTCGATATAAGCGGTCACTCACATGCACAAACTAGCTAGAGATACTACGTATCTCACATGTGCACGAATACGCGAACCCTCATGTGTAGGACGACCTTCACGAATGCTTATGCTAAGTGTTCGATGCATTCGAGTTTTTCCAAGCTATGTGACCATTTGAAAAAAAGAAAGAAAAGCTATTATTTCATAGTACTCTGACGCATGTGTAGCAGATAACAGTCTGGCGAAACTTAGTTTTAAAAAAGTTATTATGAACGCATGGATCTTTTAATGGCGACAGAATCCGTCAATCAATGTCAGTTTACTGTTCTGTCGAGTTCTCTGTTTTACATTAAAATTAAAGCTGTTTAATAGTAATTTGCGTCGTTATCGTGTGTAATAATCTTTATACCTGTGCAGTGATTTATATTTGATAAATATTTTAAATACGCCACTTGTAAAGTGCGAGATATGTGGACTAAGGACAAGTCGGGAGGAAGACAATAAACGAACATTTATGGCTCAATTTCCCCTGGATGAAGATCAGTAAGTATATTTGACGAATTTAACTATACTCTAAATCAATGTATCTTATCACTTATTGAATTTCAGGACATAATATTTCTAAATAAAAATGTGGGAATATGTTTTACGCAAACACTAGTGCAGTGCAGTTTTTTATCGACTGTCGATTAATCCATTTTTGTATCAGTGCTATTTATAAGAAAAGTTTATTTACCCTCCATCTCTAAATAAATTCCCTCTTTAAACTTCCTCCTTATCTAATTTCATTAAAATCAGTTCAGCGACTGAGCTGTGACAAATAGGAAAAAAAAAGGTTTTTGCATTAATGGTTGTGATGATGATGATGATTGTGTTCTTTGACCCTCTCCTATATACTTGTGCAACCAAGTCAAAACGTCGCGATATAGTAGGTAACCGTTAATCTGCCTACAAAAAATAGTGTTTTAACCCGTTAAAATATTAGTGAATAAGACAACCTATTCCACATTTGTTGCAGAACCTCCAGAATCAACACACCCGGAGTCCAGATCCTTCAGCGGCGGCGGAAAATGAATTAAATATAATTTCTTAGTTATATACTATATTGTAATAAAATAAAATTAATAAAAAACAATTTTTTAACTTGATTTTTATTTGAGAAATTTTGAAGTATTTACTAATGTTATCGATCTTATTTTATCGACAACACTAGCATCCCTATTTTTTGGTTAACGTTGGCAACATTGGGTGAAGTTTTATAATTTGGTTAGGTTGTCATTGAGCCAGTCCATGTGTTTCGTTTTTGATATTGTTTTATTTTTTTACTACGAAGTCCCGTCTCTTAAAACGTAGTGATTACCACAGAGTACATTTGTGATTACTTGCTCAGTGGCAGATAATAAATAGCAGTTAATCTTTCTGGCACGATGGACTCAAACCACAAAACAGGTTTAGATTTTTTGATTTATGTACAATTGTGCATCAAATCCTTGATACCTTAACAGAAATGATAAATGAAAACCAGATTTGATTTATATTTGCAATAATTTGAATTAGAAAAATAGATGCTGACATTAAATCTTTTCAGGGTGCGGTCCCAGACGAACCAGCCAGATGGCACGTTAGTACCTAGCTAGACCTACCTACAATTTCTAAATCAGCGTTACCTATTATGTTCTCACTTCTTAATCTTCAAAATCTCCGCTTTGAAGGTGACCAGCGACAAATTTAGTTACCCAGGCATCACGTTTAAACCAATTGCTTACCGAGGCATCACGTATAAAATAAACCCATTGATCGTTTTACATTTTATCATAATTAATGCATGAAAATGAATTCCATTCGGTAGAGTGATTCAAGTAACGTTTTTAAGGCGGGTACTAAACTAGAAACTAAATGTTTTGTATAAGAAAAAATCAAAAATCAAATACTCATATAAAAATATTTTAATGTATTCTACTTTATGGACAAAATATTAGTGATTGGTGCTCACTTAATAAGCATAAAATATAATTGAGTTAGGGAACGCCGCTCTTCCAAAAACAACAATATGTTATTCACTTAGATTACATAGTAATACGGTTATTCATTAGATTGTATTAATAATACGAATAGGTAACCCTAATCTTATTTTTAACTTGGATCTTTATCTTATTATTTTAATATCTGTATATATATATATACCTATATAGTAATGATGTAGTATGTTAATGTTTTAAACGCCTTTAATGCATATAAAAGTGTGGTGTTTAGAGTATTGTGAAGAAGAAAGAAGACGAAGAACTAAGAACCGTTCTTTTACAATAGATATAGATTTAATCTACTTTATGAAACTAACGAGTAGGTAGGCGTCTGTATCTACCTGAATAAATTTTGAAAAAAGTTTCAGAGGATGTTATGTAGGTAATCGAAACAGATTCAGAAAATATAAGACAAAAATTCCGAAAATAATTGAAAATATAAGATATAAACTGACAGTAATAAATTATTTATTTATTGTCCGTCTGTGTATCTGTCCCTATGTGCGCACTGAAATCTTAAACTACCAAACGGATTTTAATGAAACTTGATGAAAACATGCACTGAATGGGATAGAAGTTTGTTTGAATATTTATTTTCTAAAAATTTCAATAGAATTGTTTCATATTTGCAACAAAATTGCATACTACCGTTGTTTTCCCAGGAATTAAGCTCAAATGACAGAATTTGTTCAGTACCTAGTGTTCTTGAGGAGGATGATAGGTGTAAACGAAACTTTTGTTGCTTAATTCCACGCTAGTGAAACTGCGGCTCTATTAAGTGATAAAAGTTAATTTCGTAGACGATTTTTCCACCGTGCGGAATTTTTAATGAAAAAATGGCTCAACTTTGGGATAAAGCTTTAAGTTTAGCAGACAAAGAACTTAGGTATATAATAGATTCTGTGTGAGAAATTGTAGAAGAGTGTCCAGAACAGAAACATCAATAAAGGTTTTTGGTTAAGACATGAAGATGTTTCTGTGTAAAATTCAGATACCTAACACTTCAGATTCTATATCTATGCTTCAGATGCTTACCAAGGAACATTATAATCACGAGTTACAGCCATCGCGTCATAAAGCTCAAAATTGATAAAATGAATTTCCTTTAAATTTGATTATATATGTATTTGATTATGATTATATTATTAAGCGGTGACAGCCCAGTGGCTATCGAACTATAAGCGGTGACAGCCCAGTGGCTATCGAACTCGCCTCTCACTCGAGCGGTCCGGGTTCAAACCCCAGTGGCACGCACCAATGACTTTTCTAAGTTATGTGCGATTTAAGAAATTAAATGTCACTTGCTATAACGGTGAAGGACACATCGGAGGAAACCTGCATGCCTGGGAGTTCATCATAACGTTCTTGAAGGTATGCGAAGTCTGCCAATCCGCACTTGGCCAGCGTGGTGGACTAAGGCCTAATCCCTCCCATTCTGAGAGGAGACCCGAGCCCAACAGTGGGCAAAGAAAGGGTTGTGATGTGATGATGTGATGATATTATTATGTGGTAATCATATTATATCTATGGTGGTAATAGTACATTAAGATACAAGTGCGGTACCTAAGTTGAAAATTACAGCCGAGGCGATTCTGCTACAAGAAAGCAGAGGCTGTAATTATCAACGCGCACGTATGTCATACGATGTTTTATAACATATTTGCGAGGAAAGCGCGCGCATCAGCGCTTTTTTTTAAGGCAAAGGCACAAAAATAGCCAGTATTACTAATAAAGTAAATTAATATTTTTTTTGTTTTTTTTACAGATAAATTGATTGGTTGAGGAATAATATAAATTATGTATTAAACAAGAGTCTCCTGTGGTACATAACCAATGAGATACTTATCATTATCAAATTAGTACATACGGACAAAGATAATTGCAAAGGCGCCCCCGTCTTCACCCATTCCATCCATCAGCGTTTTGTTCACTGTTGGACATGGCCCTGACTCAAACGGTAGGTACCAATCCTACGGGTCCAGTGGATTTTGAATCCAGCGATTACTTACTTGCTTTTTATGTTTGTAAAAAGGAAGAAAATTGTGAGTTAGGGCGAGTCCGTTAAGGATTCTACTAAATATATTTTTACCGAACATTTTTCATATTTAAGTTTTTGTGATCTGTCTGAGAGAGAAAGCGGGATTTACATGCATTGTTTTACGCTGCGATAACTGTAATTTTATGTCGGTTTATTTTTAAGGCGACCGGTTGACTAATCGCATAATTCGCATCATTTGCGCGTCACACACAAGGCTCAGGCTCAGCCATAGCAAGTTCAGCTGCTCAGCAGTCAGTACTTCAGTTCAGTTCAGTAGTCAGCCAGCCAGCAGCCTGCTCAGTCGCTCGCAGTTCGCACAGGTTGCGCTAGAATCGGCCGTTGGCAGCACTGTCCTCCTTTCTGTTATTATCACATTCCCGTAGTTTATTCCGCGCCGTTGATACGTTTTTATTAAGACAAAGTATAATGAGACGGTTTTTTTAATCACGACAATTTTTGCAGTTGAGAATCATGAAATTAAATTAATTAATGAAATTGATAAATTATAGTGAGTGAGCTCATGAGTGTCTAAGTGAATGAAGTGAGTTGATTACTTGAGTGGGTCACTCTACCAGTGGCTTATGATGTTTTTTCTGTAGGTAAGTTAATGTCAAAATACTTACATAAAAAATATATTCTATTTAATGTTTAAATAGATTTTATGTGAAAACATTATTTCACGATTGAGGTACTTAAGTAATAAGTAAAGAACTTCCTTCACTTGTTTTGCTATGTGACCAGATTGTTCTTATGGTCCTTATGTGTGGTCAAACAATTAAACGACAATCAGCATCAAATTAACTAATCCAAGCAATTTCAGTGAGAGTGAGATAACTGAATCCTTTTTCTAAAAAGAAAATCTCAAAAATCTGTGAGCTTATGTCCCTATTCTCCAAAACCAGAACGTGTTGTATAGAGCTCTACCTACACTATTCAAAATTGGCGCCACTAGGGCACGAGTCGAGTAGGGTTGTAGTTTGGTGTGGGGGCTATGCATCCAACAAGTTCTACTAACCAAAAAAAAAAACACGTCATGCAGCGTTTTCAGGTTAGGAACTTCAGAAATGTTAACCTAACCATAACACAGGTAAAGCTAGGCTTCTTACAGGAACAGTAACTTTGAAGTCTTTGCAATAAGCCGCAACAACCCTATTTTCTTATCCGAAAAGCCATCTATCTATTAGTAAAAGTTTTATCAAAAAGTCGTTGAAGTTCGTTGAAGTTTTATCAAGAAGAGATGGAATATTGTGGATTTGGGAGTAATCTACATAAACAAACAGGCAATTACTATGTAATATGGGCATAAAGGTTATTGGAAATTGTAAAATGTGTTGTTTTACGATGGTTTATATTTCGTAGCATTCTTAGACTGAAAAATTGAAAAGATTAGGTACTTTTAGGAAACATAAAATGGAGTCGGCATTCGTACCAACACTACAGAGTACCGACCTATCCGTTATCCAACTTATCCATGTTTTTTATAATTATCTGTCGCTGCCGTTTACCAACAGCTTTTTCAATTTTTCAAATTAAAGGCGAGTAGGGGGATGGAATAAGGATGGTGTAGGGTGTTCATTGGTGTGGCACGGTAATACCGTGCCTTATAAAGGTGCGCCGGCCGGCTGACCTAAAAAGGGAGTTTTCTGTTGACAGATATAATACTATTAAACTATCCACATCGTCGCCACACCTAAACATAACATTACGTCGATCAATAAAGTCAATCATAAAAGTAGGTAGATCTAGGGATCTAGGTACAGAACTAGTCATTATATAATATACTTACATTTAAACTGAGTTCCAAATCTCATTGTGATATCACGGTTTTAACTTTCAAGACAAGTCAACGATACTGTATTCTATAATTCATTTATTACGTACCTAGTATCTCGTTTACTTTGATTAAAATAATCAAAGCTCGTCTATTTATTTCTGTCTGGCTATATCAAGAGGTGGCTAACCTTTATAACGCGAGAAGTTCTCGATGCCTATTATTATGTCAAGGCATGCATTATAGAGTCAGAATCTATGGGACATTTAGTTAGACCAATATTTAAAAGTAACAAATTGTTTTGATGATGTCAGCGATGACGTAATGCTATGCCATGCTCCAAGCAGTAACCGGTTCCGCCAACGCCGTCGACCTCCAATTATGTTAATACTGTTCCTCCACTATTTCCTCTGCCCGCCACCCGCCACATACGACAGCCTCAAATTGGCGAAATGGTCGCATCGTAAAACTTCAGGTAAAACTATATTAGCGAAGCTGAACTGACGAGGCAGGATACTTTTCGTTATTTTCATGTCAAGGCTGCGGTTGATTGATTTTTTCGTTGCCTACTTGATCCCTCTGTTGCCTTGATATGTCTGTCCATAAAAATAAAAATTATTGTACAAACACACACACTTTTAACGTGCTATGACCGATGTGAGTGAGATTGTAGGAAAACTGTGCTGCTTCCCAAAAAAATTAATAAATAAAGAAATAAAAAAAAATAGTAAAATAAATCTGAGGTAAACCGTTGAGCGAAAGAGTGTAATTTTGTTAGGTAGGTACTTATTGATAAACAATACCTAGGCAATGATCCAAATCGCACTCTCACGCGAGTTAATCCAGTTTCCACCGAGACGTTACTCCAGTCTCGGTAGAAGTCATCACAGCATCATAAGCTAGAATCAGATAATTTCTAATTCCGTGCGTATAGTAGTACTTACTCATTAATAACAGCATTATAGTATTCATTAGAATATCCCAGCTTTAATTAAAATAAATTGTACTGTAATTGTATAAAGATCTCCAACTGGAGATCTTAGAGAAAGACGTGCCAGCAAGATCACCGCCCTAGATGTTTGCTGCGTAACGTAACGACTCTACACCTGCAATCACAGTCACAGTAGTGAGTGCTGTGCAAGTGTGCACTTCTTATCGACAGTCAATCTTTCCACAGTACCTAGAGACCTTTCTATTTTTTACCGCTAAATGTGAAGTCAATTGAGGTGTGAGATGGAGTAAGTAGGTATGCATTTTATTTTATGGAGTAAAGAAGTTGGTATAGATTTATCGACTCTGTAGCATGTCACTAGAAAAATGAACAAAAATGCGCCACCTCAGCCCGGCACACAATATTCGTTGAGCTGACGCTGCCGCGCTGGCAGGAAATCAGTATCAGTAGACGTGCAAGACTGACTAGCCAGGCGTGTGGCTAAATCATCGTAATAATTTCAATGAATTTGAAACTGCGCATACCTACATGGAACGTATAACCAACATCCAGGCTTAATATACCTACCTATAACACCTATATGCCTATGCATGTCTATGGGTCCAGGTCGATTTACCTTCCGTACCAACCTAACATATGATATTAATAATAACATAGCTTTATCCATCTTTAATTTTTACCTTTATGATATAGGTAAAGGCTATATCTATTAGGTCCAGAATATGCACATGGAAATTCATGGAATTGCCGTGAAAGTAGAAGTAGGTAGGTAATTAATTCATAATAAAAAAAATCTAAAAAAAACAAGGGAATATCTTTGATTCCATTGTTCATCTTCAAATTACTTCATGTTGTCACAGTAGGAGAATAGTAAATAAATATCTTACTGAAAAACGAAATAGCTTACTGAATAACGAAAAAGCTCCTATGTAATAATTTAGTTGCAGATAGGATGTGCCCCGATTGATATGCTGCTTTATATAAAAAACGCGCTCACCACGCTCGCCACGCCTAAAATTTGGTTTGCCCTCCGCCTAAAGAT
This sequence comes from Carterocephalus palaemon, assembly GCA_944567765.1. Classification (NCBI taxonomy): domain Eukaryota; kingdom Metazoa; phylum Arthropoda; class Insecta; order Lepidoptera; family Hesperiidae; genus Carterocephalus; species Carterocephalus palaemon. The sequence goes on from OX155642.1 coordinate 7,861,375, forward strand.
GTTTCACATCAAATATCAGTTAGCCAGACCAGGGAAAAAGATAAGATGGGTCGGCAAGTTCGGAAAGCGGCAAAATGTCTGTCTGACCGACAGGATTTGACTGATTTACGAGACGATAAAACAAAGTTGTTTCATCATTGTAGCATCACTATTCTATACATATAGCGTGGCCATTTGTGATGTCTAACAAGTTTACCGTAGATCTATGCTGTCTGTTTCGCTTTATGAAACACTGAATATGGACAGAGGGTCGAATCAAAATAACGAACTGGTAGAAAGCGAAAGTCAAAACGTAACTGCAACCCATAGATGTGCCCAACGTTTTATTTAGATAACCGGCCGGCTGGAGCCGTATTTGTTGCAAGTTATCTTTGCGTTGCTACTTAATTTATCGTCAAGACAACACAATTAAAACAATGTACCTACCGTAGGTAGGCGTATAGTATACCTAAAATACTAGGTACCTCTAGATATTTTCTTTAAAAAAATCGATTTTATCCATTTCACTATTATTTTTTGATTATGAATCAAAACTACAAAAATCGCGGTAAGGGTTACCAAGCAGGAGTTGCATGTCAAAGACTGATTGAGAGAGTTAACTTAGTATACATATAAACAACCATGTGGTCATAACGAAGCGTCCAGGGAATAGCGTGTCACGCATCGACGACGGACCTTCGCCGATTATAGCGGTGACGCCATCGCACACTCCCGGCGATCCTTAACTCGCCGACTCCAAATAGTAAGCTTCTTTTAAACCTGTTTACGTTATCCGGTCACCCACCGCACCATACCACTGTCCCAATCGTAATTCTTACAAGTTTAGAAACACAGTATGTATATATTTTATGTAGACAAGTAGGTAACGTACTTAAATCTTTCTAATGCGCAGTTACTAACTAATCCGGATAAATAATAGGTTCAATGTACAACATTGACTAACATTGTGGGATAAGAAGTTGAGGACATTTCTGTTTACACTAGGTACCATAACCCAGATAGGTTGGGTGGGCGATACCCTTTCGAACTGAGCTGAGACTCGCGCCCGCATCGCGCTAATAAATAAAACTCAAGCAACTGACGACGACAGCAATAGCCGTCGAATCTACTTGTACGTGTTGAATTGACCTAAAAAAATAATCTCAAGCGGCGACCATGACTCTGGAAATTACAAGAAAGAACCATTCAAGAATAATGTCATTTTGTTACTTGTAATTGAAGCTAAGTCTAATAAGATTACATACCTAAGTAATTGAAGTAATATAATTACTTCAATTACTCAGTAATGTGACTGTGATAAGTGGATGACCACGCGTTGGTCAAAGCACCATCGTTATCTACGGAAACCTAACCGAAAACAGTCCTAATATAAATGAGGAAAACGAGAGCTTCGAAAGATATAAAGCTGTTGTCGCTTCCGTATTGTGAAAAGAGGAGGCCCGTGTCCTGCAGTCCTCCACGCGATTTATATGTAATTTATCTGTCCGAGGAAGTTTATTGGGAACCTCTCTCCGGTGCTGTCACTATGAGATCATAATACTTTAATGGAACCTCGCGTCATTTTGCATCGACTATTTTAACGTATACTCAGTCAGTAGGTATACTCCTATAATAGCATTAACAAACGACGGTCCAATGTGTTGTGGGCGACTAGGTATACGACCGTGGCCCCAATTTACAAACCATTATTTGTGTTAGTATTGTATTGTTTGATTTGAATGTTTGGTTTTTATTATGCTTGTATTGTATAAAATATCCCAAATCCTTGTGGTACCCAGAACCCAGAATAGAAGGTACCTATCACTCAAATGATGTCAAATACTGTGGCGTGGCATTACGCAAAACCGGGACCCCCTTATAAAAAATCATATTGTAGGTAATCATGTTACTCTACCTATATTACCTACGTATATAACAGTGTACTCTGATTAGAGAAGAATAGGAATCTGAGACCGATGAGTTGTGACATTTAATGCTCGCTGAAACATGGCCCATCTACTGCTCTGCGCTCAGAATTTCAGCAACAAATTTCATATTACATATGACATTTTAGCATACTATCACGTGATTTAACGTCCAGGCATGTTTTAAAATAGGACGAGACAATACAATCGGTATTGCCTTGGAATTCCTGGGCGAAAAACTTCGGAAACTTTTCAAAAAGTGTATACAATCGGGGAGGTTTCCAAAGTCTTCGAAAAGTGACAAACTGTGCCTTCTACCAAAACCCGGTCACTTCACCTTCTGCTAGGCCCATAGTGTGGCTAGATGAAATCGGTAAACTATTTGAGAAAATATTGGCTACCTGTCTTGCGGAGATAGGTCCTGTATTATACTTATCTAAAACTGAAAGTCAATACGGATTCAGGATCGGCCATTCGACGAGAAGATTCGATTAGAAGAACGTTTACTTTTGAAACACTGGTGTAGGCTTTAAGATACCATAACCTACCAAAATACCTAGGTGGACTATGAACTATAGGAGGGAGCTGATGGGCGATTGTTTCAACGTAGGTTCTACTACGGTGTTCCACAAGGATCGGTTTTGGTCCCGCTTCTGTGGAACATCGGGTTTGACTGGCTGTTGTGGGCTCCTCTACTTCCTAGACACTCTACTTGCCTACTTCGACACTCTCGTAACGGCTCGTGGTAAAAACTATGAGGTAAAAAAAATAAAAATGGAGTAATTTCCATTAGTAATATATTATTCACACGTTGAATCATATCTTTATTTCCAGGAGCAGAATGTGGAAACATCGATCTCGCTGATTCAACGGTTGTGAAATAAGAACAGAAACAAAATGAAGCCTCTCATTAACAAGAATCTCATCACACTAAAATGTGTTCTGTTTTGCTTCCTGTCAGGTAAGCAAACCTTTTTGCAGTTTATGTAATTTAGCAGAATTATGTACCTAATACACCATGAGGCTGAAAAGTGGTTTAATCTCGATGGTAGGTACCTAGATTGGTTAGGGATTTGATTTTGATATAACTCGAAACCTGGGTCGGACACATGATTTAGATTGATTTAGAACCTTAGATAGTCCAGATTTTAAAATTGTATTTCTCCGCGCCGTCACAGTATAATAGTACAAGTACAGAAGACCCACTTTGAAAAGTCATTTAAAGAAATATAGATTCTAGCTACGATACGATTAAGTTCAATTCAGATCGCGCAGCGCTTAATCACCGACACTTATACCTTTATACCATACTTTTGTACCTATACCTTTGTATGAGTTGTTGCGTCTCTTTCTAGCGCGTAACTCTTACCTTTTCTGACAAAAACTGACGACAACAGGGTTGTCTTCTTTTAAAAAATAAATGAATCTAAATATTGAATTATGTACCATTTTTGTAGGACTCTAGAGAACAAATGACTTTCAAAATAAAAAAGTAAGATGTTAATAATAGTACTTTAATTCTAATACATTTGTGCATACCTACTACTACGTTTTCGATACCTTCACGAAAAGCGAGAAAGGCCTTATATTACTTAAATATATTGAATCACGCCGCGACTTAGTACTATTAATTTAACCTTTGTCAACAAAGACGTTTCAAATCGTATCACACAGATCATCGGAATGACTTACTTATGCGCACCGTATAAATGTCTTTGAAACTCTCGAGACAGTATTTTATTACTCACCTATTAATTATCAATAATTGCCAGTAAGTATTTACTGACCGTCAACCTGTATTGGACAATGAGATAAATCGATAGAGTACAAAAAGTGGTTTCAGTATGAGTCCGTCTTCGTTTGGCCGGCTTTTACGTTGTCGCATCGGTCACGTCGATAATGCACTCGTATGTTGGTGTATTGCAACATGCAAGCTTCCTTCTAAGGAGTGGCGGCTCGCATGGACAAGGAGTGGGATGGGGACCGTTCACCTCGGAGCGGACTTTGTGGTACTTACTTACCCATTATAAACTTTTTTACCAGCTACCAATACCAAAGTAGGCAGCTTATAGGCAAGGTAGAGGTAGGTAGATTTTGTAATAGGCACACGTACCTATTATTCTATTTCGGCTCGTGACTTGTGCCTCGAGATGGAGTGTGTTGTGACAAAAAATTAAGTAACGTGAAGGCAATCACGCCTTTCAGGTTTCCGCTATTTGGTCCTCTAGTTGTTTTTGTATAACCCAGGGGTTCCTAGTAAAACCCTGTCTCGTTATTGAAATTATTAAGTTCTATACATAACAATATCATTATAGTACAGTTCCTGCAGGTCGTCATAAAACCATAGTATACAAAAGATACCTTTCCTAATAAGAGTACCATAATAGTGTGTAACACCAGTGTAGCATAATTCTGCAAATAAATAATTTAATTGGCGATTGGACCAGCGCTATGACCATCATTGTTCTTTTTGTCATTAAGTAATTAGACCCCTGAAGAATCGCCATAATGGTACAATTTACCTAATATTTTAAATCACCATCTCCCGGTCTATAACCATTGACTTATTATAATAGTGTTTTACATCCGTTTACACTTTTTGTATTTTACATTCTTCTCAGAGTCGCTGCCTACTGTTTCTGAATCAAACATGACTAAAATTGACAAAAACTCTTCAAAAATAACATTGAATTAACATATAAAAATGCACTAAATAGTAAAAAATAAGTTCTTGCTAAAATTGACTTAGACTGAAAATAACTGAGCTATAAATTTTGGGTTTGAAAGGTTTTTCAACCAAAATTTATCTTTGACGTAGGTATTTCTTCAGGGTATTTCTATATTCATATTACTATAAACTATAAACAAAAGCTTGATATTAAAAATATTTTTTACTTTATAATATTATTTTCTACTTTTAAGTCTTTTAAAATCTTAGAAGAAATATGATATTTAACATTGGGTGTTTGGCACTTGTGACGTTTGACCCACGAGTATCGGACAAAGAGTGGTCCACCTCCCCAGAGGTCCGTGTAGAGAGGTAAGGGTAATTACAACAGGAGGGTCCCCGGTCTCCTGAGATTTTACGTTAGCGGCATGACATCTTCCCCACACCATTCAGCCCTTGGCACGTACTCTCCTTAATATTGGGTGTAACGTCCGCCATTTTTAATTTAGAATGACGTTACTTTACTTATGCATCTGCTCATTGAGCTCTTTCATTTGATACCCATATCATAGGGGTTGCTGTAAAAATTATAAATCGCCATTTTGTAATGTCCGCCATATTGAATTCAGAATGACGTTACTTTATTTAGTTATTGTGTTCTGCTTATTGAGCTCTTTCATTTGATACCCATATCATAGGGGTTGCTGTAAAAATTATAAATCGCCATTTTGTAACGTCTGCCATTTTGAATTTAGAATGACGTTACTTATTGCATCTGCTTATTGAGCTCTTTCATTTGATACCCATATCTTAGGGGTTGCTGTAAAAATTATAAATCGCCATTTTGTATCGTCCGCCATATTGGATTAAAAATGGCGGAAATTATTGAATCGTGCATTGTCATTGGAACCAAATATGTGTGCCAAATTTCAGCTCGATAGCTTTAGTGGAAGTGGGTGAAATATTGATTGCAAAATTCCAGGACATACATACATACATAGGTACATACGAGTGAAATTAAATAAAAGCTTTTAATAAAATAAAATAAAAGATACATTATATTAGAGCGCGCGGCACGAGTGTGGCGCGGGCGAGTGAGAGACCTCTTTTTTTAACTGTTTTGTGGTGAGAGCGGCTGCTGTCACTCTCCCCGTACCCGACAGAGCTGCACGCGCGTGTCTCCGTCGTCCGGCAGTAGTACTTCATTTTAATGAGGTTTCTTTCTAAGACTAGTGTCCCCCAAACACGCATTGCGGGACGCATTACATAGGCCGTGAAACGGGACGTCCCACGACACGTGGGGCGTTTGGAACTACTGTTTGGGGTACTTATGACTGACCCGCTCTCCCCGCGCAATAATATTTGGTGTTTTTACAGGCATAGGCTGCATCTACCCGTTCCTGCCGCTGCACATGCTCTCCGTGGGGCTGGACCGGGGCGAAGCGCGCCTCATATCCGCAGTCGCGCCGTGCATCGCGCTGCTGGGACCGGCCATTCTCGGACCGCTCATTGACAGGTTTGGAAAACGGGGATCAGGGGTTCTGAACATTGGTTCTTAATTAATTAATTTGGCATTCGTTGGTCTAGTAGTTGTAAGCACGACTGTTATGCCAGAGGTCATGAGAGGTCATGGATTCGACAATGGTCGGGCAACAACTATTGGGTATTTCTATCATGAAATGCGTTGTAGCAGCTCGAAGAGATTTGTGCTCACCCCCTATTTATTATATGGGACCTAAACTTAACTGGTAAAAAGTGGATGGACTACAACACACTCCTGCCTTCCCCTTCGAGGATATAAGGCATGATGTTATGTTAATTTGGAATAAATAAAGGTTATATGTATACACTAGCTTTTACCCGCGGCTTCGCCCGCGTGGTCAAAGGGAATAAACAATGAGTTGTATATCATACATGGCACATTTGTGGTGGATGAATAGTGACAGTTCCACGATTAAAAGATACTTAGAGGAACCAGAGGTAATGCTGACCGCAAATAAAGTGTACGTACACTGACATACTGGAGCTTTATTTAAGTTAACTTCAATAGAAGTGTACTGGTGAAGATTGATGCAGGATCCACCGATCCTGCTTCAGTACAGCACGGTTTTTCTAAGTTCAAATGAATTTTACTAACGCCATCTATTAACAACATCCGGAACTAAATATCTAGCAAATAACAAAACATCGATATCTTCCCATGGGGATGTTTTGCCGCGGTAAAAAGTAGCCTACGTCACTCTCCACCCTCCTCACTATCTCCACACACAATATTTAGCTTCGTTGCGACGTGAAAGCCGGACAAACAAACAAACAAACAAACAAATACACTTTCACATTTATAATATTAGTATGGATAGGTAAAGAAGGATGTTTTAAATAGTACTACCAACAATGTGTGGTGAGCTAGAAAGGTACGTTCCAAGCGAATATCATTTGTGTGTTTATTGTGATTTGTGAATTGTGACACGCCGGCGTGGCACGCACGCAACTCTGCAAAACATGCGGGGCGCAGACGACCTCTTTTTGTCAGTTGAATAGTTTTTAGAAGTGAAACTACGTCATCGGTATTTATTCTGAGCAAACGACAATTGATGATTAAACGAACTTATCTGTACGTGAAGTTCAATAATAATTACGCGAAGAGTTTCGTTCGACGATATAAGTATCATGAAAACTTGTAGTGTAACAAAAAATTAATACAAAACATAATTATTTTGAAGCAAGATTATAAAACATTCTTTTTCCCACTGTTAAAATAGGAAGCTCTCGTGTCAGTAGCTCATTTAGTTTAGAGATTTGCTGAGCTGTTTATAATATTTCAGGACTAAGGTATATAGGATATGAACCCTTAGGAAGGATGCTAAAATCTTCAAACGAAGCCCTTCGAGTAATTATGATAATAATAATTAAAAAAAAACAGCATAAGGTATGTTTTAATGAAGTTCCTTATTGCGTTTAAAAATAATACTATAAAAATATCCGGGGGAAAATCCTGGAAAAAATACTTGAATAATCTAAAACTATACAAGAAAGTAATCAGAATTTTTGCCCGTAATTACCTCATTTTCCACAGAAAATTTATGTCAGAGAAACGATGTGTATCGAGCGGAAATCGCCCACCGTGAATAGGGTTGCCGTTTGTAGGACTTAAATAACTAAATAAAAATTATTTATTTTAGGAAATCCATTCAAATTATTGGTAAACTTAATATCCTAAGTCTTTAGCTTCGTTGCTCTTGTTGTCGCAAGCTCGAATCCTAAGCTAGGGGTCCTGGGTTCAATCCTCGGGTGGGGAAACAACTATTGAGTTTTTCTAGCTTGAAATGCCCGTTAACAGCTCGCAGTTAGGATTTGTGCCCGGTGTATGGCAAACAAATATGGTAATAAAGTAACCACCTGGGAAACATAACTTGTGAAAAGTGGGTGTCTTTCACCAGTTATGTTCACACACCTCTGCCTGCCCTTTCGGGGAAATAAAAGCGTGATGTAACGTGAGGAAAATCCAAATAAACGTGCCCATGCCGTTAAATCGTCGAATAACCAAGCCTAAGTAATCTAGAGCCTGGTAATCAAGAGAATATCTGTGTATGAAAATCTGTAGAATTGAGTCATGCATTCGATAAAAATGTATTGTCAGCGGAACTGAACCAGCAATGTGCAATATCAATTCCGTATGTTAAGAGGGAGGAGTTAAGATTAAGCATAAAGTTATTAACATATAACAACTACCAAACACTTCACGTTACATTACTCGCCGAACTGATCCACAAGTTTGATGCGCGCATAAACACAAGCAAAGACAATAACAGAAGGATGAGTGTACGGGCCTAAGCTACTTGGCCAATGAATAAGTAGGTACATTGGCGTATTAACATGGTTTAGGGCGCCAATAAAGTTTTTCGAGTACTAAACCTAAATAAAAGCTTATAAAAATATATTTTTTAATACAGTTGCTCAAAAAGTGGCGTATTACAGGGACGTATAGCGTTCGGGAAGTGAGCTATTACACACTCGTGCTTTTTCTTTACTTTTTCCGAACTCGTGCGTTCTCTTTCCCAACTGTCAAAATAATGTCTATTAAAAAGAAAAAACCAACCACGAAGTTTTTACTAAAAAAAAATTCATAGAAGTTTTTATGATTCATGCAAATATTTCTAAAAAGAAGCTACTAATTTGTTTCAATATCAGATTTAATGATTTGATTCAATGAGTTAGGTTAGGTTTCATTTCATTTCATCTCATTAAATTTCATGTCAATAAAAAAATTCTACTGAAGACTTGGCTGTATGGGCATAGTTCCCTTTGCCTACCCAGAATGGGTGAAGAAAACAAAAAAAAATCTCTGCAATACTCTGTATTCTTTTACGGTTGGCGCCATTTTCCAAAAATGTTCTTTGCGAGTTTAGTTTGTGTTTTTATTATTTTATTAAATTGCTTAATTTTTTCGCAACTGTATTAAAAATAGTTGTTCAGTACACGTGCGGAACCGTCATTGCAACTTGTTCCGACTGTCAACCCTCGCCTTCGGCTCGGGTAGACATTTGTCGGAACTCTTTGCAATGACAGGCTTTCCGCACTTGTAATGAAATATACTATTTTAATACAGTTGCTCAAAAAGTGGCGTATTACAGGGACGTTTAGCGTTCGGGAAGTGAGCTATTACACACTCGTGCTTTTTCTTTACCTTTTCCGAACTCGTGCGTTCTCTTTCCCAATTGTCAAAATAATGTCTATTAAAAAGAAAAAACCAACCACGAAGTTTTTACTAAAAAAAAATTCATAGAAGTTTTTATGATTCATGCAAATATTTCTAAAAAGAAGCTACTAATTTGTTTCAATATCAGATTTAATGATTTGATTCAATGAGTTAGGTTAGGTTTCACTTCATTTCATCGCATTAAATTTCATGTCAATAATAAAATTCTACTGAAGACTTGGCTGTGTGGGCATAGTTCCCTTTGCCTACCCAGAATGGGTGAAGAAAACAAAAAAAAATCTCTGCAATACTCTGTATTCTTTTAAGGTTGGCGCCATTTTCCAAAAATGTTCTTTGCGAGTTTAGTTTGTGTTTTTATTATTTTATTAAATTGCTTCATTTTTTCGCAACTGTATTAAAAATAGTTGTTCAGTACACGTGCGGAACCGTCATTGCAACTTGTTCCGACTGTCAACCCTCGCCTTCGGCTCGGGTAGACATTTGTCGGAACTCTTTGCAATGACAGGCTTTCCGCACTTGTAGCGAAATATACTATTTTGCAGATTGTCAGTGGGCCGCGGTTCCACCGGCGGAGGCTCGGGATCCAGCGGCTCGGGGCGTCTGCTCCGCATCGTCACAGCAGCTTGCCTCATATTGAGTGCACTGTTCTACACTTTGTTGCTCGCCGTACCATACACTGAACGACATGAGGTAAATGTCACGTTTACTTTCTGATATGTAAGCATGAGTCATGCTTAGAAACATTCAGTGTTAGAAACGGCCGATGAAATAAAATAAGAAGCCGTATGAAAGGCCCATTCATTCTTTCGAAACCTTATTCTTTTGCTTATCGGTCTCAGTCGGTGTTATCATGCGTAGCGCTTCAAAGGTACTACGTATTAACTGAACTTAACTGGATAAGCTATGTGGAGTGAGGAGACTATTATCCTTAATCGTAGATATATATTTTATACAGACAGACATCCTCCAGTCTTCAATTAGGCTTAGCCAAGTGTGCATTACTCATTGACATTATAAAGGAATCCTACATGCCTAAAATTATTACTCTTGGTTCACATGCGATATCTGCAAAATAGTCGAAATCTACATTCGACCAGCATAATCATTTCATTTCAATTACAAATGATGAGACTTCTCGGATCATTCAGTCACCAATGGGCTGAACCAGTCTTTACACGTTCCAAACTCTAGCTAGACAATCAATGGTATGGCATGGCGTAATAGAGTTCGCCTGCGGCAGCTTATACTACCGCCCGACACGGCACCTATTACCATTTCTACCGTGTAGTACTAATTGTTTTTAAAGCAATTGTGGCCTGGTTGGAAAGGTGTGGTTTCCGGTTATAGGTATACTTTTTCAGAGGCGACCATCTTAGTCCTCAAGAATAGCAAAACATCTGTGACTGACTTGGAACGAGACTATTACTATCTGAACTACATATAACTACCAACACCAACTAACAGGAATAACTATCACTAACAATCCCCAGTCCTCATACCTTCTAACGAACTGACCAACTAATGGTCTCTCAGTTAACTAGCCTAACCAGTCCCTATTTGAATCTTGTTCAAAGTCAGTCACAGTTGTCATGGGCGGCAGCGGATGGGTGGTGCTGGAAAATGCGTGTTAATGTGGATTCTTTGTAACGTTGCTTAAACAGGCGCGGCGGCCCCAAGTGCTGTTCACGTGCAATGCCGAAGGCGCGTCCGTGATGCAGGAAGTCTGCACCGAGGGCATGCGCTGCAACCGATGGGAGGGAGAGAAGGTTTGTGTTGCCCTCGTTGTTAATTACCTCCATGGCAATTTGAAAATGTGCTTAGTTTGACGAATCATTTACTTTGTAAACGAGTACTTATATTTTCATGAATACTGGTACTTTGATAAAAATCGGGCGAACGAGTTACGTTTACCTATGCATAATTTGTTCTGCATATTATACTGGGTAGGTACTATCCTTACTCTATGGTACTAGGTACTATGGCATCAGCGAAAACAAATTTCTGCGTTGGAGTAAAGAGCTTCATAGCATATCATCTATTATCCGCATAGACTGGCGACGTAAGGGTCGGAGGTACCTACTCATTTATAGTGTCAACAGGTCAACTAATTTTTTTCTATTGACTCACAACAGACAGGGGTGCTGGCGGTGACGGAGTGCGAGTACGGGTGCGCGGATGAGAACATGACGTGGATGACGGCGCCGTTCACCGCCGCCACCACCACCACCACGCTCAGCCCCATGTACAACAGCGTCGCCAACGCCACCGTGAGTAACACTTTCCCTAATAAAAGTATTATTACAAGAAAACGTCATGTTTTCCGACATGGCTTTTGAATCAGCCACCGAGGCGCCACAGTAAATTCTAACGTGCAACCGATACTATGGCGTCTTAATCAACGCAGAGGTTGTCCTCGTTTCTTCTTCCTTACCTTTTATTATCCGGAATCTTTAAGGTCAAATGGTTGGATATTCAGCCTGAGATAATCTGGAGTCGCATCAAGGTGTGACACTTTGGCGCCGCACAAATATTTGTAATGAGAGCATTGAATGAGAGACTCCTCTAACAAACTGGACCTCGTATGTACAAAACAAACGAAATTGCTGTTGTTGGCTGTGCATGCAAGGGGAATTTTTCCATCCGACCCACAGACACTAATGAAATTGTGAAAATTTTTAAATCATTAGTAATTAAGAAAACCACAGATCTTTGTGTATATCAGTTAAACTTATAGGTACAATTTATTATATATGATCAAACGAACTTCTAAGTGAAGTTCGATCGATATAATATGAGTGGTTTCATTTGAAGATATAAATTAATTATGTAGTACTTGTACTTACAAGGCAACACTCGCACTATTTTAAAAGTATCTAACTTATCATTTTTTGAAATGGTAACTCTCTCTACTCATCTGACATCGGCCATCTTCCTACCTGTCATGTCATTCTTTCAAAGCAACCTACGATGTCAATTCTCTCGAGGTACATAACACAAAACTGGGGTCTCGGGTGGGTAGGGTGATTTATATCTTCAAATGAAACCACTCATATTATATCGATCGAACTTCACTTAGAAGTTCGTTTGATCATATATAATATTTCGTGGTTTCATTTTCGATATAAATTAATTATGTAGATGTTCAGAGATTTAGTTTTGTGTTAATGAGTTGTGTGCTATGACAATAGAAACACAATAAATAATAAACGAGAGAGAACTTAATCATAGATATATTTAATCAATCATCTTCTAAATACATATAATTTATTGTATATACTTTAATTAAGAAAGAATTTATATATTAGAACAATGATAATATAATAAATTTGCGTGAAGCAAACTGACTTATATGATTTGAGTCAACAATAGGCTTATAATAGAATTAAGTGGAGGATTTGGAAGGCTGTCCAACCTTCCTGCGGTCGCTCACGCTCACACCCGCCGCGCGCGCCGACGGCTGCGTGGCGGGCGCTGCGAGCGCCGTACACCGCCACGTCGACGCCGCTCGCAACTAACGCTTTTAGATTAAAGAGTAATCTGCCTAGTTATTGTCTCTGCTGTCACGCTTCACAGTGATTATGATGCAATCAATAATATCAGACCTTAAGTCTTTTGTGATAGTTATATTATTATAATGACAACAGTATAATGTAGACAGCTGAGTGTTGTTGCCGGACATCTGACAATGATTTTCGGCAAAGTATAGCAAAAACAAAAATGGTTGAGCTCTGCCTACTCTAGAATTTTTAATTATGTCTGTTATGCTAATTAAGCGTTGTTCATTTATTTTTACGTTATTGATCTTTAGCAGTGAAAACATTAGCTATGAGCGGTTCAGCCATTAACGCGACTAGTTTTTATTATTATTGTTTTATTGGTAATTGTTTCTCAGCTTTTTTGTACATAATTAAACCGATAATTAATTATTATGATTCTTTAATTTTTCAAAATTTAATCTATAATGAGGGATCCATTTGGGAACATGATTTAATATTAGTTGAGAATCCCAGGTATTTGAGTATTTAATTGTTAATTATATGATAATTAAATAATTTATTTGAAAAATTGGAGTATTTAGGTAGGTACCTACGGAAGGTCTCAGCTTAAATACCTACTCCTTTGAGAATTAGTTTCACGCAATCATCTGAAGCTAAATCGTTCCTAATTAAGAAGCAAAGATAAGGCTGACCGATGATTATTAAGGGTCCCATAGGGTGCGCCTTTTGCAAAACGTTCGGTTAAAAAACTATTTTTTACTACGTGTATTAAAGAGGATTCGAAAAAGTGGAAATTATTTTTCTCACAGTACTCCCACCATCATCATAGCCTGTAACAAACGCCATATTGACGTAATGTGGCATCGGACAGTGAAGCAAAAATCAGTGAGGGCGGCAGGGCGCGCCTCGGTGAAGGAACGCGTGCCGGAGAGCACCGCTGCTCCCATAATAAGCGTCTGGCAACTGATGTTGTTGTCTGGAATGCGACAACACTATATAGATTTAATAAATTATAGATTTATTACACTTTTTATTTATTTATTTATTTTTTATTAGATTAGATTAGGTAATTCAGACACGGCTCTAACGAAACAGGTCATTTACTTGTAGGGACCAAGCTTGACATGGAAAAAACGACAATACCGGTAGTTTCGTCCTGAATAATTTTCTGAACGCATTTTAGCAACAGGCAGAATGGTGGAATGGCGTAGGTAAAATAATCTTGGCTTCCAGTTTTCTGTGAATACATCCAAGCTTTAGCATCCGGGTCCTGTTTCTCGGATAGGTTTTAGTGGCGCTTGGCATTGGTGCGAAATGCGAATGAATCAATTTCTAGTTGACCAAAAAAAAATTTTTTTAACGGCAGTGATTTATAGTCCCCATTCTGCGTCAGACAGAATCGATCTTTCGCAATTGTTCGTCGGTTTCGACGTTATCATTGGTATTTATGTATGAAGCAAAGAGCTACAGATTTCTTGATTCACACCAGGGCCAAATGTCACGAGAAAGCCCTTTCCAAATGAGGTAATTAACATTAAAATTAAATGAAATAATAACCGCCTAAATGGTTTATATAGGTTATCGCCGTGGTGTTATCTACACGGAGTTAAATAGATTATTCAGTACTATCCCTCGCAAAACATATATGCACATATATGCAGCTAATAATTCTATATAGCTATGTGAAAATCAAGTTTGCTATTTCTCCAGGCTCTGTTAACGCGTGTTACAGAATGCACCCCAGCCGGTACAACATGTGTCAGTGGATATTTCAAATGAATATTTGAGGTTCTTTAATGGTTTATTCAATTGCAAATGTTACGGTTCCACCAGTTTAAGTACCTAAGGTTTAAATTTTGTTTTAATGTTGAAAATAAATATTTTTGACGCTCTAATAAATTAGTATATATACAACCATATCTCACGGCTGGGCATGCTGACATCAATGCTCTTAAGAGATGTGAATACTCTCTAATAGTGACAATAGGTAATTTAGAAAATTTATGTATCAATTTGAAAATCTTATTTCGTTTTTCCACAGGCAATGAGTGTCACGGACGCGTAGTCATATATATATATAAATCCTAAAAATTTACATATCTTTTGAGGCATTTTTTTTTTTTTTTTTGTAATTAACAAGTCCCAAGCACTCAAATAACGTTATGGTTTCCTTTAAATTACGAACCCATTAATCATAATTACAACCCAAACCAATAAAATCATCTAAGTAACAAATCAAATAGAATCCACGACCTCGTAAATGAGTTATGGCCTCTTTAATCATTGTTAGTAAAACACCTTGGTGCGATTGAGAATCCATATGGAAGGGTCCTAATTTCCATTGCTATTAATTTGCTTCAACTTAGCAAAATGTATTGAAATCGAAGGTACTTACAAAAATCTTTATAAACAAGAATAAGAAGGTAGGATTCCTTCAAGTCTATAGTTGCCATTAATCAGTTCTGACTGACTGACTGACTTAACCTGCAAATAATTTTGTAATCTTCCATTATGAAATGCATTTTAGGTATAAATCTGTTTAGCTTTTTAAGATTTAAGATAAACCTCTTACCACCATTAGGCTTTGGTGCTAGAAATGTATTTAAAATAAACTATTTGCTTGATGGCTCGACTTGCACTATTGCACCTAATTTATTGAGGTTTTTAATATTTAGTGACATGTCACAATGCTCATTTGCTGGCCATGTTATATGATGTTCGTATGAACATCATAAATATAATAATAATATAAATTGTATAATTTAAATGACTTAGATAAAAATGGAATAGATATTCCGTTAAGGGACCAAACGAGAATCTTTGCATTATTTGTAACATTATTTGTAACGTACATGTAACTGCCTCGCCCCCTCCCCCTGCCCGTCGGGCAACGAGGGGCCCCAGACGAATTTTCCTGATCAGTTGATGTGCTTGCATATAGGTTGAGCCACCTGAGGGCATGGGCCATTGGGGCAGACAGATGATGTAATCTTCTTAATCTGCAATCCCTTTCTCAATTGTTCTGGCTGCTTTTATTTGTTCTGGTAAAGCACTGACGAACAGGGTTTCATCCTGTACACTATCACTAATAATATTGAGAAACGGCTTAGCCTAATGTGGCAATATAATTTTAATCCTGTATAAGGTTATTATTTGTGATGTAAATCACACAGAATACATCACCCATCACATAGAATTTTTATTAGCTCAGACTTATTGTCAGTAGTTAATAGTGACGTCAACACCCTACTACTAGTAGTTATTCCAATACCCAGTTGTTATTGAGAGTTCTCGACTTTTTGTCACAGAATCTCAGCAACTGTAGTCTCCATGTTGAGCTTAGGGCCTCGGAGTAGTGTACAGTTAGCTGGTATCAGGTAATGTTTTAAAATACTTTCTTTAGAAGTGGTGGCCATGGTAAGACTATTATAATCTCGATTCACAAGTAAACCCTGTATCGGTTGCATCACCTCGGGCAGATGCTATATCAGGGTCTAATGCTTATATCAGGGTCTAATGTAGTTAAGACCTGTGAGTCGACCGAAATCTGCTCGGTTGGCTCGAACGAAATAGTTGGATGTTCCACTATCGGTTCACTATCTTGTTGGATAGTCGTTAAAGTCTCCAGCGGGACTCCTTTATGATATTTCATATCCGTTAATGGGTTAAAAACATACCCAGCTTCAGTTTCGCATCCTGAAATTCGACACTAATTATTAATACCGAATTATGAAAAAATCACAATGGTTCTAATTTCGAATCCATCGCCGTTTGCGCCGTGTTTATAAAAATCTTTGGCGAGAAGTATTTGCCGCGTTCTAATTAGAATCTTTGGCAAACTACCGCAACAAGTCTTTCATTTTGAACAGTCCTTGAAGGGTAGGTCGGTATCGGTCGAATCATATTTCTTATGCTTAGATTAGTAATTAATCTAAGTTCTTATGAATATACATACCAGCAAAGCTACTCGATTCGGAATCTTCTAAACATCGCCGCTTAAAGCGGTATTTTTCGTTTAAAAGTTCTATCTTTTTCATATAATAATCCATTTTATGTTGTAATTTTTATTAAATGATTTTTAATATTCAAACTTAATACGGACAAAGTTTTATTCGGATGAGAAAACGTGCACTGGTTGCCTCGCACAGAACAAGAATGACATGACAGGGTGTTTGCAGTTAAAAAAAACCTACTCGGAAGCATAGACAATAGATATTTGGAAAACCAATCAAATTTAGGATGTATAGAAACACGTAGACTTTGTTTGCTGCGACATGATATTAAATATTGTCAGGTTATACTGATTTTCATTCTAAAATTAGACAAAAGATGGTACTAATCTACACAAGTAATGACGTTTTTCAATTCAGTGTTACCAATGGTTGTCCATTTATTTTATATATTTTGGTCTGGTAACATCAAGTCAGATTTATAAAACAAAACATTATGTACTAAATAAACCATAATTAGTAATATTAAGTTCAGAAAATGGGTCCAGCAATTTTAAATATTGTAATTTAAATATTGATATTCCATAATTACTGTCGTTGAATTGTAGGAATGGACTGTACAAACGCCATTTAGTTAAATTTAAAATGAAAATTCAAATGTCACATGTCAAATGTGTCATTAATTTCAATAATATTAATTGTAAATAAATGCATTTTCACTGCTTTTTACGATTTTTCCACCTCACGACGTGATAAATAGGATTCCGAAGCCCCGCATGTACGTCTACTTACGAATAATAATATGTAATACTTATTAATATCGATGTCGTCAAAATCTAGTTCCGAAGCATAACTGGACTTCTGTTCATCACTTAAATTGAAGAACAGTTTGAGAAGAATGAAGAATGATTTGAATCCTGTGCATGAGTCGAGTCAGGTTCATAATTTTCCTCAGGTGAATGAAGACTGCTTAAATTATTTATAAGTAGTGCTGCTTCAAAAGTGACTTCATATCTTGTACAGGATGGAGAAGTATCCTATACCAGAGGCTTCGAATGCAGCCAAAGAAATTTTAAACATGAATGAATGTTGTGTTCTCTGACAATTTCAGGGCCTTTTTTAATTCTTTGTAAACATTGGTGTTTTACCTACGCTTTGTGTTACTGTAGCAATATAAATTAAACAATAAATTATCGTATAAAATTACAGTCTTCTTATTTTTATAAAATAGGATTAGTTACTAATGCTCTAAAAGATGGCATATTGTATTTGATCTTAATGAATTAAGAGCTAACTAATTCTATTCTAATTGAAACATTAAAAGAAAATTTAAATTAAAGGTGCCAAGGTGCAGAAAAATGCATGAAGTTTTCCAAATTAAAAAACAGATGGCGTCACATTCATGGGCCATGCACAAGCCTTGAGCGCGGACTCTATTTCAGTTATATAAAATGTACTCTGTGTGACATGACAGGTAGGAAGATGGCCGATGTCAGATGAGTAGAGAGAGTTACCATTTCAAAAAATGATAAGTTAGATACTTTTAAAATAGTGCGAGTGTTGCCTTGTAAGTACAAGTACTACATAATTAATTTATATCGAAAATGAAACCACGAAATATTATAGAAGTACATACCCCACCTAACTTTAATATAAATTAACCACTGTCGTGATTTCCTGATCAAATGAAGCAAAGTAAAGTAAAAAAATAGTACAGTTACATAGCTTTTAGTAAGATATTTGAGAAATTAATTGTTCATCAACTTCTTAGCTTCTTACATAACAAACAGTTGGTTTTACAAAAGGCAAAAACAGGTAAAAAAGCACTAGTGAGCAAAATACAAATACATAAATACATATTACCTACCGTAAAATGAAAAATCATTGCCAAATGTTTGCTATTGACGTAAAGCTGAATAAAACTCATTAACATTAGGACTAATAGTAGGTATATCGGTAGAGCCAGGTAGGCAGTAAGTATATCAGTGTTGTAAGGTGTCAATCAATACGATCATAAAAGTAGCAACATATGTAGTCCGTGGTAGCACTGAAAAAGGAATAGGTGAATGAATAAAGTAGCCTTCGTTCCGTGCATTCAAAGATGATAATTATTTAAATGCATCTGCTACGCTGATTTAATGCAGCTAATTAGGTATGTGAAAGTTATAATTTTAAAAATGATGATTTTGTTTGTGTTATTGTTGGAATAAGTCGTGTTGTTTTAAACCGAAATGTTAGGAGGTTACGTAGCACATTCTTTTTGACCCCAATCTTCATTCTTTAGGTACCTGCCTAGGTCTGTAGTGTCTCTTTCAAATTTCAAAAACATAATTCATATACTCAAACAAATCTTTTCTCATTATAAAGAGGAAAGATTTGTTTGTATTGTTTTCACACAAAAACTACTGGACCGATTTCAAAAATTCTTTCACCATTAGATAGCTGCATCTTCACTAAGACTTATGCTATACATATAATACTAGCTAACCCCGCGAACTTTGTTCCGCGCAGGAAATAAATGAGTATATTTTTGATTTTATTTTTATTAGCATAGTACTTACATAATATAAATAAAACAAATTAATTATTTTAATGATTCTTTATTTTCCATTTATTTATATGTTTAACCGCTCTGATCACCACTTTGTAGTCCTCCTTTGTCATGCGCTCCAAAGCTCTCTTGAACAACCTGACCAACGCATGAAGTTCATGAAGTATTTGCTGCAGATCTTGTTTATTGCTCTTTTCATTGCTGAATCTCTTGACGTCGATCATGTTGCCCATGCAGTATAATTGTAAAAAAATATTTTGTGCATCTTCGAGAGGTTGTAATGATCCGATTCAATGGTAAATCTGTCTGTCCTTGTATCTACAAAATCAAAAGCAAAGTCAGTATTACTGATTTATAAATATTTTTTTTATAATTTGCATACATAACATAGTAATAATTATAGTATGTTAATGTTCTACTTTATTCTTTGTAAGTACAAAAATTAAATAAATTAATACATACCTTTAATGTCGGATTAAATCCTCGTTCTTCCATAATGACTACCCCAAATCAGGTCATTTGGAAACAACTATTATATTTTCGAATGTTTGCTAGAAAATGTCGTGATTCTGGTGTTTCGCCAAGAAACAATGAATGTAGGTAATGGTTCAGGTGGCGGACAGTAATCAGTTCTGAAATCGTATTGAAACGCTGCTCGATTCAAATCAGTACTTGATAAATTTTTTCTTGTTCTTCTAAAATTATCTAGTTCTTGATCTCTGAGCTTTGATCCACGATTTCGCAGTGCCAACCTAGCCGTTTCAGTGGCTGCTTCGTTTTGCTCGTGATTGAGAAGCACGAAGTCGCCATACTAACGCGGCGCTCTTCACGTGCCCTTTGATTCGCAATGTTTCGAATCCTAGGTGGATTACGGCTTTGTCGGAAAAGAATTGATTGTCTTGGTCGAAGCATGGTATTGTTAATGATAATATCGACACAATAAGCTAATAGAAACTCGAAACAAACATTTAAAATGTACTCTGTAAAACAAACACATCAACTGGTCGACATCAAAAATTCCAAATTGTCAAAGTATCAACTGTCACTAAAAAATAAAATAAAACGGAACGGTGTAAAAAGTATCCTATAGCAGTCCCCCGGGTCTAAGGTACCTCCCGACAAATTTTCAGCCAAATCGGTTCGGCCATTCTTGAGTTATAAATGGTGTAACTAACACGACTTTCTTTTATATATATAGATTACTAGGAGTTAACGAAACTATTGTTCTGTCTAATTCCACACGAGCGAAGCTGCGTGCGTCCACTAGTATCGTATAAAAGTCGGCACGAAAGTGTAGATCT
Source organism: Carterocephalus palaemon (assembly GCA_944567765.1). Lineage (NCBI taxonomy): Eukaryota > Metazoa > Arthropoda > Insecta > Lepidoptera > Hesperiidae > Carterocephalus > Carterocephalus palaemon. The sequence continues at coordinate 7,881,966 of OX155642.1, forward strand.
GAAAGAAATTCGGAGAGGATAGCTGCGTTGTTCTGCACAACATATGGCAAATCAATCAGCGCTTACGACTGAAAGAGAGGATACATTCGTACGACTTCTGCACAGAGCTACACTTTCGTACCGCTAACTGTAATACTGATTTCTAAGACAAAGTCAAATTATTTATTTCGTTATGAGGTGATAAAAAGTAAAAAAAGTCTAGGTAACTACAAACTATAAACCTAATACATTTTCGATCTCTCGCTCTCTCTTTATGGGTTAAGTAGGTACTACTTATATACAAGTAGGTACGAAACCAACATAATACTTATAATTATGCTTTATTTAGAGTTCGCCTATGGTAGTTGATACGACCATGTCTGTCGCTCAAAAACATTATTGTTTTTAAGCAATTGTATTTCGGCTGGAAATGTATGTTGCTGCTTGCTATCCTTAAAAATACGTAAAAGTTTCATCGTTCCCTGTCCAGCCAATTTCACCACTCGTGACCGACGAAGCCGAGGAAGAAGTCGACTTCGAGCAATACCCCCCGCACTTGTGCCGCGACGGGCAGTGCCTGGTGTACATGCAGCACGCTTCGCGCATGCGCGTGCCGCTCTCTCTCATCGCACCGGAACTGCCAGAGGACAACTCCACTGAACATGAAAACAATTGGTGCACTTACCGGACTGGTGAGTACTGATTAAATAAATGTCAACAGCTATAGAGACCGGCATCAATGTCTAGCGCAGACTTTAAATGAGTCGAAATTAAGGTATAGTCGGAGCGCTGATTGGTTCGCCAGCTGTATTATGTCTCCTCCCTCAGTATAAGGTACCTTGGTAAGGTAATTTGATTGTGTAAACATAGTATATTATATGCGGGCTGCTTGCGGGCTGCATATTTTAAAGATTTTAAAATTAGAAGGTTTTCTGTTTTTTAATGAGGTTTGTGGCAACTTTTTTGCCATGTACATATCATCATCATCATCATCATAATTATGTCCTGGTTTATAATTACAAAGTTAGGTAATTTTATTATTAAGTATAGTGAAGTGGCATGAGTTGACCCGCGAAGACCTATTTATATTTTCCTGTGAATTACTAGATTTTAATATAATATTTACAAGCTTTATTTATAGTAATACAAGCTTAAACAAGCTTTATTTATAGTAATATTAATATAGAAATACCGTGAAGAAATACCTACGTCAAAGATATATTTTCGTTGAAATACCTTTAAAACCCATAATTTATTAGTTATTTTCAGTGTAAGTCAATTTTAGCAACAACTTATTTTTTACTTTTTAGTACATTTTTATTTGTTTAATAAAAGCTTTTTATTAAAAAAAATGTTTTACTGTATAATTAAACTTTATTACCGTCCGTCCGACGTACCTAAGATAGCGCGGGCAACCATTATAAGACATAAGGTACCATTATTGTTAATAATTTTTTATGAACATTTCAAAGCGAGACTTTACGATCTTTAGTAAGGCGAATATTCGTCTCGCGTCGCGTAGTCGCTTTCGCTTCTTCTCGTATTGTTTGAGTGTACTTATTATGACGTATTGTAGCTTGGAGTCCAGTATGTATTACCTTCGCAAGCTGAGGGCGCTAGATTATGGCGCAAGCAAAATGTTACTGCAAATGTACCTAGATGTGATACCCCGTCTCCAACAGGTGGGCCCCTGAAGTGCCCGATTCCGACGGAGCGGTTGTCGGAAATAATGTCGGACGAGTCGTGCAAGCCGGCCGTGCGCTGCCGCGTGCTAGATCCGTACGACGAGCCTGGCGGCGTGTTGGCCGACGCGGAGTGTCGCCTCGTGCTCGGCGACCCGGGATACACCTTCTGGCTCTACTTCTTCATCAGGTAAACACTACACTGCAATAGAGATATGCGACAGTCGATAATGTCGACGAGTCGTGCAAACCGGACCCGTACGAGACGGGCAGATAAACTTAACACAATAGTACTTGTACTATTTATTCTGTGACAATAGGTAAGTTAGGTAAATAGTATGCGCCGTTAACGCATGGCTACAAAAGATAAAGTTCGTGATAAAGACTGCGATACGAATGCGATCAATCTCCCAGCGGTGAGTCAGTTACCGATTGCCAATTTAAAATTCAACGGAATGCGTGACCTACGAGTATTTCCCCACTTTTACTAAAAATTAATTCTAAATTTGACTTCATCAAATTAGTGGTGTCCAACAATCCCGACAGTGTCGATGACGTTGATAACTAAACAATTAGTTTTAGACGTCACATCGTTCTCAACTGCTAACTAACACGCGACTTACACATTTTTATCCGACTGAAACGGAGCAAGGTTTCGCTAGCCGCATTAATTGGATGTAATTTAAAGCGGACATTAATTTTAACTCAAGAATAAACGTCCGCGCGTCCGCTGCGAAGTTAAATTACGTCAGCCTATGTCCATTAGGCACCTATATTGTTAGGTACTCATTCTTTCATCAATCTTCGTATCAAATTAGTAACCGATGTCAATACATTGGTAACTAACCCTACCTAACAAATCGACCTTTTTCTGAAAGTGAGACCCTTTTGAATCGTAAAATTTACAAAAAACATGATTCCCTTGTCTTTTATTTTTGAAAATTCATCCCTTAGATTGTCTGTATCCTACGATGCGGCCGCTGCGCTTTCCGCAACAAACTTCTTTTCCTTTATGACGTTGCACACAATATATTACTAAATTTACACACTGCTACATAAATTATGCTGCAGAACAGTTCTACAGCGCTGGTTCCTTTGTTCTTCCCTCGCTCCTGATTCTGGAACAACCACGTCACTTAAAAGCTACTAGGTATCTATATCTATTGAAGGTTGAAGCTTATTGTTGCCAGAATGCTATCGGACGTCTGGCCGACAGCGGCGCTGGCGTTGCTGGGCGCCGCGTGTGTCATCGCCACGCGCGAGACGTCGCTGGGGCGCGGCGACGTGGGCCGGCAGCTGGCTGCGGGTACGCTGGGCCTAGCCGTGTTCCCGCCGCTGGCTGGCCTGGCCGCCGCCTCCATGCCAGAAAACCCCTACCTCGTGCCCTTCCTCCTGCACGCTTTGTTCATGATCGCTGGTGCGCTCATCCTTCTCATCGACAAGTGAGTTATGTTATGTTACCTACGGCCGAAAAGTATTCGCAGTGATAACAGTCAAAAAATTAACTATAGAAACAGTAGGAATACACGCGCGAAATAAATTTTCTTTAATTGGAGCTGGTTTGCAGCTGAACTGTTCCCACGACGAACTACCATTAAGAAATAACTAAAAATTACAGTTTGTGTGGCAAAATTGTGCCACAAACAACAGAATTTCGAACGAAGCTGCATTCAATTCAAATATTGAATCAGGATTTTTATAGAGTAAGTATTCGAATTCAGAGTATTTCCATGTAGTAGTTTACGAGCAAAGCCTCCTGTTTTGGGCTGTGTTCTGAAGATACCCTGCCTTTCCTCTTGCATGCCATATTCATGATCGCTGGTTGAAGCATTGCCGGTGCCCTCATCTTACTAACAAGGAGTGGTATACATACATGCCTGTACAGCATAAACCATTAATCATCATAATCAATTTATTGCTGTACCTATGAGTGAGTCACCAGTTCGTATTCCTCAAGATTGGTCATCTAGTGACTGGCACAGTCAGGGCCGGATTTAGGGGAGGGCAAACGGGGCTACAGCCCCGGGCCTCCACAAAAGAGGGGCCCCCACAATATAGACTTCGGAAAAAAAAGATTCATATTCCGACTAGTACTAAACTAATCACTATTTAACAACTTTTCTTTTGTTTTTTTTTTCGCTGCTTTACATTCACCTTTACCTTTGTACAAACATGATTATATTGTTGTTAAATATTAACAGAAATCATTTATCTATATTTTTATATGTTTGTTAAATACTAAAATAATCTACTCGGTTTCACAATAAATTATTGATTGAAAAACTCGACTGAAAAAAGTTGTTCATGTCATTTGGAAAATAATTTGGGGGCAGGGGGCCTCCACTCCTTTGTTGCCCGAGGCCTCCACACCTCTAAATCCGGCCCTGGGCACAGTGTCCTAACTTGCGATACCAGTGGCAACAACTTTGTATTACAAAGTCTACCGACTATTAAAGGCATTACGTATTCATAATACGTTACTCAGTACTCAGAGATGATTGTACAATTTAAATTAATGAATTGTATTACGACTGAATTATTTAAAACAATGGAAGCCTAAATATACTCCGGCCAATCTATAAACGTAGCCAACAGGATAAACAACTGCATTTATGTAAGAAATGTTTTCAAATTTATGTATAGATTTGTAGGTATGTAAAAATTAAATGTTATAAAAATGGTCTCATCTACTTACGACATTAGCATACCAAGCGACATAGGAAGTTTGGCTACCTGAAACCATTGAGTAAAAAATAGTTAGATATAGCTTAAAGGACAAAGGTAATGTATTCCGTGGATATAATTATGTAGTAGTTATTAGTACTTAATTAATAATAGCATAAAGCGCTGTTAAGTTAACAGAGCTGTTAGTTGATTTGAATATTGATCAGCCTTTCAGAAACCGGGCGTTAATTGGATAAGAATTAATGCTGTATTGCTTTAAAACCGCTTCGTAAATAAGCCATTATTTCTCGTAAAAAGTAGAGGATAAAAAATGGTTATTATCCATAAGAGATAGACCATCGCGGACTTTTTTGTAGAACTTTTTATGGTGTATAATACTGTAGTAGGTACATTATTTTGATCTGTCTGGTAGGGTTCCGCCAGCGTTTGCAATGTAAAAAAATGTGTATATTTACGACATCGCATTATGAACCTCTAAAATTATCAGTCTTTCTCTACTATATTATACATGTTATATAAATGTACGTACAGGGCCGGATTTAGGGGAGGGCAAACGGGGCTACAGCCCGGGGGCTCCACAAAAGAGGACCCCCCACAATAGAGATTTCGGAAAAAAATTGTTTTATATTCCGACTAGTAAACACTAGTAAACAAATTTTCTTTTGTTTTTTTTTTTATATTTTACCTTCACATCTTTACCTTTGTACAACCATGATTATATTGTTCTTAAATATTAACAGAAAACATTTATCTATATTTTTATATGTTTGTTAAATACTAAAATAATCAATTCACAGTAAATTATTGATTGAAAAACTCGACTGAAAAAAGTTGTTCATCTCATTTGGAAAAAAATTGGGGCCAGGGGGCCTCCACTCCTTTGTTGCCCGGGGCCTCCACACCTCTAAATCCCGCCCTGTGTACGTATAAACCTTCCATTTGAATCACGCTATCTAATAAAACCCGCATCAAAATCCGTGCATAATTTTAAAGATTTGCATACATAGGGACACAGACAGCGGAAAGCGACTTTGTTTTATAATATGTAGTGATAACAACACATATCATCCAGAACTTCTATTTGACAAGAGCACCCAAATTAGGCAGATAAGCTCGTTTTCTAGCTCTCCATCCTTTACCTTTATTCTTTGTTTGCCTCCAAAAACTGTTTATTCGAAAAAAGAAGTGACCGCGTTTTTTTTTTCAGACACATGCCGCTGTCGACGCCCGAGTGGTGGTGGCACACGGCGACAGGAGCGCTCGCACTGCCGATGAACGCGGTGCGGCGTTACGGCGCTGAGACCGCCGCGGTCAGCGCCGTGCTTGCGCTACTGGGCACCTTCTGGGGCGCCATCGACTCCTACCTGCCCTGGTGAGACACCCTCCAGTCTGTAGAGGCACCTTCTGGGGCGCCATCGACTCCTACCTGCCCTGGTGAGACACCCTCCAGTCTGTAGAGGCACCTTCTGGGGCGCCATCGACTCCCACCTGCCTGGCGAGACACTCTCAGTCTATGGCTAGCCGCGCTGAATGAAAACGCGTTACAGGTGGTACTAGTTTTCTCACTAAGCGACGTAGAAAAGTCGGTGTCTTTTGATCGTCGAAAAGTTGCAACCTATAAAGTGGACGAATAGGTAATATATCTTGCTAATTTCATGTCTTCTACGATCTAGGTTTAAGATTTTGTGTGATTCAAAAACTGAGGATAAGATTTATTTGTACCTATCTGCAATAATTTGATTTGATCATCAATATTTTGAAATATTGATGATCTCAAATTGAGGTGTCGAGGTAAGTCGGGTCGTCTTTTGTGGCTTATTTGCTCGTCCTAGCTCAAGCGGATACGCTAGTGAGGTCCCATCCAGTTAACACAAGTTATATTATCTACTTAGTATCGGTAGTTGTTATTGTTCCGTGGTTGTTTGTTCCCCAGGCGCGTGACGGAGCTGAACGGCACGTGGGTGGAGGTGGGGCTGACGAGCGCGGCGGGCGCGCTGCCGGCCGTGCCCGCGCTGTGGTGGGCCGAGGCGCTGGTCGACTACGTGGGCCACTCCAACATTTTCATTACGGCCTTCACCTTCTACTGCTTGCGGTTTACCGGTATATTTACCAACAATATAAATATGTAAGATGGCGGAGTGATGTAAATACAAAAAATTATAAAATATTTTGTATAAACTTTTTCGAGTTGTGAGTGACTCTAAAACAATAATGAGTGAACCTTAATAAAACGTGACAGCTATTATGTTATTTCGTGCAAGAAATAAGATCAAAAGTTTGTTAGGTTGACGTAGTGATTTGGTGTAATTATACCAAACGGCTCGCTATAGTTATTATAGACTAAGTACAAATACTTACCTACTCAGTAGGTACCGTATGTACCGGTGTAGGCCAGGGCCGCATTTAAAATATTCAAACACACTTCATTTTATTGTCACCCGAAAAATTATAAATTTATAGTTACCCAAATAAAACAAATGAATGTAAGTTTTGGGCGAAGGTTTGGTTCTGAAGTTAGTTGGATTTTGGGGTTTGAGTCTGAAGACGCTTGCGCTGCGTGGCCGCCGCCAGAACATACCATGCTGGCGCCGCGAAGTCAGGCAACCTACTCTAAGATCAGATACCATCTTGTATACCATCTACGGGATAAACTAATTGCACATAAAGATCGTTACTCTATTTAATAATTGTCTTCTGGTGGTTCTAACATTTTCCGAAACAGCAAAATAATTTAATCGTTCGTCTTTTTTCTCATAACTGAGAGACCTGAAGCGTATTCCACCTCGGCTTTGAGTTGTTGATGTAGATTAGAGAATGAAGCTCATTTTGTGGTTTCCAGGCCTAGCGTACAGCGTGTCGTACGCGTGGATCGTGGTATGCGAAGTGCTGGAGGTGTTCACGCTGAGCCTGGCGTGGGTGACCGCCATCCTGTACTTCCGGCATCTGGTCCCGCGCAAGTACACCACCACCGGCCAGGCGCTGCCCGTCATTGCGCACTTTTGTATCGGTGAGTTCGAGACAGATTCGAGATTATTCTTATTTCTTTAATGCCATTTTAAAAGCTTTTATTTAACTTCACTCGTATGTATTCATTCATGTATGTATGTCCTGGAATCTTGCAATCAATATTTCACGCACTTCCACTGAAGCTATCGAGCTGAAATTTGGCACACATATTAGGTTTCGATGACAATGCATGAAAATAAAATAAAAAGTTATAAAAGCTTTTAAAAAAAAAAATTTTTTTAGAGTATAATTATATATTCTACTTTCGTTAAGCAATGACTGAAGTCAAGTTTTTAAGTCGATGGACCCTGGTTATAAAAATATTGCGTCGTGTTTCAGGCAGGTGCATTGGAGCGATAGTCGGTGGTCTTGTGTCACTGCAGAGTGCGCAGGATTCGACTTGGCGCGCGCTGGGCGTGGCGGCGCTGCTGGCGGCGGCCGCGTACCTTGCGCTGTACCACCTGCTGCTGGCGCCGCGCTGCGCCGCGCCCGCCACGGCGCCGCCGCACCACCTGCTTCAGGGTAAGACACACCATAGTCGCTGAGGGTCGAAAAGCTGGAAGCGCGGAAAGCAGTCGATTTTAACTCGTTTGTTGTCCGCGTTCCAACTGAACATCTGTCGACCTTCCTGGACGCAGAGCCGTGGCCGAGGGGTGTCGTGTTCCGAAAATATCGCGGACGTCGGCGGCCTCCGAGTGTCACCGGACCCGCGCCTGCTGGCGCGACTTAGAATTAAGATATTATATAATTATGTATGTTAGTCTATAAGGTATTTGTTTTATGGGCGTCGTGCCTGAAATAAAAGATTATTATTAAATAATTATTATTATATTACCTACTATACGACCTGCTGCTGGCGCCTTGCTGTGCACCCCCCCCCCCCCCCCCCCTTTACGGCGCGACCGCACCACCTACTGCATGGTGAGACTACCTAGTGCTATATCACCTGCATATGGGACATGTTTACCCTACTCAACATTATGTTATGCTTGTAGCCACTGCGCTGTTCTGTCTTTTGCCTTTAAGCCTCCCGAATGATAGACAGGAAGAGCTTTTCAGGGCATACATTATTGTTCAAAAACTAATACATACTACATTTATCATCTACCACGTAAACAGCTGTATGCGCAGTCGTGGGACCTACTTAGACGTATTTAGAGGTTGAAATGGTTTTTTAATTAAAAAATGTATAGATACTTGTATGATATTCATTTATGTTAAATTAAAATAACCAAAGTATTTATGGCCCCAAGCTTCTACCGTGGATGGACAACTGAGTGGCAAAGGTATGGATGGTAAGCGGTGCTAAAATGACAATGTTTTTAGTATTTTTTCAATGCACCACATAACATTAACGTTTTTTATAATTTTAATATTTGCACTAAAATAATAATGTAGTCACGGTTATTCTAGTCACGCACGGCTTATTAAAACCACAATTAATTAAACAAGTATCACACTAATTTAATGTTAGTCCAACAAATAATTTTCTTAATGAATATAATAATGTACTTAGTATGTTGCATAAAAGTCAGATTAGAAACTTAATAACCCCCGGCTCAAAACAGTTCCCACTCTGTTTGTGAGGTGTAAACACAACTTGGAAATTTTTTACTTGGCGAATCAACGAAACAATTGAATACTGATATGGAATCTTTTCATTTCAGAATGATGGCACTATATAATCTCTAATACATATTCAGCATTACTTTTTTCACAACCTACGTCGCGTAGGTGAAAGTTTTGACCAAAGACAAATGAAGTTAAACACCCACATTTAGATTTCTCGTATTTGGTAATTTAGGCATTTCATTTCAATCAACCAATTTTCACCAAGTCTTACTTACTGGTTATCTCACTGTGTATCGCGCTACATGGTCACTCTACTAGCACAGGCCAGCACGACATTTTAAGGCCTCTGTACCTTTCTGATATGTACCTACATATACGAAAGGCGGACCTTTTACTTCACTGTAATTCAGCATAGATTCCTACGCAGATTCAATGTTGGAACTGACCATTTTTCAATTACATAATATACATGTACCCAGGGCCGGATTAAGAGGTGTGGATGCCTCGGGCAACAAAGGAGTGGAGGCCCTCTGGCCCCAAATTATTTTCCAAATGAGATGAACAACTTTTTTCAGTCGTGTTTTTCAATAATTTACTGTGAAAACGAGTAGATTATTTTAGTTTAAAACAAACAAAAATTTAGATAAATGATTTCTGTTAATATTTAAGAACAATATTATAATCATGTTTGTTCAACGGTAAAGGTGAAGGTAAAAAATACAGCGAAAAAAATAACAAGAAAATTTGTGTACTAGTTGGAATATAAAACTTTTTTTTTCCGAAGTCTATTGTGGAGGCCCGGGGCTGTAGCCTCGTTTGCCCTCCCCTAAATCCGGCCCTGCATGTACCCATGGCAAATGAAACCACATCCTTGTATCATTTTACACAAAATAATAGGGACAATGTTTTCCAGGTTTAAACGCGAACGGAGCATCGAACGGCAACTACTCTCCCATGCGCGTCTACCACGAGGAGCGGTCCCGCAAAGGACATTTCCGCTACTGACCGTGGACATAGTTTCACTGGTTTTTGAACTAAATAGTTTTGAATATCTGATAAGTACATTAATGTGATATTTTACTACTCATCTAATGTTTGTTTTTTTTTTCGATTTAATCATGTTATTTAAATTAAACTTTTACTGCCGCATTTGCATTTGTGTCCATGGTTTTTAATTAAATGTTTTTCCTTAAACCTGTATTTGTTATTTGGCTATCTAGAAGCTGCGCTACTGATAACCGGGACACATTCTACGCCACATTGAGTGCTTAATTTTAGCAAGGATATTTAAAAAGAAATCCTTGGAGTTGGTTGCAGAACTACGAGTATACGCTAGTATCAATTAATTCCATGCTGCTAGTAGGTACGCAGTACGCTGACGCAGTTCGTGATGGCACACGCCATCCTATAAATGAAGTAACATGCTCGTTTTCCGCGCATCACTTCATTTAATAAGGTGTCTGTGCAGGAAGCTTCTAAGCAGCGCTAGCTCGTGTAGCGTGCCTCAACAATAGTACCAGGTAATTTATCAAAGAAAACAAAATTCAATGTAACTTGAAATACACGTTTAATTGCATTTCATCCCAGAAACAAAATCATTGTATCACAAAACTACAAGATCTCGTTTGTTTAGAAATTTATATTTTAGAGACACAAGTAATAAAAGACTTCCCATATAGCAGATTTTACCAAAACTTTATTTACATAGTACCGATGCATTGTTCTAGATATCTAAACGCAATTTTACGGAAATATTCTCTATATGAAGCCTTATATCTAACATTCACTTATATTACTACCTATGTAAATATCTATGGGTATGCTGTAGATACTCAATCAGTGTGGTCCTGAAGGTATATTCTCTATTGTGTGGCTATCTTGCCGAATCTTGGATGCAATTAGAAACACTAGCATATTACGAGAATTTTACTCCAAATTCTAATTTAGGAATGCGGAGTAAGATAAAAATCTTTTACAAAATATTACCATATAACAACATATTATAAAATTAGTATACCCCAAAACAACATTATGTACATAGTTTACTAATCAAATTACAACTTAGAGTAATTGAATTAAAGTACAGTATACAAAATAATTGTTAATAACTAAGCAGCAACAGCCACTAACGAATTCGAGGGGTCCGGGTTCAAATCCAAGAGGCACGCACTTTCTTTTTTGCACTTTCAGACTTTTCTTAGTTATGTGCAATTTAAGAAATTAAATGTCACTTGCTTTACCGGTGAAGGACTAAGGCCTAATCCCTGCGATTCTGAGAGGAGACCCATGCCCAACAGTGGGACAAAGAAAGGGTTGTGGTGGATACAAAATAATAAATTCATACAATTATGGGTCCATTCATGACTATTCATGTCGCTGTTGATAAAGGTGATAATATTGAAACACAATACTAAAACAAAATAGAAATATCTGTAAGGTATGATTATGATTTTATACAAAACCTCTATCTCAGTTGAATCAAACTAGCTTATAGATCTTAAGATCACCATGGAAATAAAAACACTAATTGCAATATAGCAGCTTTAGTCATCTTGGAAAGCTAGCATGTGACAATCAATATGCCTTAAACCTCCATATACTTATGAAATTTACTTTTGTGTATAATTCTATTTTAACAATTATTTGAATTTAGCAAAAAATAAATAAAATGAAAGAATCTGAGCAAGGCAAACTCAATAAAGAGGGTAAAAGGTGGTGGCGGATTTGTAACAAAATAATAAGCCTTTATCTATAGTGTTTTATCACCTGTCAAATTATGAATGTTTGAATGAAGACAACACTCTCAAGGACCATATTATTATCTCATTAGGATGCCATAGTAGCGACGCCGGCAGCGCTATATATGCATATACATTGTATCCGTGTGTATTCACGATGTATCTCAGAGAGACTGCAGGTCTATTTTCAATTTCGACTATAAATCTTTCGGTATCGGAAAGACATTTTAAATTTTAACTTATTTAGTAAAAATTCAACACGACGTAGAACGCGCGAATAGTATCGCAGCTGGCGGCCGAATGAGATAGCAGTTATTAGGCGCGTTAGGGATTCGGATGTATGTATTTTGTTAATACCAATACAAGCACAGCGGGCCGCGGGAGCTGGCGGCGACACCAGACTGGCATCGACGGTTAGGTACGTTGTAATACAAATTTACACGTTTTGACTGGCGGCGCCACCATGACATCCTAATGAGATACGGCTCTCGTACTACACTATAGCTAAAATAGGTTTATTACATTTTTATAAATAAGGGTATAAAAAGAATCTATATTTAATATTGATGTAATTGTATGAGTAAAATGTTATATGTACTCGAGATTTTTATATAAACAATAACAGTTGCCTGGCAACTCAAGCTGCGCTTTTAACGATACTACATAATAACTAAACAAAAAAACTTAGATCAGGAATATTAAACTTGCAGTGTTTGTAGTCGTAAAAAAATTATCAATTTATTCAAAAAGATATTTTAAAAGGGTATGTTAATATTCTATGTTCCATTTTTTTTTTGACTTCAGTGTAATTACAAGCGTGGAAGTGTGAACATACCTCATAAATAAATTCACAATAAAGGGGAACATAGTTCGAATTAATGTTATCCTGTAGCGAAAAGAAGTCCTCGAAACAGAAAAAGGAGCACAAGCCGCCCTTGGACAAGGGGGGGCCAGGCCACGACTGGTCGGACTGGCGTTATTTTAGAGAGGCTTATGTCCAGCAATGGACCTCTAGGCTGAGGATGGATGGATATGCAGTGTATATAATTAATGGAATTCACTTAAACATTCTTAAAACAAGTTTATATTATTATATTATTTAAAAAAATTACTATTTTTTTATATTGACATTTTTACTGTTTATCCAAATAAACATACTCAAACAAATTAACGACGCTCATTCATGTAGCTATACCATGAAAGATTTAATGAATATAAGACTTATTAGCTTTATCTAATTTACAATTTCTGTATATTTTATGCAGAAATATCCATCGGTGTTAAATTTTGCCTTTCAATGTTATCACCAGGATCGTCATTTAATAAGTTATCAATCACGTCTTCATTTATCTCTGAATCATCATTTTTTTTACCAGTATGCACTTGGTCAGAAATATCATCTTTAAGTAGTTCTTCGTCGATTTTATCTTCCTCTGCGGCTTCGGTCTTATGATTATGGTCAATTGATTTCGAAGTTTCGCCATTTATATCATTTCCCATGTCTTCTTCTTCGTGTTCATCTTTAATTTCAGTATTATCAGTTTGTTTCTCCTTGGTTATCTCTTGGTCTCCTGTTTGGTCCTCTTGATCTACATTAGTATTATTTACATCAACAATTTCTTTTTCACTATCTTTCCTTGGCGACTCTTGTAAACTGTCGTCAATATTAGGAATAACAGGTAGAGTAGTACTTACTACAGGATTGTCTGGCAATATACATTCTTCCGGATGTTCAGATTTGTCTGATTTTACCGAATTTTCCACGGATATTGATTTATCTTCAAGAGTAGAAATGTTGGATTGAATTGATTGGTCGTGTAATGTAGAATTGTCTGGCAATAAAGAATTATTTTCGTTGTCTGAATCTTGATGAGTAGAATCACATAGAGATTCAACAATTTGAACACCATCATTTTTATCTTCAGATTTTTCACCGGATTCATTATGATCGCTACCCAAAACAGTCAAGTCAACCTCCTGACTTTCATTAGGCATTGAATCGACAGAATTCTCATCTATGAATATAGGATCATCATTATCGTCTTGTAATATTTCAACATCGTCGTCATCTTCACTCGTATTACCGGCGAGCTTTTTTGAAAGGTATTGATTCATTTCCTTGTTTATGCAATCTCGAATTTCATTGAATCTACAACTAGATGTGTTTAAAAGTCGCTCTAAACGTTTATGAAGAGTTCGCATTTCACTAACACTTCGGGTGCGTAAGAACCTTGTTGTAGCTTCTTGCTTCAATTTATTCAATTTTGACAAGGAATATTCTAATGAGTCTACAGCGTCTATTAAATTATAACGGTACCATTCGACCGGCACATTCACATCGCAATCTCGTGTAGGTTCGGCCTTTTTCTTTTTGTGTTTTGAAGTTTTAGCAGTATTATTACGCTTAGACTTTGAGCTCGTATCTTGGCTGCGATATGATTTCAAAGGAGGAGGTGATAACATAGGTGATCCAACTGAACTTAATTTGGCTGCGTATGTCGCACCTTTCGGGGGCATTTTCGGAAAAGACTCGTCTGTGACCGCTACAATAGTAGCTGAATAGCCACCAGGCATGTTCGGATTGGAATTAATTGCGAAAATACGTCCATCTGGTAAACGATACATTTTGTTGGCGGATAATGTCTGTGGGTCTACCCGGAATTTCAATCCTCCTGTCGCTGCATTTACAGTAACGTCATTTTCTGTCATTTGAATAATATTGTCATTTGAAAGTGTAGGCAATGTATTAGCATTACGAGGAACAAGTAGTGGGGCCAGTGGGGGTGGTTTAGGGGCTACCACGGGTCCCATGCATTGTACATCGTCGTCGTTGTTATCTTCTGTTACCTAAAAAAAGAGATACAGTTTAAATACCAGTGTAATCTCTCCTGTCTTCTCCAGTCATTTTGAAAATCTCATTTTAGATATTGATTTACCTCACACAGTGGTTCCAACGGAAAGTCGGGAGTGCAGACCACATCGTCTTGAGAGTTATTTCCCAAGCCCCGAATGTTATTTCCCATCCCAGCAACAGATGACATGTCTAAGCCCTGTAAAATATTGTTGGTAATTACTTGATTGATAAATTATGAGTACCTAAATTTTATATTTAATTTTCATAATAAACTAGCTAGCTAACTAGCTTTTGCGCACGCCCACGTGAAAACTAAATAAACCAACATGATATGTGTGAAGCTCATAAAAAATTCTGATACTTTCAACAGTTAATGCCCAGTAAAAGTGTGATCGAGTTACAGCAGATAAAATCAAAAAAGAAATCATCCCAAATCTATTTCCAGGCTACTATGTTATATCAACACAATGCATCTGTTTATTCAGTATTATCTAAATCCTACTAACGGTTAACATGTGATCAAGATGTAAATAGAGATCAAAATATATGTAAAACGACCAAAGTTCCCATGTTAACCTAGCTACTAATATCCAAATCAAATTTTAAATATTAGGAGGTTAACTCACTTGGGTTAAACTTTCAATAGAAAGGTTGATATTGTCATTGAATGGGTTAGTGTTAAAACCATTATAAATCATGTGACGAATTTGAGGAGGCTTAGGCCTTATCCGTGCATATGTAGCAGGCGATTTATTATTGAATCGTACAGGATTTATTAAAATTGAGTTGGGCATCTGGAAAAATGAATATAAGAGATAAAAGTCAGTTTAAACATAAAAAGACAAAAAATTTGAAATAAGAAAATATATTTCAATTAGTACTGGCATATTTTTTTCATTATTTTACTTACCCTTACTTTCTTGGGTATCGATGGCATAGCTACAGAATTTATCATGTTATTAGGACCATACGTAACAGTATTTTTTAAGGAAGCAGTGTTTTTGGGGCTTGCAGGCCTCTTCTGTGCTTTTTTATCAATTTTATTTATGCGATCTTCTGCACTGATTGAAGCAAATTTCTTTACCTAAACATACAGAAATTAAGAAAAATTAAATACAATAGTTACTTATAGTTAATAGCCGTAGCCATTAAATGCTAACAACTTCTAATTAAACTAACTTGGATTATGGTAGAAGGCTTCACAGTGGGAGATACATTCTTCTTTTCTTCTTTCTCTTTTTGTTTATCTTCTCTTTGCTTTTCCTTCTTCTTTTCAGAACTTTTTTTTTCCGTCATTCTTCTATATTTACTTCTACAGCAATCTGACAGATCCAATGCGCATTCCTTCTGATATACTTCCTTTAAAGCAGGGTCTTCAGTTTTATATGTAATTCTGATTTTGAAATAATTATTATAAGTTTAATAAAATAATAGATGTAGGTTTCATATGAACATTATAAAAATATTTAATCAAACATTACTTACTTGTTTTTTAGATCACAGTAACGCAGAACAGCCCAGCAAACTGCACGCAAATCCCACAGATATTTAGAATTGCACTTAAAACATTTCCAATCATCAGTGTCTTCAATTTCTTTTATCATTAAGGGACCCAAGTTCCTCTTTATACATTTCTGGAAAAAATATACCAATGTTATGAAAACTATACTGCAGCGTCTAAAAAACCGTTTTGCTATGACTTATACTGGCAATGACGCTGGCCAAGTGCGGATTGGCAGACTTCAAATGCCTTTGAGAACATTATGGAGAACTCTCTGCTAGCTCGCAATGTGTCTTTCACCGTTACAGCAAGTGACATTTAATTTCTTAAATAGCATATAACTTAAAAAGTCATCAGTGCATGCCAATATCTCCAATCCCATACGGATCACCAATCATTGATTTAGGCACTCAGAAGACTGAGAAAAGAGTTTCGTATGATGTTTAAGATACAGGTAGACGTGATAACTATGTTATCCATGTCATACAGGAGCTGGTATGAATGATAGGTGATCACAAGAGCTAATATTTATTACATGGTGACTATGATGAAAGTAGGCTAAGTTTTTGATAGAAAAAAAGTAATATTGTGACAAAATATTCAATAGTAATCCCTTGTCTAATAGAATTAACTTAATGAATAATCATTAATTAGTTAATAATTGTTAGGTAGATTTAATCAATTTTTATCCCACGGGAACACAGTATCGGGATAAAAAGTATCCTATATGTTAATCTACTGTGTCAGCTACCTCCATACCGAATTATATCGAAATTGGTCCAGTGTTTGAGCATGAAGTACCAAATTTTCATGGAAAAACAAATAAATGCAGGCAGAGCCACAGGTAAAGCTACAATTATTACATACATACATCTCAAATTGAGAACTTCCTATTGTGATGGTACGTTAAAAAAAAAATATTTACAGCACAGAAAACATGTGGACATGCTGAGCAGCAGTAAACTTGGCCACCCTGGCCGCACCACCGGCAGTATAGCTCTGAGCCGTCGTCGCCCTTTTCGAACTCGCCGCTGTTGTAAAACGTGTGACATGTGTGGCACATCAGTGTCCGCAGCATTGGGTGCGGTCGGATGCGAGCCTCGTTCCTCGGCGAACATCCCAGGTGGCGGTCGCAGGCGGTGCAATGGAGACGATGCTCAATTATCTTGTTAAGATCTGAAAATAAAAAGTTAAATTACAGCTATTATTTATTTTTAAAGATTTTTGAAGATTATTGCTACATCACCGCAGCTGATTGCTAGCTTAAAGGCATATTATTAATCAGCACCAAACAGCTTCACATTCACTTTCTTTTTAATGAGAAAATCATGGATTTCTTTATCCGTTAATATTCATGAAATCAATATGATTTTCTCATTAAAAAGAAAGTGAATGTGAAGCTGTTTGGTGCTGATTAATAATATTAAAAGAACAATGGCGAAATATTAGGCGGGGTGAATGGAAGCAACCAGAAATGTCACTAAAATTAAACTTAATTAATATTTTTTCTATGTTTTATCAAAACATAATAATAAAAATTTACAATGGGAGAAAAAACCATTTATTTGAAAAAACTAATTGACTAAAACCACAATTACATAAATATCAAAATAAATATTGCCATATAAAATATATTTCTTTTCAAAAATAAGTCTTCTATTTTATACTTTTTTAATGTAATTACGACCAAATAAAAAATATTTAAAATAAGTAGGGTAAATTGACAGCCCAGCGGCTATCGAACTCGCCTCTCACTCGAGCGGTCCGGGTTCAAACCCCAGTGGCACGCACCAATGACTTTTCTAAGTTATGTGCGTTTTAAGAAATTAAATGTCACTTGCTATAACGGTGAAGGACACATCGTGAGGAAACCTGCATGCCTGAGAGTTCATCATAACGTTCTCGAAGGTATGTGAAGTCTGCCAATCCGCACTTGGCCAGCGTGGTGAACTAAGGCCTAATCCCTCCCTTTTTGAGAGGAGACCCGTGCCCAACAGTGGGACGTCTATGGGTCGCAGCGAAGGGTAAATTAATTCTTGTTCTGTATCCGATTTTATTTTTCTATTTCAATTAACATTTAAAAAAAAATTATTGAATTGGTTTTTTTACTATAGCAGCAGTTGCAAAAATGTTATGGCAACATTAGGTAATTGCTGTCAAGTCAAATAAAGACTGTTGCTTTTGGATTGCTGAGTTGCTGTGTGTTGCGTTTGTGCTGTGCTTGTTATCTATCATTTACCTATATATTTACCAACTGGTTTATGGCAGTTTATGGACTTCTATATTTCCTTCCCGTTACGATACATACTGCTATTCTCTTTCTGGACACAGAACTTGCTTTGTGATTTGGATTTTGTTGACTTGGACTGTCTTGAACAACAATGTTACCCCGTGGAAGCCCCGCACGTATTATGTGTTAATTGCAATATATGCTTTAACAATTGTTTTATTGTATTGTTTGTTTTATTTATACCTAACCATTGATTGATCTTGTGATTACTTTCATGAGATTTCCTAACAGTATTAAAATGTCTGAGTTATATAAACTGATCGGTGCCTACATAATTTATTTCACACAATGTCAAAAACTAACATTTCAACATCAACATAATCTGAAAATGTTTAAACTTTAATATCTCAAATTCTCCATTAAGAAAAATAAAAATTCTTATTGAATTGAACTCCGAAATGAATATATAATTTTTTCAAAATATTTTTCATTCATAGACGTTAAAATTACATCTCAACTAAAATCTTGTATGGGAGTTTGCCATTGTTCTTTAGGAATCAAGATTATCATTTTACCTACAATCCACTACATACTGCAGGCCATAATTATGTTATTTTTAAATAACATATCCCCCAACTTTAACATGAATCACATAGTACTTCTATGGGTATAAATAACTATGAAAATGAATGTGAAAGTACACATACATACTAGAAATACAATTATTTTCACCTTTAAATTTCATTTTGTAATGATCTCTTTCCTCCTGGGTTATGTCCTCTTCAAAATCATCATAATCTGGTTCTGAAAAAAGAAATGGTACGCATATTATGAGTGAATATACATTTTTATCCCCTAACAAGGGAGGGGTGTTTAGTGATTTTTGAGTAACTATTTTTAGTTGAGGTAATACTTATTTTAAATTTTCTTTAAAATGTGGTATTTGTATACAATTAATTAGCATCATGATAGTTGAATTGAATTGCTATTGGGAACACATACTGTAGTTTGCTGGACAATACATTGATGTCTGCACGCTACTGGAGTTTAAGAGTTAACCTATCAATAAGATAACTATTATATCGCAGTGCCTCAATGTTGAGGATTACAACCATTGTCTTACATTAAGAAAATCAAATCAAGCACATTTCATTTTTTAAATGCTTTTAATTAGAGTGTATATTTAAGAGAAATTGTTAAGTTTATTTTGAAAAATACGACATTAGTCGAAAATTTTTGGCAAACCTATCAACATGGGACATCTGCAAAGACCTACACTGCTATGCTATGGTGGATATAGTAATCTATGAACAGTGCCTTAAAAAATCCTAGCTCCAAGGAAAGAAGTTAGGCTTGCTTTGGGTGCTTCATTTTTGGTTCAGTCAATTCAAGTGCAGTCTTTCTTTAGTATTAGTAGGTCCATGAATGTGTCATAACTAAGATAAAGCATTAGAATGTCAGTATAAATCAACTTCAATTCCAATGAAATCAAAACCATAACAAGTTATTTGTATGTAGGCTAAATAATACTATACTTTACTTTGACAACTTTATTGACAACTTTACGCTGTCGCTGTCGAGCATAATTTGCGAGTTTAACTTTCGGATGCATCTCATTATATAAATTACAATAAAATGAAACGTATTGTTATAAAAACATACCAGGGAAAGGCGGGAATTTTGTGTCGCTGTCCAGTAGATCTCGAACCGGCTTCTCCGACTCCATGGAAGTATTTCCATTACTAGTATTAGTGCTTTCGTTCATTTTTATCTCTATATGGAAGCATATATTTATAAATTAATTTTAATTTCTAGGTGCCTTAACGGGTTAAAGTTTAGCTACTTATATAATTGCCAGAAATATGTATCACTAAGAAGTCAAATTACACTTAGCGTTCACAAATTTCTACACAATTAATGCAAGCCTGTCTGTTTCAGCCATTTTGATTTTGCTTGGTTTGGTTGGTTTGGTTGAACTTGGTTGGTGTCTTTTAGTAGTGTTGGCTATAATGGTAATATCGATAAAAGTAAATATCGATTTCATAGCATTAAAATAACGATAAGGTTATCATATTGTTTTTTTAATATTTTTCTGATCACCGGAGATCAGTATTATATATATATATATATGAGATTTTTAAAGAAACTGCATGCGCATATCTCTCTCTCTCTCTCTATTATAAAGACATACATTTTGATTGATAACAAGATTGCGAAAAACGTCTTTGTGTAAAGACCGCATCCAAAATAAATGACAAAATATTGAAAGTATTAAATTAATATCTTCTATTAAAATTTAAATATAATATAAATAACTTTATCAGTGGCTCTGCGCCTGTTAAAACATTTTTCCGTGCAGAACTTTACCTCTAACTATATCATTAATTATTAAAAAAGTGTGTGTGTACTTATCGATTCAAAAAACCTTTCCTTTATGTTATATCAAAACTTAACACTAACAATTAAAACTGCAAAAACGCAAACTTCACAAATGATATGAATGAAGCATATTCACTTCCTCTCTTTCTTAATATGCATTTTTTACGAGTGTTGAGGAGATGAGGCGAATATGAGGCTATTTCAGGTAAGGTTCACTTCGCATAGCTACTTAGCTAGCGGCGTGCATAATAATAATTAATACCATAAGGAACTAAATGTAATTTTAAATGCGCCAGAAAAGAAATCTGACATGTACTATGTAAACACTTCTGCTAGTCCTAAGCCTAGTAAAGCATGAAGGGAAAATCGCCGTAGTTACAAATGTTACAACTAAGTAGCTAAACTGATAAATAATTTTAAGTACCTACATCGATGTACTAAAAAGTAAAAACTGTAAGTTTGAGTTCGTTGTTAGTTTTCGCATATAAATATAATGTTAACGTTTGCAAACCATTCTACTGATATTGATATCTGAAAACCGTTTTCTATATCGATATGAAAACTGTATATCGGATATATATCCGTTTATGGAAAAAACCGAAAACGCCCATGTCTATGGGGATAGAAGAATTAATTCTTTCAATATATTGGCGTGACTCAAACGACGCAAGATCTCTACCACAGAACATAATATCTCTACCTAGTCTGTGGACGCAACCTGCAGGGCCGATTTGTAGGGCTTTGTGTGGTAACATGTAACATCCTCTGCGGCAGGCCCTGCAAGCAGGGCTTTGTGTGGGGCCTCTCCTTTCTTCCTTCATGTGTGGGGCACAGAGTACATTTTATATAACTGAAAGCCCCTTATATAGCATGCTGTTAATAGTGTCAAATGTCAATGCGATACAGTGTGCGTGCAGCAAAGTACTCTGATCTAAAGCATATCTCTATCTAGTTTGTGGTGTGCAGCACAGAGTACATTTTATACACTGTCTGTGTGCAGTGTCACAAACTAATATACGGGCTATGCAATGCAGATAATGATTACTTACTTGCTCAGTGGCACAGAGTACTTCTCAGTGGTGTGTATTGTGCTTTGCTTTGTCTTGGTGCTGTGATTTGCGGTGTTATGATTGTACGTTAACAATAAATTTTATTTTCTAATACATAACGATATTATCAAGCAAAGTCAAGTTGCTTCGAATCAAGTGAAAAAGTGTCAGGTCCAAAAGGATTTCTGTGTGCTTTGTTCAACACATACATTTTTAATGTGAATTAAAATTCTCAATATTATTTCTTACGAGTGTCACAGAAACATGTTATAGTGATATTATTTTTATTAATATGGAATAATTTTATTAAATAACTATTCATAAAATGACCGTGTCTTACACTGGTGATGTTGCAACCTGTCGGGGATTTGGAACTTTTCTAAAAGTTTTATACAGGTATGTATGTATGTATGTTGTATATCGACAGAAGTATATTATTTTATTATGTGAATAAAAAACCTTGTGGAAATCGCGTGGACATAGGTGTATGAAATTTTGCACACTTAAATTTTAAATGGAGAAACTGTACATTATTAGCCCACGAATTCGAAGTTCACAGTTTTTTGTTGATAAGTTATAGTCTCAACACTAGCACAATTTTAGTTTCATCGTAAAAACTTTGGAAATTGTTCGTAACATGGATACTTTGACATAAGAGTTGTACAGGTTTAATTACGTTGTACTTGTTTATTAGTATGTAGGACGAAGGTATAAATGCATATAGCCAGCCATAGTCAAGGCTCGCTCCTAGACCACCCGCAGCTGTGTCAGTGGGGGAGACCCGTGCCCAGCAGTGGGACGTCTATGGGTCGCAGCGATACATTATTTTCATTGTAAGTGATTCTAATTTGGTAAATTTAAAGCAGAGGGTGATTTCTTTCTCTGAATTCATTAACTTCACTCTGAAGTACCTAAACATAACCTATCAATGGAGAAATTATTGCGTTGAAAATAGAAAAATAATTTTCCCCCTTCCCAGCAAGGGGTTGCTTCGCCCCCGTTAACTCTTTGTTTTACTATATCTCACCTAACCTTCTTGGGTGAAGGTCCAATGTCTTTAAAATAAAATTTTAGAGGGTCAGTAAATAAACAAAAGAAAGTTATATATGTATATACATTTTTATTTTATATTTTAAAACACATATTGAATCACTTCTGATAATACTTCAAAATTATCTTTATGTTGAATTCTTATATATTTCTCCTCCACGATTCTTTGACCAACCAATCTTCAAAACATCCCTTAAAATTTTCTAATTGGAAGTGTCTCTTCAACTCATGTCAATGGCTTTCTACCCTTTGGGTATGTGTCCCATCTGGAGCTACAAATCTGTTTTCTGGATCAATGATTAATTTTTCTATGAATGTAGCCATGTTCAGAAAGTCTCCACTCTAATCTGTTTGAATATTTCCGACTATGTTATTTAATGAGAGGTATTAAAATTACATTCTCATTATTGGAACACGCTTCCAGGCCTACCAAGTCTACCAAGCTTCCTCAAACAAGATTGAGAATATGCTGTTCCACGGTAGTTGCTCTTGACGCACTTGAAACTCCCCAACTGTTGTACTGTCATCTGTCTGTAGTTTCTTTGGCCTCTTGTGGTCTTTCCAGCAATTATTTGACATAGTCCTCAACAGTGCTTAATGTACTGTGGAGTTTCCTCAAATTCCAATGCACCAGAAACTCCTCAGAGTATGAGTGAATACTGTTTTGTCAGACCTGTCAGACACACGTTTCCTTCTCTTCAGAGGCGCTGTGGGCCTATTACAAATTACAATGTTTTCAAAAAATAATTATGTGAACATAATTTGTAATGGAGATATGTAGTTAAGACATTTTAATATTGTGACGATTGTGACTGTGTGTACTCTGTGTACCCTGTAAAATACCTGTTATTGTCTTCATGTTCATGATATTATGTTTATGCTAAGTTTTATGCCCATTGATTAAATAAGTAATCATTAAATTAATGGGCACAAAAATTGAGATGCTGTTAGCATAAAAATCACTCAAGTAGGAACAGTACATTAAAAGAGAATCGTTTACGACTGACGAAATCCATTTTACTGTGTTAAATGTTAATGACATACACAATAATAAACATTAAGTACCTATATTAAACAGAATGCAGGCAGATATGACAGGGCTGCCTGTTTGTGACTCATCCTTATTCGTAATCATCGTGCGATAGCGGCTCGTCAAAGGAAATAAGAAACATTTTGAAATAATACCGTAAACAGCGCGATATTAGTAGCGAATTTTTAATGAACTAATCCATTAAAATCTTTAAATTGCGCATGATTAAGGGACGTAGTTAATAGTATTTTTAAAGAAAGTCTTCAGAACGTGATGACCTACCGACAACCTGACGACTTGACGAATGAGTATTAAAATTACAATCGCATATCGTAGATAGTTATGCAAAGTTTTGGACCAGTAGTGGTTTAAAACATAATTGTAAATCTATACTAGTATTTTATAGAGGTAGAGGGGATTTTTTTGATTAAAAACGCTAATTTCTGGGAGAACCTGTCCAATTAGAAATTAAAAAGTGCGTGCGTACAAAGTACACATGTCAGAAGTGAAACTTCTTTGGCTAAATATGTATTCATTTGAAACTCTTGTTGTTTTATTACAAAACTTAAGTTAAGTTAGTCTTTATAAGTTTTAATTTCAATCTAATTTTCATTCTAACATTTTAACTACTAAACGAATACAAACAGCGTGTATTTTTTCTCGATCGCCCTTTCTCTCTCTCTCAATCTTTCACACTATAGCTCTCTCACGCTCGCCCTTTCTCACTCTTTCTCAATCGGTTTTAATCGCCCATCCTCTTCTTCGTCATGAACGTTGCATGCTGCGTGACGCATTATTGCGTCACGGATGTGTCATCCACTTCATCCGTAAAAATGTTACCCTCATGCGCGTAAAGAAGTTTCACTTCTAAAAATATTTTTGTACTAGATAGCCATAGTATAGGATAGGCTTCGTAGAATTAGGCTCCACTTCTCAGCTTGCCTTAAATATTAATATTATTTAAGCAAGTCGGAAGGGCAAGTCATGGCAAGTGCTCCTAAAAATCCTTAAACCGCGAACATCGTCTTACTGCTTCCCTGCTGGGTCATAGGTTATTACAATGATCTTTACTCAATCTAAGTTACAGTCCGTTATAGCATATACCTACCTAATTCTTATAAATCAATCACAATGAGGTATTTGTTGAAGAAAAATTGTACAAATTCAAATAGTGATTTACGAGCGGTTGCATTTTTTATTATGCATAGCATATTATATTAATCCTACGAAAGTTACTACATCATCAAGAAAATTTTATGAAAATTAATATTCTTCTTTATAGTAACGCAATGGCACCGGTCGCCGACCGGCCTCCTCTATCCGACCGTTTCGAAAAAGTCGTTAAAACTTTTAAATTTCCCACCAAAAACTCACGAAATGTAACGCATTCCATTCATTCAATATTCGTTTTGTCAATTTTCAAAAAACGGTTTTGAAATCGTAACGTACAAATCGTCAGTTGGTTCGAAACTGCGAAAGGGTGCACTGTGATTGTTTCGTAATGTAAAAAAAGATATAAGTGGAGAATCATACTAATCTCGATTTTTGCAGAAGTAAGCCTACCAGTACCTAAGTATTTTATGTTTTTATCGTATAAATACACTTTCAGTGATCTTAATTACAAAGTATAAACGCCGAATTTTAATAATTTGATAGGTTTATCAAGTTACTAGTGGACGCCCGCAGCTTCGCTCGCGTGGAATTAGACATACTAATATAATAATATGTTTATTTTACACCCTTACAAAATTTTTACAAACTTTGAATGCCATATTTATTTATATATCTAATCAATAGCCTATCCTAATATAATTTGTATGCTTCTAGTTCTGAAAATGACAAAACTTTCATAGAACCTTTCAACCCCCTTTTCAACCCCTTACAACACTTTTTTCCAAATAAAAAGTAGCCTATGTCCTTTCTCAGGCTCTAGAAGTCTAGACTATCTGTGTACCAAATCCATACTATCCATACTAGTCCATACTTATCCATACTTATATTATAAATGTGAAAGTGTGTTTGTTTGTTTGTCCGGCTTTCACGTTGCAACGAAGCTATTATATGGTATGGTTTTTGTGTGTGGAGATAGTGAGGAGTCTGGAGAGTGACGTAGGCTACTTTTTACCGCGGTAACACATCCCCATGTAGATATCGATCCCAGGGAAGATATCGATGTTTTGTTAGTTATTTGCTAGATATTTACTTCCGGATGTTGTTAATAGATGGCGTTAGTAAAATTCATTTGCAAGTTCTGAATCACGCTGACAAATGATACTTATACATGTAAATTAATTAAGTCTTAAGGAACTAATAAATTGAATTGAATTTTGAATTCGCGCTAGATAAATTGTTGTTTTGGTTTAAAATTATATGGTAAAGGTATGGTAAAGGAATAAGACATACGCTTTTGCGTTAATATTGTCTGTACACGTAAGCAGGATCGGTGGATCCTGCATCAATATTCACCAGCACACTTCTATTGAAGTTAGCTTAAAGCTCCAGTATGTCAGTGATCCACCACAAATGTGTCATGTATGATAAACAACTCATTGTTAATTCCCTTTGACCACGCGGGCGGAGCCGCGGGTAAAAGCTAGTTTCATTTAAATCGGTTCAGTAGTTTTGGCGTGAAAGCGACACAGACAGACAGACACAGACAGAGTTACTTTCGCATTTCTATTATTAGTATGGATTAAGATTGGACGGAATGAGGTCTCTCTAATAATCGTAAGTTCCGCAATCCGACCGCTTGGACGGAAACAGGATTTTTATACATACTTCGCAATAAAAGTTAATTACTCGCTTTGTTTTCACTAAAAACTTATTTTTCGCGTTGGACTGTTTAAGTAAATTTTGAGATACTTTAGGGAACCTGTATACGACCTACTCACATTCAACGTTATTTGACTCGAAACATAAAGATTTTTCTAGACTTTCTTGATTTGTTACAAAGTTTCTGTATTGTTATAAATAAATATTTTACTTAACATATCAAGTTTTTGGGGTGTTCTTTGATGATATTCAGCGTTTTAAGGTTTACATGATTTTTTTGACTAAACACAAACACATACATTGTTTTAGTTAGATAATAGACGAACTTTAATAATGGTCGGAAATACGCAACACTTTATTTGCCTCTTCAGGCCTCTTCCCTGTTTCCGTCCGTGCCGGTCGAAATCACGTTTTCAACACTAGGGCATAGTTAGGATAAGAATATTGTAAATTCTTCGAAGCCGATGACCAGATAGGTAGTCTGTCGTGACTTAGAGCTTAGCTTCGCTGCGACCCATAGACGTCCCACTATTGGGCACGGGTCTCCTCTCAGAATGGGAGGGATTAGGCCTTAGTCCACCACGCTGGCCAAGTGCGGATTGGCAGACTTCACATGCCTTCGAGAACATTATGATGAAATCTCAGGCATGCAGGTTTCCTCACGATGTGTCCTTCACCGTTATAGCAAGTGACATTTAATTTCTTAAATCGCATATAACTTACGAGCTTAGCTTAGTGGTAGGTAATGATTAATTAGCCTTAAGGCTGGTTAGGCACCTGTGTAGGATTAGCTATTCATTCAATGATCAATAGCTAATCCTTTGATCAGTTTAGAATAGCATTATACTTTTATCTCTTTTCTTTAAGTAGTTTGTAGTTACCTAGACTTTCGTTAAGCGTGTCTAATCACTTCATAGCGAAATAAATTATTTGACTTTGACTTTGAATGTACTTGATTGCGACCACTGGTATTTATTTCAGATAGTCATCATGGATTCCAAAAAACGTATTAAATATCCCCGCGAAAACCTAGAAAAGGCTATATTTGATATTCATGAACATAAATTCAGTATAAGACAAGCATCAAAAATTTACAAAGTTCCAAAGACCACTATAATTGATAGACTGAAGAAGAAATACAGAAAGCCAGGAAACATAGGCGGACCTACGGTATTTACGGACGAAGAAGAAGGTACACTTGTAAAATGGATAGTAGAAATGGGTGAACTTGGCTTTCCAGTAACAAAGTCACAGTTGATAGATTCTGTTACAAAATTAATACAGAATTTAAATAGGGAAAATCCATTTAAAAATGGTCAACCTGGTAAGAAATGGTATAGCGGATTTCTAACTCGGCACCCAGAGATTTCTAAAAGAGTTCCACAGTCACTGTCAACATGCAGGGCCCTTGTATCGGAACAAAATATCAGAACTTGGTTTTCCAAAATTAAACAGAATTTGGAAGAAAACAATTTGAATGAAATTAAGAGTGACCCTCGAAGAATTTTTAATTGTGACGAAAGTGGTTTTTATTTGTCTCCCCAAGAAAAACAGGTCTTGATCAGAAAAGGATCAAAGAAAGTATACAATCGCACAGTAAACGATGAAAAGGAGTGTTTGACCGTTTTACTTACAATAGCAGCAGATAGTTCAGTACCTCCACCTTTAGTTATCTTTCCGTATAAACGGTATGTACCATCATCCATTGTAGTGAATATGCCCAAACGATGGGGAATAGGCCATACTGAATCTGGTTGGATGACAAGCGAGACATTTTACGAATATATTACTAATGTTTTTTACCCTTGGCTGCAAGAGAATGCTATTCCACTACCTGTCATTCTATTTCTAGATGGGCATTCGTCTCACATTAACATCAATTTGAGTAAATTTTGCAAAGAAAATGGAATAATACTAACAGCTTTTTATCCTAATACGACTCATCGTCTTCAACCTCTGGATGTTGGTGTATTTTATCCATTGAAAAATTGTTGGAGAAACGATGTTCGTAAATGGCGTATGGAAAATAGTGGCAAGAAAATGCAGCGCTCAGATTTTTCTAAAATTCTGCAGAAGTCTCTGGAAGCGACACTATCACCATCGGTTATTAAAAATGCATTCCAAGCATGTGGACTCTTTCCGTTTGATGAAAATGTAATTGATTATTCAAAATTAGTGAAACAAGTACCAAATGTTGAAAAAACTGTTACTGAAGAGCCTTTAGCGACCGAGAAATCTAAGATAAAACAACCTTCTTACGACTTACTACTTGAAGTTGAAGCGCGTTTAGCTCAAGAGGATGTAGACAAATTTAAAAACGTCGCTTCTGAAACTGACTTAGAAGAGAGATATATTGAATTATACAAATTTTGGAAAAGTTTACACACGGAAAATAGTACCTATCTCAATTAATAATTCTACTTTGAATAATAATATGCCAAATGACCTCAACCATACAATTTCAGACATCAGTATTGACGATTAATTTTGGTTTAATAATGACGTCATTGAAGCTGTTGTAGATAAGGATGGCACCCTAAATTTCAATTCTCAATCAAATAGTACAGCAGCAAACGAAAACGTAATAGAGAATACACATACACTTAATTCAGCACTAAACGAAGATGTAATAGAAGATAATTATCAACCCCATATTTACCTGAACAGTCAAATTATAATCCTAAAACAAACGAAAAGACCGATTCACGATTGCCTGTACATATAATTCCTCTGTGATAATACGTACTTACCATACCAACCTCAAGAAATAACATTTTCCCTAGTGAGTGAGTGAGTAGTGGGTACGTGAACTTCAAAGGCTCTTGACGTGTTATTGAAAATTTAATGATTATCAATGGTGGTTGCCAGGCAAGGGATATATATTATTCAGAACACTCGCTGCACGTTCTAAGTTTCCGGGAGTTTATAAGTTCATTGCACTCTATAATATTTATAAACAATTTATGTGGCTTTTTATGTTTAAACAGCATCTTCCTGAATTCACTTATCACAGCAATGCAAATTCGTCTGAATGTTTCTGTGTTTGAATAACATGTACCTATATTGCTTAAGTTTTGTTTTATTTAATAATGTGGACACCCGCAGCATCGCTCGCGTGGAATTAGACCTACTAATAACTAATAGATTCTTCTTAACGCATTAACTTTAGCTCCACTTTATAATGAATCCGCAAATATGTTTATTTTACACCCTTGAATGCTATATTTATTTTTATTTAATCAACAGCATCAAATATAAATTTTATGCTTCTAGCTCTGCAAATGACAATACTTTCATACAACCTTTCATCCCCCTTTTCAACCCTTTACAACACTTTTTCCAATTAAAAAGTCCTTTCTCAGGCTTTAGACTATCTGTGAACCAAATTTCGTTTAAATCAGTTCAGTACTTTTGGCGTGAAAGCGAGACTGACATAGTTACTTTCGCATTTATATTATTAGTTATGTAGTAAGAAAATAATATAGAATTTTTTTTTTAAATAAGTTTAATTAATTATCAATTACAAAAAAATTAAATTGTGTGGTTTTATGAAACCACGGTAAAAGTTCAACTTTTTTTTTCACATTATAGACATTTAACTAAACATTTTTGAAATAATATTCCATTAGGGGTATAAAAATCGCTTTACCAATCTTAATTTTATACTTGGAAAATTGCAATGATAATGGGAAATAAAATAAAATAACAAGCGTCACTACACTATTAGGCGTTCGAAATATATTTATTTATCTAAATTTCAACAAATTCTGTTAAGGACGCTTGGTCCAATGGTCCAATGTTTGTTAAAAACAATCTTCTACGCCGCGAGTCGCGGTTCGATCTCTCAAGTGTCTCAACAAAAATAAAATTTTAGTTTAGATTCAATTTTAAAATGTAATGCGACGTGCGTCACGCGACATGCCACAGACAAGCCAAAATTTTCAGATCGATGTAATAAGTTTCACTTTAAAAAACAATATTCTCGATAAAATTCTATAGCGGGACGGCGAGGCGACGTCGCGACGCCGCGCGCCGCCCCTGTGCGACAGCCCACGCCCTATAATAGTGCATAATGAGATCGTTACAAAAAGGATATTTAAGAAAATGATGTCAATGACACATATACCACATATACTTACAGCTCGATACTTTATTTTAAATGGCTGGCTGGTTTACATCCGTCTAAGAATGACTGAACTGAACGTATTTGAACCTCAGAGTGATTACTTGCTCAGTGAACTTCAGTCTAAGCTTGGCCACAGGCATGAAGTGCAGAAACATCCTGAACAATGGAGCTGAATAAGAATAAACAGAAAAATAAAACAGATTCACAGATCGCGTTAAGTATCAAATATATCTTTTAGCATGAAGTAATATTTATTAAGATTATGAGAATTTCTAATTTTATTAATTCTTCCTCCAATTTTTGCTTTTTGCTTCTAACTATTGGTTTAAATGTGGTTTAAAAGAGTGTCATCCGATAAATAGGTAAGTAGGTCGATGTTTGGCCGGTTCCTACCCAATAATAAAATCCATTGATCTTACATAAAGCTAGGAATAATAAAGCCATTATAACTATGTACCACAACCACTGGCGTAGCGTGGCGAGGTTGTGAGGGACTCGGGTTCGAATCCCGGCCGGGGCAGATTTTATTTCGCAGATAAATATTTGTACCCGGATAATGGATTTTAAATTGTGTTGTTTTCAGTGTGTGTCCGCCACCAGCAATACATGCTTCCGCTTTAGGTGTTAAAGTTCGTATGAAACTTCGTCATTTTTAAAGATAAATCAATGAAACTTAAAATTTCAGCTATTAGCACAGAATAATAGTACAAGCTATTAGTTAAAAATAATTGAAACCGAGGTTCGCCTTTTTTAATTCCTGCTCTAAGAGGTGTAAAATGAGGGTTTAGATTCTTGTATCTCAGACCAACAAGTCTGAGTCTTGTATAGCCTTAACTGCTGGGCCTTGAAATATGAAATGTTGATACTAGATGCCTTTTGAGTTTTGTGTTGCATACGAACATTATATTTTGATAAATTCCAGCCCTGAGGGAGTAAAATTAATATTGCTCAATTACGCAAAAATGCCATCGAACAGATTTGAATGAAACTTGTTACACAAGATATTAGCCTATTTTTACATGCAAAACAGTTTTCATCCTAGAAAAATGCTTCCTAGGGATGTTCTGAATGTTTAATGTTTCTATACTAAGTTTATTGTAGGTACTTAATTTCTCAAGCTATATCCATGAAAATTAAAACTAAAGATGTTGGTGAAAAATAATGACATAAATGTTTCACCTTTTTTTTAAATTCCACCCCAAAGTGTGTTAAATTCTGTGTTCATTGATTTGACCGTTGCTGAGCCATAACTGCTGGACTTCGCAATATGAAACTTCTAAAATAATTCGTTTAGCTAGTACCTAACTAGTTACAATCCATAGGCAACACACTGTTGGGCAAAGGTCTCTCCCACAGATTAAGTTGAGGGAGGTTTAGAGCATATTCCACCAATCTGCTCCTATTCTTATTGGTTTGTTTATTCACGTAATATTTCGAAGTCGGGCTGACTTTCATGTTGTTATAAATAAGCCTTTACAGTAGAAGGCCTGACTGAAAAATATTACGTGAATAAATGAACCAATCTAAATTGGAGCAGATTGGTGGAATATGCTCTAAACTTCCCTCAACTTAAGCTGTGGTAAGTCTCAAGGTAAGTCTAAACTTAATAACGTTTAAGCTTAAAATTTAAATAATCAATTATGGTATATTCGACCTCTCGGCGACCACTAGCCACTAGTGTTAATAACAGATAAAATCTAGCTTAGCTTAGCAGCGACAGAAATTATCCTCCTCGGAAATGTATTTAACAAATTGACCTGGCTTGTTTATGCATACTTATTTCCTTGATTAGTATTCAACGCAATGTTGTCTGTTCGTAACGTATTGGAAATACTAAATACGAGCCACCAATGCCGCTTCCTGCTCTATCCTAGATGTTATCTATTCATAATTTTTGTCGCTGTTGCTAATAATTTGAGACCTATGAGTCAGACTTGCCAATATGTAAAGCTTCGAATATTATTATATTACCTAGCAATTTTTTTTGAGAGCGGTTGCATCATTAATTATTATCACACAAATATAATGGCGATAGTTTGTGAGTGTGTGGTGTGGTGGCTAAATGAACGATTGGTGCTGCTGTCCGTATCGGATTGGAGATAGATTTGTAAATAGGTAGTAGGTACTTTTGACAAGTCCCTGTAGCTCGGGACCAGGATCTTTACCGACAGGCAGGGGCTACCCTACGGTATCTACGGTCGTAAAAGGCGACTAAAATGGGACTACTAGGGTTGCGGGCGGTGAGATAATGACTCCGGGAAAGACGACGCTTTTTGTGGAGGAGGACGGAGGGCACCGGCGCGTTCTACAAGAGATCTCAGAACCCTCCTGTAGCGCCGGAGTAGGCCACCGATCGAGTTTTAGTGGGTGAAAGTCCTACATAACCCGGCGTCGCTCCCACGACGTTCGGGTACCTACCTAGGTTTCCCACTCGTTAAACAAAACAAAATAAAAAAAGTGTGTGTGTACTTATGTACACGCGTTAGAAGTTATATTTCTTTGGAGTAATAAGATAAAAATCTTTTCAAAAATTTTATCTTTCGCCTTATTCTACGTTTGTAGAAAAAACGACACTAACAATAGAAAAAAAAATGGTGTGTACTTATGTACACGCGTTAGAAGTTATACTTCTTTGTAATAACCTTTGCAAGAACAACCTGCACTGTCGATGTCTTATTTAAATCACCATGATATTGACGTTGTCACAAGAAGAACAACTGAAAATAAATAATTTTCGAGGTGGAAACTAGGCGATAGGTACCTAAAAGGTATTTAATACATTGAAAGTTTTATTATAACACATTATCTAGTTCAATAAAGTTTATTTAAATATCACAAAAAATCACCGGAATGAGCCCGCAGACTTTGACAATTGAAAGTGTACACTGTCAAACCATTTTTTGACAATGTTGACTATAGCTAACTTCAGGGTGTCGGTTTCTTGTGACGGTGTACGCGCGCATCGTAAAAATTTACTCTCATAATTTTTCCCTAACGCGCCAAAAGAAGAAGAACTTCAAAAAAATACTTTTGACAAATTATATATTCATATCGGTACACTTTATTAGATAAAATTGTATTCAGGAAATGCCCGTGTTAAGTATGATTGTACCCTATTCAGTAGGTATCCACTGTCTGTAATTTTGCTGATTCAGCGAAGACGTGCGACGCGACCTCGCCGCGTCGCGAGCTTGACCCCCGGAAAAACGAAACCGACGCACGCTTTTACGAATTATTATATGGATTGGGTATTTAGGGTTGCATTACCCAAAGGGTGAAAAACGGAACACTATAAAATCTGCCTCACGTGTCCGTCTGATAGGTATTGTGGACTTATTTAGATTGAGTAAGGATCTATATTTTTGTAGAACATTATACATATTATGACGAAGCAGTAAGACGGCGCACGCGGTTTAATGATTTTTAGGAGCGCTTGCCGTCCTTCCGACTTGCTTAGCAAATAAAAATATTTAGGGCAAGCTGAGAAGAGAAGCTTAATTCTAGAGAGCCTATAGGTACTTTTCCTTATGAATGTAGCTATTTTGTACAAAAAGATTTTTAAATCGGATTGGTACCTATATCGGATATTAGCGTGTTTAAACAACGAAAAAAGTAACTCCCACTTTATAGTATAGATAGATTGTTTATTATGAATAAGAGGGTTAGTCTTTAAAAACTACTTGCTTGTTTTAAATATATTCACGTCTTTGCTGCTCTGTGACTGAGTTTGAACAAGACTCAAATAGGGACGGGGTGGTTAGTACAGTTAGCTGAGACAGTTAATTAGAACATTACTTGGTCAGTTCGTAAGGGTATGAGGAATGTTTGTGATAGTTAGTCCTGTTATTTGGTGTTAGAATTTGTTAGTAAGGGTCTCGTTCCAAGTCAGTCATATTATTATGTGTTGCTATTGTTGCTACCCTTGACTGAGATGATCGGCTATAAAGAAGTGTAACCGGAAACCTCACCTTTCCATCCGCACCACAATTGCTTTAAAAACAATTAATAAACGGTAGAAATTGTACCGTGGCGGGTGGTGGTGGTGGTACTGCTCCGGGCGGACTATCTATAATAATATGGAACAAAATAGGTTTCTTATAAAACAAATTCGGTTCCCTATAGGCTCTACCAACCACTTAATAACTATGCAGTAAGTCACATAATTTTGTACTTGTACATATAGCATTTTTATCAATTTATTTCAATTCTTTTTGTTTTGGCAGAGATCTCCTGAACATCTGGTGCTCATGTTTGCCAAATCCTATGTATTAATTTGTTTGTGTATGACTGCAATATTTTCCAACTTCCTCTGTGGCTCACGAAACAAGTAACACAAATTCAGAAAGAACATTGGAAAAGAATGTCCAAGGCTTGTTTATAATTCAACCCAACATAGACGTCTCACTCAACGTATAACTTGATTGAATATAAATAGAACTGAGAATATAGTTTTGCATGGAAACGTACTATTTCTAAACAAGATAGCGCGATTTTAAGACTTAGTTTGTAATTGTTTGTTCTTCTAATATCAACAGATCACAGATGTGATCTGGCTTGTGTTATCATCTCAGCGCTCAACAAAAAAAAATCCGCATCCTAACTATGTATGTATAATCAACTGTAATGTGACTATCGTAGATGAAAAAAATATTTTCTCCTTTTGACTCCTAAGCGTACAACAAAGCATGGTGACTGGTGATGGTGAGTGTAGTAAATGTTGACCACATTTACCTACCACAGCTCGTATGAGATTCCTGCAGACCAATAATCTGAATCTGAAATCTGAGTACCTACATATATTAAAAATATGAATATGCTTCATACCCTATCCCGTGAGACTTTCTTGTCCACATAATAAGGGAAACACCAGCGGAATTATAGTTTCCTAGGGTTTGGTCTGGGGACTGTTGATCAGGCACTGAGTGTGTCAGGATTTCAGGATTTATCTTTTTATATATATCCAACCTCGTGTTAGCTAAAATTCTCGAAAAACAATGCGTAAAAAAATATCTACTTATGACATGGTGTTCAGTGCAAAATGACGGATGTTCGCAGCTAGATTTTCGTGAAGACCTACCTTTTTAAAAGCTTTTATTTAAATTCACTCGTTATGTAAGTATGTCCTGGATTCTTGCAATCAATATTTCACCTACTTCCACTGAAGCTATCGAGCTGAAATTTGGCACACATATTTGGTTCCGATGACAATGAATGAAAAAAAAAAAAAAAAGTTTTATAAAACTTTTTAAAAAAAATATATATTTTTTAACGGTATAATTATTATGTATATAAATCATAGATTTATTACTCTATCTATACATATAAATAAATATATACACCACTATAGCTTACAGAGTAACTTTCTAATCTAATTATGTTTATTTTTGTTATAGATGGCGTGGCAGCATTTACAAATTAATTTGGCTAGACCTCATAGTTTTTTTACTTTCATATTATACATTAAATTTAATTTATCGTTTGGTGTTAGATGAACATTCCAAAAAGTAAGTAGCGAAGTCTGTAAATAAAGTCTATAGAACTTAACTTTTAAGTAATGTGTAATGTCAATAATATGTATTTTTTATGCAGGACATTTGAAGGTGTAGTCAATTACTGTAGCTTCCATGGCAATGTTATACCATTATCGTTCGTCCTCGGATTCTACGTCACAGTGGTGATGAATCGATGGTGGAATCAGTACATAAGCATTCCTTGGCCGGATTCAATCGCAGTCTTTGTATCCGCGACTATTCACGGACAGGTAATATTTATTAACAGTCTTCCTAATAGTACTCCTACTCTTAAGTCATTTTTAACACAAGTTTTAATAGAAAAATATAAAATATGCTTTTTTATCATACAACCTTATATATTATGTTATTAGTTTTCTTATTTGATATCTATACTATCTATATTATTATAAAGCGGAGAGATATTTTTCTATTTTTGTTTATTTTAACGTGCTAATCTATGGCCGAGTTTAGATCGGCCATAGATAAATAGATATTAGATATGCAAGTCGGAAGGGCAAGCGCCCATAAAAATCCTTAAACCGCGTGCGCGCTCTTACTGCTATGACATAGGTTATTACAATGTTCTTCAAAAATATAGATCTTGACTCAAATAAAAGTCCGCGATAGCATATACCTAACTCTTATACATAAATTACAATATGATATTTAATGAAGAAAAATTGTCCAAATTCAATTATAGTGATTTATGAGAGGTTTTGTTAGCATGTGATATTAAATAATTACGAACGAACGTTTACTTCACCATCAAGAAAATATTATTATGAAGATTAACTTTGTTCTTGTCATGCCAATTATCTTGCATGTCATTGTCATGTCTTTAGTTTACGAGATAGTGGAAAGTTAAAAAATACATATTTTATGTTGCTCAACGCGGGGGCGAGGAGGCACAGAGTTTGCGGTAATTTGTGGTAAATCACTATGTACGTATAATAACTTACGGTCGTTTTGAAGCGTTCGTTTGTAAATTATCATAGAACTTATTTACTATTTTTGGTTAAGTACTTATGGTTATTATAAGTTTTGGTAGAAGATACTGGTAGATGACTTCATGATCGTTTCGTTTTTAATTCAATTTAATCATAATACAACATAACATAACACATGACCTACTCCCAAGGGGAGACATAATTTATTTTAACCTAAGTATTACTCAGGTCACGGATACAAAAAAAAAACAGAAATATCTTAATAATTGTGGTCATGGTAGTTAAAAATATCATGAGGGGTGTAAATTTTCTAAGAATTTCCATTTTTATTATGTAATTTGAAAAAAAATCGAGATTATTTTTTTTATCTTTTTTTTCCTGGAGTAGTCATTAGCAGGTCCATCCTCTGGTTCAGGATTATTGTTGAATTTTGGGACACCTTGTAACTATATGTTTATCACTCAACCATGCATCATGGATTGCCCTTTACAAAGTATACCTAAACTACTTACTTTTCATTACTGCCTACAGGAGGAAAGTCAGCATACTCCTAGAAATGCTAAACAGAAATAAAAACATTTTTTAACTGATGATGCCATTATAAAAAATCCATAATCTGCGTTTAGAAATGATAAGAAATAAGCGAAACCCAAGCTCGAGACACAAGTTACCAAATATTAAGTTATTGAAAAGGTAAATTATAAAATAATCTTATTTTCATTTTTGTGTCCATATTACATATTTTACGATTAATGCGAATCCAATAAAGCGGCAAAATATTATCTGTACGACTTTCTTTGTTATACGATCGATAAAAATGATGACATCATTAAAATTCTATTTATACGATAATAAAAAACCGTATCAGATAAGATTTTAAATTATAATTTAGAATTTTGTTGTAACTAATTGTGTGTTTATTTATTCCTATAAATTGCTCGTAAGACTCGTGACAATTAAAAATATAACACGATGTGACATTTTTGGTGTAGTGTAGTTGTGTGTAATAATAATTACTACTTAGGTAGCCTACCTTCTATTGATGCATATTTACTTAAAATAACAATATAGATTTTTGCTTGCTTTTAATAAGTACCTATTTTGTTAACCAATTATTTTATTTCATTTAGGCATGTTTTGTTAACTAAAAATAAATTTTACATGCAATACCTCTCTACCTACCCACCTACTTTGGAAATCACACTACATAATTAAAATAAAGAAACATCTAATATCTAATATTCTGCAATGTGTTGTGATGAAAATATCATTTAAATGATCACGATGTCGTGATGAGGCTGTGTATGGACAACCTTTGGAGATAAGTATTAAGGTTGCTAATCAAACCAGAAAAAAAGCCTACATTGGGCCTACATATTATCCTTGATCTACGGACCCAAGGTCCAAGCGGCGGAGTAGTTATTTACAGTACTTAACACAATTTACTTGTCATGTGATACATGATAAGAACGTCTCGATGACGTCGTTGATAGATGGGATTAATCTGTTTAAATTAAGCTATGTTTAAACTGCGAATGTGACGTAAGCTTACAATGGAAACAGTCTTGTACGGATCGGAATCTCCAAAGGTGGAGTAAATAGAATTTTCTTGGTCTGTTATACATTTTTTGAGACATTCTTCCTCGCTCTTTGCCTTACTCATGACCTCTTCATTACAGGAGACCTGCAATGATTTGGTTGCTACCCGATACGGAGATACGACTGAAAGATAGATTAAGATAGATACGGCTTTAGACCCTAACAAAATATTTTTGTTTCGTTACACATTCATTAAAATAGGTGTCCAAGACAAACTCAGATCAGTATCATACAAATACAAATACAAATACATCTTTATTGTACACCACAATAAAACAATAAAAGATACACAATAAAAACAAACGATGACCAGTGGTGGCCAAATGATCATTTTCAAGATCAGGATGAGCTGATCCGTCCCAAGACTCCTAAGATCAACACCACGTGATCCGGCTCAATTCTTTACTCAAGCTGTCACTAGTTTGATTTATTAATACGAGACACTATAACATCAGAAAGTGATATCAATTTTTAATTACTTATTGTTACCAGGATGAGCGAGGGCGATTGATGCGTCGAACAATAGTCCGTTATGTGTGTCTGTGTTTGACCATGGTGCTAACTATGATCTCTCCGCGAGTCAAGAAGCGATTCCCGACCCTCGACAATCTCGTAGAAGCTGGTCTACTGCTGGACAACGAGAAGATAATTCTAGATAACTTAAATGAAAAGTTTCCTAAACCTTCTAAGCATTGGTACGTTGTTGCTATAATATATTAGTGAATCAAGGTGAATCTGTTGCAAGCAGTCATGAGTTATACAATGGTTTCTGTGAAATTATAACGCAGTGATGTCACGCCTAGCCTGGACAAGGCTTCTTTTTTGAGCGTTAACACTGGTGTTGTGACACTTGTAACTAATTTGCATTCAAGTTTGTACAATTATAAAGGTGGTCACGTTTATTTAAGTGAAATAAACGTGAAAATTACTTAATACATAGCATAATTTACATATATAAATGACCTGAAGTAAAAAACAATTACATATTACGACAATCTTTCACTGCCACGATGAAGTTGAGGCATATATTGTTAGAATACATATTTAACTAATACAGAGAATCTTGTTAACTACGTTAGGTATAGTTAATAAGTTAATACTTGTCATGTTATTTTTACATTCACTACACATTGTACAATAATCCCAATAGAATCATAACACGGACATGTCCGAATCTATAGAGAGACAATGTACTGTACTTATTGGACTCCAGCCAACAAGTAGTATTTTTAACATATAAATCTTTGTCAGGTTACCAATAGTATGGGCGACCAGCATAGTCACCAGGGCCCGTAAAGAGGGCAGGATAAGAGATGACTTTGCAGTGAAAACTATTATTGACGAGCTCAATAAATTCCGGGCTCAAGCTGGACTGCTGCTTAGCTATGACACAATCAGCGTCCCACTGGTGTATACTCAGGTAATTCTACACCTTTTTTTTTTGTTTTACGAGTGGGAAACCTTGAAAAGGTACCCGAACGTCGTGGGAGCGACGCCGGGTTATGTGGCTTTTCACCATCCTAAACCCACTCGGTGGCCCACTCCGGCGCTACAGGAGGGCTCCGGGATCTCTTGTATAACGCGCCGGTGCCCTCCAGCGCTGCGCTCAAGACGGGCTCTTCCCGGTTTACACAACGCTGTGCAGCCACAAACAGCGTCGTCTTTCCCGGGGTCACAAGATGGACGGTTCGAGCCCCCCTCTCACCGCCCGTGACCCCAGAAGCCACTTTTTAGTCGCCTTTTACGACAGGCAGGGGCTACCGTAATTCTATTCTGGTCCCGAGCTACAGGGACAGGTAATTCTACCTAGTGATTGTATAGGAAATGCTTATAAATATTAACATAAGTTAACTTTGGAAATAAGCCTACAGACCTACTTCGCTTTAAATCGTGCTCGTAACGTAAATGGCCTCCGATTAGCGTGTTTATGTTTGTCCCCAATGCAATTTCGTTTGTATGTGAAACATTTACATATATCCATTTTTAGGCTGAGCGTATATTGTACCTATAGTATATTATTAGATATATTTTCATTTTATACTTTATAAAAAATGTTTTATGTGCAGATAGCATTTGATCCACAGTGGTAAAAGAAAAGTGGAAACGATAATTCGCTTGCTGATTTCACTACAGTTGAGTTATAACTGATATATCTCGTGAATCTTTTTCAGGTAGTTACCATAGCTGTATACTCGTATTTCATAACGTCTGCGTTGGGTAGCCAGTGGGTTGACAATAAGCTGCAGTCACACAGTTCGACGGCCCACATCAGTAATATTGACCTGTATTTTCCTATATTCACCACGTTAGAGTTCTTCTTCTACATGGGCTGGTTGAAAGTGGCAGAGTCTCTGATCAATCCTTTCGGAGAGGACGACGATGATTTCGAGGTTAATTGGCTGATAGACAGAGATCTGCAGGTGAGTGTCAATTATACAAGTATCATTGTTTTTTTAATTTTTTTATTCAACTTTATTGACACCTTTAAAGAGATATACAATGGGTGGACTTAATGCCTGTAAATGTTATCTGTTATCTGTAAGAACCAGTGCATATGGCGTGTTTTAGTATCGCAGACAATGTCCTTGTCATGTCAGATTATTGTATTTGCATTGATAGGGACGCGCGTTAAAACCTCATCTGTATAGCGTCTTATTGAAATCGTCCTGTGCATACACTCTGAATTGGGCATCATTGTTACTTTTGATTGCCGTAATGACGTACATAACCGAAGAAAGTCATCATGAGTAGTAAATTAATTAAGTATGTACAAAAATTAGCTTTATTATTTTATAGTTAACTCAATTTTATTTTATACCTCTTATATAAATGACTACGAATAAGTCACGCGTTGCAAATCTAACTATTGCATCTACATGTTTACTGGATTAGTACTTAATACATGAATCCAACTTTTTATGTAATGGACACAGTAAACCGTACTGAACGAACTGAAACGTGTATTATACCCATTAGAATTACCAAACGAATACGTGTTCGTCAGTTTCTCTATATACTTTGTAAATGCTGTAATAATTACAGCTATTAGGTACGACGTTGCACATAGACGTTTTAATTTTACATTTTATAATACATATGTCATTTTATGCCATATCTCATTAGGATGCCATGGTAGCGAAGCCGTCGTTAAGTGAGGTACG
Organism: Carterocephalus palaemon; assembly: GCA_944567765.1. Lineage (NCBI taxonomy): Eukaryota > Metazoa > Arthropoda > Insecta > Lepidoptera > Hesperiidae > Carterocephalus > Carterocephalus palaemon. The sequence continues at coordinate 7,923,839 of OX155642.1, forward strand.
GTTAGTCCCTGTAGCTCGGGACCAGAATACTGCTACGTTAGCCCCTGCCTGTCTGTAAAGGCGACTAAACGGGGACATCTGGGTTGCTGGCGGTGAGAGTAGGAGCTCGCATCGTCCATCATGTGACACCGGAAAAGATGAAGCTGTTTGTGGCTGTACAGCGATGTGTAAAATGGGAAGAGCCCGTCTTGGGCGCAGGGCCGGAGGGGACCGGCGCGTTCTACAACTCTACAAGAGATCCCGGAGCCCGCTTGTAGCGAGATTTAGTGGGTGAAAGTCCCACATAACCCGGCGTCACTTCCTCGTTCGGGTACCTTTCAAGGTTTCACACTAGTTAAAAAAAAAGGTACGTTGTAAGTAATACAATTTTACACGTTTTGACTGGCGGGCTGCCGGCGTCGCTACCATGGCGTCCTAATGAGATATGGCTCTAAGGTCAGGTCAGTCAACAAGCCTTAAAAATAAAGAAAGTTTCATTAGGTTTCACGGTGTAAATTTTATCAAGTAATGTCCGTGATTAAAATAGGTAGCAACTATAAACGAAACTACCGCAGTCTTAATTCACGCGAGCGAATTTTAGGTTACCCTAACGACCTATTTCTCGCTTTTCCCAACTATCAAAGATCGTTGAGAGAGCGTTGAATAAAAATTTACGTACCCATAGAGTTTCAATATTCAATCAGATTTAGTAAATAAATCTATTATAGGTAGTCATTTTAGCAATGCACAAGTTGTTAAAACGACACTCCTTAAATGACAAGACACGCGTACATTTTATAGGTATCCTACATGATAGTAGACGAAATGCACCACGAGCATCCCGAGTTAATTCGGGACCAGTACTGGGACGAGGTGTTCCCGTCGGAGCTGCCCTATACCATAGCCACTGAGAACCAGCGAGAGGAACATCCGGAGCCTTCAACCGCACGCGTGACAGTCCCACGTCGCCAGCGCAGCATGGTCACAGTGGCGCCCTCCAGCCTCAAGATAGACGAAATGGCCCCCTCCAACACCGTGAGTTACAAGTTCGCCCCGCCAGAGGTTAGATTCGCCCTTTTTATAAGCATGCTGCACGCTCGGATCAGGAGCTTCAGTGTGTCGGTGTTTCAGGAATATAGTGCCAATGCCTTCGTGTTAAATTTACTTTCCCAGGAATGTAGTTTTAGGACCGTCTAACTGTTTTCTAATACACCGGTTGAGGAAACCATGACCCTGAAAATATGACTAGTCCATTATGTATGTACTTTACGTAATGATGTGTAAACATTCGCGCAAAACGGATTTACCGTTTATGTCATAAATTAGTCACGAGCAATTAGTTCATGTCATTCTGGAAATTAGTTTAATGTTTGCAAATTAGTTAAAACTAGGCAGAACTTTTACACATTCACAAATCTTAATAATTTATTATTCAAAATACTTGCTTATACTCGTAATATCAATATACATATTATATATTATTAACTGATTATCTGCCTTAACAATGCTCATACATAATTTAATCATAAGCTAATTGTGATAAGAGTAGGACTTATATTGTAGTGAGGTATAAGTGTATTTTTATAAAAAATATTACAAAGTATTTTTGGTTTATATTACAAAAATATTACCTATTTGCTTTATAACTAACAGCAAATATCGTATTAATTAAATACTCCATGCACTATTTATCGTGCTTTGAAATGGATAAAACTTTTGTTATGTGTTCATGTTAATATTATTATATATTCAATGAATTATTTTTTCATCGTCTTCTCTAACTACCTAATTGATTGCAGCTTGACTAACATCTTTATTTGTTTGGGTTTACCTGTTTTTGTTATTTCTCTTAAATATCTTTAACCTAAGGGGAAGTATGTTGGTTGGGTAAAAGTGGTTATCAATGTGGATGTTTCTTTTGGTATTGTGTAGTTACTTATGTATGCCAGTACCACCCTTCTGCTGTGTCAATACTATGGCTGCAGAACCGACGAACCAGGAAATATATAACAGGATGTTAGTAATTTGTACCTTCAAGGTTGCAAATTATTATGACACGGCACTGATGTTCTCAGAACTGGATACTGAAGATAATACTTACTTGCCTTATCATTTGCCGATTAAAAGGAAACGTAACTCAATTACGCAATAATATAAAGTCCGTTTTTCTTTTGTTTTATTTGGTTTAACAATCTTAGCACTACATTTGATTGAAATATTAGTTTAAAAAATGATGAATAGTAAAAAGGAATTCGTTTTTGCGTTAAATTAATTTTTATCTGTAGTACCTTTTTATTTTGTGTGTATTTTTTTAAAATCACAAACTACGACAAAAAGGAAGAACAAATATGAAAAGATTCTCATTCATTACTATTATCTTCCACGTTAGCTCATTCTAGCTACTACTAGCACGCGATGAGCTATTGAAAAACAAAGATTTTTTTCATATTTCAAATCTGAGTGAATACAAGAAATCTTAAGCTTATGTATAACCCACTACCTACGGATTAAAATAATACATACCTATACATACTCGTATACCCATACAGCAACTTCAAATGAACGATGACGCGCAATCTGGCATTCACTTCATGGTATCCCGAGGCAGCCGGCGGGGAAAGAAGGAGGACCGAAACTCCATGGGGTCGAGCAATTCCATGGCCTCGCTGCAGCAGACCCCCATGACCCGCACCAACTCCGTCACCTCAATGCTGAAGAGGCTCTTCTCCAAGGAAGACACGCGCCAACCTTCCGCGCAAACTGCTAACCAGACAGATGGAGGTAATTTCGCATCTAGTCGAAAAGGGCCGTTTAGCCTTTATAGCGTCACCGGGAGGGTTAAAATTCTGAATCTTCATACAATAGATATTAGAGTCATTACCAAACCTACCTTATACATTACCAAAGGTTACCTAAAAACTACTTATTAGATAAGTAATCTTGAGGTTTGGGTTAAAATTTTGGTATTTAAATTTAGATTATTTCGTCTTTAACATGTTCCGATGCGATGACAAACATTATGACAAACATTATTTTATGTTAAACATGACCTGATTCTGAATCCAGGCTTGGCTCCAGGTGAAGGAACTCTTCAACGATTAATATCATAATTATTCCCTAGAAATTGTGTATCCAGCCATATTTAATTTTGATTTTCCTTTTTGATTTGTACCAATACTAACCTGAATTTAGAATGTAGGCTACATATTCTTTATCTACATATACGTTATATTAAGTACCTACGTACATGGTAATATCAGTTGTAGGCCGTAACTTTTCCATTAGCTAATACAGAAATGAAAGAAAAGTACCTAATAGGTACATTAACCGGAGTAATAAGTCATTTTTGCTATTCAGTTCCGTGACCAATAAATTAGCGTTGCCGCGATTACTCTAATTACCTTCGCCTTGACTAACAGCAAGTTAAAATCAGCTCTATTAATTTCAAGTTCATCCGTTTACTTGGTATACAATAGACACACTGGATCCGATTGATATACCTATTTGAATATCTGCAACAGACAAAGGCACAATATATTTCACATATTTTATATATATACTATGCTAAAGGCTTTTATTTGATTAAGGAAAAGACATTTGCATATCTAAATTATATCCGTGGATATTTGAGATCAAGGGTTAAGTAAGGGGGCGGCGAGTTAGTGTTCAAGAGAACTGCCAAGACGAGTGGACCGTGATTGCAGGGCAGTCGCAAACTACTACTTCTTCATTTTTATACCAGGATTAGTAGGTACATAACATTTTTATACCAGGATTAGTAAGTACATAACATTTTTATACCAGGATTAGTAGGTACATAATATTATTATAGCTGATCCGTCTCAAATGTTATACGAGTACTCCAAACATACCAAGACTTGTTGGTAATTCCAGGTGGTCGGTTTATCGTGTCGTCGAGCAATCCCACGCTAAACAAGCCTGCGGCGGCGGCGGGCGGCAGCATGAAGATCGCAAATGAAGTCATCGAGGAGGTGGACGAACAAACCACCATCACCAGTATGGGCAAGCGCCCGGAGATCAGGTACATACATTATTTTCATGACTTGGAATGAGACTTACAAAATAAACGAACGAGGCAACTACTAACAGTCCCTACCACCAGTCCTCTTGCTAACGAACTGACCAACTGATGTTCTTACTAACACTGCTGTCTAACTACTACTACTGTCTAAGTACTAACTAACCATCCCAGACCTATTTGAGTCTTGTTCAATGTTGGTCACAGTTGTCTGCAGTAATTGCAGTGGATAGGTGGTGATGTAAGCTCGTTTGCTATCTTATTACATAAAAAAAATTATTGCCAAAAAACTTCTTTTCCTATAGATATACATACATACCTTTATAGATTCCTACTATTTTTAATTTGAACTGGGTGTTCAATCTATTAATTGATCAGGGTGTTAATAAAATAATAAACTAGCTGAATATTTTTTTACATTTTGTACGTTATTACAAATTAAAAATTTAACTTCTGATTTCTAGCACTTCCTGGTCAATGGTCTCTTCCTGGAAAACGTTTATAAGCGTGTTATAACAACGTAGTATGGATGTACCAATTTTATTAATTAAATGATCGCGTGACTCCGCGTCTTAAAACAACAAATCGCCACCCTCGTGCCTCGTCTATACGTACCTGGTACCTACCCAGCCCCTACACAATGCCTGACTAAAAATCGATTTGGTACCTACTTACAACAATGTCAAGGTTGTTTGTTAATTTAAAAAACAAAATTAAGTTACGGGTTTGACTGACTGAAAAGGTTCACCCATATGAAAAGTTTTATTTAAATTAATCCTAAAAAACAACTAATGAAACAAAGTATTTTCATGTTTTAGTCGTATACATGAAAATATTATAACATCGGTTTTTCTTTGTTTCTTCAGTTCTCATACTCATTTTAGTCCACATACCTAACAAGCGGCTAGATTCTATTTTTGTTCAACAAATAATAAACGCGATGTTGGTAATCACGCAACGCAGAACTGCTAGTGACAATAAGTCTTTATTCGTGATTCATGCCTACTCTTAAATCTTGATTGCATTCGTACACACTAAATTGAATGTTATTATGAGTAAAGACATGAATACATACTTACAGTCACGCCAGTTTCCCCCTGGGGTAGGCAGACGAAATGGATTTGAACTTACCACGATCATTACACACCTCTATTGTTTGATAATCCTTGATCAGTATCTTCATACAACATTGGCTCGACAAAACGAGCTCTTTTGTTTTTGTTATTTATCTATCTTTGCTCTAACAATTAAAATTGTAAAAGGGTCTCCATCTCAGAACAGCTGCTCATTATAGAGTTAACTCAATGGACACTGTGGTAATGATAATATTTACCTACAGATCTATCAAGCTAAACTAATCGGTGAAGAGAGATGAATTTTTATTATATAACTACCAGAGAAACGGGGAAACACACATAAAATATGTTTAATTGATATATATTGCTTACAGATCTCAATTAACATACTTTGCCCCTCAGTTCCATTTTATCATATTTTCTTACTGATTTATTCTGCCTTGTTTCTTCCTTCCAGACCAACTGCAATGAGTTTGTTTGCGCAAGGACCGCCTACGCCGAGTAATCCAGTTGACGTTCCATCCAGAAATTTGAACCAGAATGGCAGTTAGTTTCAATTTTTCTTCAGAAATATCTTATCAGGTTGGTCGCATCTTACGGCCAATTTTTCATGATGGTCTAACTTTTCGTTGAGTCACGTTTATAATGGATGGGGTGGAAAATCGACCTACCAACAGCATGGAACTGTATAGTATATATATTCCATATTCGCCACGCTCGCCACGCCAAAAATCTGGTATGCCCTCCGCCTAAAGATGTTTCACATCAAAAAATTATATATACTCTCAGCTCGCCGAACTTTATGACCGCTCTGAACTTAGGCCACCGCGCCTAGAACGAACGGCCATCACGTATTATTTTGATACAAACGATGCGTGTAACATTTTTCGTTAGCCCTGCCCAAGTCCCGCCTACTATGTGACGTCACACTATAGTAATTAATGAGGTGAAACACTCGTTTTAGTTGTAATCAAATCTATCGATAACGTAACGTACCGTAACAAATATCGACGCACACTGATCGAACTTGCGAGATATCTTGTAGTATATTGCAAGATTGCGACCAAGAATGTGGCACGGGGTAGACGCCCAGTTCACCGTTCTATCTTGATTAATTTCGCTGGGTACGCCGCTTGCTGCTCAACATTTTTATTCTGTGCAACGAAGTCGAGTGGTAATTAAGTTTAGTCATTAAGGCACGAGTATCTTTATTTAATTATTTGACTGTTGACCTGATCGGGGTTGGATTTGTAATCCAACCCCGATCAGGCGCGTGAATGATTTCATAATCAAGGGGCGAATATTTTTGAGTAGTTTTATTGGATACTAGTGGACGCCGGCAGCTTCGCTCGCGTAGAATTAGACCCATTAACGACGTCTACCCGTCTATTTCAAAAACGGCAAAGTTTCATACTAACTTTGCACCCCCGTTTTACCCCCGTAGGGGGTGAATTTTCAAAAATCCTTTCTTAGTGCTCCCCTACGTTATAAAAGGAACCCCTGTGCAAAATTTCAAGTTTCTAGCCCTTATAGTTTAGGCCCTGCGTTGATATGTCAGTCAGTCAGTCAGTCAGTCAGTCAGTCAGTCAGTCAGTCACCTTCTCCTTTTATATATATAGATAGTGGTCTCAACTTGGTTCGCCAGCCGTATCATGTCCTCCGCATAACATACCCATGCGCAGCTGCCGATGTTTATACCTGAGCAGTGTTACCTGCAGAGGAGCGGCTATCGTCGTCGGCGCCTTCGCAGTGGGCGCGCGAGGCGGGCGCAGGCGACGCGAGCCCGGCGGCCAAGTCGCTCAGCACGCAGGCCTCCTTCCCAGGCCTGCGGCCGCGCCTCGACAGCGACGTGGGGCCCTCGCTCAGCGCCGCCGGAAGCCAGACACTACGTTAGTATTACTTATCGGGAGATATTTTTTTTTGTTTTATTTGTTTGTTTAAACGCGCTAATCTCTGGAAGCACCAGTCCGATTTAGATTACTTTTTGTACTAAATAGCCACATTTATGCGGAATAGTATGTTGAAAACAGGAAATATCTTCTCGCATGTTGCTTAGATAATTTTATTGTTTTGTAATTTATTTACCCAAATATTTTTGCACTGACGTCAGAGAACAGTTTAAGAAACAGACCACAGTCGCATTGACCAGTTCCTCTCGCCTTCCATGTTTCATGCATGAAACCTTACATATTACGTAACCAAATTCTATACACTACAAGTATACAGTCAATATCCACTTATATAACAGAGGCAGTTTTTATAAGTTTTTGAATAACGGGTAATCAATGAAACCACTGGACCCAATCTGAAAATTATTTTATTGACAAAGCTTTAATATTATTCACAAGTGCAAAAAGTAGTTTTTGGCAAGTCCAAATATAAACCTAAGTAACACATACTGTGAACACTACTGTTAATGCTGTGAAAAAATAATGTGTAAATCTGCACTGGAGTACGCTCCATTCCCATTACCCAGTGGGACTCTAATGGGGCATGCATGAGACAAGGTATTTCAAGGTAATTTATAGCATAAATAATTTTTGCAGTGGATGAAGTAGACGGCGCAGGAGACGAGGTTGATGACTTTGATCGTCTTCGGAACATTCGAGAGCAGCACCGGCGGGAAAAACATCTTCAGAAATTAATGGCTAGATCTGTCAGCGCACAACAGGTACGGAATAGGATACTATAGGGGGTGATACTATTATGACGTGATAACTGATAACAGCGCAGCGGTGACAGCCCAGTGGCTATCGAACTCCCCTCTTATTCGGGGGATGACGAGATTTGCTCCTCATCGTGCCACCGAATGTGGAAAAGCTTGCAGCTTGTTTGCACCTAAATAAATATTTTTCTTAAGCAAAAATATTTTGACTTTGCTTGTTAAGTCTTCCTTACTTATTTACTTGATTTAGTCCATCGTGAAAAATTCATGGACCTAGTATTACTTATGATGTTTTGCCTGCTTGTTATGCAAATAACATAGGTACGCATTGTTCACTTAATACAAAAATAGTTGATTTTAATTCATACATTCATCATTCTAAGTGAATTAAAAAAATGTTTACAGCAAACTGGGAGTGGTGAATTAATCGACAACGAATTGCTGCTGGAAGATCTATTGATGCAATCTGAAGTAATAAAGAAAATAGAAAATGGTGTGAAAGAGACCACGTGACAGAGCTTTATATTTCCTTGGGATTAACTGTAAAGGTTTTCCCATATTTCAGTATTATCAATTGTGATACTTTCTAAAGACCTTTGTACTGGGTACAGCTTGATGAAATCATTGATATTAAGAATAATAATTATGTCCACAAAAATACCATTTTGCTAATAAAGTATTATAGAATAAATCAGTTGTTTCCGTTAAATAAAATTGTGTTAAGATATTTCAAGGCCATTTTGTGTATTTCCTTTGCCGTGATCATTAGGAGGCAGTACTTACCGCCTTGAAACATACGAAATTTTGTATACTGGCTAATGAGTTCTTAACGTAAAAAAAAAATTTTGCTCAAAACTAGCAGTAAATAATAGGAAGTCGAGCCCGATAAGTTTTTAATTATTTATAAAGCACACTTTCAGCAAATTTTCATACTTACTTTGCACCCCCGTTTTACCCTCTTAGGGGGTGAATTTTCAAAAATCCTTTCTTAGTGCTCCCCTACTTTATAAAAGGAACCCCTGTGCAAAATTTCAAGTTTCTAGCCCTTATGGTTTAGGCCCTGCGTTGATATGTCAGTCAGTCAGTCAGTCAGTCACCTTCTCCTTTTATATATATAGATTAAGCCACTGAGTGCGGCAGAGAGACTGATAAATTTACATAGATATATTTAAATACATTTGGTGTTCTTCATACTGTCTCAAGTGTAATTCAAACCTACATCTAGCATAACATGCCCCCTACCAGGTCACTACTGATTGCACCAATGGGCCCATCATATTCAAGACTTCAAGTGGTATAGTGGTATGTATAAAGTGATACACACTATTTATTGCATTTCACTATAATATCTATGAACTTAAAACAAATAATTATTCATTATTAATATGAACAATAATGAATAATTATGCCTGGTGATAATTATCAAACATTACACAGTTCTATTTGTTTTTATATGTATACAATGTAAAAATACATAATATACAAGCCAGTTAATTAAAATACTAATATTTTTCCTCTTTCTACATGATCGCGAAATACTAGCAGAAGAATTCTATGCCAGAAGTGCATAGGTATAAATAAAATAATGTAGGATTGATTTTAGATTCATGCAATAATGCAATAAATTGTGGTTTCTAGAAATAAAAATTATACAACTATTAAGTTTTGCATAGTTTATTGAATTAAAATAACACTACTAACAGTTTACAGCTTGAGCTTTGTCCTTCTCCAATGACGCCTCTTTGCATTGTACCTGAAAGAAAGGACGACATTAAATAAGAATAGATGAACGTCAACCTAACAACCACTAGACCAACAAGACATCACATATTTATAACACTGTTATGTTAAATATTATGTAGGGTTTAAAAAACTGCTGTATCATTAAAAATCAGAATGTGTGCATGTACAAGAATATACTCAATCTAAGTAATACCTGTTTAAACAACAATTTGAAGAGACCTGAATACACAAGATTCTAAAAAAATCTTTAAATATACGATTTACATCTTCATACACAAAAAAATCTTTAAATATACGACGAACATTTAACCTTAAATTTCACGATTCACCTGCTTTGAAATAAATTACAAATAGTAAACTACTCACCGAATAGTGTTTCCTGTGCGCATCCTGACCCATTGCGGTATGGGTCTGTTTTGTTTCAGCTTTTTAGCAAGCTTCCGCTTAATAATAAAGGTCTTGTGAGCCGACTGAAATACAATTAAAACAAGATTAATACTTGAAATAGTTTAACATAATACGATTAAATTGGTAACGTAAGATTTTATTTTCGCAAAAATTACAAACCATGACTGCTTTATTGATCGTCACACGGAAAAAGACGCAATGAATTTTGTTATTGTCATATGTCAAGTCAAGTCAACTTTCAAAGTTTCAAATGTCTTTGAATCGAATTGGCAGTGACAGCTTTACACAGAATAAACATAAATTTGAGAGTATATTAAATGCATGAAATGAACAACATGCTTTATACAGGAAAGTGCAGTGCAGTGCTGTGTCAATATTAACACTAGCCAAAAGAGAAGCTTTGAAGCTTCACGCGTACATTTTTAGTATGATGTGTTTGTTTGTGATGATATTGATATGTCATATTTATATATTTCGGCTACCTACATTGTTCGTTAATATAATGGATATGGCATTACTAATGTTGGTTACATTACATTTCAGTTTGTAATATCAGATACAGCCTGACACCAGCTCCCTAATTTAATTAAATGTTTTTACGTTAAATACTCTTTTATTACATTACTCGGATGAATTACTTTTCTATGTTATTATTAAATGCCTCCTGCTGTACATAATATTAAAGAAAACCTGTATGCCTGAGAGTTCTGCATAATTTTCACGTAGGCTTGGTCAACGTGGTGGACAATGGGCCTTACCTCTCACATTCTGAAAGAAGACCCTATCCCAACAAATGGACAAAAAATACTACTTATGTTACTAACTAATACATAATAATACTGTAAAATACAAACTAAGCTCCGGAGAAACAGTTTGTGTCTTTCTTGGATTCGTTTTTAAAATACGTCAGTGTTCTTTTTGATACACCAATGCTGCCAAGCTGACCAAGCTATAAAAAGGATTATCCTTTTTATAGCTTGGTCTACAGGAATCAAAATTCCCATTGTTCTTGACACAAACAGGTTACTAAAATACAGCAAAAATGTTCAACTTAACGAAAAGCAACTACAACAATAACTACAACAACATTAAATTCAAAAACTTAATAGGTATCAACAACCAGCGATTCAAAACGATGACACGCTACGGTAACAAAGATGCTAACGCTTCTGAACGCTCATGGCGAGCCAGGGGCGCCGCGCGGGTAAGCGGGAGAAGGGTCGCATTCCAGCGAGGTCCACAGTTAATTCGTACGGGTTATAGTATATTAATACATATTTTAGAGAGGAAAGATGTATTAGTAATGTTTTCACACAAAAACTACTGGACCGATTTCAAAAATTTTTATCCCATAGATATGCCAACTATAAAAATAATGGGCGTTGTGTTCGTTGACTTGCGTGACGAAGAGCTAACAGAAAATGTCAGAAAACATCGCAATTTATGAGATGTTTTCGAGGCTTCACTTCAGCTCCTATGGCAGATGTGCTTGTTTAAATTTTTCAACTTCTTCTAACTCAGAACAATGAATCCTTATAGAATAAAGCATTGAGTGAACGTCAACCTTAGTGAAACTTCCACTAGGTACTTAATTGTCAAAATGGTAACGTTGGTTATGCTTTTAATCCTGGAGTAATTGCCCGGATAAAGTACAGGGCAAACCAAATTTTTGGCGTGGCGAGCGTGGCGAGCGTGGCGAGCGAATATGGAATATATCATAGATTTATTACTCTATATATTACTACTAGTGGACGCCCGCAGCTTCGCTCGCGTAGAATTAGATCCATTAACAACGTCTACCCACGTTCGGGTGCCCACTTAACTTCAAAAACGGCAAAGTTTCATACTAACTTTGCACCCCCGTTTTACCCCCTTAGGGGTTGAATTTTCAAAAATCCTTTCTTAGTGCTCCCCTACGTTAAAAAAGGAACCCCTGTGCAAAATTTCAAGTTTCTAGCCCTTATAGTTTAGGCCCTGCGTTGATATGTCAGTCAGTCAGTCAGTCAGTCAGTCAGTCAGTCAGTCAGTCAGTCAGTCACCTTCTCCTTTTATATATATATATAGATACAGTTCCGACAAATGACGGTCGGAAATTATTTTATTAATAAAATATAATAAATAAATTTTTGTTTTTTTTTTGTTTTTGTTGTTTTTTTGTTGTTTTTATTTGTTTTTTTTTTGTTTTGTTTTTTTACCTACCTATTAGTTTTTTTTTTTTTTTTTTCTTATATGTTTTAGTTCCTGTCATAATCTGTACTTTTGTGCCTACTACTTGTACAAAATAATTACGATGTTTCACATCTGCCAGGCCTCCCGTGACGGTTCACAATTTTTTTTTGTTATTTCAAGATTACATTAAATTGAATTATGTTTTTGAAGTAAAACTTCTTTATGCGCGACTTAAACTTCTTTATGGGAGTAACTCAGATTTTTGATTCTGATGGATTTTGCGGTTATTTTCTTATTAATTTATTTTAATCAAACGAGTACTTTTTTTGAATATCTAGGTTACATAATAAATAATAAAATTAACAATAACTTATAATAAGTAAGTGTTCGCACACACTTTTTTAAATTAAAATGGGCTGTTAATTATTTTAATTTAATTATAAAGTATTTATGTAATTGATGATTAATATTGTTATAAAATCATCTCCATATCATATCTACATATTCACCATCTGATTTATTATTAATCGGTGGTTTTATTTAATGACATGTTGACCTAAAGGTTGTAAATACCAGGACATAAAATCCCAAAAAAAAATAATTAAGACATGACATTGACTTTTGATTTGACATAACAACATTTTATTACCTAAAATTTCTTGATTGATCTGTCAGTATATATTATTTACTATTTTATTCTATTTTATTCTAATCTACTTAATCTCAATGACTCTCATCACAGAGTACATTTTATATAAACTCTCATCTCATACAAGTTACCTAAGTTTACACTTGTTGCTTTTTACTAACAAATAAATTAAATTATTTGTTTGTTATGTAATTTTTATAAAATGAACAAGTTAGTTGCGCTGTGCAGTTTAAGGCACTTTTTAGGTTTTCGTGGATTATCTATTAGAATCACTGCAGATGGAAAGGACATACCAAAGAAAAAAATTTTTGAAGACAGAATTACTTTAATTGGTACGGACAATTCTCTATGCATAACAAATTTAAAAAATGCGCAAAGTTTGTCAATACGACGAGAGTTAAAACTAGTAAAAATTCAAGATGAAGATTCAAAAACAAGACGGCCAATTTATAAGTGAGTATAAGTTATTATGGAATTAATTTAACTATTAATACTTTTACTTGGTAGTGGCAGGGATTAATTCTCCATTCTTTTAGTTAAGGTTTGAGTTACGCTTTCTTAATTTAAATTGAATGAGCAATTTCCAAGCCAAAGCCTTTCAACAAGCAAACATTGGTGAAGTGAACAGTTGAGGCGTAAAAATGATGACAATAAAAAACTATGGTCATAATAGAGCCTGCCAATAAGCTAACAGTATTAGTATTATGTTTCTTGTTATGAAATGATGATCACAGCTAACATGGGATTCTTTGCAGATGGGAAAGGTAAGGCCATATCTCACCACTTGGGCTAGTTACATTATGACCTTTTCAGGAAACTGACTTTTATGTAAACATGTATAAGTATAAATTTGAATCTGCTGTTATCTCACGTGACTAAGATCAAGTACTTAGGTATGGTATTAACTATATCGATTATATCACCCATAAAGATTTTTGTTCTGAATGGAACCTTATATGAGCTCATTACTTGAGTAAGGATCTATTGGAACACACAATACAAGGTCAGACAAGGTGTATGTATGATTGACATGAACTATTTACTAGACATCATGAATGTTCTTTAAAAACAATACAATTGTAATTCTCCAAATGCTCCAATGTCCAAGTTTCATATTCCTCTTACCAAACTAACTTGGTAAGTTAGGTAAAGCGTAATAACTAACTATTCATGCAATGGGAATTTTTTAGGCTGATGACCAATGCAGAATATCATGAGGAGGAAATTTCAAAGCGGAAAGAAAAACAGGCAGTTCGTAACAATGCAACTAAAGGGCAAAAATTACTTACTCTTACCTCAAAGATTGCAGACCATGACATTATGACCAATGTACAAAAAATTAAGAAATTGCTTGATAAACAATATGAAGTCAGAGTCATTATTAATGGAACTGATGAAGATAGTCAAAGTTTGGTAAGTACAAAACTATTGTTTAGTACCCTTTTATATTGTCTTTCTTTTATTTTAAGTGTTTTTTTTGTGGAGAGGATGGCAAAATCAGATCTATCAGATTAACCGTCAGTTGCAAGAAACTCATCATTGTCATTCCATTAATTAATTACCCATTAAATTTAATGAAACCATTAGTTTAGAGCGAGTTGCATGAACACTATTTTACACATTAGAGTATAGACTATTGTTCATTAAGTGAATAATGATACGTTTTGTTTCAAGTTCGATATCGTTCATTTTACATGTTGTTTTTCATAACACTTTTTTTGAAACAAATGCATTTTTATTTGAAAAACTAGTTAAATACATAAAATTAATGGCTCTTGATTGACAACAAAAATATTTTCTTGCAACACAAAATGGTGGTTAATGTAGAGTTTGACAGTTAAAAAATTATTTTTAATGGACAATTAAAACTTAATGAAAAAAGGAGTTTAATGGAGCATTAGTGTCTAATGTCGGCATTAAAATTTAATGAAACTTTCTTGCAACTGACTGAAAGAGAATCAACAAATATTACAAAAAATATTTTGCAAATATTTCCAGAGAATATATAAATGGTTTGGTAGTGTGTTTGTTGGTTTGTTCTTCTCCTCCTCAACAGAATAATGCATCAATGTGATTTCTTGCATAGATGTAGAACAGGGCTTGAAGAGTGACAAATGCTACTGATTATCCCAGAAAATTGCATAGCTAAAAAAAATTAAAATCAGACATTAATTTAAAAAAAAACAATGTGAAAATCCACAAAAACCTGATTGATCATCAGGTCTTTAATCGTTAACTAACTATTGATCGATTTTTTTATATTTAAACCTTTATTCAATAAATTCACTTTGATGGTGGATCTGCTGGGAAAGTGCTACAGAAAATATTTTAAGAAGCTTTTATGCTTCTATAAATAATTATGTTTAATTTTGAACTTATTCCAGGAAAGGATATATTCAGTCATGGAGAAAAACTTAATTTCTAGTGGTAAAGTACTTCAAAAAAGAAGCAAAGGCACAAGCTTGCGATTCCAGTTTCAGCCATTGAGGGTGAGCACTAAAGCTGACAACAGCTCTGGCGACAATAACAATTATAAGGATCCCCTATGACTAGGAGTAGCATTGTTAGTTATAATAATAGTAAAATATTTCCTCTGGAAGAATTATTACAAATCAAAGAAAAATGCAAACTATAAACAGGATGAGCAAGTTAAATGTATAGAATATTATAATGATTAAAAGAAAACCTTTTAAAGTTTTTTATAATAATTTACAGTCAAATAATATTTATTCTGGATTATAAATAAATGTAAATATTTTGTTTTACATAATATTATACTGTAATATATATAAATACTTCAAATTGAACGATAATGCGAAATGTTTTTGAAAGTGAAATTAGTGAATGTTTTTCGTCAACACAGTATGTAGCTTTCTCGTAACTTGTTTGAAAACTAACATCATCATATATAAAAAACTTTACAAAAAAGAAGAATAGGTAATAAAGCATTATTTTAAGAACATCAACATTTGCAACTAGTGAAACTTAACACATCTATATATATAAAAGGAGAAGCTGACTGACTGACTGACTGACTGACTGACTGACTGACTGACATATCAACGCAGGGCCTAAACTATAAGGGTTCGAAACTTGAAATTTTGCACAGGTGTTCCTTTTATAACGTAGAGGAGCACTAAGAAAGGATTTTTAAAATTCATTCCTCTAAGGGGGTAAATCAATCAATCAATTTATTTATTTGTAAAACGGGGGTGCAAAGTTAGTACGCAAAATTGCCGTTTTTGAAGTCAAGTGGGACGCGCGCGAACGCGGATAGACGTCGTTAATGGGTCTAATTCTACGCGAGCGAAGCGGCGGGCGTCCACTAGTTAATAATAAAAATGAATTTGTATATCCTGTGGTATTGTCCACACACTCCACTGACTGAAATTTAATGCAGTCTGTGGAGTGTGGACAATACCACAGGATATAAAATTTTTTAACATACGATTTTGAACACAGTAGCATGTACATATTGCCATGTATTTGAAGAAAACAAAATATTTTTCTTGTAATTTCTTCCTTCGCGCCATAATTTTTCTAAAAACATCATAAAGTGGTTATTTGTCTAAACCATATAATATATTATAGCCATTAGCATATCATATATAATAATATTATAACGAGGATACATTTGTTGTTTTTCTGTATGTTTGTAAAGATTGCACACAAAAACTACTGGACTGATTTCAAAAATTCTATCACCATTAGAAAGCTGCATCTTCACTGAGTAACATAGGCTATATTACATTTTACAAAAAAATAGGGATCCCTAAAAAAATGCAATGATGTAACCCTAAGTGTAAACGAATTAACTAAAGTATTCTTTACAATGTGTGCGCTGCGAAAACTATTGATGATAGAATAAAATAATGTACTATGACTTTGCGGAACACATCATTATTTACAAAAAGTGTCGCGACAGCATATGTCTAACTAATATACAGAGCCTAGTATGTCTAACTCTATAAGTGTTCTTTTAATTTAAAAATGCTAGAAAAGGCTGTTTATTTGTATCTTGGTATTAATATTAATACTTATCAAAATAAAATATGTACTTCATTTTCAAGACTGCTTCAATAACTTTATATAACTTTTTGAATTATTCAATTCGAACTTTCCGTTCGAAAGATACTTATCTCGAGTTTAAAAATGTAAGTATTAGAAAAAAGTTGCGTGGTCGCCGCTCACCCTGCTAATAATAAAATTCGCTGCCATCCTGCTAATTATAACAAAATTCATTACCTAAATAAAAAAATTCAATAAAATAAAAATAAAATTTCATTAAAATAATAATATTCAAACTTTCTTTATCTTCTTTATTTAGTAACGTGACGCAAACAGAAAGAAGGGTTTGTGTATCTACATAATTTTGATTTTTTTGTAAAATACCCGTGCGAAGCCGAGGCAGACCGCTATGCTAGTATATTATACTTTGTAACCCAGATAATAGTGTATTGTAGTAATGAGAGTAACATACCCCACGTAGGGAAACTTCAATATCAGTTCAGGTTCAGTGCTTAAAAAGTTATTACAGAATACCAAATTTTTGGAGAACAATGGGAAATCGTTCGGGGGATTTCTTATTGTTTTACTGTCCAATGACAGTTTGTTCGTGTTAAATTTGGCTGGGATTTGTGGAATGCGGCTGACGTCGATAAGGTTAAAATTTGCACAAAAAAAAAAACAATCCAATTAGTACACACAAACACATTGGAGAACCATAGTCATAAAAGTTACGGAGTCGCTCTGCTGAACGTGATTAATATGTTTTTATAATTTTCTCATCCGTCCATCCCAAAGTACGACTTGGATGGATATGTCGTTAATAATTTTTCAATTTAGGTTCCATTACTATGTAAGTTAATGTACTTTTTAAGTAATGTGATATTTTGGAGACAATGTAATTCTTCATTAAGGGAACGTACCCATACTACGTGACCCGTTTAGGGGGGGGAGCGGAGTCTTTAAAATACTACGGTCAGTCACAGGAGGGGCGGCTCAGGTCTTTGTCACGTAGTCGATTTTAATGAGAGGAATCTCGTATTTTTTCGACCTATATTCGAATATAGCGCGGTGTTTAGACAGTTTAGTTAGACTGTTTAATTAACAGAAAATAATTGTTGTGTTCGTAAATGAAGTTACTGTAAGTTACAGACTGTATAGCAATATGTTTTCACAAATGTTGTTCTTTTTCATAATACATAATTCACTAGTAATTTAAGTATGCATGCAGTCTTATGCAATAAAGACGAGTATGAGCCAAATTTTTTTTTTTCAATTTTTGCCTGTGAAATGATTAAAAATCATAATTATGAATTACTACGTGAAAACTCAAGGGGGAGGGGGGGGGGTCTTGGCATATACTACGAATGGTCACCGAGGGGAGGGAGGGGTCGAAAAAACTTAAAAAATAGGTCACGTAGTATGGGTATGTTCCTTAACTTGTGATTTTTTTTATTGCAAGTGTAAATTGCAAACTTCATAAAAGGAAACTTACATTTGCATAACGCATTGTTTATTTATGTTATAATTTTTTGAAAGTAAACTACAAAGTCGATGCAGCATCCATTTAATCAGTCGCTTGCTCTTACTATTACTATCTACAGCTTAAACACACAAAAATTTTTTAAACACAGCAAGGAAACATACATCTAGAATCTAGGAGAATTAATTAGTAAAAGTTTATAAGTTAAAGTTTTATTCATATCAATTGAAATTATCACAGATGCTTAAGAGATCTTTAAATCTTATATGGTAGATAGACGAGTTAGTTATAACTTAGACATTAATTTATTGTTTATTTTATGAGCTATGCTATTATGAAACAATTTGGGATACAGTATTATGACATTATTACTGAGATAAGAATATGCCTTATTGTGAATTATTAGGAAAATATAAGGTGACTGCTGTGGCCCCTTTGTTTGAATTCTGAGCCTGTCAAAAAAAAATCCGATACTACCTGCCAAATTGCATTTGCATTAAATGGCATGTTTATGAAACGTCATTAGAACCTGCCTATATCATTCAGAACTTTGCTCAATAATTCAATTAAAGAGGCCATGGGTACCTAGAACTCTTGATTTTCTTCTATTTAAATGTGTTGCATCATAAACGAACAAAACAAGGCTAAAATAGGATCTAGTAAAGATAGTCATTAGATGCGTCGTTCTGATATGAATGAACATGATTATGGAATATGTACAATATTATATACATATAAGCTATTAGGCCTATGTACATCAAGCCTATTAGAAACTGCTAGAGTAACTAGTGTTAATATATAAAAATAAATCCTTATTTATTTCAAATGATACTAATAATACATTTTTCCTATATAGAAATAAAAAACTCACAATCACAAATTGTGTTCTTTGTGATGTCTCTAAGAAGTGTTATTAATTGAAGATTATTATAAATTTATTACGTAGGTACTCATTTGGAAATATCTATCTATAAAACCAGCGTTAAGACAGTATTATGTTCAATAGCTGAACACTTGTAGGTATAAAATATCAGACTACTTTGAATAAGATATCATTATCTACTACTTACAATAGCTCTTTGATTATATTGGTTATTTAGTAGGACTACTTCGTAAAAATAATGAAAGGAAAATATAGTAAAGGTAAGGGATTTAACTAACGATTAACGCCGATTGTGAATTGTATTGGCATAACATGTAATTTGTTGAACGTTCGATTTGTAACAATGTTTCTGCGCAATTATTACTATGTATGATCTATCTACTCATCTCAATAATGAATAAATAACATATTTTCGACGATACTCCGAAGTACTCCAAATCCTAATTTATTATAAATGCACTCTAAATTACAAATAAATTCAGCTAACTAGGACGTTATTCAGAATTGACTAATATTGGTTGCAGCTGACATTGGTTGCTCTAACAGTACGAGAGAAAGTTTCCCATGCATGAGTTTCAACCTTAGAGTGTTTGTCGTTTAGCCTCCTGCTCGCTTCTATTGGTGTAGGTGCAGATCGGTTAAGTGTAGACGGCGACGTATGCGTAGCGGTCGCGTTCCAAGGACGGAAGATCAGTGTTGAGCGTCCTGCCCCAGGTCAGCAGGGGCGACACGGTGCCCACCACGGGCGCAGCGCGCGCGGCATTTTTTAAGATGTCCTGTAACAACAAATTACAGGTCAACAATGCCTATTTATACTAGCTATCAGCCGAATCCGGCCGGCGACCACATGTAGTGACATATGAATGAGATTAAAAGGGTTAAAAAACAAGAGGAGGGAGAAGAGTTGTCGCACAACAAAAATCTCCTATCGTAGACTAATGTAAATTCAATTTAAAAAAATCAAGTAGTATAAAATATATCCTCATATATGATAAGAATTGTCCTGCTTCACGTGTTACTTTACCAAATAGGCTGCATATCACAAATGTGTCGACAAGACGTTGAGAATATAAATAATTTAATCGTTACACGTGATGCGAAAACTTAATAAGGAGTAGGTATACTGAATAAAGCAGTAGGAGAGGAGAGCATAGACAGACTCTCGCCCTTATATATCATTTGGTCTCATGCTATTGTTACCATAGTATAGAGTAATGATAAATCTATGGTTACCATAGAAACTAACTTACCTACTTAGATGATAATAACATGCAACAAACAAATTTTTCCTTCTGTCAAAGCGTTCCCAATACATTGCCCAAAATGTTTTTGCTCATTATAATACGACACAAATAGAAACTCATTATTTATTCATTGTCATGCACCAACTAAACCCAATATTCCCCATACATCCATGCATTAAAATGTTGATTAAGTAGATTTGATACCTAGCCATGAAATTACCCGCTAAAACATAAAAAAACAGATTAGTATAGGTACCACATTTACCAAAATCCCTTTCATGAATTAAAACTGTCTTTTGAATGAATGAAAATTGTTTAGATGAAAAAGTTAGTGAACATGCTGGAAGCATTAGTATGAGTGTTAGTTGCCGCTTCTTGTTCTCTTTGCATCTACAAAAGTTACTGTGTATTTCACTTTGTCAATATTTGATGACAACGCAGATTGTCCTGTCCTGAAGTTAGGCTTCAGGCAGTACAGGCTCAAGTGGAAGCTCAGGAGGAACTTCAAGATGCAGTTGATATAAACCCTTCGTAGAGTTTCTTCTTACCCGAGTACCTATTTCATACAGTGGTATGCAAAATTGCATTGTTGGGATACTCAACCCAATTTTTTGATTATTCGGTAGGTTTCGTCCAGTCAAAATAGCACAAATAAAACACACTAACTACTTCGTATTGAGCTAAATTTGGTACACTTAGGAATATCATTACAAATAAAATACTCAAATTCCGCATCGATTCAACAGCTTCTAAAAAAGTTATTTCAAGGTTAAATGTAATTTTTTCCGATTTTCCGGTAACTGTTAATTTTTATAATAACAGGTCAAAAGTTGTAGATCCTGCAAATCAATTGATAAAAATTACCTACAAAACTTCAATTGTTCTTATATTTTTTTCACTACCTAAGCTTCGTTATTAAAATTGAGGAGTTGTTTTTCACTCATTATGCACACATTTCCGCACCAACTAAACTGAAACTAAACCTCGGAGTCCGAATCTATACCCGGTGTATGGCATGGGACCTTAACACAACCGGTGAAAAGTGGGTTGGTTTAAGTAACACACCTCTGTGTACACGCGCGATTTTATCCTTCTGTAGTTGTAGTTAGGTAAGAGAACAAGTGAGCGGCGTAGATGAGACACACCATGTTACCCATGAGAGAGGACCGCCGCCGGCCAGAGCGCCGCTTGCGCCGGCACCAGCAGCGGGCCCGCGCTCGCCCGTACCCGCGACCGCCGCGCCCCACCTCGCGCGCCCCCACACCCCCGCCCTCCTCCCGCCGCACCAGCGCAGGCGACGACGGCGCCAGCGCAGCCTCCTCCGCCGACCGGTCCGCTATCATGTGCGCCTCCATCGAATCCAGCGGCGACTCTGAACTGTAACATGTTGGTTACTTTCGTGAGACGTACAACACATCTCCACCATATCCCTATCTAAAACCTCTATTACGTTACTCGTAAGTAAATCGAAGTTAAGCGAATACTATCGTTGTCAGTTTTTGCACCCAAGTCAAGACTCAAGGTGTCCCGGATTTCTAAGTAGGTACTAGTTCCTCGCGAGTTTGGACGATTGCACAGTCAAGGAACTACTTCGAACTTCGGTCTACTTAGTTCATCAGCGATCAGCACTTAGTTGGTACAACTTCGCCAGTATTGTAGTGGTGGCTTTAGTTCCAGTTGGGCTCGGGTCTTGTCTCAACCACGCTGCTAGTGCGGATTGGCAAACTTCACTTGCTTTCAAGATTCCTTTACCTTTACAGCAGGTGACAATTTGGGTGGGACTACAAGGTGGTAAATTTCTTAAAACGCACATCTTAGAAATGTTACTGATGCACGAGATGCACGACACACGGCCTACCGCGGGGAAGTAATTTATTTACGAGTATTTAATGCCTCAACCCTGCAACCACGATGTGCCACGAGCCCCTTAGGTAAATACTTACATAGCACTAATAGCACAGTACTCGTTGAGCTGCTCCAGCGTGCAGCCGTATGTGCAGCACTCGTCCGCGATGCCGGCGTGCCGCCGCCGCCGCCGCGCCGTCACAGCGGGTTGCTCTATCACTGGAATGATCCAGCATCCAATATTAATGTCCTTATCTATCATACATTTTTTCTATACATATCTATATGCGAAAAAGACTGGTAGGGATACTAAGAATCGATAGATACTGCAACCATTGTAAGCTGCTAAGGTTAGGGTAACTTATGGTAGTTACTACGAACTAGTGTTCGTAGTAACTACCAAAAGTTACGGTGTTTTGATAATTTGCCATGGTCATGGGTAAATGGTTTTAATAGTGGAAACTTCGCTGATTTCTGCATCACTACTTTGTTCTATATTTAACATTTTTAATATACTGTATGTTTCCCAAATATTAATAAAATAAAAATAAAAAATGTGTAGGTAAGTTTTCTACAATTCTAATTTAGTTATATAGTTAGGGCAGAGCGGGGTCACTTGATCAGGTTTTTGTTCAAATCAGTGTAGGGTCCATTCAAATAAAAAAATAGAAAAGATTTATCCTTAAATCAGTAGTTTGTTTATATGACTACATATTAGGATCAAAAAACCTTGGCAAATCCGTTGTTTACTATACTAAAATTACTTTCTAATGAAAAAAGGCAAATGGCTCATTAGACCCCATAGGCGGGGTCTATTGAACCACCCAAAGGGGTCACTTAAGCCAATGCATTATAAAAAACTTTGCACATTTAAACATTTGAAATATAGAAATAAAACCTTAACACCCTTTCTGAGATTCCTCATAAAAACAAAAACAAACTTCTAAACTTCTCCAAACTTTTCCAAAAATACAATTTAACTCAAGTTAATAAAAAGTAACTTAATAAATTTAGTCACTGTCACAGTTCATGCAAACATAAATTGAATTGAATTGAATAAACTGCATTGACACTTGAATTGCACTTAATGTGAGCCCATTCTCGGCAACTAGAACAGTGTACCCACTCTTCTCCTGGGAGACTGCCTGAAATAATTTTATAAAGAGAAAAAGATTTATTTGTAATGTTTTCACCCAAAAACTACTGGACCGATTTCAAAAATTCTTTCACCATTAGAAAGCTGCATCTTCACTGAGTGACATAGGCTATTTAATATTACGAGGTGTAAACGAAACTATTGTTATGCGTGGAATTAATGCGAGCGAAGCTGCGGGTCAAAAAAAAACTAGTCAAAAATAATCAGTGTAAATAATTCAGAGTTTGACGGAAATTGTGTTTTCTTTAAAATTTCCTTCTGATTGATATTATTCTTAACAAAGTAATTCTCTTTAAGGCGGTGAAGAAATTTTAAAAATTGATTTCTTCACTGCTTTTTTCTTGGACTTGTCTATCTACTTGCTAGCTTGCATCTTTCTCGAGAGTTTCTGTCAAAACAGCACCACTTCTCTTTTTCCCTCGTGTTTGTTGCTTTCTGGGCCCTGCTTTCAGGAATGGTCTCAGAAACTATGGTGAAAATGGAATATAGTCCCTAGATGTAGATGGCATTTCAACATTTGGTTCTTCATTTTATTTATCATTTGATGGCTTTAGAGTTGCTGACGCAGTAACGGGTTATGACAAAACAGTATTTAACAAAATTACAATATACCTAACATAAACATAACCTGCAAACATTATAATAAAAATTTGGGGTCACTTGAACATGGTTCACTTGACCCCGATTATTTTGACTCAAATGACCCCTTCCCAGAATTACTGTTAATATGTTAAATAACTAAAATTCAATTGATAATAGTTTATTTTTGAAACTTAAGCCATGAGCAGTAATCATGTTATAATCAAAATACACTTACTTAATGGCTGTATGATGACATTCGTAATTTTGAAGCCAAATTTCAGTGAGGCGATGTTTTTTACTTTTAGCTCCAAATTTGTAACATTACGCACTCACACCTAGAACGAACTCTGGATGGAGACTAAAGCAACCGTGGCTCTCTATCCTCACCCCCACGCTACGTCTAATGCATCCCGCTGGTATATATTACGCAGCGTGTCCGTGATACCATGGGTGGCTCACTAGACCCTGTGACTCAACAGACCCCGCTCTGCCCTACTACTTATATATTTGCTGGTATTTTTTAAATCAGACCAGAGATCAGTGGGCTACAGTGGATCTACTGTAGGTTGTAGGTACCTAGTCTGTACCCCGTAGATTATAGTTTTGAAACCATAGTTCAAATTTTTACTTTACTTAACAACAACTTTTAACTTAACTTAATGGTATTGTCAATATCCCATGAAATAGGTGTATTTGTGTTGAGCCTATTGCCAATTGCCATACACTAATTCAGATTTACAGCTAGTGGTAATTTCAAGTTATACCTATAAAAATTTAAAACATAGAGAAACCCTACTGGACCTAAGCGTAGTTACTAAATACTTTGCCGGGAATGGGGATTTAACTCAGGAGTCGCGCTTCCGAACCTGTCATATTTGAGCAACCGTTTTAGTGTAGGTAGTTTAAGGGTGATTTATAATATTAGTAGGAACTAATATCATACCTAAATGTGTTGGATGTTGCTCAATCATGCAAAAAACTACAAAACGGATTCTGATGAAACTTAGCACTTGGTAGGTAGTAATACCCTAAATTAGAACGTAGGATACATTTCCTTACGGAAATAAGTGTCCTTGGGACGCTTGGGATGCTTTGCACGTTTTTTGGTAAGTTGTTTGTCATCTTCGTTAACATCGACTATAACAAAAAGCTAGTGATATATTTAAATAATGAAAATTTTGCTTATGTAGGTACAGGCA
The DNA here is from genome assembly GCA_944567765.1 of Carterocephalus palaemon. NCBI lineage: Eukaryota > Metazoa > Arthropoda > Insecta > Lepidoptera > Hesperiidae > Carterocephalus > Carterocephalus palaemon. The sequence goes on from OX155642.1 coordinate 7,948,964, forward strand.
CAGAATACATAATAGTACTTAGTGTACACTGTACAGGGTAAAGACATGTTTCGATTTAGTGTGGGCGGTGGTCTGCCTCTGTTCGATAATCACTCAGGCTACAATAAAACGACCTTGACGTAGGTATTACATACAGCACGAAATCATTTCGTGATGAAAAGATAATGATGTTTCATGATTAAATAAGAGGGTGAATGAGGCGCTTGTTTTTCCTGTGATTATTATTCGTAAACATTCAAGAGGTCGCCGGTCGCTCAGAGATGATAACAGCGCAATCCTAATTTGAAACGATCACGTACGAACCCATTCGTAAGCTTCGAAAAACCATTTGGATAGATTTAGGGGTAAGTTTTGCCCGGTGACTACATTGAAGAGCAATTAATGAGTAATTTATCTTACCTTATCCTTTACATTATAAAAATAATTCATTTTGAAAAGTATTGTGTCCTTTATTGAAAATTTGCGAGTCATCATCTTAACGATATACTCGTGGCACAGAATACCTACTTAGATAACTTAGATAATAGTAAAAAGGCATGTGGTTTATTAGCAAGATTAAGATGGTAATGGATGGTATATTATAACTAAATGAATAATAATATGGGATATTTTGTTAAGGACAAAGAATTTTTTAAAAACCTGGTAAAGTACGAGACGGACTCGCGCACGCATGTTTGGGTATCTTACTACAGGTACAGGTACTCAGGGTTTAAATCAAACATTACGAATTTTGATATGTCTGAAAAACGGAACTAGCGTACGTATTGCGTATATTATTTCTAATGTGTGAAACAATCATAGCTTCTAAGCAAAGGTTTATTTTGCTCATTTTGTTTTGTCAACAAAACGTGTAGTAATCATACGATAACGACCTCTATTCGCAATAATGTAGATAATGTTGTCGCCAACCGGATATTATTAAACCAACTGTGGGTCACATAACATTTTAGGAATTACGAATTAATTTATGCGCAATTAAATGGCATTATAATAGCCTTTTTTTTCATCAACATTTATCTAGGTAGGCTAACTTTACATTTTGTGTGTCTGGGCTAAAAATTGGAACCAAGCACAATTTAGAACTCAATTATCAAAGAAATTCATAAGCGATTTTTAAAATCATATAAGTCACTTATATAGATACATTACATATTATTCTTACAACTTGTTAATCTATATATATAAAAGGAGAAGGTGACTGACTGACTGACTGACTGACTGACTGACTGACTGACTGACATATCAACGCAGGGCCTAAACTATAAGGGCTAGAAACTTGAAATTTTGCACAGGGGTTCCTTTTATAACGTAGGGGAGCACTAAGAAAGGATTTTTGAAAATTCACCCCCTAGGGGGGTAAAACGGGGGTGCAAAGTTAGTATGAAACTTTGCCGTTTTTGATTTTATTCGAATGAAATTCAGTACCTATGAAGGTTTTTTATTGAGTTTCGAAAATCATCTCTTAAGGGGGTAAAAGGGGGGTGCAAATTTATTTGAAGTCAAGTGGGCAACCCGAACGCGGGCAGACGTCGTTAATGTGTCTAATTCCACGCGAGCGAAGCTGCGGGCGTCCACTAGTGACTATATATAATATTGACAACTGTACATATACGAGTAAATCAAATTCCCACTCAATCTAGTTACTCATAGTTGGCTGTGTTATTGGTAAGCTGATAACATTTTGCCTTGAGTAATTAAATGCAGGTTATCCAATGTAGCAATGTATCATATCTATCATGATGATTCTTATAGGTACTAAAGAGCATTGATATAAGTTGATAATTAATTCTAAAATGACTGATGGATCGCTCTTTAGACTATCTTTAACTATGAGTTGAAGCAGTCTCTCTATAATTTTTAACACGTGCATTCAGATCTTTCGGTCCATCAAATGGTATATTTGAAAATGCGTGTTTTTGTTGTTATTAATAGGCAGGCTTGAGGCTTATAAATAAGATGATATCTTATCTCCCCCGATCTGTTATGAAGAATGATGCAAATGTTTTTTTTTTTAAATTATGATGGTGATTCCTAGGCGAAAAAGGTACAGGATTATTGTACAATTTAAAAAAAAAGCCATAGTTACCTGTTGGCACGTCCCATGAAGGACTATTGTAAACGTGGCAGACCCTGCTCATGATCTCGCCCAGCTTCCGTCCGCAGAGTTTCACCGCAGTGGACGCCGCGTCCGTCCTCGACTCACAGACCAACGACACTGCCAGAATCGCTAGCTGCAATGCTTTGCTCACGAGCATATTCGATGCTGTAAAAATATATTGAGAGCTACAATATACAGAAGGTATTTAACATCGGTAAGGGCCTGTTTTAATCGATTCATGTTGGAAATAGACTTACCACCTAGATAAAGAGAACTCAAATTACTTGTTTTATCTGTTATACTTATATTGCGAAAGCGGTCACAAAATCATGGGACGTTTATAGCTTTAAATGAGCCCTTTCGGCTTAAATACAACAATTTTTGATGTAAGACAATGCATGCACTTATGATTTTGCAACGTATAATGTGTTCGCTCGAGTATATTCTAAAGCCTCTGCATAATATGTAATCTGACTCTCGAATGTTCGTAACTGGAGTCGTTTAGCGCTTTTATAGCGAAGGGTAGATGTAATATGACACTGGTACCGCCCACTAACTATACTTTTAAGTATAGATACATATAGTGCACTCTTCATTTCCTAAGTGTATCACTTTCGGGATGAAATGCATATTTTATAAATTCGACGAATTGTTATCCTGTAATATGGTAAGTGTTCACAGGAAATGCGATACGATTTAATTCTTTCAATGTTATATCGCATGTAGAAAGGATGGGTGGTGTTGCAAGCTCGTTTGCTATCTTGTATCCATAAAAAAATGTAGAAATACGCTAATACGATCCATATTGAGGGTAAATAAAATTTTAATCAAGCGATGATGTTTTATTTAAAACCGAGTAGCCTAAGAAGATACCTACCTACAACCTGATTAATAAAGTTGCCCACATTGTTTAATTTTAATTTGAGTTTTGAAATAAAAAATTTACTCAACCTAGCTATTTTTAAAATAAAAGGATTGATTTCACCATTGGGGTCGGAGAGGAACTTTAAAATGTTATTGTAATTATTTGGATTATATTTGTGTATTTTAATTTTTATCAGCTTGTTCGTCAAGCATAATCTATAAAAATGTTTGAATAATATAGTTGATAAATATTATTTGCAGTGTGGTATTTTATCGATTAAAGACCGTAGTTCAACTATTCCAATAAAAAATAAACTGTTAGGTAGGTAATTATGTAAACCCAGCGATTCGTGTTTCCGAAATGTTTCTTAGTTCGAGTTTTTTTAACTCAAGACGCTTACCATCTTCGGCTCATTTGTAAATAAGGACAATTGGTTTAGTAGATATAGGTAAGTACCTACAGCGAGTTATATGCAGATGACTTCACCTTCCTCATTCATAAAAATGCAAATCAACTTCTTCCTTTCGTTAAGTGGCATTCTAAGAATAGTGTAGGGTGGGTGCAGTTACATATT